>CM065925.1:34524933-35724933 GCA_033439105.1 Magallana nippona | reverse complement strand
GCACATGTAACACCTAAATATCAGAAACAGTTTATTACATTGTGGTTGAAATCATGAATGGACGGAAGGATAATTCAGCATATGGGGCATATGCTGATTATGCTCCATACTCAGAGCAAGACATCAATGTTCCAGGTTAGTATATCATTCTTACGGTATTAACCTTGAAATGAAATATATTTAAAGTGATTGTCAATGTCACTAAAATATTACCGGGCTTGAGATGGCAATATAGATTAATGACATTTTATTGGTTTTATTTTAAGATGAAATTAAAATGTTTGAAATCTCTGTCCTTATTGTTTTGTGTAATAAATATTCAAGGTTGCATTGCAAGACTCTCATGTTACATAAATGATTTTTGTTATGAAATAATACAAGTTATCTTCAGTTTTTCAGTTATAGGAGTGTTAGTTAAATGGGAAGGCCTATCCGGTCGCGGCAATTTAAAGCGAGATTATCTCATATATATAAGACATAGTCTGATTATAAATGATTTAACATAGTGCAGTTTGATTTTTCTTGTAGAGCAAAATTTATTTGAAACGCACACAGTAGGATCCGCCTGTCTACTCAAATCATTAGTCAAAATTAAACTAAAAGCTTAGTCTACAATATGACGTCATGTTTCATACGTAAAACGTAAAAGTTTTGTCTTCGGAAATAGCCGAAGAAATGTTCTTGATTCTGAGAATTATATATTTCTTATTTCAGTGCTTATAATTTTCCAAGTTGACGAATTGAATTTTTTGTACTTTATTCAGTCTCTTAAAGATTGGTTCCTTGATAGTATACTGATTTTATTTTCCATCTAATAATTTGATAAGACATACGTGAAACTAGTCATATTTCTTGATTAAAGCACTGTTTCAAGTTGCATAGTTTGCACAGTCAATTATTTTCATCTTAATTACTTTCTATTAAACATTGGAAAGTTTGTAATAGGGTTAAGTGGCAATAAACATCGATAAGCGCAAGTCATTTGATGATCGAGCTAACTTTTTAAAAACGAAATGGCGGCCAATATGGCGGCGCCCAGGGCTGGAAGAAATTTTTTTAGCCCTTAGTACCCCAGATTCAACTCTCATTTTTCACTGATTTTCTTATATATACGTGTTACCATTAAGCCTCGCTTCGCGAGGCGGGCTTTGCCCGCCTCTCGCTGCGCTTGGTATTAAAAGTCCTTTCAAGAAATTTATGATATTTTTACTCTTATCAATTTTTCTGGGTTATAAAAGGATCTTTAGGGGACATGTCAAAGTGGAAATAAAAGACTTTTTATGAAATTAAAATCCTATTCTACTTTTTTTCAGTGACTGCTGGACAGGGAGCTATGGTTTCACCATACCTAAATTTTAACCCAGCATATGTCCAGGTAATATTATCCTTATATGTCATGTGTACAGGTATATAAAAGTAGTTTGACAAGGTAAAAACTGACCAATAAAGATACTATTAACCAATCTTATATCCAATGATGGCCATGTATGAATGTAAAATAATATGTTTGTGCCAAATGACTGTCTTATTGACCCTCTTCTCTATCTCGTATGATGTGGATCATATGGTTTGTCATGGGCACTGGACCAGTTAGTCTATGGTTCATATCCCATCAAGGGAAATTGAATTTGATGCAGTGTGTTGTATTCCTAGACAAGGCACTTTGTGTGCATGGTTTCTGTACACTTGCATTTCATTGACTGCTGGCTTATACTGGAGGTTTACCTGTGGTGGACTGGTGTCCTATCCAGGGGGAGTCAATGACTCTCATCTGCGTAGCACCACTGAAACCAGATATATAATATGTTCTGACCATTATTACATATAGCTTCATGGCTTGGAAAGGGTTGAGGTAACTATCTTCTTTGATGATAATTTCTTTCTTAAATTTAGCATGAGGAGGATGGGGCTATTAATAAAATTTAACTTTTCTTTGGTATCGGACATTTTTCTTGCATTAAACTGCATTATTAAAGCAACATGCATGATGATAAAAAGAAAAGTGAATGTATTTTTTTCAATCATTTATTGTTGTAGAATCCGGAATCTCAGTATATTTATCCAGAGGGAGCCACTGGTCAGCGAGGAATGTGGGAGAAGAGCTTTTCTATCATTGGTTACAGTGTCTTATCAGGTACAGTCTCGAATCATCGGATGTGTATAACTTTAAAGAGCAATATTTACTGATTTTGCTTTTTACCAGGGTATTTGAAAAATTTTGTTCACATTTATTGTCAAGTACATTTATTTGCATGCAAAAGTGTTAAAATATCACAAGATAATTCCAAGAGAACCACATATGCAATGGTTCATTAAATTCTTATAGAAAACATATTCTCCTTTTGTAGGTGGATCATTAGGAGCTACGAATGGATTTTACAAATACAGAAGAGAATTACTATTAAGACAAGCAGAAGGTATGTAATCACTTAGAATATTAAGGAATGAAATATCCATTATTTTCTTTCTTTATCGTGTCTCAAAATTGGAAAAAATGGGGTTAAAGTAACACTACTGGCTCTGAAAACCCCTGTCCGTATGAAAATCCCCTGTCTTTCCCTGTCACCCCCTGTGCTTTCCCTGCCATCCCCTGTGCATCCCCTGCCATCCCCTGTACACATTCCCTGTACACCCTGCAATCCCCAGTCAGCCCCTGTACACATCCCCTGTGTGCCACTGTAAGCCATTGTATTTCCCTGTGCATGCCCCTGACATTCCCTGTATGGTCATTAACTGCTTGACAAAGTAAAAAAAAAATTTTAATTATGTTTTCGGGTTTTTTTAAATATACATTTAGCAACTTGTGATATATAAATAAATGGAAAGCAAAAAAGTATTCATGGTTCAGACGGTGCTTGTTTTTCTTTGTATTTCATAGAGGACAGTATTATTACAAATGTGAACAATTCTGAATCAACATTGACACAGATCAAAATATACATGTATACCGATAACCGCTTATTTTATTACATATATTTGAACAAATGACCTTGTTTTGCAATTTATAAAAAAAAAAAGATCGTCAACGTTCTGTGCCATTTAACCTGCCCGAGTTAAAGCACTTAATGACACAATATGATTAGCACATGCAGATAATCACACACCGATCAAAATGATCACCTATATTCTGACTATTTTGCCTGGTGTAATGATGAATAGAATAATATCATCCCAATGAAATGCATGATGATTCTACTTAGCAGGAAGTTGATTAGTTAATATCTTAATAATGTAAATCGCAATTGATTACATTTGCTGTCAGTCATTGGTTTTTTTTTTATCTCTGATAAGAGAGTTGATTTTTTACCACCCGGTAAATCTCGATCCTTTAGATGATTATTTTAGTATCAATAAATTATTAATTAAAACATTTTACAGTGGGGCTTCAGATATCTGAACGCCAGATATCCGGATGCTTCAGTTTACGGACTATTTTATTTGTGTCTCATATATCTGAAATCGCGTTTCGGATCCGGACGGTCTGTTATTACCACAAAACACTGTTTAACTATAAATTTTGCTTCATTTAACCGGATGGTAAAATTTAATGATACTCCGATTAATACAATAGAAAGACTACGCCTGTCAATTGAGTTTCACACCTTTTCACCTGCTAGCCCCTACGAGTATCTTGTATAAACACTCTGACTTTCAAATATTACCGACATTGCTGGTTAGACAGGATAAGTCACGCCTTACTGCACGTGGCTTGGGTATCTTTACATTATGCATCTGTCAAGTGCAATCACTTTTTAAAATACCCCTCTATTGCAAAGGAAGAATGTGCTTAATAAATCATGAAAGTTTTTCATAGCTTTGTGGTATTTATATTCAAAAAAGTTATTTTAAACGAAGTGTCTCACGAATGCCTTGTTATATTAAGTCCAAACCGGAAGTATAGGAAGAAAACAAAAAGAAAAGCATTTCAACTGGTTGGAAGTGCATTGGTGGAAAATTGACCTGTCTAGATATAGATTGTTAAAAACATAACGTAAATAGGCACATTTCACACTTGGACACAATATATTTAGCTACATTTGGCTATTTTTATAGTTTGGTTAATATTCCCTGACTAAATAACAATATAAAGCAGGGTTCCATGTATTAAAAACAGGTGACTTTCAAAGGACAACTCTAATTTGTTGCCATTTAGTATGAAAGGCAAAGAAAACAGTATTAATACCCATAATAAACATATAAATTATCATTTATGACAACAATAGACTCATTTCAGATATGCGGACGCCTCACCTATCCGGACGATTGGACTTAGGAACTAAAGAATCTGGATAACTGAGGCTCCACTGTATTTCTAAAATTACGATAACAGTGTGTCTTGCGAGTCGGCGCTTTTGAGTGCAAAAACTGATTTATAGCTCATACTATAACACATGTGATTTAAATAATTGAATTGAGAAAATAATATTGAATTTAAATAACAGAAACTGTTGTTATGAAAAGTCAAAAACCGTACAGTGGATGTCAGGGGCATGTGCAGGGAAATACAGTGGCTTACAGGGGATGACAGGGGCATACAGGGGGTGACAGGGGTTTACAGTGGCACACAGGGGATATGTACAGGGGATGCACAGGGAAAATACAGGAGATGATAGGGGAAGACAGGATTTTCATACGGACAGGGGATTTTAGAGCCAGTAGTGTAACTTTTTCATATTTCTTTCAGTCATTTTTTCATGATTTAAGAATTTTGTAATAGCAAACAATGCCAGATATATTTTCTGTGCAATATATTTTTTTTGTTAAAGCTATTGCAAAAAAATGAAAATTAGATCTGACATCTCAAAAATAACTAAATATACAGTATTGTTGAAAACTCTTCATTTTTTTTTAAGTGTGTGATGCTTTTGAATATTACAGGGATGTGATTTTTCCGCGGAAACGCGGATTTCCGCGAATTTTAAAATCAATATGATCATTTTTGAGATCAATGCAAATCCGATGAGAAAATGTGGGGGGGGGGGGGGGGGGGTAGAGGTACTAAATCTTTCAAAATCACAAGATCATCATTTTGATTGAAAGTGATAATTATCAGTATACTAAAAAATTTTGGTGATGTATTAAATAAATATCAACATCAAAAATTGAATGTTATATCGTTTTTCTTGGGTGTGAACGTTTGGGATCTAGTTTTACCGAAGTCAGGTTAGATAACTCTTGTGTCGGTCTTTAAAACGTTTTACAAGAAGTCAATTTTTGGGAGGTTTAAAGCGCATTATTGAATAAGACTGGATGAAAACGATGGAAAGCATGGACAGAAGTGGAGATGTATTCAGTGTTGACAAAGATGTTAAAAACAAATTTCGGTGGGACTGGTTGGACTCATGTGTACAAGTTAAATGCAGTAATGGAAATTTCAGAGGAGTGCCCATGTCAAGAAGCAGGCCAATCAAGCAAGATTACGAATTCTAAAGGCTCTGGTGGAAAAAAGAAAATCAAAACAATAATTTGTCAATTGAAGTTGTATTTTAATAAATCAAGGATTTAAATGTTAATTTAGTTTCATTTTTCTTGTTCAAAAAATGGTTCTCAGATATCTCTAGAAATTAAATTTTAAGCTCTAAAATATGTGAAATCCCAAGAGCTTCCGGGGGGCTTCGCCCCCCTGGGCCCCCCAGCAGGGCGTTGCCCTGCACCCACTGGGGGCCTGAAGCGGCCCCCAGACCCCCGACTGATTTCATTTCCTCCTCTTTCTTCCTCTACCAATCACATCCCTGATATTACTATGACTAGAGATTGAAATCACTGGGAAACAGAAAAGAGGATGCACAAATGTTGATCATGATTTGAGGATGTGTCATGACCTTGATCTAAGGTTGACCGAAGTCAAGGTCACATTATAACTTACATGTATTGAATATATTACTTTAAAAAGGGCAGGGGTGGTAGTTGTTTTTAATATTCAGGACAATGATTTTATTATATTTTTGTTATGATTGATGATTTAATTATTGCAGGAGGACCTAAACCACCATCGTTTACAGAGTATTTCAGAGGATCCTCTTACAAAGTTTTAAGAAAGCAGTATGTGCTTGTATATCATTTATCACACCATGGTTATTTTAGTCCCTTTGAATCAGCTTTCACAGGAAGGGAATGCTAATTACTAATTTGTATTCATTTATTTTCTCAGAGCATTAACAGCTATAGCAAAACAAAGTGCATCAGGAGGACAGTCATTTGGAATTATGGGTAAGATTGGCATCTTTTTAGTTTTCTTTTAGAATTCTCATATCAGATTTGGTTTAAATTATGTATTTTGATATAAATAAAGTTAATTTCGTGATAGCAACTTCACTTATGAAGAACGAGAACTTCTTTATAATATTATACTAATTTATTAGAATGTTAGGTGTTGAACAACATTTATCTTTCTTTGACAGTTTTTTTTTTTTTGGTGCTGATAAAAAGAATATATATGAAAGTATTGTTTATCTCCCCTTTTCCAGCTCTTTGGTATACACTAGCCCATTTAGTGATCAATAAATCTACGGGATCGGACAGCAAGTGGCACTGTGTCCCGGCGGGACTGACTGCGGGAATCTTATACCAGTTACCTGACCAGCTGCTGCAGAAGGATGGTAAGATGTCAAGTATATGACTGTACATGTATTTTAAAGTTTTGATTCTTCAATCCTGGGTCTTTATTTTTTACTTGCTGATCTTAAATTGCTATTAATTCAAATAAATTGTATTGGTATAATATAATATTAAACATGCATTTTATGACATTATGTCATAAAATTTAAAATGTGTTACCTTGTCTTTTTCAGGTGCTGAGGGAAAAATTTTCAGTAAGTTTTCATTTGTAAATCTATCTGACACTTTTGTTTATTTAGGATTCACATTGTTTCAAATAACAATATGAGAATGAATGTATTTGTTCTTAGAATATCACTACTTTTAGAAACTTTTAGAATATCTGAAAATACAACGTTGTAGTGACAGATTCAGTTTCTGTCTGGCCTATAATAATTCTTCTTTATAACAGATGATTTTCATTATACCCCCTGCAAACAAAGTTTGGTGGTGTATATAGGAATACCTTGTCCGTGTGTCTGTCTGTGCAATCGTGTCTGGTCCATATCTTTCTTATTGAGAAACAGTGGAAGTTCCCACTTCACACAGAGTTTACCAGAGGGTGTGTCATGATTTTGACCCGGGCATTTTGGCAAGTCCAAGGTCACTGGAAGGAAAAGTCCATAATTTGTGTCAAGACTATATCTTTCTTATGGAAAACCATTGGAAGTTCCTACTTCACACAAAGAATGCTTTTTACCAGAGGGTGTATCATGATTTTGATATAAGGTCATTTGGGCAAATTCAAGGTCAAGGGGAGGAAAATGCATAATTCATATCTAGGATTATATCTTTCTTTAGAGAAACATTGGAAATTCCTACTTCACACAAAGGTTGTTTATCACGTGAGGGTTTGCCATTAATTTGACACAAGGTAATTTGGGCAAGTTCAAGGTCACTGGAAGAAAAAGTGCATAATTCGTATCCAGACTATATCTTTGGAAGTTCCTACTTCACACAAAGAATACTTATAACCAGAGGGTGTGTTATGATTATGACCCATGGTAATTTGGGCAAGTTCAAGGTCATTGTAAAAAAGGTGCATAATTCCTGTCTAGGCCATATTTTGTAATAGAAAATGATTAGAAGCTAAATTTTCACTCAAAAATTGCCTGTGACCTGAAAATATGTCCTTGCCTTTAGTTTTGGTCATTAGTGCAAGTTCAAGGTCACTATAAGAAAAATGGTGCATCCATTACTTACCTGTAGAGAAATACTTGAGTTGAAGGGATATCATTTGTGAACTTGCTCAAATGTATTACTGATTCTTTCATTTGTAAACTTCCTTGGAACTTTGCAACACATAAAATATGTACATTGTATTTGTATACATAATTTTCATCTACAATAATATAATTATCACCAACAATTTTTTGGGGGGGTGGAGGGGGGGAGCTCTGAAGCGGTTTAGATGCAGAAGTGTATTGTCAGCTAAAACTGTTACATGTACTAATATCATAATCATTATTCATATAGTAAGATTTGACAAATCATCAATCTTCCGCTATGTTTGGCCTTTTATGTCCCATAATAGACTGTCTTGCTGATCCAGTCAGTATGGAGAATGATGAGACCTGAACATGTACTGAAATTCAATTTATTTTAAATTTCAGATCGACAGATACCATTTATTAATAAAACCATAAATTACACTAAAATTCCTCCACTAGTGAAAGGTGTTGGAATTGGACTCGTGCCAGCCATGATAGTGGGATTCGCTTCAGTCATTGGATTAGGAGATTTAATTTCATGATTCTTGTGTCCACAAGTTTATATATTAACATTATGAACACCAAAACATGAATGATACATTCATGTTTGCCATTTTAAACAAATATGTCAATATGTAATCATTTCGGACATGAAACCTGTGAAATTGAGGTTTTACACTGAAAATGATTTTCTTTTCTTTGCAAGAGTGATGTGTTTGTTTTACTATGGGATTCATGAGAAATCAATATCCCAACATATGAAAGGTTTGAGATACATGTAACAATATACATAAATTTAAAAAAACTATTATTCTGTGTGATTCAATGTGAGATTCAATATAAGTTCACTAACATGTATAAGCTAACAAGACTGATTTTATTTGTGATATTCATGTGGTTTATGTCAAACTGATACAAATAGTAACTAGCAAGCAGTGTTCCGTCAGGAAGTTGATTTATCATTTGATAGGAAATCCGTCTTTTCAGCCATACTTAAGCATACATGTACATGCTTACCCCTGTATACATGATGAGCATAGATAATGAATCTATTTTTGATGGACTTAGAGTGTTATTTGTTTAAGTACATGTATTGAGGTTTATTTGTGGGTATTGATATCTGCTTGTAAAAATGGGACAATGATCAATTTACCCTTCATGAATCATCAATATCACCATTTTGTTGGAGGGCCTGTACAGGACAAACTGATCAGGAATGCTTACTCTGATTTTTGACGAACTGATTTATTGTTGCTAGAACAGCAATAAATACATTCATAAATTAAATCTTTGTGTATTTTTATTTGATTGTATTGATTTAATGGTGAAACATCCTATTTGATCCAGAATATTTGTTACTAGGAAGTCAGAAGAGTTTTCTAGATTAATCAGAAGTTTTGACAAAGCTGTGTGTTTTAGACTGGCTTCTGATGGTGTCCAAGCCTATGCTTGCAAGCCAAGATAATACATGTACTTTATTAAAACTCCTTCATACAATGTTTAAATATGATAACTTGTTAAATGTAAAGCAGAATGAAAATGTCATAGAGTACCTTACATATACATTGCAATATTTTGTTTAAATTTTTTTCATACATATACTGTGGAATCATCGTTCGTGGGGGACTAATGTTCGTGGATTTCGTGGGTCACCCTTGCCCACGAATTTACACCCCAACGAACCTATACATAATCATTTGTTTAATATTTATTAAATTTATCCCGATTACACTACTAACGAAATTACATCCCCACAAACCAGGAAAATGTTTGGCTACCCACAAACATTGACCCCCACGAATAAAAATGATTCCCCAGTATATAATGGAGTTATCAGTTGGAAAAATATGCATTGTGAAATTTGTACATTTGACCCTTTTACTAGTAACAGTGAACTAAAATAGTCTGTTATGGAAAGGAACCTGAATATGTTTATTTCATGGATAGATAGGTATTTAGATTTTTCAGTATCTATGTCTGTGATAACACCAAGAATCAAATTTGTTATGTATAGTCCAATACATTTCATCAATGATGCAATGACATACAGTACTTTGGGGAGCAAGCAGGGTTTGCATATATAATTATACGAAATGAAAATAAATGTGAAAATGTCAATAATTTAATATGTAATAGAAGAGGAGGAATGACCACAACTAGGCTCGAACCCAGGACCCTCCAGTTTAAAAAACCAATGCTCTACCAACTGAGCTAAAAGGGTTAACCCACTATCTAGTGCTAGTAGGAGCATGACAGTACTGAGCCTATTTACACGTCTATCACAAATGATATTTAATAAGACAGTTGGTGAAAATTATATAAATAAGAAATCATTCTTTGAATATTATGAAGTGATTAAATACGGTCGGGATGATAAATCCAATAACGCCTGAAGTGCTTTATGATAGATAGATAGATAGATAGATAGATAGATAGATAGATAGATAGATAGATAGATACTCGAAGAATGATTCCTTGTTCCTTAAAGGGGCATGGTCACGATATTGGTCAAATTCTGTTTTTCTGTTTTTATTATTTACAATGCTTTAGGAATGCATTTCTAATGATCAGATGAAGTTTGATAGTCAGTAGTAGAGTTATAAGCAAGATACAGAGCTCACATTTTTTTTGTCATGTAAACAAGGCTCGTGCCCTGTTTTTACATAGGTTCAACATACCAGTAAAAAAAACTTTGTTTACATATCAAAGAATTGTAAGCTCTGTAACTCGCTCATAACTTAACGATTGGCACTAAAATTTTGGTTGCCTATTAGAAATGCCTTACTGAAGCATTGTAAATATTGAAATCGGAAAAATGAAATTTGAACAAAATCATGACCTTCTTTAAATTAAAACTTCCTGAATAATCAGTTATAAGATTTTAAACAGATTTTCTACATCTCAAAATTAACAATACATGTATATTTTATTTAATAAATGTCCATACATATATGTACACTATTGTACATAAGTAAATCATAAAACAAACAAATAGCCTGAGAATAAATTTACGGTGACTTAAAATTCCTCTAAAGAGAAAGAAAATGTACATAGATATTTATTGTAATCAAGATTCTAAAAAATGTGTATTTCATACATTCTTGGGTCTCTGGAAATTATAATAAACTATTTTAATACATTCATTTTGGATCATATTTCATTGATCTTTGACTTTTAATTACTTTAAATTTTGACCATAATAATTTCTACCACCAGGTAAAAATAATAACTTGATATTATATCTTCTTAAAAACTGATGTAAATATAATTATAAATACTGAGTAAATAAGATAACCTAGTTTATATAACAAAGTTTAGCCATTTTTTTTGATATATTTTTCCAGACATTCATAGAAAGCCGCTTCGTATTGGAGAAACTGGACGTCGTCTCCTAGCGTGAAAGCCTTGAGGTAGCTAGTAAGATAGCCTAGTCCCACTTTTTTCTCTGAGTCGGCGTAAGCCATCTGTCCGCCATAGCCCGGATGACCAAACGACAGGTGCCCCTTCAAAGGAAGCAATACATGTAATTAGACATCAAATAATTTAAGGCCACCCAAACTCAAATGCAACTCCTAAAAGACAACGTATAGTTAATATTAGATGATTTCACAAAAACAATAGCTATTTTCCCTTAATAGTTTTGATATTTTGCTTAGTGATAATTAACCCCTTTGATCCATTTGAATTGAACGGTATAGGCTATGAAATATTCAACTCGCCAGGGGTTGCTGGTGGAAGAAAATGTTCAAGAACTTTATAAAACCATGTTGCAATCTAATGAAAAATATTTCTGATTTTTGATGGGTATTTATTTAGTAGGGGTGTATTTTTTTTTTAGCCCTTTTGAAACAACTTCCAATTGTGTGTGACAATTTTACAGATCTACCTGAGGTGTCGGTAATAAAAAGACCCCGCGCCCCACGGACACATCCAAAAGTCCGTCCAGACTTCTCCCAGCAACTACAGGGGTTCCCAAAAGACGAACCATATCCGGTGTCAGGAGAGTCTTGTTGTTATGAGTTCCTCCATTGGCTAGGATTCCCCATAGTTTGGCCAATGACCGAGCGTTTCCGAATCCAAGGAAAGAAGTCAGAGGAATTTGATTTAAATCTGGACTGTTGAAGGCAGCAAACTGAAATAGTGCATAGATTAAGAGTTAATAAAAAAAAAAATTCTAAGAACTTGATCATTCATTAGTATACATGGAATCCTTGTTTTTGGATGATGTCGGTCTTTGAACAGAATACCCCACATTATACCACTTGCCTGCAGTGGTCAGTTTGGTGTGTTATAAGACCAGATATTCAAAAAATGAGATAAATTCAATTCTTTTATCTACATATTTTAATTCTAAACTAAAATTATTAATGTATTCATGATATTTTAGATATAGATGGATGGAACAGCTCTAAAACTCTTTGTTTATTCCCGCTTCGATGGGGAAAAAATTGTGGCAGAAATTTGAGAGAGAAAACCTTATTTGAGAATTTCAGTAGTTCTTCCTTTAAACGTGCTTGAAATGTGTATCCCATGTGCATTCACTCATATTCGTGTTTAAATGTTATCATACATGCATTTCACAATGTCTATCACTTGCGCACATACAAACTTGCACCTGAATAATATTTCTTGATGCTTGTTTAAATAAATCTCACATGGGACTCGGAGGAAATAAAGAACGACTGAATATAATGAATGAATGTATGAACTAGGTTATTGACCCACCATCTATTTTCAAAGCATTGCCTTTAACTCTATGTGGTATGAAAATATTACTAGTAATTGATAGTGCATACCGTCGGTTCCTGGTTGAACCCGGAGTAGCTAGCACGCATGAACATGGATATGGGGTTCATAATGGTAAGGAACACGTTCAGTTGATGCAGACTGATTGATTTGAACGTGTGTTTTATGATATTGGTCAGAGACAGCGGTACAAAGCGGGAGTTCCTGTGCAACTCACTTCTGGGCATTCCATAGTGGATGTCGATATCTATAAAGGAATTTTGTAAAATCTATATTAATACCACGGGCGAAAATGTACAGACAATTAGACATTGAGAGTTGAGATACACAGATTGCTTGCATGCGTGGATCCAGAAGGTGGGCGTGGGGGGATCCTTACATGTAGTAGAGTTACCAAATATAAGACTAACTCCTTAACCCCCCCCCAAATGCAGTTATTGGACTCTCCCCCCAGGAATTGTTTTGGATTCGCGCATTATATTCCCTTATGTTTAATTTACAGAGATTACACACGCCATTGGTATTATTTTGAAAAAAAAAATCCTTGAAGAATCCACCCAATCTTACCAAAGGGTGTGGCTATTTCGTCTCGAAATATTTGGTCTACGTTCCTGTGTTTTGGATCGGCCTTTCTCAACAGCACGTCCACGTACATTCCAAACGTAATGACATGGTACGAGAACGCCGTGCCTTTCAATGATAATAAAAATATGTGCAAAGTGACATCAAGAATGGTATTTCTACAGTACGCGTTGGCGTTAATTATTGAAGTGACTCAGTAAAAGTCAGCGAATGTAATCTAAGAAATCTTTCTACAGCCGTGTAAGATATTTGACGATCTTTTTTATGATTTAATGACACCCACTACTGCGTGGGAATTGACAAGTAGTAGATCAGGAGGAACTTGAATGAGGTTTTTTTTTAAAATTATATTTGACATGTGAACGTGCTAGCTACTAAAATTCCAGCATAATCTATGAGCAACAGGAATTCCATCTTCACAACGTCAAGGCTTTGTGATTACGGAACTCCACACAAGTGTGGAGTTCCGTAATCACAAAGCCTTGACGTTGTGAAGATGCAGGAATTCCAGTACTTAAAAAATGCACCTATATAGCTTATTCATTATTTAATATAGTTCCTACAGTACCATCCTATTTTACTCAAATCAAAAATCACGTATCAGCATGTCTTACTGGGCAAAAGGCTCTTGAATTGTACGATAATATTGACTGTATTTTATTTAATGAAACATCTTTTACGAGCAAACGTAAAAGAAGAGACTTCAACTATCTCTTTTAAATATATACTATATGGTCACTACATGTAACGAGGTATTTGGCGGTAGTTTAAATGAGAACATGATCCATGTATACATTGGTTTTGTTCATATTTCCTTTGAACAATTGAAAATAATAATGAAGGAACAAATGTTCGGCTTCGTTTATTAGTAATACCTGGTTTCCATACAGGTCTTTGTTCCTCTAGGAATGCCTCTACTTCCCGGGGATTAGTCCTCAGCAGTCTGATATCAATGGTCCCATTCGTTATCGAGAGTCCTGCCTTGTTTCAGCGATGAAATACATTTACAATTTTGATTTCTTTTCATATATGTATCAAATATGATTTATAGTGATACATGTATTTAAAACGTAAATTATTTAAATTTGACATTTTATCTGAAATTGATGAAACTTTATATGTATTAAATATGTGAACTATTGTCTCTATTATATTTAATGGACCAAACTTTTATTTACAAATACACGCAGATGTAATTGATAAGAAAGCGTGCAACATTTTTTGCAATATTTATCGTATTTAATTGGTTATAACCACAGGGTTTTGACATAATCTAAGCAAAATGGGGGTATATACTGGTACTCTATAACCCCTTTATTTTTGGTGCTCAAATTGTGTCGAACCCCTAGCTGTGGTTACAACAATTTCAAGTCATTCTTTCTGTGATATATTGTTTTCCTTTCTGTTGGTTTGACGTGAAAATAATAACTAGGGTCTTTATCCTTTTTCTGTGTCCGTCTGTCTTGTCTCTCTGTCCGTCTATCTGTCTGTCTTTCTATCATCTGTCTGTCGTCTATCCGCCTGTCTGTCTTCCTTTTCTCTCTCTCTCCCTCACCTGATGACTCAGTAACATCTCCACTGTTATATTTTCTTTGCCATTCTTCCGAAACTCGGGCCAGTAATAGGACACGAGTTTATTATAATCTAAATAACCCCTGGAAATAAATTAAAATCGCATTCATTACCCCTATTATTATGTACTATATGTCATATAATTATTTGTGTATTAATGATCGATTGAATATGAAACTAAATTGTTCGGTTTTTTTTTCTTCAAGGTATTTGTTTAAAGATAACAGTGGTAATGATTCATGGCTTGGGGTAAAATGCTGACGATGGACCCGCCACTTTGGAGGGTCCATAGTGGAGGGGGTGGATTTTGGTATGTCAATTTTAATTCAGAGTCCGTTCGATCTGTCATTCCAATTTCATGATGCACCCAATAGCTAAAACATATGGGTTGTTTATGTGACTGGTTATGGTTGTTTACTGATAAATTGTTAGGGGTCCTAACATTTAATGATTTTAGCAACTTCAAATGGGCATACTCTAAAACATCATCCGAATTCGCATGATTTCATTTTTATTTATCATTACAAAGGATCAGTCTCCGAAATGAGCCAGGTAATTATAATTAAGGTATAGAAATTAGATCGCTAACTCAAAGTATTTTCTAGGTAATGAGGCATATAATTAAGTAATTTCACTTGACGTTAATTCGCCTTTACATCGCATTTCCAATTCCCCAAATAATCAAATGGTTGACAGAATTGCTTCAAACAAGCACGGAGCGAGGCGCAATGGTGGGCGGATATGGTTTTGTTAGATGTGCATTAACCTTTTCTCGAGGGTGCCTGACTGCCTCTTATATTTTTAAGTACGCTTTCCCACGCCCTATCTGACTCAATGTTTGCGTTGGTGTTGTAAAAAATGGTTGATATATATCAAATTTGAAGTTATTCAGCAATCAGTGCAATACACTGTATGTGCCTATACGCAATTTTATTTGAGAAAAAGTGCATGCAAACGTGTTCACAATAATGTATAACGCATCTATGCACAAACCTCCTCCTTCCCATCCCTTTTCGCGTAATATAAATTCTAACATAATCATCATAATAAAAATTATAAGGATTATTGCTTTCATAAATATGTTCTGTTATACATGTATATGTTTTCATTACTTTTGTACGAAGAGCGCCACCAGAATGGCTGAGACCCCTTTAGTGGATGAGAACATGATGGATAAAGTGTCTTCTCTCCACTTCCGGCCAGCCTCGATATCGGAGTATCCACCCCATAAATCCACCACTAATTCTCCTTTGTAGTAAGCAGAAAAGCATGCTCCCTTCTCTAATTTTGCTTCGATATTTTTCCTGTTAAAAAGTTAATTGGCAATAAAGCAATAAAATCAGAATTGAGAAATGAAGTGAAATGCACCTAAAAATGCCATTACAAACATCGTTAAAAGAAAAATGAATAAAGAGAAGCTCGTCAGATTCCTTTAAGATAAATAATACAGTGTATAATTATCAAATCATTATCGTCAACAGCTCGATGTCTCAATGCTTAAATATGCTGAAATATACATGTGCTTCCCACTCATGGGCGCCGCCATGTTGGCAATGTCATCAATATTGCGATATCGTATCGATATTGTACTTGATATCGTATTGATAACGTCGACATCGTCATCAACTAAATATTCATGTAGATATTGTCGATGCATAATATTTCATGTTCAAGAAAACTTACCTTGGAGTAAACATAGGCAATGTTATAGTAGTTTTTTTTTTAAATATATGAACAGTATAGTTTCAAGAATTATTATCGATTTCGAGAATGTCATCATGTTTACAGTGCCTTGATTTAGGTCGGGAAATTTCCTAATGTCAAGACGATGCATATCAAATTGATATTATTACAATATTTGAAATTATATTCAAACTATGAGGTAAATATTCATGATTGCTACCGATATAGATATCCGTCATCGTAAGTACGATATCATCAATATCGACATTCTTGTTTATCTTCGGCATGTAAAAACTTTTATTAAAATACGATAATGGGGTATATTTAGAGATAAGAAGAGTTATAGAAGATGAAACTGGTTTCAGCAAGTGACAAATTGAAAAGTATTGAAGACAAAAGATTCCTATAACAAAAATAGCATTACTGGATAGATACATAATTTTACAAAAACTTTAAAAAAAAATTAGACAAGCCTTAGGTGGCTTAAACAAGACTTATATGGCCTTGTTGCAAGTTGTATTAAAAAGCTCCAGTTTCGATCCAAGGGCAAAATTTAATTTCCGCGATTTTCTCAGAATTAAGGAGGCTGAATGGTCAACAAATTCACCATCAGGTCTGCCTTAAACTTTCAAACATGCTATTTTGGTCATCAAAATATTATTATGTAAAGAAAAAATCCAATATATTAGCTTTAAACTTTGAACGATTTCCTATATTTTTATACAGAGCTCTTAGTCTAGGGAGTAAATATAACCTAAAAATGACCACAACCATCCACTTTTTGAAGAGAGTACATATTGTCATCATGTAAAGCGAATTCCCTGGATCTTTTCTTCTTTTCTTATCTTTATAACAATTACTGCATGGTTTTTTTTTAAAATTCATTTGGTGACAAGGAGCCTAGTTCGTTAGAGCTAATTTTAGGGACACTGAGTTATTTTATGATAAAGAACGTGGACTACGGGCAATTATAAGTTCTTTTTAAATTAGATAAAATTTAAATCTTCAATTCGCTGTAAATTCTTTTTACTGGCATATGATAAACACAGCTATCAACAACGTCATTTTTATTTTTAGATTGTACACTTATACCATTGGAAAACACCTTATCAATAGAATAATTTTTTTGCAATTAACTGTTGATCGAGCAGGTGAAATTGTACAAATGGAGAAATAAGTCCGATTTTTTCTCATCAATATTCATTCCATGTAACCACACTAACGTAAATTCTGACGTCACAATGCATATAGTTCAAAGGGCGCCACAATGCAAACGCGAGGTCGAAGCATTGATTTTATAGAAAGTTATCTCAGGGAAATTTTCCAACAGAAGAGAAGAAAACTTTTAAGTGTTCTGTCTGTGAAAAAAATTTCAAAGTAGAGAGGCTTCATTTTAAAACTGAGACTGATTCCTGTTCACTTAAATTTCGTAAGAATAATCTAAACACCTCTCTCTCTCTCTCTCTCTCTCTCTCTCTCTCTCTCTCTCTCTCTCTCTCTCTCTCTCTCTCTCTCTCTCTCTCTCTCTCAAAGCTAGTTAAAACACCCGATGGGTGCTCCTGAAATGTCGCTTAAATCAAATATATATTATAGAGGTTTTTCAGGTTTGTACCCTTTTGGCGCCCGTTTACCTACAAGCAGCACCCCTCAAAAAGACAATTTTTAAAACTTATTGGCACATTCATTCTAATATTAAATAAATAAAAGTGTAGATTAATTTAAAGTTTAAAATATCAAATACTAGGAGGCACCATGGCAACTCGCTTATATCAATTAAAAAATTCGAAATTCTGTGTTGATTGGTAATAATCCCATAAATTCACTGTTTTACTATGAAAACGGCTCATCTCTCGCATCAAATTTTCATATTCAATTGGCACAATAAAAAATAAACCAATTTTTAATCGAATAGCGTCTTTTTTTTTCTACCGGAGTGAAGGTGAAATTCATACCATGGCGAAAAGTTCCGGTGTAAGCGTTTCCGAGTTATTTGAGCATTTTTAGATGTTCCTATTGCAGTCTCAAATTCAAGATGGCGGCCGTATGCAAATTAGACAAATCGGACTTATTTCTCCATATGAATCATTTGTTAAAATAGACAATTCCCTAAATTTTACTATGGTTATTTAAAGCTCATCTTAACGACTTCAACTGCACTTAACACCTGCATGGAGGTATGCTTTAAACAAATTTTGAAAAACAAAATTCCTAAGTGTAAACCTGTTATATAATAGTAACAGAGAATACCATTAGCGATCTATTATTCAGGAAGAATGTAGAATATCAGTTAAACCAAAAAGCCCTTTCAAGCAATAAAAACTGTGTGAAATATCAGTACTCCAAATTCTAAGAAAAAAATCTGACACTGTTTTTAGGGGGGAAAAACTAAATAAAATACCATACGATATGAATAAAGATATTTGATGAATCCGGAGAGAGAGAGAGAGAGAGAGAGAGAGAGAGAGAGAGAGAGAGAGAGAGAGAGAGAGAGAGAGAGAGAGAGAGAGAGAGAGAGAGAGAGAGAGAGAGAGAGAGAGAGTGTGTGTGTGTGTGTGTGTGTGTGTGTGTGTGTGTGTGTGAATAATAACAGAAAGCTTAAATAACAGCTTCCCGTGTATGGAAATATGGAAATGTCACACCTGGTGTAAAATAACATGATACAGGACTACAATAGAACCATTTTAACAGGTGTTTGGACTTTGGGTAGTTGTGTCAAACAGCATTGTGACGTAGGCCTGTCTATTTCATTGTTGGCCACTCAGCCATTGCTCTTTCACCCCTGCGAATGTGTTCGGAATGTTTTCTTTATCGTTGTTAGTCTGTAGTAAATCCAGAGGTGCTCGAATGAAAGTTCACGAGACTTCCTCGAGATTTATTCAGTTCCTGTGAAATTTCGAGCGGAAGTACAAGTGTTCGGATAATATTCTCAAAATACGTAAGTACTGGTCGTTTTTCATATCATATCTTACTTTGATATATGTTAAAACATGAAAATCTATTGAGATCTATGTCTTATTTCATCATCTAGCGGTTATTTAAACTAAACGATGATATTCAGAACAGAGTTATCGTTCGTGTTCAACCACTCTACAGGTGGTTGAAAATATAAACATTGGGTTACTTGATAAAATCATAGCCATGTTTGATGCTTTTGGTGTGCAATACCATGCTTTTTAAAAAAAGAATGGGTGTCTGTTTTGTGTAAAAACATAGTATATCGAGCCATTTTCAAGGAACATTCTGCATAAAATAGTATTCTCTGTTTCACTATTGATGCTATTACTAGGTCAGGCGCGGATCGAAAATTAATTCTTGTTGTTCATTGTTGCAACTGCAAAAAAACTATATTTTCTATTGTCACACTTATTTCTAGAACTCATTTTATCTACCAATTAATGAAGATAAAGTTTGAAATCAATACACGTCTAGATTTGATATTTGACTACAAGAACTTAGATTCTAGGAAATAGGCTATAACCACGAGGCACGATTTTTAAGGGTCAAATAAAACCACGTGGTCTAAATTTAAATGACAATAACATTCGAAGGGGTGTCTTTGAAATCAACAAGATTTGTCTGGTGTATATTTCACTTGAAACCAGCGTCATTTTTAACTTGTTTTGACGCAAGATAAAGGTAGTTACATCCTACCGAAAGTCCAAGCTCCCAATGGTTCTAATATTATTGAAGAGGCACAACTTACCTGAACACATCGTAGACTTTCTGGAATGCTGGGTGCACGTATCCATCTACGTCAGTGGGGGGGAGGTCGCTCTCCAGCCAGCGAGAGCTCTGTGACAACAGTAACACCGCCCCAGACAACAAGAATACATATCCCGGGCTCTTCATGTGGATATACATAGTCACAATGTATGAGAAGACATCACTGTAATGATATATTTAAAGTGAACTTGAGAAACTTGAGAAACGCACATCGCAGCAAAAATACGGCTGAAAATGTTGTAAATTTTGAATTTACTGGGTGGGTGTTAATACAAAGTTTAAAACATGACATTTCCCCTTTTGAGAGCATAATTATAAAAAATCATAGTGAAATAATCAGAAAGAACATTAAAATATTAGTCAAAGGCACTACGCTGCTACCCCCCCCCCCCCCTTTATTTGACGATTGGCGAATTAATTTTTTCGGATGAGTCAGCCTGCCCCCTCCCATCTCACTTTTAAAATTTATGCTAAGTGCCTGCTTTTTCACATATGATGTATTTAGTTGTGGGTGATCTTGATGGGGTGAAGCTTGTCAGTTATTTTAAACACATGGCTTTGATTTAGGACATCAACAGATTTCTTTTTTTTTAATTTTCACATAAACCATATAAGGAATAGAAAGTTTAAATCAAATGTATCTAATCTTGGGGAGTTTTTTTTTTTTCAAATCCTCTTGTATAATTCTGAGTATGAGCACACCCATTAAAAACAGCACTACTTTAAATGCAATTGCATTTTTCTGGAAGTAAACACGGTTCAGTCAGGTGACTTTATACAGAGGTCTGTATATTCATTCTCGACGCAAGTTTCGTGAATTTATGACAATTAGTGGTTACAGACACCATTACAAAACCAGTACCTAGATTTCAAAAATAATATTGCGACAGGTACCTGTACCTATTTTTAGTAAAAGGCATTTTCCGTTGAAACACGGGTTTAGGCGAAATAACGGGAAAAGGCGCTATATGCCTCTTTGATTGACGATAGGTTTTATTAACACATTCCGATCCGTATCCATTAACAGCACATTAAATTGTGTCATTTCTAGAGACAACTGTACAGAGAAATTACAACCTGTAATTTTTCGATACCGGTATCAGGTCCGAAATTGAAATGGCAGGTCAAACAAGCTGAGTGTGGAAAACCGGTCAACCAAGTATGTATTCTCTTGACCCTCCAAAGCGGAGGGTCCGGATTCAACTTGTTAAACAAACCCTTCTTGGGAGTTGAAATATTTTATGATTCTTTGGATGTTGTTGTGTTGATAATGTCTTGCAATAAAGATTGTTGTGTTGCTTTGAAAATGTTGTTTTAATGCTTTAAAGGTTGACGGTCACGGTCCAGTAGTCCGACGGTGTAGTAGTCCGAAGGTTCATTAGTCCGAAGGTTCATTCGACCTAAGGCCTACTAGCCCGAAGGTTCATTAGTCCAAAGACCCACTAGTCCGAAGGTAGTTTGAATGTATCACATGAAATTAGTTTAAGAAATCTTTTCGGAATTAATTCCATCCAGCAAATTTTTATGTAAGAATTCGTCAAAAGCATTAAATGCAAAAAGTACCTAAAATTATTCGCATTTAACCAGTTAATATTAAATGAATTTGGATTTTAATACCAACAATTTACATATGTGCTTTGGATTTAATTTACTGCAAACAAAGTACGTGTATACAAGTTCCATTTCTCCACGAGTCTCAAAGTACATGTTAACCCTCCTTTAAAATATGTATTTTCTAATTTAAGATAAATAAACTCCCACGCTACTTCTAGAATACAATGTATATTTCCCCCTTCAAAATATTTGTACATATTGCAATCACTTTCTTTAAATTTTATTTATTTTTCTACTTGAGTTTATGAAGATACCTTAGGATTCGTTTTGTTTCAATGTTATTTATTGCATTATCAGAAAAAAAGTTATTATGCATACAGGGCTACAAAAATAATATAATTACATATCTCTATAAAGAGATAACAATTCATATTATAGTACTCTTTTTTCATTGTATTTTTTGTTCGAAACCTCCAAGAACTTGTTAAGGTGAAAAATGATTAATTAAAACTAACCCGTTTAGTTATTTCGACCTTCATAACATTTACTACATCGAGTTTTGGACTAATGGACCTTCGGACTAGCCGGCTTCGGACTAATTAACTATCGAACTGGGCCTTTGGACTATTGAACCTTCGGACTTGTGGGCCTTCGGACCAATGAATCTTCGGACTACTGGGCAGACCCCAGGTTGACAGTGTTGTGTTAAATTCATATGAATGTTGTTGAGTTGATATGAAGGTATTGACTTTAAAAAAACACCACATTACGAACAAATTTAGAAAATCCGTTCGAAAAATGATTTTGAAACAATGCTAGCAATTTTGCATGCTGAAACCTATCATTTCAAACTACGGTGTCCAGAGAGCGAAAAAAAAAAACCCCAAAAAAACGGAGACGGAGAGGATCGCAAAATAATTTTACCGATGAGTTTCAAGCGAAACTTCCACCTGATGTGACAGTTTGAAATAGATTCAAGATGGCGGCGATGGGTACCTTGTCTATTATTAGGTATAGGGTATTTATTTTTATTATGAGAAAAATTTATAACATCAGGTGCCTGTGACTGAAACATCTCAGTGATAGATCGCTATCAATTCCGCAAACGTTTAGATTATAATGTTGTAATGCATGTAGAAAGTATTTTGACTCCTACTCACAATCACCATGAAACAAAATGCACTGTTGGTATAATGCCCATAAAATCATAATTATCATTTGCATGCAATTAAACAAGAGAAAGATAGGGAAATATACATGTGAAGATAACGTGAGAGATAGATGTTGTTCGTTCGAAAATTATACATGTGTATGAATGGACGGAATGTGTGAATACATATTTTTAAATCAGGGTGTTTGAAATATGTGCAGGTAAAATATTTTCAGTTTACAATTTTCATTTGTTACAATTACAAAGCTCGGTGACTAACGGTTCCGCTTGTGAAATTGTACGCGTATGAGTATAATTAATGTATGGTACCAAAATAATTAACGAAAAACATTTGATCGAATACAATAAGCCCGTTTTACCTCTGTGCTGATTGATACGATATACGAAGTACGATAAATAAAAGTATTACCTGGTCATATGACGATTCGTGTTCAATTTTGTTTGAAAGAATTTTGACCCGGAATGAAAACTGACCATAGATGAAGTTTACAACAATGTACTCTGTTAAGATGTTAGATTAATATTCTATTGAGAGAGAGAGAGAGAGAGAGAGAGAGAGAGAGAGAGAGAGAGAGAGAGAGAGAGAGAGAGAGAGAGAGAGAATTGTGTTTAAAAAAAGAAATGAAATCTGATGTTCTTACCTCACCTTGTTTAGCAATGAATATAAATAAATCTTGCCGGAGAGATAACACTAATTATCCATACGTACCTATACAATGATGACGTATAAAAAATATACTTGTATATTATTATCACCATGCAAAATTCACTGTTTATTAATAACTTTATTTTGGACTTTACTTTTTAAATTCAATATCCGTTTTGTAATATTTTCTCACAGTTTATTTTGTACAAAGTTACTTATTCAGTTAGTGATTGACACCTTTCGGACTCTATATGTGCTTTCAAAGAGACAGAGTGTTCTGTCTCAAGAACTGCTAATCTGTTAAAACAACATTGTGTAATTATCTGTTTTTCATGTCTAGGACATCAAAGACATATTGAGTTTATTTAATTATTTTATATCTGTGAACCTTTCACTCGGCTTACTTAATGTCATCACCTGTCAATTTATACTCATTGTTCAGATTCTTATATATAGTTATGTACAATTGTCAATCGGCAGTCCGGAATACGGCGGCCAACCACGGCCAGTCGTCCGACTCACCCAGAGTCTGAGTTCGGAGGCCAATACTGGCCTATCCGACTTGTTTGTAGCATGTCTGTCTGTTAAATTGTTGTAATTCTGCCATCGTTGAGTCTCGTCCAATAAATTCGGAATCCTGCATCAATTGCCTTTTATTTCTTGGTGAACCTTCGGGAATACGGCACACCTACCCTTTGTTTTTACCTTACGGCCCACAGCGCGCCTCAACCTTATACTTTGTACTTTATACGCCAACATTCCCTCACCCCGTTCGTACTCCACACGACGGATGCAGTTCCAGACGAATTCCCTAGCACCGTACATATCTACGCGGTCACATTAGTCTTAAAGTTTGAGATTTTTTTGTTTTTTCCCTCCACGATTTCTATATTCATACCTCTAATTTCACAAAATTAAAACAATCAATGAAAGCGCTCTCACGTGAGTTAATCGGAGAGGACATACTATTTTTAAGTATACAAAATTGTATACTTGCGTTAAATAGTAAGGTCAAGGGTCTAATTATATGATGATAAGCATTAGTAAAAAAAAAAAAAAAAAAAAAGACGAAAGAGAAAATGAATGATCAAGTTGCCTAATGAATACACAATTTGGTATTTAATACGTAAAGAATAGTGATAAATATTAAAATAACTTTAGGCTGGACAGCAGACTTGCTCCTGGATTTTCAAATTAAAATTAAAGTGCTTAGTTTTTTTCAATGTTTTTTAAAGTTTGATATCGTCAACTGTTCCCTAAATTTAATTGAACTTGGTTTGTGACAATACCTGGTATTCAGCAATTTGTACGATTAATATTTGAATATAATTTAATTCTGGTTGTAACGAGGCATTTGATTTGATAGAAAAATTTAGTTACATTTGTATAACCTGGTTTGCACGTCACAAGACACGTCACAATGCACCAACGTCAAAAACGTACTTATCCGCTTGACGTTACGTTTGAATTTTGAACAGATTAATATCATTTTTAAAAGTAAAACGCACTTAATTTGTACAGTAAATTACAAAGAATTAAATTATAAGGAATGAACTCAATATCTACCCAAGTTATACTCGTATAACCTGGCTTGGAGCAATTTACGCTTTTTTATAATCTGCTTCGCGGATTATAAAGCGTAAACTGCCCCAACCCAGGTTATACTCGTATAACTTGGGTAGACATTGAGTTCATTTCTTAAATATATAAGCAAACCTCGCTTGCGCCCCAATACGTCATTTGAATTTATTGGACTGTGTAGTAAAAAATCGATACGTAGTGTTATCACAAACAAAGACACTGAAAAATGTAAATATATAAAGTGATATATAGATAAAAGAGAGAATATGATACAAAATTACTTGTAATTATCAATGATATATGCTATTACTGCGAATTAAATGCATTTTTTTTTATACGAGATGGTCCTGTCCATTTTGACACAAGGTATAAATGAAAGGGGAGAGGGTACATGTACGTGTAAATTACAAAGACTTGGACAACCCGGATGTCAGAGATAGGTAAATTGTATCCGGTTCTTTTGAAATCCCATGACAAAATCGAGTTGAAACTCCGGCTATAAAATTTATCACGACAAAATTGATCAACTTGCCTATCAAATACTAGTGTCTCTAACAAGTATTTCCACTTGCTATTGATATCAACATACGTCAGTTTTTATCAAAGAAGAAAAATCCACAGTACATAATTTGTGACTCTTTCAGATGTTTATTGATTTTTTTTCGGCGATTTTTCAACATGTTTTTACTCAACAGAAACCCACTTCCGTAGTTATCTACATCACACATCCCCAAACACAACGCTGAAATAATACTATAAGAGTATAGTCTCAAAATGACACTGCCACAACCACTCATATATTATATTGTTATACCTCTACTTATTTTTCACTATATAAAAGCAATTCGATATATTTCGCGTGGAATTTAATATTATTTATTTTGACGTTATAACTTGTTGGATACACGAAGAATTATATTAATATAATCTGACCGTTTTCTGATTAATTGTTTGTTTCGGCATAATAAAACATTAAAGTATACAATTGAGGGAGTCAGCAAGATTCCAGTTCCCCTCAAGCAAGCCTATTTCTCTCGGCTTCGCTTCGGGAATTAGACTTGCTCTCGGGGAACTGGAATCTTGCTGACTCCCTCAATTGTATACTTTAATTTTATATTAAAACCATTTTGCACAACGTTTATCGTCGCCGACATACTGTCATCCAATATGCCGTTATTTTAGTAACAGTATGGATCATTTTAATTATGAAATATCTTAAAATTAATAAGAGTTCTTTTTATAATAAATTTCTTCGCTAATAATTATTGATTTTTTTTTTTTTTTTTTTTTTTTTTTAGATATACGCCCTTTAAATCTTTGTAACCCATTTCAGCTTAAGGTCAGACGCGACCTATCTTCAATTTTTTTCTATTTTTTCCCCTATCTCCGCAATGTGAAGATTTCCACTACGTAATTTCATAAATATATTTGCATGTTATGATATTTTTCTATATATAGTTTCAATTGAATATATAGACTATGACTTCATTAATAAGCGTTCAACTGCATTTTGCATGCTATTAAAAGAACAATTCAAAATATTCCAACTTCAAAAACAAAAAAAGCCTGGCAATTTCACCCTGAATTTTGAGGGCATTAACAGATTTAAATGCAAATAAAGAATTAGTATATCAAGGAAAATTATCTAAAACTGAGGAACGTCGCGTGTGACCTTTAGGCTGATACACTAGTACTGTTTATAGAAACCAAAAAATTATAAAGACATGTCTTAGTAAAATGATGGTTATGGGGCGGTGAAAGAGGAATTGGATGATCACAAGGCCTGTTATGGTGATGTTAATATTGAAAACTGAATGGTTTTGATCAAGCTTGGCTAAAAGCCACCCCCCCCCCCCCCCCCCCTTACATGTTTACATACTATTTTATGCTGGCACTTGTTAAACAAAATTCAAGGTCCGACTTCAAATAACACCAATCTGGCATTTCACATCACGAAAATTTCTTTCAGCATGTGTATATCTCTTTGGACATGTACATGTACTTAATCAAAATGTGATCAAAATTTTTAAAAAGTTTTTCCGTCAATTCAAGTTTGTACTGTGCACAGCATCTTAAGGGGCAATACAAATGGTTGTAGAGGGGACACCAATGAACCCCCTTCATATTTTTTCATATTTTTAAATCTTCAAAACAAGTCTGTACCTGCGCAGTTCGACAGCTGTTCTGAGTGATTAAAAAGGCATTGTCCTGTTCTTGTATGCATACTTTTCAAACAAAATGACATGTAGGACTTCATATTTATTGCTTTTCTATCTTTTGGCAACACTTTTGGCCAGTTTCGGACAGAAACAAGCCAGTTCAAGAAATGTTTACATTCTTATCCTTAAATGTACAAGATGGCCGCACATCCCCCTTAATATAAAACTAAGATTCAACAAAAATCTTTTCAGGAAAAAGAATAAAAAAAGACCGTAAACAAACATAAACAAAACCCACTTACCAGTTTATATTCAGTAGTTTTCTAAAATACACTCATGTATCGTAGATTTAAATAACACTTCCTGATGCAGTTTTGATACATGTAAAATTGTTTACATATATTTTCAAGAAAAAGTGTTTATATACATTCTACGTAAACATCGTTGCTCTGTCAAATGATTCGTAACCAGACAATACAATGCATGAATTATGAATTCAATTAATTGTTTAGACATCTTCACTGTGCTTAATTTTTCCGGAAATCGCAATTTCATCCGCCCGTCAAGATATTCATATATAGTCGCCTTCTGCTGTATGTTATAGCAATGAATGATTTATGTTTGACGTCGTCGTGTCAATAACTGCCGTCAGGTGAGCAGACAAATTGAATAACGCGCGTTAGCCCGTTATGATAATTTGTCTGCCCAACTGACGGCAGTTAGACACGACGCCGTCAAAAATAAATCATTTAATGCTTATATTTACATTCCCTTATTGATGAAATCAATTATTTACTTAAATAAATCGATACAAATTGCAGATCACGGAGGGAGTAAATTAGTAACAGCAAGAAAAGCTGTTTTATAAAAACCGGTTTAAACTGGTTATCACATAGACTGTTGAGTTGAGATCGATGAACATGAAAAAATAATCCATAAAAACAATTCTTGAATTTTGCTTTTAACAATAAAATCAACTTTTTTTGTTGAATAATTGTAAAACATGGTGTTTTGACAACAGGATTGAAATATATTTTTAACCGATAACATACAAATCAATGTTTGGGAACTACTTATATAAATTACGTGTAAATTTACACGCAGTGATTAGTTGTTGCATTAAGAGGCATTTAAAGATCACAGAATTTAATGGAAAAACACACTAGAATGTAAATATATATGTATATTCATCTCCGAGGTCGGAAATAAGAAATAAACAAGAAAAGGGTTTGTCGAATTTGCGTATTTAAGGGTTTAAAATACGTACTAAAATATGGGTGCGTGATCGACAAGTCCGTAGCGCCAATCCAGCTGCCTTCATCACTTTTTCCTCATAACGTATTTTTATGCAAATTACTGTCCATTATGTCAGATATTGGACAGCGAGTCAGAGGTGCGCTGGCGCCAATGACTGTACACTATTTGACGAAATAGGAAGTTTGAGGCTTATAACTTGAAAACTAAATATTTTTTTCCTTTTTCATTGCTCATCAACATTTTCACGATCGCTCTGCTTTGTCTACAGAATTGCCATTTTCCAGTAAGTTACCAGAATACTTAAATTTTAGTATGTAAATTTTGAAGAAAATGGCATTATTCTGAGATTTCATTTTAATGGCCGGTTATTAATATTTCAATACAAAACTTATATTATTCTTTTACACGTAGACAATCTTTATTGTTCAGAAAACAAACATAACTGTATTATAAAAACTGTTAAATCAAAACAAGGGGTGCAAACTCAATGGTTTACACTTCTGTATGTATATTTTCAATCATATTTTTGTCAACCTCTTGACGCTGTGTTATTTTCTTTCTTTTTTTTCTATTTATAATGTGTTTAAAGTGGCATATAGGCCCGACGGGCCAGGTGTTAAATCTATGCTTATTCCTGTTGATATTACACTTGAAAATGTATACACATGTCACTATGAATAAATAAATTACTTTCTTATAAAAAATTGTAAGCATTCAATGTAGTGAGGGAAATTCATCCATCCTATATCTAGATAAAGGTACTAAAGGGAAGGGAGAAATTTCATCATAACAAAAATGGCGTGTTTAGCAGACGGACGGAAAACAAATGTCGGAAGGAAACAAGTTGAATTAAACTATTAATATCAAGAAAAACTTGTAATGAGCATGTCGTGCAATAAGACAGTCCAAAGAATTTGTCACTGGGATCCTTGATCGTTGAATATTGGTATTGACTTAGCTTGTGGTCTTTAAACAGGATGTCGTCCATAGGTTTTTTTTCACTAATTAACAGCACTGACAATTAAAAATTATTAATTAGTAAAAGACATAAGTATCGATACACCTATGGCGTTGCCAAAGCCCTCCATGTTCTGTGTAAGACGTAAGCCTATACAAGGGGTTGTTTTACGAACTTGTTTCAATAAAAATGACAGAATTAAGGTTAATTAATACTTTTCATCAAAATTCTCAAATAAGATTTCTAAAACGACAAATATTTTAACCTTGACCAAGACTTTTCTTGATTTCGCTTCGTTCACAATTTTTTTCCCCTGATCAACCGTAGATTGTAAACAAATTTTCATTGAATGAAAAACCAAAATATAGACCATTTTTCTACTGAAATAGAATCAAAATTCTAAAACAAGTCTTATGCGACCGTGGAGTGGTGTGAAATGGTGTGGAATGCGACCCTTTTGGACTAGTGTCATGTCTTATTTTGGGGAATTATCTATGTTTGGGGAACTCGCTTCAGAAAGGACACTAGCACTCTGTATAGAAATTTATCAAACCTTGCGATAATGGTTATAAATGTTATAATGCCTCAAGTTAATCTGAATTGCAAGCCCTACAGGTACTGACGTTAAAAACATTCTCTTACCAAGGTACAAAAATGTATATATTTCTTTATGCATAGTATCACAATGGAGATACAGAGAAATGTCCACAGCTCAGCCTTAATTCCATCATACAGTCAGAAACGGACTCTTTTTCTTTATATGACTTGTAAATAGACCCTTTATGTACCTGTCACAAAAACAACACGATCAACTGATTGACAATTGAGAACCTTTGTGGTCCATCATTATTTAAAGTGTATATTTCGTTACTAGAAATCCTCTGATCGAATCGCATCTCTAGTACCAAAACATCCAAAACACAGACATTACGTATCCCATAAAAATCTGGATCAAAGTCCAATTACTGATGTTTTATCAGTCTGGGGTCAATAAGAAGAAAACGTCCGAAATGATCTAAAATTATACAACATACAGTAGTCTTGTATGGGGAAATCCCCCATACTTGTGTAGAAACAGTTGCACGTGTACATGACTGTATTTGGTTTACATTTTAACATTTTACATGTAAATGCCGATGAATTGCACGTATTAGCTGCTAGTTAACGCATTCAGCAGCATATCTGCAAAATACAGTTATCTAGAACGACGTGTAATAACACTTAAACTAGGTAAAGGAAATTGCAGATCCATGATGATCCAAACTTACCCCCATAGCTATCATTCCGATAATTGTACATCATAAGCATTACACCCCCTCCCCCCAAATCTCTATGTAAAATTTCATTTGCAAAGATAATTGACCAAAGAAAGGTAAAAAATACTACTGCTGACCATGAGGTATTTTTCTAAAATGTTCCCAAAGCACTGCCAAAAATCACTCAAACAGGATCTACATAGTGAACACACAGGATCTACATGTAAATAAAGAACAAAACATTCACCCTTAGCTACACCAACCTTGAGCTTTTGGAATGTTAACGACAATGATGGTAGTTAAGCACACAAAACAACTGTTAACTTTTAATATTTGGAACGTTTTATCATTTCTCAAGAAAAAAATAAAATAATTAAAATGTATTGCACTTATCGGTGTACATATAATAAACTCAATACACATTGGTCACATAAGAACATTTACACTGTTAGGATAAAATGACAACAAAGAACACAAAATTCCAGGTAAGTTATGTAGAATATACCTGTTTAAAAAACAAAACATAGAACCTTTATTTCAAAAACATCTGTAAATTAAACAAAAAATTCATTGATTATTTGCTTTCAAATGTATGTACATGTAGTTTCTAAAATCCATTTTGTGCTTTCTTTACCAAGGTTAAATTTTCAGCAAAATGCATTTAAATATCCTTCAGGCTTAAATTTGAATTGCATATGCTGGCAATGCAAAGTTGATCAATCTATACATTTACCATTATACATTTTGGACAAATTTTATCACAAGAACATTAAATTTTACCATTATACATTTTGGGCAGATTTTATCACAAGAAAATTAAATTTACTGAAAGTCGGATTTGCATGCCCATAACTGCAGCTTGCAAGGTTAAAAAAAAATTGCAATTGTAAGCCGATAGCTATCTACTTGTAGCTATCACAACAATCAACTGAAAAAAGAATCTCAATCTGACATTCTCTCTCTCTCTCATCTATAGTAGGCCGAATACACATCAACTTGCCCCATACTTTCTTTACCAGCAAAAATATTGTTAAAATGTTAAAAAATACCCACAAAATTCAATTCATTATACATAACTGGTATATTGTCTTTTACATCACATCCTTTATTATGGGGAAAATGAATTTAAAAAAGCTCTCTTTAAACAAGTGAGTGAAATTTTGAGATGTCAGCACACATATATTGATACATTGATAGAGATGAAAAAGAATATAATCACATTAGCAAATACCAATATCACTATCATAGTGACTATGAATTGAATACACATAGAAGAAAAAATAATATGTCAAATGACATTTCTCCTTAAGATGCAGCCAAAGTTCTAATTTGATTAGTTAAAATCTTCTCTGCTCAGGGTACCCTATGTATACGACTGTTGCTATTCAGGCACTTTTCCTGTTGCCTCACTGACATATCCTTAAATCAACACAATATTCAACATCATCTTTTCATTGCCCTCCAAATTTAGTTCAACATGTAAAGTATATACTCCTCCAAAGTTAGAAATAATGTAGCTGCCCTCTTGGTTCTAGAAATAAATAAAAGAATATAGTGTTTATATAACCAGCATTCATTTTTCTAATAATTAATTCATATATACCGGTACATAACAAAACAGGTTTTTCTGGCCTATTTTCTTTACATAGGTTATCACGCTCAAAATACATTCAGGTCATTTGGTGCTCTAACATTATAGTAAGTTCCTAATGAGAAATGGGTTCAATCCAATTGACTGCATACAAATGCACTAGGATATGGATTATATTGGGTGCAATCAGCTCTACTTCATGCCCTCTGTAACCATAATTATACCTCCCACAGCTCCTTCAGGCAGCCTTCTCCTCTACTTTGGACCTCTTTTTCACGAACTCCTGAGCATCTTTATCCCACTCACGTGACGCCAGAATGTCCAGAGCTCCATTCTCTACAACAAAATGCCATTTATACTTACACAGCGCAGAATATGTAACTATCTAGACTTTGAAATCATAATCCCAATGTTAACCTAATTAAAGATTCCCACTTAAAACAGACTGATGCATGAATTTGGTTAAAAGTGCCGAGGGCTCATGATCATCCTGTCACAATTTATGCCTAATTGTTGGATACATGTGGTTTTATGCTTAATTTTATTACATTATTTCCAAAGTTGCTTTCAAAAGTATAAAGTTTACTCAGCAAGTTTTACTTGGCAAATACTAATCCCATGTAAATACTTTAGTTTGGGCATAGCAATTGGAGAGAGTGGATGTTTTTTAAACAGCTCCTTCTGTTTATTTTACATCTCAGTCATATCTTTATACAAGACCAGAGTCTTTTGTTATGTAATTTGATAGTACCGGTACTTAGAATACATTTCGCATTTCATCATGTAAAAACATGCATATCCGTATTATGAAGTAAGTAAGTGTTTATATGTACATACTAGTATTATGAAGATGTAGTGATGTATAGTAAAATAAGGTGTGCAGTATTTGCCACGAAAGTATTTGTCTTCATGTAGTACACAAGTATTTGGTCAAAGTTAAAAGTAAATTATGTTTACGCATAATGTGTATTTACTCAAGCATATATCATTATGCAAAGTATAATGTGCAGCAAAATGTGCAATTTTTATGTATGAGTAAATCAATGTTATCTATATACTTATCATTTTATTTATATTTCAGGTCCCTTTTTACTCCATTTGGTTCATAATCCGGACTCATACATTTACTATGTTAAATAAATTAAATATTAAAGACATCTGATAGACGCTCTGCGTCACATTCTTTATCAAAAGTTCAAAACTGTGTTACCTTTATGCTGGGGTTGCATCAGGGGTAAGGCTGTGATGGCGAGGGCATCGAATCCTGAGATATCTTGACCATCCACCCCCGGTATGTTACACAGGTCCACATAAGCCTCCCCAGCGAAGTCGTTCTCAAACACGTAGTCATGGTCCATTACAGTGAAGACTAGTACGGCTCCCCTCTGTCTGCACTGATCTATGGATACATTGCTGTAAAAACAAGGTCCCCAGGAGTTCAAAGATAAATGTAGAACACTGATATCATGAATACCCTTAGGGAGCCATGTGAGGTCAAGGACAGTTAAAAAGATGTCAAGGTTACTTTCCAATTTACACCTTTAAAAAAAATATCAATATTTTTTCTTTTTTGAGGATACTTTAAAAAAACAAGAGGCCCATGGGCCACATCGCTCATCTGAGCAACAACAGACATAATAAAATCAGCTTTATAGAGTCATATACAAAATATCTGAACAATGTGGTATAATAGATCCTGTATAAAAAAAAAAATTCCCCTGCATATTCTTATGTTTATCATTGACCCCCTTTGTAACAGGATGATTTTACAGTCATATCACATATTGAGCATTGCAGTTCTCGAGAAGATGATCAGACCTAAACAACTGTTTATATATGGACTATAAACCTACATCAAACTTTGAACCCCTTTTGAGGTCCAAGAATTGTCCAGGGGCCAGAGTCTAAACAATTTTAAAGAATGAACAATATGTCAAAATGCTTGCATTTGAATTTTTGTGAACAATTTAAATGTTTCCTTTGAAAATTTGGACCCTCCCCCCCCCCCCCCCCCCCCCCCCCCCCCCCCCCCCAATGTGGCCCAACCCTACTCCTGAAGAATATGATTTTGACAAATTTTAATCTAGACTATTTGAAGACTGAACTGACTAAAGCTTTTCTAGACAATTTGTGTTTTAGAAAGTTTTTCCCTATATATTCTTATGTAATAATTTGACCCCCCCCCCCCCCACCCCCCGCAATCAGTTTCAGAGAAGAAGATTTTTAAAGATTTACTCTATATATTCCCATGTAAAAAATTCAACCCCCCATTGTGGCCCCACCCTACCCCCAGGGATCATGATTTGAACAAACTTGAATCTATACACCTGAGGATGCTTTCACACAAGTTTCAGCTTTCCTGGCTGAACAGTTTCAGAGAAGAAGTTTTTTAAAGATTTACTCTATATACTCCTATGTAAAAATTCAACCCCCCCATTGTGGCCCCACCCTACCCACGGGGATCATGATTTGAACAAACTTGAATCTTCACTACCTGAGGATGCTTCCACACAAGTTTCAGCTTTTCTGGTCAAATGGTTTATAAGAAGAAGATTTTTAAAGATTTACTCTATATATTCATATGTAAAAAATTCGACCCCCCCATTGTGGCCCCACCCTACCCCCAGAGATCACGATTTGAACAAACTTGAATCTACACTACCTGAGGATGCTTCCACACAAGTTTCAGCTTTCCTGGCTGATCAGTTTCAGAGAAGAAAATTTTTAAAGATTTACTCTATATATTTCTATGTAAAAATTCAACCCCCCATTGTGGCCCCACCCTACCCCCAGAGATCATGATTTGAACAAACTTGAATCTACACTACCTGAGGATGCTTCCACACAAGTTTCTAGCTTTTCTGGCCGAATGGTTTTTGAGAAGAAGATTTTTAAAGATTTACTCTATGTATTCCTATGTAAAAATTCGACCCCCCATTGTGACCCCACCCTACCCACAGGGATCATGATTTGAACAAATTTGAATCTACACTACCTGATGATGCTTCCATACAAGTTTCAGCTTTTCTGGTCGAATGGTTTTTAAGAAGAAGATTTTTGAAAAATACCAACAAATTTTTAATGATTTTTAATTATCTCCCCTTGAAAGAGGGTGTGGCCCTTCATTTTAACAAACTTGAATCCCTTTTGCCTAAGGATGCTTTGTGCCAAGTTTGGTTGAAATCGGCCCAGTGGTTCTGGAGAAGAAGTCGAAAATGTAAAAAGTTTAGGGACAGACAGACAGACGGACAGACGGATGCCGGACAAAAAGTGATCAGAAAAGCTCACTTGAGCTTTCGGCTCAGGTGAGCTAAAAATTCAAGGGACATCCCAAAAGTTATTTTAAAATCTTCCAGATCTTTTATGACTTGATTTTAAATCACACACCAATACTTGGTATACAGCTAGTATGCAGACTTTACTTTTCTCTCTATTTAATATCTTAAACTCATTTCTCTCCCTATAAATTTTTGCAAGATTTAGTTGATGTGTGTTACATCCCTTATATTTTCAGCAAAATCAAGTTCATGTTTTAATTCTATTTTGTTATTTAAATTCCCCCAAGAGATCTGCAGAAACTGTATAAATCTATAAAAAAACCGAGATGTAAATTTCCTAGATTAAATATGATCACAAGGAAAGTACTGTACAGACAAGGAAGAGAGCTTAAGATCTCAAATAAGATTTTCAAAATTCAGTATTGAGACTGTAGCTGTCACTTCCTGCACTTGTTTACTCACAACTCGAAGGACTCATCAAACACGGGATTGAGTGTTTTCTTCTTAATGCTGGTTTTCTGCACGGGGATATCATGAAATATGTGCTCTGGACAAAACTGTATCAAAACATATGGATCGCTGAAGCCTGCAAATAAGAACGACAAATCTTGAACTTCACCCTAGATTTCTTAACTTGGAGTCTGAACCCATATTGATAATGCTAATTAAGCCCATTGAAGCACCCCCTACAATGTACCCATTGGATCTATCCCTCAATATCCGCAGTATGTCAAGTGCTTTAATGATTTATACTACTTTTATCATTAAAACTGTCAATATTTCATCCCTTTCCTTTGCTTTTCTAGGAAACTACTTGGTTTTACTCTAAATGGCCTGAATGAATGGGACTTTCATGTCAGATTGAAATAAGTCTTTATTCTGAGTACTGGTGCATGTATTTGACAACAATTTTGTTGTACCAGTAATATGTAACATGCAACGCAACTGAGCTGTGTGTTTCACTGGTGTATGTTCTATACCAGTGAAAGCATTGGACCAGATCCGTTAACCTGTTAACTCAGATTTCTCAAGATTTTTTTGTTGACCACGGGAATTAGAATAATTTCCTATTCATTGGATAACCACTAACTGTGGTAAACAGGTGACTCTCGCAGTTGTCATGCCTTCAAAACAATAATCAAATTACTGCGTCAACTTTGCACTTCCTCCACTTCTGTTATTTGCGCCTCTATGTCTCTGCTCTACCTGTAATGCCTTATGCAGGACTTTCATCCATGCATACAAACTGAGAACACAGTAACCTATTCCAAAATACCTTATTCAGGTCTTACGATTGGCAATAGATTGCTAGTACCTTCTCTTATTGCTTGAACACTGTGTAGCAATCCAAAATGATGCATATAATGCGGTCTTCGTACAAATAGGCATGTTAGAGATATAACTTAATGTAGTGTTTAAGAAAACCTTTGTTTAACGTTTTGGCAAAACTAAAATTAAAGCCAATTTCGCAACAAATATAATAACAATCTCTTTTTTGAGTTGAATGATATTTCTCTATAATTTTTCAATTATTTAAAGTTATTTCAGTGTAGAGCATTTGCATACTGTGGAATCATCATTGTTCGTGGGGAACCAATGTTCGTGGTTTTCGTAAGTAACCCTTGCCCACGAATTTACATACCCACAAACCTATACACAATCATTTGTTGAATAGTTATGAAAACAAGATATCTGTGAGCCAATGCTAACTAGTAATACCCCTGCTCTGATTTGAATATGCAAAATAAGCAAAGTTGACATTTAAAAGGAAGTTGGCACCTGACTGGTACAAAAATAGATCCCACGATATGGCATGCTGAAACAAATAGTGTGTTAAAATATCAAGCATCTGTGATAAATAGTTGCTCAGAAATCTTTGACGAAAATTTGTTTGAAAATTTAGGCTAAAAAAAAACAAAGTCATCATTTTACAGGAAGTTAAAGTCCAATTGGTACAAAAATATATCCCACAATATGGCATGCTTAAACAAATAGTGTGTTAAAATTTCAAGCATCTGCGATAAATAGTTGCTCAGAAATCTTTGACGAAAATTTGCTTGAAAATTTTGGCTAAAAAAACAAAGTCGTCATTTAACAGGAAGTTGAAGTCCAATTGGTACAAAAATATATCCCATGATATGGTATACCTTAACAAATAGTGTGTTGAAATTTCAAGCAACTGTGATGAATAGTTGCTGAGAAATTTTGACAAAAATTTGTTTGAAAATTTTGGCTAAAAAAACAAATGTCGTCATTTTACAGGAAGTTGAAGTCCAATTGGTACAAAAATATATCCCATGATATGGCATGCCGAAACAAATAGTGTGTTGAAATTTCAAGCAAAGATTTCTCAGCAACTATTTATCGCAGATGCTTGAAATTTTAACACACTATTTGTTTCGGCATGCCATATCATAGGATATATTTTCGTACCAATCGGACGTCAACTTCCTGTTAAATGACATCTGTTTATTTTTAGCCAAAATTTTCAAACAAATTTTCGTCAAAGATTTCTCAGCAAGAAATTTTTGTTACGGACAGACAGAAGGACAGACACACAAGTTTAAAACAGTATACCACCTTCTCCTTCAGAGCAGGGGTATAATTATTCCAATTACACAACCAATGAAATTACGTTCCCAATAACCAGAAAAATTTTGGCTACCCATGAACATTCACCCCCACAAATAAAAATGATTCCACAGTATTTAAACATTATCTTCAGTTAGAGAATACGATTCTATGTAGTATCTTATATATACTGGAACACAATTCTCTTCCAAATTATTTCTATTTCAAAATTTTTTAAATTTGTGTAAACATGCTACCAAACTTGATCCCAGATATGCATACCAGTACATATTCTGTACAGCCACAGCCACAAATGCATTAAAGGCAGGAATAATACTACATCTCAAGCCATTTGTAACCAATTCTTGCATTTAATCAGCAGTGAACTAAGCTGCTGAATACACCTTAAGATCTCCCCCCCCCCCCCCTACCCCTCCCCCTCCATCATGGTAACATATTGTAAAAGAAAAAATTCACAAGGAAATAAATATTCTCGTATTTTTTCGATTGTTTCGATGATTCTAGGGTCATCAAAACAAAGAAATTGTCAGTGGCCAACATAATGTTTCTATATACCGTATTTTTCGGACGATACGACGATATTTTTTTTCTCTGAAGCAGAACACCTGACTTATCGTCCAGATCGACTTGTCTAAGGCTCGAGTTCGGAAAATTTTCCAAAAATAGCATTAAAAATCTTGGTTTTAATCATATAAAATTGGTTGTGTGATTCGATATTACCTTGTTGAAATCTATGTTTATCTTTATTTATTGTCGTTTTCACTCATTTGTTAACATAAGTATACATAATAATACCAGTAATTAAAAAAAATGGTCCAGGTCTTTAATCAATTAAAAGTTTTACCGTTCCGTAATTTTAAACACATCGTCACATGGTATCCATATATTACTAGTAGGAAGATAACATTGCGCAGTAAAATTGAAACCAAATTCGAATGGAACAAATTATTGCGGTAAGTCCCAGGAATATTTAATTATAAGAGATATTTAATTACATATTACGAAATGTGTGTAAGTTGTATTAGTGTTCATCTTTTAATTGATAATTATCCTAGGTATTTTTGCATTTATTCACGGTAGGCTGACACCGATTGTGTTATTAATCATGCCCTACGGCTGAGATCTATATGTGTTCACTCATGGTTTTGAGAGAATACATGAATTGAATTGACTCTCTGTGTATATAAAGCGTACCGTTATACGGGTGTTTATATTTCACTGATTAATTATAGTCCAATTCTTTGACTGTTGTTGAATAAACATTGTAAAGAAACGTATGTATGTCGTATATCGTCATTATCAAGTCGTACAAATGATCGATCTATTTTTAACAGTGTCTAAGTAAAGCAATAATATTTAAATGCATAACTGGACACAAAGTAAACAAGTAAAATCGAATCAAAATAATTGCTAATCTTCCTGCGCTTGAGATCCCCCTTTGAAGTCCGACACGAGACAGGTGCATGCTTCTGACACCGGAAATTGTTAAACAAACATTGACCACGCGCCGAGTCAACAGGTGGCTGGTTACGTAATGGCGAATACACTGGCGATAACTTGTTTGATGCAAGGAATAGTGGTCAGAGTGGATAAATATTTTAATACATGGAATTAAATATTTTTGACAACGTAAGTTTAGTTTACACTGTTACAACTTGTATAACACGCGATGTCGGGAATTGCATGCAAGCAATTTTATAGATGTTACCGGTATTTAAAAATACCATGCATAATTATAAACGTAATTATTTAAATGTTAATCATTAATAATAATTGGTAGCAATATCGGGGATGTCCTTTGCATCATACACTGATTATGTTACCTGCAGTTTGATACGCCATTTTGAAGCGATTAGATCGACGTATCGTTCGAATCGACATATCTAAGGATTTTTTTTAATTTTTGGCTTAAAATGATCAATTCGACTTGTAGTCCACATCGACGAGTCGTCCGTAAAATACGGTATACCTTACGCAGAACTCACCAATGGAATCTGAGGGTCTAGATATATTTGTATTCTTGGAGTTTTATTGTTTTTTGCTTGTTTTTCTCATCACATACATATCTTGTAGCAAGGGCATTGTCTATTGCATCAAGGGCATTGTCTAAGTACTTTTGCAATGCTGCATTTTTCAACAAACTGATCTCGTCTGTGAGTCAAATTTTTAAGTTGGTACAGTACCGTCAACGCGGATCCCGAAGTTTCCACGCACCCCCGCGGTCCAAATTGCAACGCAGTAGGGTCATTCAGCAAATCAAAACCGCCGCGGTCTTGACGATCAAATACAGGTGAATAAAAGTATCGTACTGAAATGCGAGTTATCTCCCTTGCCTAAAATATAATTGAGAGCTACAAGTAACTATAGATATCATATTAATGGAACTATTTAAAACAACAGATGATATATTTTCAAATTGTTTTAAGAATTTATAGCGTGTGTTTAAAATCAATCATTGATGCTATTTGAATTCATTTAGTAGCTTGATGATGTATTTTTATAACTATAACCGATATTGACGTGGCTTATTAAAAAATTCATATGTTTGCCAGTCGGATTTTATTTATTTTTTCTTCAATCTTATTAAATTGTGAAGAAGTATTGAAACATTTCTGTTTTATCTATGCAAACTGCATACAGGGTAAATCAAATTATTATATTGCTTTTGCTGATCTATGTCCGTATGATCGAGTTTCAACAAACTTTCAGCCAGTTTGCAATCCTATTACAGAAAACAGAAAGTATACATTTACGTGTATTATATTAATTATATTCGTATTTTGTATGTACATGTGTTTTAAGATTTTAATCTACTTGTTCATGGGCAAGGTTTTCTGTGCAAGTGATATAATACAGTCTGAAAAACAGCGCACTAACCGCTTATCATGTTAGAATATTCGCGAAGCGGTTTATAATTATGGCAATTTAAGGATATTTTTCAGGTTGACATCAGAGTTAGGTAGATAATATTAAAATAATAAGTGTTGTTCTCTTATTTTAACCTTATAAGCTTGTTATATTACTACTTAAAGGTGTTTATTCTTTACAAGAAATGGAAGGAGGTAATTATTTTGCATCACAAAACAACATGGGAAACTGTACATGTTATTAAATGCATACAACTCGAATTAATTTTCAAAAAATACAATGCAAACTATTTATGTACAGATTTCTTTTCTTGTGTATATTTAGTTTCAAGGCCGAGGTTTTTTACCGGGTGGTTTACCTCAGGTAAGTTCTGGTGGGGGTGGAGCCTATTTTGATAAAGGCTTGAAGCCCCGAGGGAAACGCTCGCTTGTTTATACACGGGGTGTTAAAATGCTCTCAACATACTTTTTCCGATGATCTAGAAAAATATTGTATAAATTTATATATGTACTAGGAGAAAACATATTGTCGATCATTAAAATGAATATAAAAGCATGAAATAACTGGGTGCGACGTAGGCAAAGAAGTTTTTGACGGGATCTAGAGAGAATTTATCGCGATGTTTTATGCAATATGTGATCATCGTAACTTACTCAAATACTAATACAACATTTATACAATGTACGTTTGTATTACTTCTCAAATCAGCTGCTAAAGTGCACATGATTCTACCAGCTGCGCATGTACTAAAGTTGTCTGTACTTGTTTCTTTTCCGGTTTCGGCTCGTGAAATTTCTCAAAGATATATGATAACTAACGTTATAAATTGTGGACGCAATATTTGATTTAATTTAATTCTGTATTCTCAATTATTCACAAACATCTTTATTAATAAAAGAACGTTTTTAAAGATGATCGGCACATAGACTGCAGGTGATCAGCGTGTTTGGTGTGATACAAAAACTAAGTACGAGTAAATTTTTAATTCATATCTTTCAATTTTCAAGAGCAGAAGATATAATCTGTGTCAACCGTAGTTTCTTTTGATTATAGTACTAAAAGACATGGCGTTTTATAATCACGGTATGCATCAAAAGACAGAAGTTAATTGCACGATCGTCGCGAGCGCTAGACATGGTATACACAGGACGAGTAAACAAATGTCAATCATTTTCTAACACCCAATCTGGGGCCTCAATTCAGTTGATTGACAGGGGTACACTGACCAGGTAAATTTGAAGGCGATGCTTATTTTCTCGGTCTTTAAGTCGCTATTATTTCCTGTGTATAGTGATTTGCAAACACAAGGTAGAAAACGGCATGCCCTAGGGGTTTTCACACATGTTCAAGACAACAGATTACCTCAAAATTGCAAACTACTTCGTCTAACCGTACAACACTGGGAAAATCTATAAGCCAGTGATCTGAAACAACCGGAAGCCCGTGAAGTCAAGTACACAAAAATTGCATACGTCATTCAATGTACTTTCTCTTTTAAATAGCAGCTGCGTTCTCAATAATCATTGTATCTGTAAGCGAGAAGTATGATAACTTAAATGGCAGATACAGTTGCAGTGTTTGAAGAGAAAAAAGACGAAAAGTTTCTTCGAGGTTGGGTTTCGTCAGAAGAAATTCTTCAGCAAGTCATCGAAGCGCATTCAATAAGCACGTCAATGTGTGTCATGGTATGTATAAATTTTTCAAATCCGAGATGCTAATAATAATTTGCTTTCTAAACCAGTCAGTTATTAGAATTAATTCTCTCGTTAATGTTATTATCGGAAGCCTATACTTGAAAAATCATTAAATAATATTTTGGGTAGAGAATGCCTGTTTTTGGAAAAAAAACTTTATATAATACAGTAAAATTTATCAAAAAATGTATGAAATGTTAAATTTTGCAGATGAGATATGAATATAATATATTGAATATACTCTAAACATTACTAGATATGAGGCCCGTGACCAGTATAACAACTCTGTGCAGACCTGATATGAGGCCTGTGACTTCATTGACAATTATGACAATCTATACAGTACCAGATATGAGGCCTATGACTTCATCGATACTCTATGCAGTACTAGATATGAGGCACGTGAACTCAGTCACACTCTATATAAGACGAGATATGAGGCCCGTGAACAAAGTCACACTCTATATAAGATGAGATATGAGGCCCGTGAACTCAGTAACACTCTATATAAGACTAGATACGAGGCCCGTGAACTCAGTACCACTCTATATAGTACTAGATATGAGGCCCTTCAACTCAGTCACACTGTATATAAGACTACATATGAGGCCCGTGAACTCAATCACACTCTATAAAATACTAGATATGAGGCCTGTGAACTCAGTCAAACTCTATATAATACTAGATATGAGGCCCGTGAACTCAGTAACATTCTATATAAGACTAGATATGAGGCCTGTGAACTAAGTCACACTCTATATAGTACTAGATATGAGGCCCGTGAACTCAGTAACACTATATAGTACAGTGGACCCCGCTTAATATAATAGTTATTTTGTCAGGAAAAATTATTATATTAACCGGACTATAATAATAACCGAACCTAGCTAAATTCAATGTGTACAAGTATGATATGTACCTATTCACGTCATGTTTTATTACTATCCATTTCTAGACAATGTAATTTCCACAATAATTGATGATTTCTTCTAAAACTTTACTTTTTATGCTTCCAAAAAGTTAATTTCATGTATAAAGTTAACTATTACAAGCTGGTAAAATTGCAAGATCCACCAATATGCTTCCGATGGGTTAACATGCTTTCATTTTGTTTTCTGTCTACACTTCCGGTTTTGACTAAATCTAATAAGGCATTCATGAGACAATTCGTTTTTAATAACTTCTTTCATTAAAAATCAAATAATCCACAAAGCTATGCAGAATTTTTTTATTTTCTTCGAATTTTTTAGCCCATTCTTCCTATAGAATAAAGGCATATTTAAAAAAGATTTTGTCACCACTTAACTGCAGTACAAGTCGTCAAATGGAACATCATGTGCAATGCTAAGCCATGTAAAATATCCCATTTGTTATAAATTATTTTACAAAAATAAGAGACATTCACTTATTCAAACTGTAAAGAACTTCAATATATACAGCGATGTCACTTGACAGGTGCATAGGTAAAGTACCCAAGCCACGTGCAGTGAGGCGTGACTAATCCCGTCTGGCCAGCACTGTAGGTAAATTTCAAATTGATTTGGGGAGTCAGAGTGTTTATACAAGCTTCTCATGAGGGGCTAGCTCGTGAAAAAGGTGTGAAACTCAATTGACAGACGTGATCTTTCTATTATATTAAGCGGGGTGCACATTTTAAGCTGTTATAATAACCGATGTAAAATACAATGATTTATTAAGAAATGGTTTTGTGTTTTGAAAAACTATTATATTAACCGAACTATAATATTAAACGGGTATTATATTAAGCGGGGCCCTCTGTCACGCCCGTGACCTCATTAACACTCTATAAAGTACTTGATATGAGGCCTGTGACTTCAGTAACACTCTATTCAATACTAAATATGAGACCCATGAACTCATCGACACTCTACACAGAACTTGATATGAGGCCCGTGAACTCATTGAGACTATATATTACCAGATATGAGGCCTGTGAACTCATTGTACTGTATACAGGGTTATTTTCGCACCTGTTATTTTCACCTCTCTTCACTTGCACATGGTTTTGCTCCATTTTGAATTCTGATTCGCCCAGACAAATTTGTGTTTAAAGAGATTATTTGAGACATTAGAATTTGCCCAGTATTATTTCGCCTGCTGACAATCAGGGTGAAAGGGGCGAAATTAAAATGGGGCGAATATTTTTCTATATACAGTACCGGTAATCACCATCTTAATTATGATTAATTCATTTTAGGAAGAAGGCAATTTATTTTTGTAGAAGTATCAATCATTTAACTAATACTGTATTTTTTCATTATTCCAGGCCCATATATAGCTCTTGATCTAAAAAACAACATTCTGGAGAAGCTGTTGAAAGAGTATTCAATGTAAGTTCATATGTATGAGCTATAATATATTAGCTATTGGTAAATTGCCTTAAATTACTTCTGGATTTTATGCTATCAAATTTCAAGGGCTCATATTATAGGTTATCAGTCAGACTTTAACATTTCTATTCTTTCTACAATTTATCTAAAATGTTACACTTTTTCTTAATAATCATTTGCTCTATTGATTTTATTAATTATACAATTTTTTTAAAATTCATTATTAAGGCCCCGCTCTGCGGATGCCCTATAGTGATCAGTCTGTCTGTCCTTCTGTCCATTTGAGATCTCTTGTCCGGAGCATATCTTCTCTCCCCTTGGTCCAATCTGGCTCATACTTCACCATGTTCAGCCACAAAGTGCCTTTGATCAAAGGGTATGCAGCAACCTTGAATGATGTTTGTAGGTCAAGTGTCAAGGTCATATCGGATCACACAAAAATCCCTTTTTTAAGAGCATATATACTTTCCCATAGACAAAGCTTTTTAGTTAATGGTGTGCAGTGACTTTGAACCAAGTCAATGTGAAGGTCACAGCAAACCTCTTTAAAATCAGTTTTAGATCATAAATTATTTCTCATTTGCTTGATCTTGCTCAGGTTGAACGAAAATGTCTGTTTGTAAGGGGTAATGAGATTGAATTAAAAGTTCTATGCCAATTGGAAAATTTCTGAGTCATACGTCAAGGTCATAGCAAAATTCTCTGAAATGCTTTTCATCCTATAGTCCATTATTTAAGTGGGGCCCTTTGAGATGGTCACATTCTCAATGTTGTCTAGTTCGTTGATTATTTTCAGAATTGGCATGCACTATTTGACCCATGTTGTAATGAAGGAGGTCATAGTTCTTTGTGTCTGTTTCAGAACAGGACTGCCATTAGAAGAGACAGACAAAAGATGCAAACAAACAGAGATATCTATGAAGAGGATAAAGAAGAATAAATAATTTGATTTGTGTTCATTGCACTTGATTCAAGATAGGCAGTCTGAATGGCCAAGTTTTAAAATAATGCTTACAATACATCTTGAGAAATTGTTTTGAAAAATGATACTTATTATCTACATGTTTGCTAGGTAAAGTAGTGTTGTCATGATGATCAATTTTTAATCGATGATCAGTTGGAAAGGTTGTTGATTTACGATAATCGATTTGAGATTTTTTAATCGATTATAATCGGTTTATTACATTAAGAGGGCTGGATGGTTTTGGCCATTTTTAGACAGTATTGATCTCCTTTATACGGAGAGCTCTTTATAAAGATTTTACAGCTTAACTAATCATATCTGAAAATTTAAAGTAGATCTGATGGGTAATTTGTTGACCACCCAGCCTCCTTATAATACTATACCTATCGTTGTCTTTATTTTTCTTTATTTAATGAAATGAAACTGTTGCAAACAGTTTTTTCTTTTTCAATCTCAAAAGATATATGTAACATTGTAATTGATGACAATACAGCATACAAATACTAAAAAAAAAAAAAAAATGGTATTTACCATCAAAATATAAAGATTTTTTTTTTATTTTTTGTGCAAGATCTACTGTACTTATTTGACAAGATATTTTGAATTTGGTATTGTAATGCTGATTTGATCAGGGTTATGGCTTTGTTGCTCAGGTGAGCGATGTGCCCCCCTGGGCCTCTTGTTTCTACAGCAATACAATTAACTTGTTGAAAAATGTTTGTATAGTGTATGTGTATGTATGTATGTATATGTGTATTATTTGTTGTGATTTTGCCCTGTATAAAAAAGTAAACTTTTCTAAAATGCATGTCTTTATAATGCGAATTTCAATACACTTTAAAGGTTCAGGCCCCTTCCCAATCTACTATATTGCATTTAGTTCATTTCATCAATCTTACTTAAATAAAAGTAAATGATAAAACTTGCTTCACTGTTGTTTAAATCATGTAATAGTGTCGATGAGTTCATGGGCCTCATATCAAGTACTATATGGAGTGTTACTGAGTTCACGGGCCTCATATCTAGTATTATATAGAATGTGACCGAGTTCACGGGCCTCACATCTAGTATTATATAGAGTTTGACTGAGTTCACGGGCCTCATAACTAGTAATATATAGAGTGTCGATGAGTTCACGGGCCTCATATCTAGTACTATATAGAGTGATACTGAGTTCACAGGCCTCGTATCTAGTATTATATAGAGTGTTACTGAGTTCACAGGCCTAATATCTAGTATTATAAAGAGTGTTACTGAGTTCACGGGCCTAATATCAAGTACTTTATAGAGTGTCGATGAGTTCACGGGCTTCATATCTAGTATAATATAGAGTGTTATCGAGTTCACGGGCCTCATATCTTGTATTATATATAGTGTTACCGAGTTCACGGGCCTCATATCTTGTATTATTTTGAGTGTTACTGAGGTTGCATGCCTTATATCTAGTAATATGAAGTCATTTGAAATAAGTACTTTTTACAGTGGTTAAGTCGGGGCAAACTTGTTTTTTAAATCATTTATAATATAAAAAAGAAGTTACATAAAGCACATTATTTTTACAGAAAGAATATTAGTTTAAAACATATGCATAAAAAAAGTACACAAAAATGGCTTACGTATTCAAAACGTGTGTTTACAATTGAGTTCACGGGCTTTCTGGTATCGAGGTCACAGGCTTACAGACTCTCCCGTACAACACCACCCCTTTTCTATCTTACAGAAGGGGTTTCTTGATTAATGAGTGTCGTCGATCCAGATATTCTCTTTTTATGATCATTATGAGAGAAAGAGAGAGAGAGAAAGGAGAGAGAGCATTTTAGGCGTAATTTTACTCACATTCATTTGAAATATACTAATATTAAATATTCATAAAATTAGTATCCACGAAAGAATATAGTACATTGTGATTGAATCCAGCATGCAGTTTCAGTCTGAGTCCAAGTGCTACCCCTGACAATCAAATCAACCCGCGAGGTGCACCACGTGTTCCTTCCAAGATAAGAGAAAAAAGTTTCACTCTAAAAAAGTTTTCATTTCAAGTAAAGAGAAAAAAAGTATGTATAACAATGAAGTATTCTACACTGTTTGTGATGTTTGATTTCAAGTAAAGAGAAAAGAAGCATGCCCAACAATGAATTATTCTACACTGTTTGTGATGTTTGATTTCAAGTAAAGAGAAAGGAAGCATGCCTAACAATGAAGTATTCTACACTGTTTGTGATGTTTGATTTCAAGTAAAGAGAAAAGAAGCATGCCCAACAATGAATTATTCTACACTGTTTGTGATGTTTGATTTCAAGTAAAGAGAAAGGAAGCATGCCTAACAATGAATTATTCTACACTGTTTGTGATGTTTGATTTCAAGTAAAGAGAAAAGAAGCATGCCCAACAATGAATTATTCTACACTGTTTGTGATGTTTGATTTCAAGTAAAGAGAAAGGAAGCATGCCTAACAATGAAGTATTCTACACTGTTTGTGATATTTGATTTAAAGATTGATAAACTGTGTTTGTGAAGTTTGATTCGTATACTTTGTTTTTTTTTAAACAGAAAGCTCAATCTATCTCTCTCTCTCTTGTTTAGCTTAATTGAAGGTTTTATAGGTTTTTTTTTAATCCGTTGATTTTCTGCGGAGAGGAACATGTTTTTGTGCTTTTTTTTGCGGGGAGGAACATCTTAAACACTTTAACAGTTTAGAAACATAGTAAAATGAAACAATTGTTTATTGCATTTGCTACTGTTAGTAAAATCGTTTGATGTATTATGAATTCCTTATGATCCCTCGTTACACAGACTGTCCACCTGTCGCATACCTGTGTATTCTGTGCGTTCAAGCGTAGAATGATTTCCTCCTGTCTGTGCGATGGTTTCACACCTTTGTGCAAAACAATTGGGACTAAAGTCAAATACACTTTACTTTGACAGTCATAAAACGTTGAAAATAGGGTGGGGGGGGGGGGTTGAAAACGTGCATTTAATACGTAATCATTTAATGTGAAATGAAGCAATACACCAAACATGGCCGGTAAAGAATGACTCTTAATGTAAGGTGGCCGTCTTATTGTCTAATAACGAACAGGTAAAAATCTCTGATCACCTTGTTCAACGGTAGGTCACACCGCCGCAGTCTAAACATGGTTGCAGCGAGGACCGCGATGAATTAACCGCGATGGTGTAACGCGGAAAGGATTAATTAACCGCGGGGGGGGGGGGGGGGGGGGGGGAGAGTGCGGTTAAATACGGGATCCACGTTGACGGTACTGTACATAAATTCTGTAATTTAAAACAGACAATTATATTTTTTCTACTTTTTTCTGATTTATGAATTAAAATGATATTGAATAAAGGAAAATAGAGTGGAAATAGAGCGGAATTTCCTGGATCCAGGAAATTTAAAATGATATCATTTGTACAGTTTTGTTTAAATCTGAGTGGGCGGGTCTGACAAACAAGAAATTAAATTGATGTGGCCTTACACATTCTTTTGCTTTGCTGATGTCAGAGCTAACTCAACATGCATTAAACAACTTTGATTTTAGTACATTCTGCAACACTTACCATTTGCATCCAGTGGAATGACATCCTTTGCATTCAAAACTAGTGAAAAAAAAGATAAAACAATTATAATTGTGTAATATCCTCAGATTAATTTTATCTTAAATTCTTTTAGAATCCATTGCTTTCAAACCTAATTACATGTAATATATCACAATGATCATTCAGATATTGAATCCTCTTCTAAGGATAGGGGGTTAATTTTTAAGATCAAGATTTGTAAAGTCTTATATAAACATGAATAAATATATATATTATCATAACAGTAACTTGATCCAAAGGGTCAGAATTATGCCCAGTTGCCACATCATCAGATCAAACGAGACACAGAGCCTGAGGTTAAGTACAAGGTATAATTTAAAAAATATACATTTGTCCATCTAAAGTACCTATTTTAAAAGTACCTACTTTCAACAAACATTGTTTGTGTCTCATTTCTGTAGCACATCCGGACATTCAATACACCATACTCCTTCGATTTAAACTCGGCCTGTACCAAACAACAAAATAAAATCAACAAATTACTACAGCTGGTATAAATAACAGCTCATAGATGCTGTTAGTATAAATAACAGCTCATAGATGCTGCTTGTATAAATAACAGCTCATAAAGGTATCATAGATACTGCTTGTATAAGTAACAGCTCATAGATGCTGCTTGTATAAATAACAGCTCATAAAGGTATCATAGATACTGCTTGTATAAATAACAGTTTATAAAGGTATCATAGATGCTGCTTGTATAAATAACAGATCATAAAGGTATCATAGATACTGCTTGTATAAATAACAGCTTATAAAGGTACCAAAAACTTCCAAACCTGTTGTCTGAGTTTCTCTTCATAGAAAATTGTTATCAACTTCAAAGTGTCCTTCTTGTACAGTGCCAACAGTTTTTTCAATTCCTATAAAATATGAATTTATTTCATATATTTTATTTAATATCTGTTATTTATATATAGACAATCTATTATTCCCATCATGCACCTTTTCACCTTATAAAATTCAAGTAATCGTACTCTCATCCAACGACAATCATAGAATTGCACAAAAGGTTACACACTTTACAACTCAAGTTGGTTATTAAATCAATGCCACAAGCTGACACTCACTGCATACTGCTCTGTTGCAATTCTCTTCATATCCAACCCTTTCTCGTTTGCATGGAAGAAATCAACCAACAACTCCAAAGCATCATACATTCTCTTGTATATAACAGGTTTTCTCTAAAAATACAATCATATACAAATAATCAGAGGCAATGATAACTTTTCTTAAACTTTTAACTTATCTACACTAATTTTTACTGAAAACGTTTTACATAAAGGCTATATGTGAAGGTCCCTACCGATTCTTCAGTTACTAGGACTTCCTTGAATTCCTCCAGGACCTCTACCCAGATGGACTGAAGGATCCTGTCAAAGTTGGACTTCAGGAGGTGCTGATTCAGGGTCAAAAGGTTACTGTCCAGGTATTTCAGCAAATCCTCCACAGCCTTCAAATATACATTGGTGATAAATAAGACTTACACATTAAGCAAGCATCAAAGATAGAGCCTTGAAATATACATTGTGGATATTTAAAGGGTTTACACATTATCCAAGCATCAAAGATGGAACAAAGTTCTATTATACAATGGTAATTAACAAGAAAATTCTATATTAATATTTAATAAATATGAATGTGGAAAAGAAAGAAAAATCATGTTGGTGTACATGATAATTACATGTACCACTGAATACATTAATCTTCATTTTGCGGAAATAATAGTCATATACATGTACATGTGTATATCATTTTTCTTTCTAGTTCATGTATATATAATTTATGAGTAAATGTTTACTGATAATGTATGCTTTAAGTGTATTTGAGAAGCTGCCCATTATTGGATGGACAACATAATGCAGAGAGTTCAAATAAAACATCAGGTGTTTGTACCTCCTCAGCTGGAACAGACTCTGGAGCCCAGTTTAAGTGGAAAACATCACTTTTGATATCTGGACGCATCTATTAAAGAGTTCAAACGTATAGCTATTTGATTATAAATCTTGTCTTAAATAGTGAATTCTTAAATGATTTATATATTCTAGAAAAATAAAATACCTGTGCCAATTCAACAACTCCTACTATGAGAGAAAGACAAATAACAGAGACAATATCTTTGCCAAAAAAAAAAGAAACCAGAAGAACAATGAAAATCAAGGTTTCCATCTCTGTTCTGTTTAACATCAATATCTTTTTGTACCACTCCATACCTTATCTTATCCACTCCATACCTTATCTTATCCACTCCTTACCTTATCTGCCACGTGATCCACCACCTTCTGTATCTTGGATGACATCATCTGGTCAGCCTCTTTCACGGTCGCATGGAGGTTTGACTTGACCCCTAGCTCCGCCCCCTCCCTCTGTTCTACTGCATGCTGAATGTTGACAAAGTTCAGTGTTTCTGGAAGCTGTTTTAAGGCCCTTCTCACCTGCTCTATGTTGTTGATAGTAATACATAGCTGAAAAGAGTCAAAATAGTACTTTCAAACAGGCAGTACAGTAAAACTTGTTTAGTATGAACATGGATATAACAAAATCTTGGATAAAGCAAAGTTTTGTGAAGTTTCAGGAAAAATTCTTAACAAATCCTTGTTAAATTTTCTGGTTGTAACAAACTTGTTTTTAATGAATTTACAGATATAGTGAACTAATTTTGAGTTATGTAGGGGTGAAAAATAATGAAATTTACATCTTTTATAATGAATTGTTTTAAATTGTTAAAAGTTGCCAATACTCAGTGTTTGAAATAACCATCTGCCCGACCGCCTGAGACGCATAACTGTTGGCAAGGACAAACAAATTTGTTTGTACGAGCGCCCGACTAGACGTGGTTATTTTTTGGGATGAAGTGTATATAATATGGGGATCAGGTTTTTAAGAATTTTTAACTTATCAAATTCTAGTCACAGTATCGATTTCCTTGTATGGTCATTAAACAACAGAGTCAAGATGAGTTTAATTCACGTAGACTATGCTCCGAAGCGACATGTGAGTATGGCGAGGTAGAGTTCCCAGACATGCTACGGTATAATTTAGGGCTACCAGCACTAAAAAGAAAGGTGGACAATAACAAAACAACTAAAGAAAAAACCCCCCACAGTTTATGACGAAACGAAAATGAAAAACAGATTTTTAAATGTTTTACATGCAAAAATAATACCTGTATGTTTTACATGCTAATAAAATAATAAACAAATGCCAACTTTTTTCTCAGGGCTGGTTGAATTTTAATAGGGCTGACAACTTAAACTAGCTATCAGCCCCGAGTGTCTAGCTAGTTTTCTGACGATTTTAAAACACTGCAATACTAATTGACATAAATGATTAAATGAAATTATTGTCAATTCAAATTCAATTCAAATTTTTGGAAGTTTTCAAAAAATGTATTTTTATTTATTGCCTAAATTAACACAAATAGTGGTCATGTGAAAAGAAACATGTATAACAAATTCATTATACACGTTATGCTTATTATCACGAATTCCTTATAGGGCTTTAACAAATTAGGCACATAGCGAGGTAAATCAAATCATCCCTAGGTATTTGCTATAACCAAGTTTTACTGTGTGTGTGTGTGTGTATATATATATATATATATATATATATATATATATATATATATATATATATATATATTATATATATATATAAGGCTACAATGGAATAAATATTTAATTAAATCATAGAGAATGCAAGATACTTTCTTTATTCTCATAGGAAGGATATTTAAATATTTATGGGAAAATGTGCAAATCAAAATCAATCGGAACAATGACATTTATTCCCACAAAAGTGACAAAAAAGGAGAAGACTGGGACTCTGAGCTGGGCTCTCTGAATATTGTTTGTCAGGTTCTATACAAAATGAACAACTTGTCTCAACCAAATACAAATTCCCTTTATGATAACTTTAGCAGGGCTATTACCCTGTTAGTTCTAGGAGATGGCCATCAAGGGAAAATTCATGCAAACTACACCAAGATTCAAGCTTAATTGTTTTAAAATATGTTACTTATGGCTCTATGGTGATAGCACTACAAAAACTCTCGTGATTCAATTTCTCCTTCAACCCCATCAACTGTAAGATTTTTAGGATATGGTCAGAGTGTGTCCTTGAAAAAACGTGCTGTCGGTCCTTAAATTGCACAAATATAGTTTTCCACTTTTTAGTTAGCTAAAGATGACATTTATCTAGTAATTCACAATAAGTAACAAGTTTCAGTTTTTCAATGATAAGTGAACTATGACTAACACATGAGTCAAATACTTTCAATTACTCGTTTAAAACTGGTCCAGTTTAGTGACGTCAAGACATTCCTTCGTTGTCATAATATCCTTGTCTAAGTATAACAATGAGATTTCTTCAAGAAGTCTGCAGACTGACTAATCTTTATTTTAAAATAGCCAACTAGTAATAAAGCACTTGGACTTTGGTGAGTCAAACAATCTTAGGTACATGTATCACTCAAACCTGTTCTGTGACATCAAACTGGCCCTCATCGTCATAGTAACCTTTGTCAATGAGTTTCTGATGGATCGCGTCAGCATATATCTTGGCACAGTCACACATGTCCTGAAAACAAAAGATTTCTCACTTAGTTACAAGCATAACCAGGCTTCTGAATTTACAGAGAAGAAGGACTAAACAGATAACTGACCTTGGTTAACTTCAGAACCATTGAGAATGCATCTACCAAGTCTGGCCAGTCCAGTTGCCTCCAGAATTCTGAAATCTGGTCAAAATGAGATTGCTCATTACAAGTGATGAAAGTGTTTGACTAATGTTTAGCAGTAATTTGAATTGATTTATTATTTCCACATTTTTTTGCTTCAAAAAATCCATTTCAAGACTTCCAAAAAAATTTTCAATGTCAAGAAAACTAAATCTTGAAATTGTTTTTGATCTTAGGCCATAAAAATTAACTTTTAGTTTCTCTGGCCAAAAAATTCAAAATGTAATGCAGCAGACATATATTCTATTTTTAATTTTATTGCAAGTTTTGCAAAGGGAAATAACTTAATTTTCATATCGTAACCAAAGCAGTGTTTGTAAACATACATAAGCAGAGTTTGGAAACATACCTATGCAGTGTTTGTAAATATGCATAAGTAGTGTTTGTAAACATATCAAAGCAGTGTTTGCAAACATAACTAAGCAGCTAGTGTTTGTAAACATACCTATGGTGTGTTCTGTAAACATACATTACCTATGCAGTGTTTGTAAACATACCTATGCAGTGTTTGTAAATATACCTGAGAAAAACAGCAGCAGACATCCACAGCAGAAGTGCTAAACTTGGCTCCTGAGCTCCCAACATCAGCTGCCTAAAAGTAGAATGAAAATCCAATAACTTGATGAGACTGAAAAACATTATCAATGAATCTGAAACTTAATACTAAAGCAAGTATAAAGGAAATTTCTCTCAAAAATATCTAAATTTTCAATCTGAAATTACTTTGCTCACTTACATATATGTATAGACACAACTGATAATGTTGTCTTTGTTATCAAATTTGATGTTTTACACTTTTTTTAGTGAAAGTTTTGTTAGTTAAAATACACATTGTTCATACATTGCCTCATCATATCAACATACAATTAGACACACATTTGAAAAATAAACATATATGTGTTAAAACAGTGCATACATTAGTTAAATAACTTGTGTGCAATGCTCACAAAACATCTAGATTAACAATTTGTTATAATGTGGAGACTGTAAAAAAACATGCCAGTGTTGTTCAAAGGGAAACAACTCTCTTACACATCCATCATCACAGAAAATTAACATACACACTTAGTAATACCGACCTTGGAAGATAAGAGCTATCAAGACAGAGTATAATGATTTAAAAATTCACTCTATCCACCAATAAATTTGTAAAAATCTTAATCATTTTAGTGAAAGCATGAATGACGTAATTCTTTGGGTATTTATAAACAAGATATGGCTTCTATGGTGTACAAGATTTTTGAGATGACTGCACAAATTGCTGTAATATTCCTCACCTTATCCAGCTCTATGGCTTTGTGAATTCGATGAACAGCCCGCACCTGCGCCACAGATATCCACTGAGTCACAGCAAATCTGAACCATTTGTAATACTGCTCAATTTGTAATGACTCAGGACTGTCAAAAGGTAAACATTTGTTGAATAAAGTATGCAGTTTTCATATTCTAAGAGGGACACTTTCGTGTACAACATTCTTACAATTTGTGAAAACTTAACTTTATAAACAATTTTTGCGAAATGATATCATTCAAATAAAAACAAATAATTCAATATTCCATGGAACAAATGTTTAAATGTTGGTTGAACAACATTTAAACCTATTGCTTGCTAATTCTGCTGATGAATTGCTAAAACAGGGTCTTAACTTAGAATAACTAATGCAGGTTAATAATAATTCATTAAAATTTTGTCCTAGGTAACCATGAGAGGGCAATGACTTGTAATTAACTTAGTACCCTAAAATTATTTTAAACTTACTACTAATTCGGATTCAACACTCACCATTCTGGTAGCTGCTGTCCATATTTACAGAACTCCTGAAGAGCAAGGTAGAGTTCAAAGTAAGTTGTTCCTAAAGCTCCCTCCATCACTGTGTTTCCTTTGCTGGAATTTGTTTTCTTCATACATTCATTGAACTCTTCACCAAGCTGAAATTCAATTTCAAGTCATAAAGTGCCATGTTCTAATGGATGCAAAGTCCACAAAACTTTCTAAATTCTTGAAAAATTTAAATGAATAAAAATTTATCAAGACTTATACATAAAAACAATGTATTTATCTAATTATTTACATACATGTTTATATATAAGCATATTCAAATTTGTTTATTGATATTATAATGTTCGGTTTTTTTCTAATAAACAAGAGGCATTTCAAAGAGTTTGGTTTGGGGAATTATTTAAAATGAGGGAAAGTCCACTACATGTAATACACCCTGTTGCTTCAATACAATTGCAGCCAACAATCAGAAACTCTGAGATGTGCAGGGTCATACAAGTTGGAGCTTTCTATAAGCATACATTAAATTTAGCCAATTGTGCCTTATAGAAATTTCATGTGAAAAGAGCATACCTGGAACATTGCCCTCACATGAGAAAGAAATTCTTACACAAAATTCTTTAAAATATTTTTTTTGCTATTTTGATTTTCAAAAGTATGTTTATTACAATTTTTTTTTTAAGTTTTAAATTTTCCTTATGTGATATTGATGGTGTGTTGAAATTTGTGCATGCACATCTGGCTATGTAGAATACCGTGGTAATATCTTGGTGGAAGTTATACAGCAAATGGTTTAAAGCTGTGCAACAAGAGAAAATATGAATTTTCATTGACAAAATAACTAGCGGTTAGAAAAAATTTACACACTCAAATTTCACATCACTCCAGAAGTACAGGTAACACCAAATGATGAAGATCAAAATAAATCAATATAAAATCTGAGAGGTGTTCAGAAAAGTAAGTGCTCGCAAGCCCTCGCCAAAACTTTTGTTACAACGTATGTGGAATTTTGCTCCTGGTCTGCTGAACACGCCTCTGCTTTTGATTTGTTACTGCACACATGTTTTGGTATCCATGACCAAGAATAATAAACATTCTACCCTGTTTAATTTTTCTGGCTTACAAGCAAGAACAGTCAACCAGCTCTTTCTCTGGCTTGTACGTGAGGCAACATTTACTTATTGTATAGGAAATACTTCTGATTAAATATAATGAGTGGTTCTTGAGTTGAGCTATATTACAAATTACACATTAGTACTTCTATTAGAATTTCATGAATATTTGTCGCATGCATAAGTTTCTTGGTTTTGGAAAAATTAAGTTTTGAGGATAATTAAATTATAATGGGCAATGGTATTCTGGTCTTTAAAAGAATTTTGTTACTTTATTCTTTGATAACAATTTGAATTTGTAGGTCAAATCCACAACAATATCCCTGAAAATTGGTTTTCAGGAAAAAATGAAACCATATAGTAAATAAATGTATAAATCACAATTATACAGGTGTAAGTCACTGCAAATAAGCAAAAAGACACCAAAAAAACCAAAAAAAAACAGCATGCACCGACCTCCTCCTCGAGACTCTTGATCACATGACTGGAATGCTGCGGGAAAAACACGAGACAGGTAAGCTCAGCAGGCAAACATAATATTAACAAACACAGGACTAGGGTATACATAAACATACAGGTACCTATCTCTATACATATACATACACACAACACATGTACATAAGGAGTCCAATACATACTGAAAATTCTACATATTTTTCAATGCACTTCCTATCCATAAAGGTAATTTAATGCAGAAAATTCTGTATACATTTTTAATTCATTTCTTATCTATAAAGGTAATGATCATTCTACTCATGAAACATGTGTACCTGAATGAAAAGATATTTCTATTTAATTTTCCCTCTGATTAAGGTCAAGTTCTAGTGAGTGAAAAGTGAGACATGAATTCTTTTAATGATGCTTGATAACAATAGCTCAGTTCAAAATTGTGTATTTATGCTAAACATTGTAAAGACAATGAAAAATTGTGTTTTAAACTTGACCATAATTCTATGATCTATAGTCTGTCCAAGTTTTTTTGCCGCATATTTTCTTAAATTATTCTGCATTTATAAATACCTCTGGGTTCATATGATGTTCATTCAATAGTATGAAAAAATCCTAAGATTTCCCCTTTGAAACGCCCCCTCTAGCTTGTCAGGTTTCAATACCCGGCTAAAAATAAAAAGTCTAGGGATTTTGCATTACAACAGAGATGAAAGTACCCGGATGATAACGTTGAAAAATTGTGCGAGGTATTACGAGTGACTTCCGAATGGAGAAAAGATGTCAACATTCCCCATTATAAATCTCCGTAAGAAATCTGTTTTCGTCCCTGTGAATATTTACGAAGGAAAAATGATAATGTGTGAAAGTTATCTTGGAAATTTTCCCTTTCATTTATTTCAATTGCACTTCTTTCACATGTATGTGTATTTTTATTAAAAATCGTCCAAATGTGTGGCATAAATATCTTGGGACAGACTATAGTAAATAAAAGGAGCCTCAGGTTTTATGATATTTGGGTTATGAGTTCTTTCAATAATGCTTCTTAACAAAAACATGGTTAAAAATAAGATGTAAGTGTATTCAAGCATAAATTTCAGGTAAAAAGTCAGTGAAAATCTTTTAAAATTGATCTCTACACAATAATTGTGAATTGTTGACTAATCACATTATTAATGACAATGAGAGATTGCTAAGTGGCATCACCATTTTTGTGACATTGATAAGTAGAATTCTGCTAATAATACTCACCAGTTTCTCTAAGTGCTTGTAGGTGATACTAAAGTAATTCACATTTGATACACTGTGGAAACAAGAAGAAGAAAAAAATTCATTAAAAATTAACTCTAACAGAAATGTTTCAATTTGGAAACTTTTAAATTGGATATCAAAGAGAGAAGCCCAATTAATCTGCCTACTTATCAAATATTTTCTGGTATTCGTTGATTGCCCCGTAGAGATCTGCGTTCAGACAATTAGTCAGGTCTATCAGGCTGTATATAATGTCCTCTTCTTGATCCATGGTGTGTCGCTGTGGAAACAAAAATAATTCTAGTTTTAAATTTTTCAACTGTGATGCAAAAACTGCATGAACATTAAAATGAGGCAGGAGAGAATTTTAAAGCTGCTTGATCAGACTGTTCATCCTTTTTTCAGAAACCTTTTATATATTTTATATAAATACATTTATATCTTTATTTATATTTATACAGAGGGTCACCATTTGGACATTTAATTAGAGTCTACACTATATCAAGATGATTTCCTTATAATATCACATTAAAAGCATAGTAGTTCCTAAAAAGATTTTTATTTTCAATATTCTGTACCACCCCTGAGGTGTCACTAATGGTCCAGGGGTCATCTTTTGAACAATTAGAATCTACTCCATCTCAGATTACTTGCATCCTGATATCACATTTCACATAAGAATGCATGCTTTATATCAAGATTGGTTGAAATTGACCCAACAAAAGAAATGAAAATTTGAAAAGTTTACAGGTGGACAGAAACTACTAAAGGATGATCAGAAAAGCTCATTTGAGCTTGCAGCTCAAGTGACTGCTTAAAATAGACCATGCAGCTTTTATGGTGACTATTTTCTTGCTGGTTTTTTTTTTCTTACCTTGGAATTTTTTTTGGAGAGATGGATTACTCTCTCATACCATTCAAGTGTGCCTCTCTGTAAAAGAATAAACAATTCAACTTTGAATGAAATAAACAATACATTAGGAAACTGATCTTGGCTTCATAAATTTTGCATACACACCTTGGCAACTGTGTTAATTTCTGAGTGCAAGTCCTTGGCAAATGGACAGACATATTTGAAGACATCTGTGCTGTATATCCTGACCAACACCCTGATGAATTGAAAAAATAATGACTTGTATATATACAGCATAACTCGAATACAACAAACATGGATATAGCCAATTTACAGCTATAATAAATTCTTTTTGACAGTTTTTGTTATGATGGTAATATTGATTTTATAACTTACGACAGTTTTAAGTATGGTCAGCTGATTATATTATAAGGAATTCGCGATAAGATTTCTTACGAATTCACTATAAACATATAACGAATAATGACTATAACAAAGTTTTCTCTATGGTCCTTTGAAATTCGCAATAAATGAGTTTTGCTGTACACAGATCATAACTCAAAGTACAGTTATTTTAATGATTGTATCAAATTCACTCAACCATGGACTACAGAACTTATTTGACAATCTGATCGAGTAAAAAGAAGATCTGTGACTTATAATATATAATTTACCTATATTTTTCTTACATGGACTACAGAACTTACTTGACCATCTGATCGAGTCGCTTCAGAGCCAGCTTGTTACTGTAGGGGTATACTTCTCTCCGCCTCTTTATTAGGCTCATGCAATAGTCTTTTAAGTTTGTGAAGGATTCATTTAGACACTGCTCCTGTAAAAGGATTCACCAAAAAGTTGTGACTGTTCCTCCAACACTATACATATAGCTAGAAGTGTTATCTGAAACCACATGTGTAGGACAACATTCTATAATGGATTTTATGACAATTTGGAAACTTTATTACACCATACAATTGATCATGAAAACACATCAGAATCATTAGTCTGTGCATTATTCATGTAATATGAAGCATGTGATACCTCTTCTCTTGACAAGGAATCTGGAGTCCATTTCTGATCCAGACTTTCCAGAAACCTCATCAGAAGCTCATAGCTAAAAGTGTACTCCATGTGTTTTCTACTGTAAGCCATCCATCTACTGCAAAGTAGGTATGCTATCATTTTAAAAATGTCTTTTGAAATGGTGATAAATAAGATCATAATGTGTCTATAGCTACAATTACATAGAGAACAGAACTATAATGTATCAACATGTATGAAAAACAATCTTAAAGACAAAGTAAAGCAGATCAGGAACTCTTACTTTTAAGGATATTCAAACACAACTAATTTAAACACAAAGTACATGGGCTGGTTCACTGCTAGAACAAGTTACCAGACTGCCTGTTGGACGTCCGTTACATCTCCCTGGATGGCGTGCTGGTGGAGAATTGTGGTGGCAGCTTTTGGTAAAACCCCATTCCACAAACTGGGTGCCTCCTACACAAATAAAACACATTAATAGCGAGAAACATGTCTCAGATTGTCCAGTGATTAAACGAACAAGTGTACATTCATTTATATACTTCATAGTTTGTGAGAGTTTCCCAATAAAGTATTTTCATTTAATATATCAGACAGCATCATCTAAATTAAACATTTAACAAGAAATTTTGATCAGCCAGCTTCTCCTTTTAATCATAGGGTATAGCTTAATAAATAATTTTCTCAGTCTCAAAATTAACTTTTGGATCAACATACATTAAAACATATACAATGGCTTACCCTTATTCGCCTGACTTCGTGTTCGATGAAGAGACAGATAAGGTCCTCGTGTTGCCTCACATCTGTCCAGTTATCATCCTCATCCAGTCCTCTGTCCTCACGAGTTGCAAACTGCAGCCTCAGTTTGATTTCTCCCTGGACGTTGGATTTACTGGATCTTCCATGTAGCTGGTAATATTTCTCTATTCCTGTTGATGGAAGATCCTGCAAACACCATTTTGATGATATAACACCTACTAGAACTACACATATTATGTTAAAAAATGCAAACCAATTACCTAACTTAATAATTATTAACTAAATATTTGATTTAATTTTTTTCTATATTGATAGATTCAACCATAATTAAAATGCACCACAACGGTACATACTGGTACCCCTACCTTATGCTAGAGGTACTGTGAGCCAATCACAAATTATACCCCCAGTAACAAAACATAATAACTCAAGTATTATTCTTTTGGCAAGTAATTGTTGCACCATTTTTCTTCCAGTGACCTTGGACTTGCTCAAATGACCTTGGGTCAAAATCATGAGACATCCTCAGGTCAAAGACAATCTTTGTGTAAAGTAGGAACTTCCAATGTTTCTCAGAAAGCTAAAGACCAGAGATGAATTATGCACATTTTCTTCCAGTGACCTTGAACTCGCCCAAATGACCTATGGTCAAAATCATGACATACCCTCAGGTCATAAACAATTTTTGTGCGAAGAGCATATTCTAATGTTCCTCCACAAGAAATTAAGATATGGGCCGAACACAATTGCACAGACAGACAGACAGAAAGACAAGGTGATTCTATATATTCTCCCCAAACTTTGTTTGCAGGTGGTATACCGTAAAACGGTGAATATAATACGCACTTTTTTTCCAGGATTTCTTACCGTGAGAAAGGGGTGCGTATTATACAGCCCTATAGGATTTTGACATATTTTTCCCAAGGTGAAGCACGGGGTATCATACTGGCGTATTATCTATGCTGGCCACAGACAGAATTAACCGATACCCCTCTATACATCGTAACATTACTTCATTATCACATATATATTAATAAATCCTTGTTATAGCATGTTATTAAAGAAAATGTATACTTAAAGTCTGTTTATCAATAAACTGTTTCAAAATGGCCTTTAAAAATGAATTTGAACTGCCTATTCTTTTTCTCCGTGTACGCCGCCATTACAGCTGTTAATTATAGAATGTGGACTTGGGTGGCCACGTGCTGTTTGTAACCGATCTTTGAAAACAGCTTAAACATCATTTGGCTCATTTTTAACCATTTTCATGTAATGATAATTGATTTATTGCAAATAATTATGACTATAAATAATTCTATAACCTATTCCGTTAATAGAAGCCATTGTTGTGCTCCCCACCGGACCGCTAACGCTTGACACCTTGGTTATCTCAGACACTCCCCTTAGGCTATGTGTACTATACACAACACAACTATTTGTGCACATATTTTATTATGTTCCAGGCCTCTAATTGATCACTTTGATCGGCATCATTTAAGAATTTAATTAGGTCCGTTATCTCCTATACCTGTACACCGTTTTTCGCTACACTGGGGTTATGTGATGACAAAACAATTATATAACGCTTGTTAAAAGTAGTTGATTTTATAAACGGTAGACTATTTAATACTAGGTCTATTTAAAACATTGATTATGAAATAAAGATATTACCGCGATGTATTAGTTACAATAAATCCGTATCCAAAAATTTACTGTTTTTCTTATTTCCGGTAGTGTATTTCCGCGATGAAATTGAGCGTGTACACAAAGTAAAACTGCTTTGTTGATATACTCAGCATTACCGTTTGGTCAATATTTTTGATGCGTATTATACATCCGAACTAGCATTTTTCCACCACTTTCAGGCCCAAAGTGGGGGTGCGTATTGTACACTACTGCGTATTATATTCACCGGATTACGGTAACTACATTGGCACAGTGTTAATATATGACTGTGACACAATTTGCAAGAGTACCCCCATAAAATTCCAAAATAGACCTACTTTTGGGGAGCATTGTTTCCTTTTACTTATTTTTATGGGGGGGGGGGGGGAGGGAGGGTAAGGGGAAAAATTTAAGTGTGAAGAAGTGCAAATTTTGTATCATTTAAAACATCATCATAATTAGTGAATCCATAATTAGTTAGAGAATTTCAGTGGTAAAGATTCCAGTAAAGTCAAGCCACCAATATTTCCCCTATACATTTAATCATTTATGGTTTTGTCCACTCATTATCTTCCAAAACTTGCCCTTGTAATTCACCATTATATGTGTAGACAAAAAAATTTGAAAAAATAATCATAAACGCTAATTTGATATAAAATGCAAAACTATTATCATCTCAAATTTACTCAGCAATACAGTCTGTATAACACTGGTGTCAATTCGATCAGAGATTCATCTGGTCTTATGAAATATGTACAATACAATCATGTTCTCTGATACCTTTCCTGATATTTCAGAAAACAATTCTCACTTCCAAATCCACAGTTTGTGTGAAACCTTTCTACCAAACACTTCACAAAAGATAATTGAATATGCAATTGCATTAACATTCTCTAGTTTTTAACATGCCAGAAGGAAAATCAATCCGATAGATGGAATTTTAACAACACTGCAAATTTTTACTTTAATCCACAAGTACATTAACTACTGTGAAATTATCAAAATTCACGGCCCTCAAATTTTGTGGATTTCACAGAAACCTCTTACCCCCAAATTTACATCCTTAAAAAATAAAATGTTTATAAAATGAATCTATCAATATTATATTTGAGAGTTGAAGTTTTGAAATTACATCCTCATAAACCTGTCAAAGAAACCAGCAATTCCTGAAAATTGGCCCAGGCAAAGATGATTTCATAGACTGAGTATAATCTTTCTGCTACATCTTACTTTGATTGGGACAGTAATGCAGCCCAGGAAGTCGTCCACATCTCCCCCCTTCTTTCTTGGCCGGGCAGACTGGGCCACCTGTTTAAAGAATCTCCCCAGGCCCTTCATGCTTTGAACCTCATTCAGCTTCTTGGCGGCGTCAATCACAGAGAATTCCTCATCATGGTCCCTGAAAAGGAAATTTATAATATGGTACAGGTCTCAATGTATAAACTGTCATTTTTCTTTAAAGGTGCATGGTCACAATTTTATTCTAATTTTACTTTTTTACTAGACGGAACACATCATCACTTTCTCAATAAATTATAAATGGTTTACCAATTTTAGTTCCTTTTAACAATTCCTTTTAACATGACTACTTATGCTTCGCCTCGCCATCTATGTGATTAATTAACCAGATATATTTCTGTAGTCAGTCAGTAACACACCAAATAAGTAATAGTATCACACCTACCAGATATCAAAATGTAGTCTACCACAACTACAAGATATCAAGATGTAATCTATTACACCTAATAGATATCAAGATGTAGTATATCACACCTACCAGATATCAAGATGTAGTCTATCACAACTACCAGATGTCAAGATGTAGTCTATCACAACTACCAGATATCAAGATGTAGTCTATCACACCTACCAGTAATAGATATCATGATGTGTTCTATCACACCTACCAGATATCAACATGAAGTTTATTACACCTACCAGATATCAAGATGTAGTCTATCAGAGCTCACATCATCTAAGTCACTGAAACAAACAAATTACATTTCTTTATTAACAGCAGTGGTTTCTAAATGTGGTATAAAAGTAAAAACTTATGCAAATATTAATATTCAACCATCTTAAAACTTCCAGCATGCAATCATTTATTTCATATTCACCTACACATTAATGCTCATAACGAATTGTAGATTCAGCAATTTCTCTACAGTAATTACAAACATATAACAAAACTAGACAGGATCTCGTTGCGAGCAACGAATGGGTCTTCCGTTTGATTATGAATTAATGACAGAGTTAAATTAAAATGTTGACACTATTTTAAATCTTAAATTCAATAGATCCATCTAATTAGGTAAAACCATTTCAAATACAATGATTTTATAATAATCCAAAAATCTAATGAAACGCCTTACTAAAAGCCCGAATGATTTTATGTACGACTTAACAAAACCCGGAAATGCAAAGGACGACCTAATTATAAGGTACGAATTAACAATTTTCCGAATCAGATTGAGTACGAGTTGGTATATTAATTTTCTTTTAGGCTGATTTTAAGACCTGCATTGCAAAATTAAGATTTCCGGAAAAGGTCATTTTTAAACTGCAAAATCTCTGCAATGCATAGTCCGATTTTAAAACAGTTTTCAGTTTTGTATTTAGCACAAAAATGTCTACAAAATGAATGTGTTTTAAAATTTCAAAAATGGAAATTTTGGAATCACTTCCGGTGACGACCGGAAGTGACAGACGACCTGTTCATATTAAAATTGGATACGTTTAGAATATATTTTAATGAAAAAAAAATCCAAATCTTTTAATTTGAAAAATTTTAAAAACGCAATTTTACAAAAATGCCGTTTGCGTGGACCGGAAGTGACAGACGATCATGTTTGTACCTGATGGCATCTAAGAATTCAAAAATCTATCATTCCTGAAATTTTCAATTTTCTATCCTTAATTGTTTTTGAGAAAAAGGTAGGACAAAATCACTTTTTAAAAAAAATAAACGAATATACCGGCCGACCGGAAGTGACTTCATCAACGAAAATGTACTTGATAAAAGATCTTGATATTCTTTATTATCTATAAAAATTTCATAAAAATCCGTTGTACCATGTCTGAGATATTTGAGTTTAAAGAAAAATGTTAAGAAAAAAAAGAATAATAATAATAGTGAAAAATAGAGAAAAAGAAACCTAACGAAAACAATAGGATCTTCCGTTGAAACGGAAGACCCTAATGATCAAATGAAAATTCACCTTATGAAACACCAATGTACATGTACACAATAAACTGCAGAGATCAATTAGTGTTAAAAAACTTATATTGCATCTCTCTCTCTCTCTCTAATGTGACAAGAACAATCTGAACATGTGACACATATAATCATAACTTTTCCTCCCACTCCTATATTGCCTCTCTCCTCTCTCTCTCTCTCTCTCTCTCTCTCTCTCTCTCTCTCTCTCTCTCTCTCTCCTCTCTCTCTTTCTCTCTCTCTCTCTCTCTCTCTCTCTCTCTCTCTCTCTCTCTCTCTCTCTCTCTCTCTCTCTCTCTCTCTCTCTCTCTCTCTTTTTCTTTCTTAGACATACAATCTGAACTTTTCCTCCCACATTGGGTTGACAGTGTTGGGTTTGACGTCAGTCGTCTTGATCAGCTTGGCCGGGATCAGCTCCTTCACCGTCTTGTCCTTCTTCTTCTTGGTGAGCGAGAACTTCCGCAGACTTCCTCCTCGCTTCTTCTCCTCCTTTCTGTGATGGTCCTCCTCATCCGAGAGGACGGCACTGGATAGGTCCTGGTCCAGCAGTCGACCGGGCATGATACCCAGCATGCAGTAGGGGTCACTGAAGCCTGGCGTATCAATATATATACATATAGATATTATATTAAACATGTTCTTTGGTTTTATTAGATGATTTTTAATCATATAATTATACCTGTACATTAATGTAAAAATGTTCATAAAAATCATTCATGTGCCTCTGCTTTGCTTGCTATCTAACTATATCGGCTTTATGTTATCTACAGGTAATGAAGCTGACCTGCCTTCATAAGGCTGTCCAAAGTAAATTCTATGTTTTACGTCACCCACATGCATAGTTTTCAGAGATATCATCATTTAAAAAAAACAAACAAACCCGTTTTCTATTTTATTTATTTCCGTTTGATTTTACTTTTTGCAATTAAAATACTTTGGTGTGTATATATATGAAAAATGTTTTAGGCACATTACAGATTATTTATAAGATATTCAATGGGATTGTCTTTTTAACTGACAGGAAAGATCATTAAACAGCTAGTCTACATGTAGCTTGAATACTTACTGTATTTGTATTAATATAAATGGTTAAAATCACTTGTTTGAAATTTTGTATGTTTTAATTTTATCGCCCTCCCTCATAGGTTTGGTATTCTGAGGGTGACCTTAAACATAGCATTAATATTGTGCAGCTTAACATTGAGAAAAAGAAAATACTGTATCCATCAAATGCAATAAATTTCTTAACTATGACCTTGACTTTGGACATTAAAAGCAATGCATTAATTAAACAAGAGGCCCATGGGCCACATCTCTCACCTGAGCAATGATAGACATAATATAATCAGCTTTATGGAGTTATATACAAAATATCTGAACAATGCGTTTAATAGATCCTGTATATAAAAAATTCCCGTGTGAAAATTTGACCCCCCACTGTGGCCCCACCCTACCCCTGAAGATCATGATTTTATCAAACTTGAATTTACCCTAACCGAGGATACTTTCATACAGATTCAGTTTTTGTGGCCGATCGGTTTCAGAGAAGAAGATTTTTAAAGACTTTTCCCCATATATTCCTATGTAAAAATTCGACCCCCATTGTGGCCCCACCCTACCACTGGGGGTCACGATTTGAACAAACTTGAATGTACGCTACCTGAGGATGCTTCCACACAAGTTACAGCTTTTCTGGCTGATCAGTTTTAGAGAAGAAGATTTTTAAAATTTACTCTATATATTCCTATCTAAAAATTCAACACCCCCATTGTGGCCCCACCCTACCCCTCTACCCCTGGGGATCATGATTTGAACAAACTTGAATCTACACTACCTGAGGATGCTTCCACATAAGTTACAGCTTTTCTGACTGGTCACTTTCATAGAAGAAGATTTTTAAAGATTTACTCTACATATTCCTATGTAAAAATTCAACACCCCATTGTGGCCTCATCCCTACCCCCAGGGATTTTGATTTGAACAAACTTGAATCTACACTACCTGAGGATGCTTTCACATAAGTTACAGCTTTTCTGGCTGATCAGTTTCAGAGAAGAAGATTTTAAAGATTTACTCTATATATTCCTATGTAAAGATTCGATCCCCCATTGTGGCCCCACTCTACCCCTGGGGATCATGATTTAAATAAACTTGAATCTACACTACATAAGTATGCTTCCACACAAGTTTCAGCTTTTCTGGCTAAATGGTTTTTGAGGAGAAGATTTTTGAAAATACCAACAAATTTTCAATGATTTTTTAATTATCTCCCCTTGAAAGAGGGAGTGGCCTTCATTTTAATAAACTTGAATCCCCTTTACCTAAGAATGCTTTGTGCCAACTTTGGTTGAAATTGGCCCAGTGGTTCTGGAGAAGAAGTTGAAAATGTAAAAAGTTTACAGACAGACAGACAGACAGACAGACAGACAGACAGACAGTCAGACAAACAGACAGATGAACGCCGGACAAAAAGTGATCAGAAAAGCTCACTTGAGCTTTCAGCTCAGGTGAGCTAATAATGAGAATCTTGATAAAAGGAATTTGAATTTGCTAAATATTATATATCCTAGCTTTATAAAATAAACAATTGCCTTAAACTTTTATCTCCTTTGTCATATTTAAAGAATTTGACAATATCCAAATCCAAGAAAACCCAGACCAATCAATTTACTTTCTAAATTCGGTTGATATGGAGGAAACAGGAAATCATCAATTGCAATTGATTTCTAAAAAGTAGAAAACACAGGGTCTTGAAATAGAAAATATCCAATATTTTCTCACTTTTCATTTCTAAAACCAGAATTATTGCATTTCCCTTTTCTAATTTTCTGGCTCGAACCTGGATGCCGAGTGCCAATTAAGGGTTTATTACATGCCACTGCCTTACTGGTGTTTCCAGTTAAATAAATTTAATTCTGTAGTAATTCTAACTCCCTAGTCAATCCCTAGAGCACTAAAGTGACATTTTATCAAAGATCCTTAAAGATCCTTCAGACTAATAAATAAGGGTTTTTTTAATCTAATGTAGGAAGTTCGAAAAGACTTAATTAAATACACATCCGGCCAAAAGCTGTCTTTTTCCTTTTACATGACAAACGGCACCTTTTAGCAACGTCTGCTGCTAAATCCATCAAGAGATGTACATAATCTTTGACATTATGTATATCCTGAGCAGTATTAATTCATTGTATCTACAGGAATCATGTCTGCGATGCCAAAAACTTAGTAAACCAGGCAAATACAATTTGTTAATTTTCTATTTCTAAAGATGAAGAGGCACATATCCACTAATTTTAGCACATATCTTATGAACAAAGCAATGGAAAGTGGATTAAACTCATATTTAACATGGGTGATCACTTATTTATCATCCTAATTTTTTTTGTCTAAATAAGGAATACCATTGCATTTGGTAAATTAAAGAAATAGTGTAAACTTTTCTGGAAGAGACACTAGTAAATTTATTCCCAATTTTTCAAGGGCAAACTTTGACAATTGGTAAGTAAATAGGATGAAAAACAACTGCATGCAAAATTCATCCCAATCGAGTTTGTTTAAGCCTTGACTAATTGGAATGTTTAATTTTCAGCTGCCCTAAGTCACAGAGCAATTCCAGTTGCTTGCATGATAATTAGAAAAGCTGGAGTTAAAATCAGCAGCAAAGCCAGAGACAAGGAAAATGGCCTTCTAACACACAAATAGATGCATATGTACCTTCCACGAGGGCTACCTTTTCCACCTTACTTCGCCTTAATTATTGGAAACTAAATTTGAATCCTATGAAAAGCAAATAACAGGCCAAAGAGGACAATTACACAGAGTTTTAAAGAGATGCAAGCAGAAATTCCATCTATAAAGCAAATATTACCGTCAGCATCCTTAGCTTCCAAATCCCGGGCTTTAATTACTGTCACGTTAAGTATGATAATGGGTGGCTGAAATAAAGAATAACAGGGCTGCATTAATACATGAAAGAGATGAATATGCAACACGTAGTCATTCCAGTTGACATCTGACATTTTGTTGTTGAAAGGAGGTGGGAAGCTTCTCTTAATTATAAATGGACAGGCTTGATGAACAAAGTCAAAAAGGCAACAACTCTAATCCAACTTTTATCATGCTAATGGCAATTTTATATCTTTCCTGCTCATAAAATGCAATCATTGGCATTTACGCAACATTCTTCTAGCACACCAAACATATTGCTTACACTAAAATCTGTTGAATACTTTGGGATAATAAAGAACCCAAAGTAATGGAAATATGGACCAATCCATTATGCATACTATTTTACCATTGAGATTTGATACTGTAAACGTCTTTAATTCCATGCGTCTAAAATTTCACGATTTCCTGAGTTAGTACATGTACCTTTCACAGTGTCTTTCATTTCACGAATAATCAATTTCTTCATTATAGGATAATTAATCATGATTTTGAAGAAAAAAATCTGATGAGTAATGAACATGCAACCATGCATCATTTTACATTATTTTTCTTTGGAATCACGTTAAATTACTGTCTTAATCCCGCTAAATGCTATGAGAACAATAAAGTATTTTGTCGAATATAATACGCACTGGTATGTAATGTGAACCTGGCATTTTGGGCCTGAAAATTAGGGGGGAAACGTAATCTGTTAAAAAACTGTATGACTTTCTAATCAATTAATTTTTAAAGTTAACTGCTAAATACCGATCACAGACAACATTAGTGTACAAGAGTCTTTGCCCTAAGGAGATGTCCCAAGAAATTAAGTGACAATTAGCACACATATTCACAACAATGGCTTCGATATTCACAACAATGGCTTCGATAGGGCCACAGAGGGGTGTTAAAACGAATTATCATTAAATGTATTTAATCATACATAATATTCATGCTTGCTATTTTCAACTGATTTTAAAAGTACTTTGACCATGATAAGCCAGTAGTAACTTAGGCCCTGCCCAGTGTTCATGCACACATCTATCAAAAACATCTGTAAAGACGGCCTTAACGGAGATGGTGAATACACAGTTCAATATTCAGGGTGTCTTAATTAATGTTCCCGGAAAATCGTCTGATCGCGAACATACTGTAGTGAAATTAAAAACACCATTTACAGGATTACATAAGGTTGAATGAATTGTTTATTAGAGATTTCAATTCAGCCTTGGTTATTTACAGTAACTGGTAATAAACTGAAATATACTTCTAACATACTTAAATACTAGAAAAATGTTGTTATTGATGTTTCTTATAATTAATTTATAAAGAAAAAAGAAAAAATTGTTGTTGTGTTTATAAGGCTTGCAAACCTACCGCAAATATGCCAATGTATCAAATGACCTTAAACTAAAAGCTGTTTCTTGGTTTTGTGTTTTTCAAAACTTGCATTGATTTCAATCTAAAAGTCTCCAACACAGTTCAAATGAAAGAAGGAAATCCATATGAAATCATATCAGTGTAATAAAGCCCCCTAATCCTTGGTCTGTCTTGTATTTGTTATATTAAATGCATCACCTAGTCATTCTTTCATTCAACTAGAAGCTAAATGATGTATTTCAACTAATCTGATACAAAAGGAAAACACTCAACGGAATATTGTTGAGTCCTTAATATCTTACGCGAGACTTGATTTCACAAAACTGCCATTTTGTATCAAATCTTGAGAATTCAAAACTATGAATGTCATATTATCATTATAATTTCAGATAATCTACAACAGACAGAAAAATAATAGCGAGACCTTAAAATCCGTAAGGGTTCCTTTCTCGCAAATTTACTGTCTGGGATATGTTATTTCAACACTTTTAATAAGGAATCTACAGTATACAAAGACCAGGTTAATATTTTAAAGCTACGTTAGTTGTTTGCCTGACCTTTTCCTCTGTGGCCTTGGCCAGCAGTCTGGCGTGGTCCTCGGGGGAGATCCTGAAGGACTCCTGGGCGTACTGGTACAGGTCCTGTATGTAGGGCAGGTGGCCCCCAGCAGTCGTCCCGATCTTGTGCTTGATTGTGTACAACACTTCAATGTACAGCAGCTCAAACTGAAAATAAAAAATTGCATTATATAGCAAAAGTTACCCATATATGTTCACAAAAGATTCAGCTTTAATTCCAATAGTTGCAGGTTGATTATTGATGGTACGTGTTTATCTGTGAAAGTTACATGTTAATTCCTGAAAGTTACCCATTAATTTGTGAAAGTTCTTTGTTCATTCACAAAAGTTTCACATTTAATATTATACAAATATTGACTGGGGTTGAGGGCAACATTGATTATATTAGCCCCCTGAGGGACGAAATATTGCCCGACGCGAAGCGGAGGGCAATATATTTGTCCCGAGGGGGCTAATATAATCAATGTTGCCCGAAAACACAGTCAACATTTGTTTTGTTATATGAAGAAACAAACGAAAATTTAAGAAAGGATTTGAAAACAGATTGTCGCAATTGTTAATATTTAAATATTAAAAAAATATTGACCGGTCAATATTTTTCGGACGAGCTAATATTACAATTATTGACTATTTGTCTATATAGGGTTATATAGTGAGAATATACTACTGAATATAACAATATAATATAGCAAATATTTATAATGCATTTATTTGCAATTTATGCATATATTTGTAAAGTTACATGTTCATCTGCAAAACTTTAACATTATATTGCAAATTTTGAATTTATTTGCAAAAGTTATGCAGTAAATTTGCAAAAGTTATCAATTTATAGCTAAAAAAATGAGCTGAATGGGTTGAACATATAAAATAAATCCCTACTAACAGAAAAAACAAATAAATGTTTACCAACTACCAGTATATTGCACATAAAGCAAACTATTTTAAAATATATGAAACTTCCTCTTTTTTTTTAAAGCTTTATTGCTTTCCAAAAGCTACAGCAATTGACATTAGATTCTGATGAGTTGTACAGCTCAAGGACAATAAATTGAATTAAAAAAAACAGAAAGAAAGATCATTGTGATGAATCTGTTGCATCCTGTGGATTAACTTTTCTTTGAAACTCAGGAAGCTGTATAAATAACATTCTGTTGTTGGAAGACGGTTGATTATTTACATCATTACAATCCATTGTTCATTTGCCCTTAATCATGTTTAATCAATATTTATAAATGTATAACAGTATACATGCATACCGTACTCTTTAAAAGAATTAATTTAATGTACCGTATTTTACGGACGACTCGTCGATGTGGACTACAAGTCGAATTGATCATTTTAAGCCAAAAATTAAAAAAAATCCTTAGATATGTCGATTCGAACGATACGTCGATCTAATCGCTTCAAAATGGCGTATCAAACTGCAGGTAACATAATCAGTGTATGATGCAAAGGACATTCCCGATATTGCTACCAATTATTATTAATGATTAACATTTAAACAATTACGTTTTTAATTATGCATGGTATCTTTAAATACCGGTAACATCTATAAAATTTCTTGCATGCAATTCCCGACATCGCGTGTTATACAAGTTGTAACAGTGTAAACTAAACTTACGTTGTCAAAAATATTAAATTCCATGTATTAAAATATTTATCCACTCTGACCACTATTCCTTGCATCAAACAAGTTATCGCCAGTGTATTCGCCATTACGTAACCAGCCACCTGTTGACTCGGCGCGTGGTCAATGTTTGTTTAACAATTTCCAGTGTCAGAAGCATGCACCTGTCTCGTGTCGGACTTCAAAGGGGCATCTCAGCAATTATTTTGATTCGATTTTACTTGTTTACTTTGTGTCCAGTTATGCAGTTAAATATTATTGCTTTACTTAGACACTGTTAAAAATAGATCGATCATTTGTACGACTTGATAATGACGATATACGACATACATACGTTTCTTTACAATGTTTATTTAACAACAATCAAAGAATTGGACTATAATTAATCAGTGAAATATAAACACCCGTATAACGGTACGCTTTATATACACAGAGATCCAATTCAATTCATTTATTCTCTCAAAACCATGAGTGAACACATATAGATCTCAGCCGTAGGGCACGATTAATAACACAATCGGTGTCAACCTACCGTGAATAAATGCAAAAATACCTAGGATAATTATCAATTAAAAGATGAACACTAATACAACTTACACAATTTAGTAATATGTAATTAAATATCTCATATAATTAAACATTCCCGGGACTTACCGCAATAATTTGTTCCATTCGAATTTGGTTTCAATTTTACTGCGCAATGTTATCTTCCCACTAGTAATATATGGATACCATGTGACGATGTGTTTAAAATTACGGAACGGTAAAACTTTTAATTGATTAAAGACATGGACCATTTTTTTTAATTACTGGTATTATTATGTATACTACTGTTATCAAATGAGTGAAAACGACAATAAATAAAGATGAACAAAGATTTCAACAAGGTAATATCCAATCACACAACCAATTTTAAATGATTAAAACCAAGATTTTTAATGCTATTTTTGGAAAATTTTCCGAACTCGAGCCTTAGACAAGTCGATCTGGACAATAAGTCGGGTGTTCTGCTTCAGAGAAAAAAAATATCGTCGTATCGTCCGAAAAATACGGTAGCTCCCTAAAATCAGCTGACAAAATGTTTTATATAGATAAATTCACAAGTTTATATTTATAATTTATATACTTTTATAGCAACTTTAATCAAGCTAAAGGTAAGGGGGGGCCTATAAAAACTAATTAGCAAGAACATGACAGCAAAAGCAATAATCAAGGCCTTTGATTATAAAAATGATGCCTTTATCATTATGCCATTTGAGATAATTTGGCTTGTAATAAAGAAAGGAAATTACATAGATTTCGCTTTGAATACCCAATTAACCTCTTAATCTTGTAAAAATTCTGTTCCATTTTGCATCAAGTAACTGTCATTTATTTAACAAATTTTCTGAAATTTTCATTTTCTTCTCTATATGTAGAGGTATGCTGCACACTTTGAAAAATACTTACCTAGATTAAACTAGTTCTCATTTTATTAAATCAAACAGATATAAATTAGCTGTACTTGTTTCAAAATGAAAAGCAGGGCACTGCATGTACTTTAAATGTTAATTAATAAAAACCTAAAAATATTGATTTATTCTTAATGCAAAATAATTACATGTATTATATAAAGGTTAGGCTTATAAAATAGATTTGTCATCTCTTCTTATAAGAATGCCCTTGTGAGTTTACCTTGCGTAAGTTAATTAACACCTACACATTTACAAGAACACCCAATTTTGGATTCTCCTCAAAAACTTATCAGATGTGTATCCCAACAACATTACAAATTATAAAGCTTTTAACCCAGACATGAAATGCAGTTATATACTGGCTTTTATTCCTTTTTTATTTTTTGGCATTGATATTTTGCCTACTTTTGTTTGTCTTCACAGATCTTCCCACATCCCCAAAGAATTATAAATATGTCTAGCCAAGCATAATCCTTGAGTCATGTAACTAAAGTGTTCGTTTCTTAGCAAGGCAGATTCTGCGGCATTTTTCAAAGCTTCATTAGGGTTCTGAGATCTGTAGATATATAGTAGTTAATAGGTCTCTTCTATGTGATCACGCAATGCCTCATTTCTGAACAGAGATTACAGAGTAAGAGAAATCACTGATTACATATCATTGACACCCATAATTAGAAATTAATATGTTCTGTACACCAATCAGAGCCAAAGAACAGAAAAGTACATCATCTTAGATAGGCTAAGTGGTAATATAATGATACTGATCACATCCTTTGGGGTGGAGGGTCAAGTTTCTTCTGGTTTCTGATCAACATTACAGATATATATAAATCCAGATATGCCAGGATTTACATAATTTTTTTCAATATTTCCATAAATATACATAACAAGAGAAAAGCTGTCAATGTGACAGCAAACCAGGTTTCCTTTTGTGTGAACAGTATCCATAATCCATTTGTCAACCCTGAATTGATGAACACTACCTATCCAGAGAAATGGGGTACTCTATATGCAATATTTCTGCCAAAATATAACTAAGTTCAACAGATGGCATTTCTTTCATAAATAATCAGAAATCAAATTCCTAGCAATATGCACACCTCTGATATATGTACAATTGATCTGCAAAAGAACAACTTCCTATCTTGAAAACTGTAGGAGTTATCCGCACAATAGGGGTACCCTTTGCATTATTTTGCCGAAAAATAACTAAGTTCAACAGCTGGTATTTTTTTTAAATAAATTATCAGAAATCAAAATCCTAGCAATATGCCTACCTCTGATATGTGTACAATTGATCTGCAAAAAACAACTTCTTATCTTGAAAACTGTAGGAGGAGTTATCCATACAATAGGGGTACCCTATATACAATATTTAGCAATTTGCAATAACTTCTTATATTGAAAACTGTAGGAGGAGTTATCATCTGTACAATAGGGGTACCCTATATGCAATATTTTGCCAAAAAATGAATAAGTTCAACAGCTGGTATTTTTTTCATAAATTATCAGAAATCCAAATATGCACAATTGATCTGCAAAACAACAACTTCCTATCTTGAAAACTGTAGGAGGAGTTATCCGTACAATAGGGGTACCCTTTTGGCAGACGCCCGCCTGCCTTCCCACCCGCCCACCATTTTCACCATTTCAATAACCGGAATTTTCCTTTGGAAAACCCAGTTAAAAAGCTGTCAATGTGACAGCAAACCGGGTTTCCTTTTGTGTGAACAGTATCCATGATCCATTTGTCAACCCTGAATTGATGAACACTACCTATCCAGAGAAATGGGGTCCTCTATATGCAATATTTTTGCCAAAATTTAACTAAGTTCAACAGCTGATATTTTTTCATAAAAAAATCAGAAATCAAAATCCTAGCAATATGCACACCTCTGATATATGTCCAATTGATCTGCAAAACAACAACTTCCTTTCTTGAAACATGAAGGAGGAGTTATCCATACAATAGGGGTACCCTATATGCAATATTTTGCAAAAAATTTACTAAGTTCAACAGCTGGTATTTTTTTAATAAATTATCGGTAATCAAAATCCTAGCAATATGCATACTTCTGATATATGTCCAGTTGATCTGCAAAAGAACAATTTCCTATCTTGAAAACTGTAGGAGGAGTTATCTGTACAATAAGGGTACCCTTTTGGCTGCCAACCGCCCGCCCACCCACCAGTCTGCTATTTTCACCATTTCAATAACCGGATTTTTCCTTTGGAAAAAACCCGGTTAAAAATTTTCCTTTAATCAAATTATGCTTAACAGCACAAAAAACAGGGGCGTCAGAAGGTATTTCATTTTGGGGTGGCGAATTTGATAAAAAAAGAAAGGATCGAGAGTGGATTGAACTGAAATTGTTTTGAAATTTAAATATCAAACGAAATATATATAATATGATATTGCCACTTACATGATGTCATGCATGAAACTTAAATAAGCAAACATTATAAGTACAACTTTGGTCTTACAGTATCTATGTTTATGTGAAATTTATTGAACTCATCAGTCTATGCATGTTGCACTTCAAAAACATCCAAAAACGGAAGAATTTCTCGCACATACCATGCTGAAAATGTTCTCGTATGTTGCATTATTTTCAAAATTCGTTTTTATAATAAGATCGTAGATTATATCATTATCATTTATCAGAAAATTATGGTTGTTACCTCATCATATTTAATGCAACCCTAGTTAGAATTTATACCACGGAGGATTGAAAGAACGTAGTTCTGGATTTTTCTTGCCAAAAACGCTTAAGAAACTTGAAATGATCAGGCCGGCTGATTAATAATACATTTACATGTTAATCCTGACATTTTTGAAATTGTAATGCAAAGACCAATATATGTTAATGACAATAATAAAGAAAAATTGCTAAAGATATAAAAAATTTAACAATTTTCAGTATACTTTGCACTAAGTCTAATTCATATGCTCATTGACATTTCTTTTATCATGCCAAACATATCAATTAATGCACTTTTTTAATTGTCAACTCACATCAGAAACAAGAACATACATCCCAGTTTTACTTGTGTAAATACAGGTGACACTCGATGGCTCGAACTTCGATCTCTCGAAGTTCTTGATCTCTCGAAGTGAAATCACGGTCCCAATTTTTTTCCCTATATAACTAAGCAAATTTACACTTGATCTCTCGAACTTCCGATCTCTCGAAGTTCTTGATCTCTCGAAGTAAAATCTTGGTCCCGTTATACATAATTCATTGTTTTTAACTCTTGATAACTCGAAGTGATGGCTGTGTATACACGCGACCGATCAACCGTATAATTAGCTGCGCGTGGACCTTACCTGGACAATCCAGTATGGCAACTATTGCACACCAACTTCTTTCACAATTAAGAGCTGAATAGCGATACCGAGCAATCTGGTGAAGGACCCGGCCCATCCGGGAGGATAACCAGATCGGTCATCACTACTCGGAGATCAATCTTACGCCATGTTGACTCTAAGCGTTGTAACTCCGAGCAATCTGGTGAAGGACCCGGCCAATCCGGGGGGATAACCAGATCGGAGCTAACAACGCCTAATGCAAAATCTGCATTAGGGGGCAAGGGCGTTAAGCGAAATTGACCGTCAAAACGATAGAAACAAAGTACAGGGCAATTATGGAGGTCGAAGAAGGGGAGAAGTCTAAGTCAACTATCGCTAAGGACCTAGGCGTTCCACTTAACACCCTTTCCACCTGGCTAAAGAACAAAGAAAGCATTATCGATGCTTATCAACAATTCAATCCAAAGAGAAAAAACACAAGAACCTCCACGTTTAATGATGTAGAGGCGGCCACTCTAAAGTGGTTTAAGTCAGCTAGAGACAAAAACATCCCTATATCTGGCCCTATGTTAACAGCCAAAGCCGAAGAATTTGCTGAAAAATTAGATATCACAAATTTCAAGGCATCTGTTGGCTGGCTCGAGAATTTCAAATCTCGGCAGGGGATTTCCTTCAAGAGAGTCTGCGGGGAAGAGAAATCAGTAGACACCCAGTCGGCTGATATGATCCTTTGGAATGAAAAGCTGCCCAACATTATGAAAGCCTATTCTCCAGACAACATCTACAATGCAGACGAAACCGGAATATTCTACAAGATGCTACCAGACAAGACCATGGAGTTTAAAGATGTCAACTGCCACGGTGGAAAGAAGAACAAAGAAAGAATAACAGCCATGGTCTGCGCCAACATGAGCTTCCCCTACTGGTGATCGGCAGAGCATCGAACCCCCGATGTTTCAAACATGTCAAGTCCCTCCCCGTCGAATACTACTCCAACAAGAAGGCATGGATGACTTCAGAGATCTTTACAGAATGGGTGAAGAATCTAGAGAAGAAGATGCTGAAGAAGAAAAGGAAGATTGCACTGATCGTTGATAATTGTCCAGCTCATTCGAAGATACCAGCCCTTAAAGCAGTAGAACTTGTATTCCTGCCCCCAAATACCACATCAAAAACACAGCCGATGGATCAAGGGATAATACAGAATCTGAAAGTCCACTACAGAAAGCGAGTTCTCCTGAAATTCATAAAGTCAATCGACAGAGATGAGACCCCGAACATCAACGTCTTTGACGCCCTTCACCTGCTGAGCCAAGCCTGGAACTGCGTGACAACGTCTACAGTCTCCAACTGCTTCAGACACGCTGGATTTACGCAGCCCGACCCTGCACCCCCAGCCCTAGAGGACGACGACTTTGACATCGAGGACAGCATCCCCCTGGCTAAACTTCGAGAACATGGACTCAATCTAGACATCCTTGAAAAGTTCACGACAATTGATAACGATCTTGAAACCTGCTCCGAACTTACTGACGACGACATCGTTGAAGAAATAAAGATGAAGAAATCCGCCGATGCCCTGGAAGACCATGAAGAAAATGACAACGCCCTCGAGCCACCAAAGCCCCATCCGTCTTCAGATGAAACTGATGCAGCATGCGAAGTATTGAGAAGACACTTTGAACGTCGGGAAAACAGCGAGGTGTATTTGTACCATCTTAACGTGCTCATCGACATTGTGAACAAAGACAATTTCTTCAGGAAGTCAACAAAACAGGCACGAATCACAAGTTTCATAGATAAATAGTGTGTAAAATGTGACGTTAAATCTTTTGTGAACTGTGTGAAAAAACTGTGAATTTCAACGTTATTTATTCACAAATTCAAGAAGTATTATGTGACTTTTAATCTTTATGAACTGTGTGAAAAAATACTTCAATCTGAACGCTATTTATCTGACATTTCGTTTTATCAAATGTGACTTTAATACTTTGTGAAATATTTGTTAAAATGTGAAAAGGACGGTATACATTTCATATACATGTTGTAGTACTATTTGTATACCTTGTCAAATGATGCGAATATAAATAAATAAAATTGTTTAAATGAAAACAAAATCTTTTTATTTAATCAAATCAACTTCTGTGCTGTTGAAATTAAGTCAAAGACATGTACCTGAAATGGAGGAATACAAATCTTGTTAATATACGATCCCAGACAGTATATAATCAAAAATTCCGGTTAGTAAAATTTCTAAACCCGTTACGGATGGACTTTAAAATTCCGGAATTGGTTCAATTCGATCTCTCGAACTCTTGATCTCTCGAACTTTTGTCCAGGTCCCGTGAACTTCGAGTTATCGAGATTCACCTGTAGTAGAGTTCACACTTCGACACTCCATGAACACTGTGAGATTGTCATTATCATTGCCACTCCAATGAATATAGTTCACCATAATAAACTAATTCAGTCTTAGTTTTTTTATTTATTTATACAACTTTTTATTTTTTTGGCAAAATTATTGGGGTATGGACAGCCGCCAATGTTCGACATCCTTGATAAAAGAACAGCTAAACAATTTACTGTAAACCAACTTCTATTTAAAGAATTAATTACCAGAGATTATAAAACTGGTTCGCAGCGACTAATTTTCGCATTCAAATCTTATCTCCATCCATATGTTATTATTACACTCATAGGGCAACAACTGGTTTACAGCGAGAAATATTCCCTTGGACTTTCCGTGGAATGTTATTATCTAGTTCGCTCATCAAAACAAGCTATTAAATATTGACCTAATTTCTTTTCATTCGCTAAGAGCAGCTCATTTAATGTTCCTAGACTGTCAAACTTGAAAAGTTTTTTGTGTGAAATTGACGCTGTTACATCCCTGGATGAAGTTGGACAAGTGTCATAGCATTCAATGTATTCATATCTATAAGCCAATGACTGGACAGTTAACTTGGAGTTGACCCCGCATTCATGAAATCGGAGTTTGTCACGTACTGCCCAAAGTCAAAGCCCTTTTTAAAACAGCTCTAATAGAGTAATAGACAAATTAAACAACAACTCTAGATGTATCCTTCTAGGGTTAATAAACAGGAGAGATGCTTATACATTAAATTTAGCAATCGTTATGATCTTGGGGCAATATGAATAGCATTTAGAACCCGTAAAAAACATATCTTGATTGATCACGCAAGTTCTTAACCTTTCATTGTTTTTGCATTATTCATTTAATTGTGCCAACTTGTCAATGTACATTATGCATTTCTAAATGCTTGATCATGCAGAGAGCCCTTAAAAGGTTTGGAATGGGATTTCCTTTTCTTTTTATTGATTCATGCATTGTATAGCTAGGTTCATTTAATACTTTTCTGTATTCATTAATACAAAAAACAACTTCATTACAATACAGGACGGAGCAGTTTCATTTTCTTAACAATTCCAGGCTTGATGATTTTCTACATAAAAACATTTTCCTAGAACAATCGAAATCTATACATGAAGGAGAAAATCCAAGCTTTATTTATTGACATATATCCCTCTTTTCGCCTAGAGAAATTGAAAAAAAAAATTAAAAATCTCTAGTAATGGGGATTTAAAATGGAAAAGTCTGACATATCTTTGATTCAGTAGGAATTTTCAAAACTCTAGCTTGTACAATTTTTCAACTTTATCATTTGGGTTCTTTCATGCTGTTTGCATTTTAAAATCCTGCATAGATTTTAACCTTTAACCTGATAAGATGAAAGGGCCAATGATCCTGATAAGTGATAACCATCAGCAATTAGCACAATTATATAAAACATCAGGACTACACCAAAAAACCCCACAACAGCAGGTTTAATTCCATGCAAGCTGCTCTACACTACACATAAGACCTTACCTCCTTCTTGGACAGCCGCTGCACCTCTGGCTTAATGGCAAACTGACCCTCAGAGGGAGGGTGCCTTTCACGGTCCTCCTAAAATAGTAAAGAAAAACTAATTAACTCCATTCATACCTATATACAGGATAATACTGTTAACATTATAGTTGGCAGAAAATAGTTTTTCAATTTAAGTTGGCGTAGATTTGAATTAGCGTATTCATGAATGTTACTTTTCTTATACATGTATGCATGGCCTTTAGCAATGTACTTGATTTAGCAGAAGCTGCATTCCGCTAAAAACGCTAAATAGAATACACAGCCAAATGTAGTATGTTTACAGTATGCTAACCATCAGAAAAGCAGATGATCAAACAGAAAGATATCAGAAATCATACTGACAAAAGAATCAAGAGGCCCTATGGCCATAGTGCTCACCCAGGCAGAAGTAGCCCGATAGGAAACTTAATTAGTATAGTTGTGCTTCATCATTTAAATACAGCAATTTATCATGACAGTCTCAAAAACATTTTCCTCCCTTCACCTTATGCCCATAATGATTGTAGATTGGGGATTTAATGTTTTTGTTGGTCATGGCAGCAAATTCTATAAAGGACTTAATGATAGGTTTTATAAGGTATATAAATATCAATCCCTATAAAAGTCAAAGAATGAAACCAAAGAATGATTCCTTATACATTTGTTTGATCTTATAACTAAGACAAGACAGTGCTCAATACATTCTTTTTCTGTTGACCTAGAAATACCGCTTAATTCATTTTAAATGATGTAACAATCTATAGTTCATCAATGTTGCAGCGATTTATCAAATCAGTAGCTCATTGTATAAAAAACATAATTTTTGTCAAGACAAAAAAAAAAAAATTTATATTGGTGAAATTTAACATAAATAGTATTAATGCATCCTCTAAAAAAATTGGCATCTCTGTAGAATATCACAATATAAAAAGCTAAAATTCAAAACACAGCGATTCAAAATAGATGGAGAAAGGCATACATATTCATAGATGAAATCAAGACAATGACAGAACAGCCAACATCAAGAGCAGAAAGGCATTCCTTTGAAATGCTGTTCAATTTGTTTTATTGCCAATCTCGTTTAAAAGTATACACTACAGTCGATATAGCAATGCGTTGAGTGACAACACTTTCAAATTGGTGTGTATTACGATTGTGAAATTACAAAAAATGAAATTGGGAACCTGTATATTGTTTAAAACATCTATGGACAAGACAGTGTGGCTTACACCATGAAATATAAAAGAAGAGCGATTATTGAGAGAACTCTTGGCCGACCATTGCGATGATTTAGTTTTGCAGTCCAGATCTCGAGTTTCAAAGTTAGGGATCTAACTGCATTTTAAGGTGGCTCACTACACCTTGAAATAGTTTCTCAAATCAGTGGAAAAATACATGATTATGATAGATAGCATGATGCATAAAAAGTATGCAAGTCAAATAGGTGAAAAGATATAATGTATTTTTGGATAAAAAGTTATGATTTTCAAAAATTCAATTCAGTAAATATGAACAAAAGCTCCAGGCGGATTGAATCTTGTGATCATGCGTTTCACAATCCCGATATTTTAACCACTGAGCAATGATGTACGTTATTCAACCAAATTGTAGAGACAAATAATTTAACAAAACATTTAAATCACTATCTTGGGACATAGTGTCTTTAAAGTATAAGTCTTGATGTAGTGAGGTACCTTAAATACAGTTTAATACGTCTCTTATGCAGTTTAACACCACCACGGAGCTAGTAGTTCAAGTACTGGTTCACCCACTCAGATCACATCTGCTGTGGGATTTGTCCTTCAAAAATAAGAAATGATTTAGCTCTCATTGAAAACTCTAATCGTTACTTCTTATCCATCTGGGACCATTTAGGGGAGTGATTGAATTTTATCAAGTCTCCAGTGAGGAAATATTACATGAACAGGGTTATAATTCAAATTTGTTTAAATCTTAGAGGAATATGTATTAATTATGTGTTAAAGAACTATAAAATACATTTCATAAAAGTTTATTACCCCTGGTACTTTGATATGAGAAATGATTTTGATTTGGTGTCTTCATACCTTAAAAACTACACACAAAATTTTTTAAAAATTAAAAAATCGTTTTTTTTATTAAATATCCAATTTTCAAAGATATATGTACTTTATTCATTTACTTTCTTGAAATTAATTTTGTTAAAACAATTTCATATCTTTATCTATTAATTTTCGATTTAAATTACACCATAAAATTTGGCACAATATAATTCTATTCACATATCAAAATGCCTTTGATCGATTGAGATGTTTAGGACAATAATATACAAGTTTATTCAGTGAATCAGATAAAAGAAATCATTGAGTCAGTAAGACAGTAAAATTACAAGACAGATTTTGAAATGTACAAACACATGTACATATTTGCTATTTCTTCACCCTCTCTTTCTCAATGGTGTTGAAAATATCATGCCTCTTTCCAAATAAACATGAAATAGAATAAATTTTTAAGTAGACAAATTGCTACGGCAGTAGGCATTTATATATGCCTTTTTAACAACAAATGATCTCCTCAGATTTCACATCGCAGCTCAAGCCAGTATGGTATCTTTTGCAATACACCAACAATCTAGGAGAAGATTTCATTGATCTCTTTCTAACCCTCAAGTTCAAATACTGGTGAAAGACATTTGAAGATATTGCTGGTACTTTTAACACACTGAAGAATGCTGTATCCAGAAATCTGCATGTTTCTATTGTAGTAAATATTCCGTAATGGATCAGATAGTATCATCTGTGTTTTGTTGTTAATCAAAATGTAAGATGACATGTGACATGAGAAAGCAATTTTTTTAAAGCTATAAAAGGCAGCCACTCTGTTAAGCAACGTTCAGTTGGCAGATAGCTCGCGAAGGAGTAAGAACATTATACTATGGATAAGAAGTATAAGTCTCATATGCGGTGTCTTGAATCAATGCAGACGGACCTTTTGAGATGTATATATTCTTTATTTCAAAGCCAAGAGGGTGTTTTTTTTAACTATAGGTTCCAGACACTGGTCTGGGTGGCTTTGGTTGAGCATAATTGTTAGACATTCAGACACATTAGTTATGGTAGGTAAGGCTCAAGCATAGAGGTTAGGAAGGAAAACTATCATTTCATTCAATCATATTTGTGATCAAAGTGAGGTGATTCTAGATGATCATAACAATCAAATCAAACGCAAGGCAACGTTTAGGAAAATAAACATTATCAGTGGTAAGAACCCACAAAACACATAACACCTACTTTACAAGGTCAATGCATTTATTTTCATAATTCTTATGGGGTTTTTTTTTATTTAGATAAAGACTGGCAGCTTTTACATTGCATGAATTTTTTTTCATTTCCATCAAAACTAACATGCATCCAAGAGAAGGATGTATAAAAAATTTGACTTCATAACTTCTGCACCATTAGTTTTTTTAGTACTTGAATCATGGTTTATTTATGGTCCAATTAGTTTGAGGCGGTTTTTGTTCTCTGAAATGCTATTAAATTTTACGAATCTTAATTAAAGGATCAATGTCCTTACCTTTATTAAATTCAAAATATGGACATTCTCTAATAATGTATAAGGAAAGACGATTCTCTCTAAAATATGCTTTTAAGTACATTTAACCAATATATGATAAAATGAAAATATGCCTTTTAAATTTTAATAACACATCCAAATAAGGCTATCAATATAAGCATTTAGGGAACAAGAGGCCCATGGGCCATATCGCTCACCTGAGCAACAGTATCTTTGATCCACATATATTGCTATAACTTCAATACAAGCCAAAGGTATGAAACAGTACAAATCTATTTCACATAAAAAGTAGCCAAACTTATCTTCAAAAATGTTCTTTTCACATGCTTCTTCATACTATCTTGCTAAAATAAATATTGCTATATGTTTAGCTAATTTTTTTTCTATGTAAATATAAATTATGTAATATTGGACCACACTGAGTCACTTTCACATACCAAAACCCTGATTATCCTTATAACAAGCTGATTCCATATTTCTGTGAAACAGCATAAAAGCACCATAACTTTGATACACTCTGTGATCTCAATAGTGATGTATACTGATGGAGAATTGATTTCCATCTCAAACTTTCAAACACATCAATGCTTAAATATTTCATACAAATCAATGAACATTAAAATTAACATGAATATAAGCACTGAATACTTATTTTTGGATATTGCTGGTCCTATAACAAACCAAGCTGTGCAGACAAATTATCATACTACAATAAAGTGCAATATTAATTAAGTCTGGACAGCCTCTCCATGCTTTAATATTTTTTATAAATATAAAATTGGAACCCCCTTTTGTTTTCCTCTCTGACCCTCAGTAAATTAAAACAAAACCCTGCCCATGTCTATCTAAGGTAAAATGTATACTGATACACGAGAGAGAAGGGGGAATACCTAAATAGGGTTCAACATTATTTAAAGAATAGAAAAACAAACATTATTCTAGCAACAGCACTCAAAATGTTAACTGCATGAAAATGTTTCATATTACTGAAAAAATATAGTATCAAAAAACATGGACAGAAATACAGACACGATCAACTGTCACACCTTATGATGTGATTACCGGTACATGTCAACCATGCTGAGATGTGCAATTCTAGTCCATAGGAATGTTAACCAATCCTTTACTCTAATCGGGCATTGCAAACAAATAAAGTTCTTAAAAATGACTTATAATCATATCGAAACAGGATATGAGGTGCTGAATTAGTTATTCTGGAAAAATACATCATCTGGAGCATGTCAAATTGTAATGAAGCAATCTCTGGAGTCCTATAAAACATGACAGCTTGACAAAAGAGAAAATGAACTGTCAACAGCAAAATGTGTGTCATCATGTCGGAAGACGTTTCTGACTCTAGCTTTCGCAATTCAAAGAGAATATGGAGAAAAGACAAAAAAGACATTTTCAATGATAACATTAATTGCAGGCATTATTGAGCTCTTTTGAAGATATCTCAAATTAACAAAAAACGATCTGTTCATCTTCCTACACTTGCCAGCAGATTTTGTGAAATTTCATTGTTAAATGATATCAAAGAGAATCTGCTAGACATATATAAAATATGAACATAAATTGCAATATCATATCTACACTGGATACTACATCACAAAAAATAAATGTCTTATATCGTATTATTATGGTAAATCCACATTGACCAATCCTTTTTATTCCCATGTTTTAGGTACCCACCACTGCTTGGCAGTTATAAAACTTGAAACTTCAGTTTCACTTGATTGAGGGGAAAAACATTCTGTTGACGTCAAAGCCAACTGGTGATCAGGAAACCGAATTCCCTTAAACCCAAGTACCAACAAGAAATGCGAAAAACAGCAGCTGCATTCAGCCCATGACTGACAGGCAAACTTGAGAGTTTCTTTTCTTATAAAAGGAAAATATTGATTTGAACAGTCCACAATGCAAACACAAATTAACAATCAGACACATAATTCTTTGATTTTTTTTTTCAAGTCTTTTAATCATTGCTATTTAACAGAAGCTTTCAAAAATTGTGCCATCAAAAACTATATAAATAGACCATTTATACTTACATCTGAGGCTGCTCGAAGTCTTTTGTTCTCCTGTCTCCATGACAATGCTGTAAAACTTTCGAAAAAGTTGCTGTCGGATTCTTGCACTCTGTAAGTATCAATCAAGGACTTCTTGTTAGTGGACATATTAACAAAGGCCTCTGGTCACACACACAAAATCTCCAGGCTTATCTTCAACTATCTTTAGCTTGCTCTAAATCCAATAAAATTAAATTTCTCTACACCAAATGCCATGAGTGTCAACTTTCCTTAAAATCCCAAAGCATTTTCTAAACAAAGATTCAATATAAAATCTATTGATGCTTATATATTGTCATACAATCAGCAGCTCTTTAAACACAATACAGTGTAGAACTATTCACTTCAAGCAGTTTGATGTCACTTTTGGGGAAAGAGATTAAAAATCACTAAATCTACACTGCTACAGAATAAGTCACACTGTAGAAGCTGAATAGTCTAAGGTTTTACAGAACAACACCAAATTCAGAATCATAACTGCAGCTGCCTGAGTTGCTAATCAAACATTTCCGTGCGGATTTCCACGACAATTAACAGAGTCCAGCATCACCCATGCAGCAAGAGCTTCACCTGAATTGCTCGCTCCGCTAAGCTATAGGTTTTTCTTGATTATGCCACTGCTGTATAGGCACTGTATTTATACCTGCAGTCCACACTGAGATTCGTGGAGACATCAGCTCAGCTGATTAGTACCATTCAGTAAGACAGGAGACACTAAGAAAATTCTGCAGGATCCAGAAAACCACATAATCTGTACAGCCGTGCTGTGTTCTGATTAAAAATTCATGAGATATCCATGCATTAGTCATGGTGACTATTCTCAGTGGTGCAAATACTTGGTATTTTTATTTCTGTATCAGAACTATGCTATTTATCATATGAATTATAAAGTATACATGTAACTATGGCTAGTATAAAGTAGCTACCACACATTGAATTATACTCTACAAACAAATAGTAAAACTTTCTTATCAATGTCAAATGAAAAAGTTTTCCAAATTATGATCAGTCATTATACATCTGTACATAATTACAATCATCGACACTCTCACCTTTAGTTATTTAAGGAATGAATTTGATAGCTACCATATTTTTACTGAATAATTAGTATTTTACTTTCTATTACATGAACAATAAGTAAATAAATCAAGGAGGATACGAATTTAGATGAACCATTTCTAAATAACAAAAGATTGTGCAAAAGCTGTCACGTAGATTTATACCAATAGTAGTCCTTAACTACTGAATATGTAAATTATAGGGTGTTTCCAACAGAAATTGAATAATATAACTTTGAATTTGGTAATACTTTAGTTCACTGTATCTGTTCTATACTCTGCCCCAAGATATCCTCGATTCACATTTTGCTTAATTACTCAATATTTGTAAATACCTCAGAGTTCAAACGATGTTCATTTCAAAGTATGAAAAAATATCAATACACAGCTAAAACATGTGATGTCTATTGGGATTTTGTATTGCAACAGGCCTGGATGATAACGTTGAAAAATTGTGCGAGGTATTTCGAGTGACTTCCGAATGGAGAAAGATGTCAACACTCCCCATTATAAATCTTCGTAAGAAATCATTTTTTATTCCTGAGAATTTTTTGGAGTGAAAAATGATATTGTGTGAATGAAATTATCTTGGATATTTTCCCTTTCATCTATTTCAATTGCACTTTTTTCACAGTATGTCTATTTTTATTTAAAATCGTCCAAATTTGCTGCATAAATAACCTGGGACTATAGTTTATAAAATCATTTTGCATAAATAATCACTTTGGTGTTAAATCAAAATTTATGCAAGGTCAGTCAAGGTAAATTCAAAAGTATTTAGGTCCAAGACAACATTATATGTCTTTTGTTTGATTTTAAGAATTATACAAGAACAAAGAAAAGAAACAAAGTAAGAACTATCAAATGATTGGTATATGGTATATATATGCAGTATTTCAAATGCTCAAGTAGAATCAAAATGTGCAACCCTTAGTACATGTACACATTTTTCTAAACGGTGAAATCTGTCTGTGTGTGTGTGTGTGTGTGTGTGTGTGTGATGGGGTAGCCAGTATCATGCTACCTGTACATCTTAATCAAAATCTAACCCAGGGCTTGATCTATAGGCTCTCGTAAAACAATATTATATAGCCGTTATCACGATACAGCTGTAAACACTGATGGAGCCATGATTCGCTCACACAGAAATGAGACACTTAATATCATCAACAACCAAAAATACTGATTTTTGCAACAGAAATGTGATTACAAAATCAATACGCATTCTTGTAAGTTGAGAAGACACTTCTACAGATTGTAAAAACACAACAACAATTTTAGCCTTCAACATTATTTTCTCAATTATTGTGAGATAATATAATTTCATCCTAATGTAGTTCATTCAATTTGAAACCGTAAATTCTAATGGGATATCAAAATCTGTATAAACTAAATTTATTTCAACAAACAACTAAATGCCAAGATTTAAACAAATTCCGAGAGTATAGCTGCATAACACACAGTAACCATACTGTAACTACATTGTATATATAATAGATACAATATAGTGATAATGGTGATGTCACAAAGAAATGTAGTTAATATTGAATTGGCTTGATTCAGCTATGGAACAAATTTGGTGGTTGAACTACAATAATTACACGATTACTTTTAGTAAAAAGGGTTCAGTATGATTCTTTATAGCTATAATAATAATGCAATATTTATTTCAAGAAATTATATTTCATTGATTTTGGATATTATTTATTGCTGTTAGCTCACCATAAACTGTAACAATTCTTTACAAAAATGGGCTTAATTGGTAAACATTCACTGCCTCTATTTACTTTAATGGTCAGCTTGACCCTTCATTAATTGATTCAAATAGTCAAAGAGTACAATAATTTGCAGTTCAAAATTGTTCAAAATTCCAATTTTTCACACAGCATTTGTTGAAGCGCAAAGAGATTTGTTCTATGACAATTTGACAAAGAACTCAACCATCTGAAGTGTGCTTCAAGAAATAATCCTATTACAATTGATTTTTCTATTTTCTTTCTTTTTTTCTGTAGAATATAAAAGGTCATCCATCAGATTTTTTCCTTCTCCAGATTTTTAAATGATAATAGATTATAGAAACAGTTACCCTTATCTATAAGTGTTCTTGTAAAATACAAATTACAATTTTTGATACATGAATGTTCTAGGCTAGTATGGATATATACAGGTACATTAAAGTGGTATGGGACATCTGTCGATATTAATGTGGATTAAAGTACATTATAATTAGAATACTTCCACCGGTTTAGAATTTTCAAATTTTACAATATTTAACCAAAAATAAGCTTTTGAAAAAATTTGGAGAGGTAAAAAATGTAAAAAAACCCAGTGGGATTCGAACTCATGACTTACAGATTCGTAGTAAATCCTTTAACCCACTACCCTACACTGTTAGGTGACAATATTGGGAAAGAAACTACTTATATAATTACACTTCATTTTGTTTATTTCGATAAACAATGCGTCACAACATGGAGGTGTCCCATACCACCTTAAGATGTACTTGTAAAAATACAGGGATGATTCTGAATCAACCTGTGATTATACATGTAGTGGGGAATTACATGCAATCATACTCAGATCAAAAAGGTTATTGGAGAAAAAATTTCTAAGGATCAACACATTTCGATTGAAAAGGCCAATAGGATGTCCGATGAAAGTGAATTACATTTGCTAATGCTAACATTCACCGTGCATTGCCATTGATTTTGACTAACACCAGTAGATATTACTTCTGCAGAATAATATTGAAATGAGAATACACAATTAAGATGGTCCTAGACAGACCATTGTGTTATCAATTAATCTTTAATTTCTTTACACAATTTGATGGTTATGTATATATCAGCTCAATAACGATACTTTCAAAACTGCGAAATTGAAGAATTACATTTCAACATATATACATGCAGGTATAGGACCTGTACATGTGTATAGAATGCTAGTTCTAGCATATTCTTCAATATCTAAATGATTGTAATTAAAATAACATATGTCCTTCGAAAACAGATTAATCTGGTTGCAAACTATAGCCTAATTTATTACGAATGCAAATCGAAGTTTTTCTGTCTATAAATAAACGTAAACAATACATTTTGCTGATAAAAATAAATTCACATCTTAAACTATAATTTACATTCATTAACTAACGGTATATTTATTTAAGAGTTGTTAGTCATAGTTTCACATTAATTGTGAAACTATATTTATCAGATAAACTATGTTTTGCAATTAGAAATGGTAAATGTTTTTATAGTGCTAATTATGAGTTTACACTTCTGAAACATACTACTATCGCGTTAACTATGGTTTACAGATGTAAAATATAGATTATTATTATACCTCTACTTATTTTTCCCTATATAAAAGTAATTCGATATATTTCGCTGATTCGCTGAAAATCGCTGTAAACCGACTGATTCCCTGCAAAACAAACTGATTCCCTGCAAAAATGTGCGTCTGTTCGATGAATTGATACACACCTATTCGGAACACTCAGTAATTTCTGTTCACCAAAAAGAAAAGTTCCGAAATATTCCGAATGAAATCATGAATATTCATAACCGTATAATTTAATTCTAGTTTCAACGTCCTTTTTGACTGGCTATAATTATTCATCTTTATCGTATAACATAACTTGCCTACGTCACAGTAAGACACGCGTGCAATTTAATGTTATTTATTTTGACATTATAACTTGTTGGATTCACAAAGAATTATATTAATCTGAACGTTTTCTGATTGATTGTTTGTATCGGTATAATATACAATTGAGGGAGTCAGCAAGATTCCAGTTCCCCCCAAGCAAGCCTATTTCCCTCGGCTTCACTTTGGGAAATAGACTTCCTCTCGGGTAACTGGAATCTTGCTGACTCCCTCAATTGTATACTTTAATTGTATAATGTTGTTATCTATAATTTTCTGTTCGTACACTACAGTTTGCAACCAATATACCTAGTTCATTGAATGTGAAACTACGTTTAGCTCATTTATGTGAATTTGGCATTACTGTTGGTCATTCTTTAGATTTTATTCATAGATTTAAAAGAATATCAACAATTTAATCTCCTGTAGTTTCATTAATATTCGTGGGTATCAATTTTTCGTGGATTTTCTGAAAACAACAGTTTCAAGACTATATGTAAATTCGTGGCCAATGATCCTATTGATACAAAATGTTTGTTGAAATTACATTTCAATGAACATTAAATTTCGTGGATCAACTTAACAAAGAAATCCACGAAAATTGGTATTCAACGAATATTGATGAAACCACAGTAATTTTTTTTTTTTCAGCCAAATTGATTTTCCGATTTCTCTGAAAAAAAGCAGAAAAATCAAATGAAATAATTAAAAGGCAATATCTTCTTTTCGAATACAGTTCAAAACACGTTTTTAAAAAAATCGGTGTAGAGCCATCTTAAGAGCCAATAATAAAATAAGCATTCACTGAAAGTACAACCAATATTTTATTACAGCAATCAAACATTCTGTAACACAATTTAAATATGGAAATAACTTGTTACTAATCAACGCACACTATACAGATAACATTGATAAAATAGCAAACTCAGAGTTATCTCTCTTATATCTACGAAATATACTACCTTCCTGGAAAATATATGTTGAACGCTAAAAATGAAACCAGCTTCCGTGATGTTTTGATAACTTGATAACTTTTATATCTGTATTATTTGGTCATTTTTGGACTACATTCTCTTGCCTAAATGATATAAGTACTTGTATATTGGATCAGAGTAGTGAGAAGGTCCTTGAGTTCTCAGTTTATTTTCAATGAATATCTACCTTGGGTTCTGTAACTCTCGGGGCGGGGTTTGGAACACTTCGTCTTGGTTGTTCTCCTTCCCCTCCAGCGCCGCCAACACCCGCGTGGTACTTGGCGGTGTCACGTGCTTCCGGTTTTGACGCAGGGACTTGGGAGACTTCACGTGGAGTCTGGACAGATCTCCTGTGAGATCCATTATCTGTAAATTAAAGAAATATGGATAGTTTGGTCGTCAACTGCAAAAAATCAGATCTTTTTGCAAATATGAACAATCAGGGCATATCAAGTTATTTTGCTTTTCAGTTTCAGAGCACCTCAATATTTCTATTTTTATAGTTAAGTGTAACAGCACGTTTATATGGGGTTTATTGACTTTTTGAGATTAGCAATATTATTCACTGAAAGTTCCAAAATACTACATACTTTTTTTTGATTTAAATGCTTTTATTACCCCAGAACATGTAAACACATTTTTATAGCCGAGGTTGAGGAGCCTTGGAATCTATAAGTTGACACACAATAAAATGCTTTCTTTGGTGATTCATTCGGGTTATGAAGGTGGCGACATTGCAGAAAAAATAACCCGCGTTAGCGGGTTATGTAAGTTTTTCTGCAATGATCGCTACCTTCAAAACCCTCGATCATGAATCATCAAAGAAGGCATTTTATTGTTTATATTTACATTTTTCTTTTAACAAGTTATTGATCGTAAAAAGTAACAAATATTAACCAAATTATTGTAAATGTACATAAGTACGCTAGCCAAATCGTCTCCTATAGGAATTTGAGTCTGACATCATCATGATTATTTCGTGCAGTCCGTTATTTTTCTAAGGTCGCTGTAGGTTTCGACCAATCGATAAACGGGGCGTGTAGATTTCAGTCCTAGCAGTTTCAATACGCTGTAGGTTTCGATCAATCGATAAATGGGGCGTGTAGAATTCAGTCTGGCTGATTCTATAGAGCTATGAATGAACTATAAGTTTCCGTAAAAAGTAAAGGGAATCATACTCGGTAGATGTAAATATATGATTATATGTACAACATATATTGTGATATAGGGTATTTTTGCAAATAACATCATGCCTACCCCCACTTATTCAGTATGCACATTGATCTATTTCATATACAAGTAAAAAAAAAAAAAGCAGCATTTTACATCATGGGGGGGGGGGGGGCTGAAAATCAAAATAATGTTATTATTAAAGGACAGCCGTGCCCATCTTCAATGAAAATTATCTAAATCACTATTGTACATGTAAATAAATCTTTCACATTTGTAATAATAAAGTATTTCACATTAGAGTCCAATAAAGGAGGGTAATTCTTTTCTACTCCTCTCTCTCTCTCTCTCTCTCTCTCTCTTTATATATATGTGTGTGTGTGTGTGTGTGTGTGTGTGTGTGTGTGTGTGTGTCTCTCTCTCTTTACAATACATATTATTGTATTGAAAATGTTATAATATTTATAATATCTAACAAATATAATAACAATTAGGTTCAATGGTGTATCTAATTCAAATTCTTCCTTCATCCAAACTAGTAAGTTACCCCAGATTAAACTTACAAATTCATATTCCCAAAACAGATGACAAAGATTTTCTGCTTTACATCTACAAATTGTACATAGATCTGAGTCAACTATTCCAATCTTATGTAAATTTTAAGTATTATTCGCAAGAATTCGATGCACAATCCTGTATTGAAACCATCTCAGTCGTACGTCGTTAATTATTTTGAAAAATAATAACTTTTGTCTTTTCCACTATGTTTTTTACATTCAAGTCTAATTTCTTTTCCCATTTCAATTCAGATTTGGGTTTTTTCCATTTCTCATCAATGAAAATGTCATAAGAGTCTATTGAGCCTTGCTTATTTTTCCTAATTGTCCGTAAAAATTCTGGGTAATATGGTATATTTTGAAAAATAAGTTCTGTATCATTGTTCAACTGTAACTTTTTCATACAATCTACAATTTATAAAAAAAAAAATCGTGTAAATGGAGGTTTAATATCATATTGGTTACAGAATTGTTCATATTTCATCAATGTATCATCGCTGTTGAAAAAAATTTAGTATTTGATGCACACCTTTTAAAAGCCATTGCTTATAAAAGACATATTTGTTATTAATCCATATAGACTCATTAAACCACATAGGGCTTAAAATAGATTGTTCACTGTCAGTACATTTTCTCAGTTCAAAGAATGAGAAAAAAGACATCTTTCCATAATAGGTTTTTACAAGTTTTTTGACAGTTGATAAAGTAATTGCCTTCCAAAAATTGCCATATTTAAAACATTTGGAAGAATACTTATTAACAAGTCTTTCCAGCTTGACTGACAGGTATCATTAAAAAATCCACGTATCCAAGTAATTTTCAAACTTTTGCAAAACTAATCAAGGCATATCATTCGTAACCCTCCCTTTTCATAACTTTGAATAATATTACTTTTAGCTACTCTTGATTCTTTTGAATTCCTTATGTAATTATATAAACATTGTTTCAATTTCCTTTATATGTTTTCTTGGAGGGTTTGGAAGACTTATTAAAAGATGTGTGATTTTTGGGAGAATCAAAGTTTCTATTATTGTAATGCGTCCTGCTGTGGATAACATTCTTCTAGACCACGAGCTTATTAGTAATTTCATTTCATTGATTTTTTGTTTAAAATTCAACTCGTACATATATGTATTATATATGTTTACACAGTATATAATGCCTAGAACTGTAAATGGGTCTCGAAACCACTTAACTTTTTCAAAATCCTTAAAAAGTTCATTTGAATTGTTTGATAGGGATCCTATTTTTACACACTTAGTTTTGTCATAATTTGGTTTTAGCCCTGAGTATTTTGCATATTCATCAACCAAAGAAAGTGCTATCTTGAGTGAATTCTTGGAAGCTTTTGATAGTAACACTGTGTCATCTGCATATTGTAGTAATTTATATTCTTTGTCATTTACACTAAATCCTTTGATTGATACGCTGTTTCTTATCATAAGACCAACTATCTCTGCACAAAGTAGAAAAATATATGGTGAGAAAGGGTCACCTTGTCTATACCCCTACCCATATTAAACAATTCTGGAATTCTCTCCCAGCTAAAAAGCCTTTTTGATTTTCTTGGATAATGTCAACAAGAATGGGCTTCATACGGTTAGCCAGGACACTGTTTAATATCTTATAAGTTACATTAAGAAGTGAAATTGGTCTCCAATTTTTAAGATATTCTCGGAGTTTTTGTCCTTTTGGTAAAATTGAAATAATTCCTTGTGTTTGTGAGTGAGAAAGGATACCAGAATTCTGCTGTAAATCCATCTGTTCCTGTTGATTTATCATTTTTAAATAGTTTTAATTCTTCAAATATTTCCTTTTTAGAACCATTTTGACAAGACCTTGGACTTCCGGTAGGACATAATTATCGATTTCTTGCGTCAAAACAAGTTAAAAGTGACGCTGGTTTCAAGCGGAATATGCACTGATTGCGTATTCGTAGCTCAAAAGCCAACAACGAAATAGACAGGCCTACGTCACATTGCTGTTCGACACAACAACCCAAAGTCCAAGCTCCTGTTAAAATGGTTCTAGTTATTTCTAATTCTAAGTGGTTTCTCATACTTTCTGTAATTTTTTGTACACCCTTTTCCAGTATTACTTCATACTACAGTATTAACTCATCATGTATAAATGCTCTTTATTCTCATACAATGACTTATAATTTTTTTTACCTCATCTAAATTTCATTTTGATTATTGACCTCTACTCCCTGATCATTTATAAGCTTAGATATGTTTTTATTTACATAATTTTTTTTTTCAAGTGCGACAGAGTATTTAGTAAGTTGTTCTCCTTCCTCTATCCATATACAATGACTTCTTATAAGTAATCCATTTAGTTCATATTTCCTTATATCTTCCAACTCTGTTTGAAGTTCATTTCATAGATCTGAATATAGTTGCGAGGGACACATGTCATGCATTTCTTGCAGAGTTTTAATTTGAATGATAAAATATTTTTTCTTATCTTTTCTTTCTTTAGCTTTAAGTGATGAGTAATACATAGTTAAGCTTCTTGCTTAATTCCGCATCAGACCCTGGGACATAGGGAGGCCTTGTATATTGTATACATACTACATACTGGTAGCATTCGATAATAAGAAAGTTCTTTTTGTTTTAAATTTTGTTCCCTAAATGAACAAAAAAAACCCACCCACAATCATATTGTCAGATATTATTTTATAACAATGAATATGGCGGCTTTTTTAAGATGTGTCTCAACATAGATTTCTGATATAATTCTAAGAACTTTCAAAGAGTTATATTTATATAGCTACATCACTGAAGCTTTCTTTATCAATCCAATGCGCATGTACACTTATCCATTTCGATCCACATAATGAACTCGAGTTCGGCCGCATCAGCTTCAAGACTTAACGTCTTGGGTGACAGAAAATGCAATGATTAGAACCAGTAACTCAATTAGTCCTAACTAGCTTGCCCACCATACATGAGTCTCCTACTGCTGATTTAATTAGCTAATCGCATAAGTTTAATATGTCAAGAGACCTTCTTTGTGCTCGAAGCTAACTCATTCAAAATACCGTGCATGTTGAATCATCGTCGGAGAAGGGTGTTAAAAAACGAATAACTTGCTATATTAGATAATCATCACATGCATAGAACAATCTGAACTATACTGCAGTAGTATTTAAAAAAAAAACCAACAACTCTTTTATCCAATCCAATCTAAAGTTTGAAAAAATCGACGTACAAGTAGGCTAATCTTAGAGAAATCTATAATATAGCCAAACCAATAATGAATTTTCATCATTTCTTCGGCCATACTAAAAATATGATAATATCCACTTTCCCACCAAAAGTACTAATTAAACTAATAAGGGGGGGGGGGGGGGTTCTAATTATTTTTCAAGAATCAACATGTTATGGAATAAGAAGCTACGGTGTTGAAGTTCTATGTGAAATGTTTTTGGGGTTTTTTTTTTTAGCAAACTTGCGTTTTTCAACAGAATAAAATACGTTTCCAATCGACATCAACAAGGAATTACTCGCTGATCAGACAGTTAAGGGATTTCTTTCTCTCTGTAAAACAATGTTGCCAACATGTTAACTTCATACAGAATAGGCCCCAAAAGGAATAGTTGTCATAAGGCATTACGTCAAGGAAATCCTGTGAAATTGTACAGCAATAGGTTTTACTGACTGGTACATACTATAAAGGATCGATGCATATTGGAAATGTTCTTGTCAATAGATATCCAAGAGATATCCATGCAGATACGAAAAACCTTTAATGGTGTTATGAAAAAAAGACAATAACAAACCGTCAACCATCTCAAAAATCCATAAAACGAAATACAAATTCAAAGCAAAGCAACACGGACCTCCAAAATGATAGAGGTAGGATCAGGTGCCTAGGAGGAGTGTGCATCCTCTGCTTACCGGTCGCACCCTGAATGCCAACGACAAAAGCCATTTTACAAATAGTATAGACCCGAAAAAACAGTGCCTTGATTAATGTTGTCAGCTACTATACATCGTACCAAACGATTGTTAATAATTCATGAAAATAAAGTGAACCATGCTAAAATAAAAACTATCTCAGACAAAAAATTGCACCAGATGCCATATCTGCGCTCCCATAAATAAAAAAAAAACCCACAATGATATTCATCCTCGGCTTTCGAGAGACTACGAAAAACAACTCAGTCAAAAATTTAAACAGAAATACCCCAACAAAAGTTAATCTTTTTACTAAGTGCTGGGAAATCAAGAATTCCACTCGAAGACACAAGGGAAATACTAATGATTTCAAAAGTGCTCGTTAAGAGGTGGTTCAGTTGCGTTCAGTAAATTTCGGAGAGAGTGATTCAGCATCACATCACAAGACAATATAGGTTGACAGAGATACTTCATCAAGATTGCCTTTTCCCAAATGAAAATAACTTAAAAGAAGTGTCACCGCACTTAATTATAGGCGTTGAGACATTGCTTGCTTTTTAACATCTTGACTGACATCTAGATTCTGGAAAACAGAAGACGTATGTACAACAAGGCAATATCCTGGAAGGGTGAAACAATTTGATCAAGAACCTATAGGGTAGCTATGTTCTTAGGTCAAGTGTTGACAAGCTTCCGATAAATCTGTAACAGAAGAACTATAAAACCAAGAAATCACCAGCAGATGACAGGACGCTGCCTTAAAACCTCTCCCCGTGATATCACTTGACATCGTATTCGACATCGAAAAGTGTGTAGTGAGAGTCGTCTTGTGTCCAAAATCAATCGATCAAAATCGTGACATTAAACTTCAAAATGTGATTCTTTCAGTCATTTACCGTACATTATGGATGAAGAAACTCCACGGAAGGTAGAATTTTGGAGAAAAAGTACAACACGGTTGAAATAAAGCATGCTAAATTGAACTATATATATATGCATTGTATCTTATTTGGCCCTATAGAATCACACAGTCAACGGGGGTATTGATAGATAATATAAAATGCAAGAACAAATTCCAACATAAGCTCAACTATCATATAAGATGACCCAAGAGAAAAAAAAATCCGCTCTATGCAAGGCTCGTCTCTCAGACGGAGCTTATTCGTCGGGTTCTCCATCCGTAAGCATTTTTCTTTCATTGTGCATCCGTTTAATGGATTCAAATCAATTTGGAGAGAGAGAGAGAGAGAGAGAGAGAGAGAGAGAGAGAGAGAGAGAGAGAGAGAGAGAGAGAGAGAGAGAGAGAATATATATAGATTTATAGAGAAGAATCCTACTTTGTATGGTATGAAAGCTATATGGTTCTTATCGCGACAACAAACAAAAAAAACTGCTCGCCTGCCAGAAATAATTACAAAGCGATCTTATATCGATGTTCTTTACCTAATGGCGTAATAAGAGCTATCTATATGTAAATTCTAAATTATCTTTGCACGTATCAATATCTAAAGAACAAAAAACGTTAAGATACGAGATCCGTTATCGATAAAACAAAAAGAAAACAACAAATTACTAGGTAGCGTTTAGTAGCGCCTGTTATTTATTCATTCTATTGAAAATTGATATCATATCTAGCGCTGTTGTTGATAGTATCCCATTGAATCCTTTTTTCGATAGACATCCACGAGTTACTGTATGAACGCACCTACAAAAACTGGCGCTTTACCTTTTGTTTAACTTTACGACAATTAACCAAATTTTATGATTAAAACCATGAGTTACATGTAGCAAAGGAGTTTGTGAAAGTAAACAAAGCGGAACTGTTTTAACTAACTCACTTTTTGCTTTGACTTAATTTAACTTTCACTTTTGGTCATATGTTCACAAGTTGGTAACGTGATCCAATCTGTGCAACCCCATTGGCTTCACTTACCAACCAATTTCGTATTTCGATCGAAAGCATGATTTCAACATAATAAATACTCTTTGGTACTTTTTGTGGTTTTCAAATTGATTACTAGCAGCAATTTTGATATCTTTTGGTTGCTTAGCAACCCTGTTAATATTTCATTTACAGAGATTAACTGAAAGATATAATTTAAATCAGCTTTTGGTTTATATGACAACGCTTTTTTGAAATTTACAATATATTACATTTAGTTTAAAGCCGTCAGACCAGATTTGAGCGCATTCGAGCATTGTACTAAAGAGAAGACTTTTCTAATAGATGCTTTACATGTATTAAACAAATACTTCATCTGTTTTTATATTAAAATCTGGAAGAAATATATAAATTCAACATGATATATTTAAATAGGGACACGTAATTTTTTTCATAAAAAAGCGAGAAGCCAACATTTGACAATAGCGTTTTATGATGATTTAGATTGGACATCCATAACACCGATCCCAATCGTCGGAACCTACTGTTTTCTCTCAAAGGAACAATGCGTAATCAACCGGGGGTTTCTGACGACGATTACCAATGCCCTTCTCTGTCCTATTCCCGTAATGATGACAGATGTTAAATCGAAGCTTATTATACAAAGACATCAGACCCAGGAAAGTCAGGGGTATATACTGTCTCCAAAAGCTTCAGACAAGTGACTCTCTCATGACCTTATACATGACAGCAATGCTTGGTACAGCGGAGTAGTTTCATCATTCCATGTCCATGTGTAAAGAGTAATCTATATACCTGGTAGATTAATCTACAAAACACTACACCTGATAATTTTCCTTTGGTGTGCGTTATCAACCACGGGGGAATAAAAAAAAAATGAAACAACAGCAGGATTATTGACAGAACAATGCCCAGGACACCGTGTAGTGATATTCAAATTACAGTGACAAACGGTTCAAGCAATTGATTGGAATATATATAATAAAAACCCAAAAGACCAGTGTGCGTGCTACACCGTACAAAATATACAATGAACACTTGCTAATGAATTGCACTGAAGGTTTGTCGTTGAGCTTATGTATTTTTTGCTGATTGTTTGAATAAAAATGTGAAAAGGGATACATATTTGACATTCTCGATCGTTTATTACCAGCTCATGCATGTAAAACTCGTTAAATGGAAAGTAATGAACACTTTGTTAATCATTGAGCCATGATTGGATTATCTCCGTGTTGACTTCTCTACGATTCACGTGAATAGTAGAACCGTAGTATGAGAGAGAGAGAGAGAGAGAGAGAGAGAGAGAGAGAGAGAGAGAGAGAGAGAGAGAGAGAGAGAGAGAGAGAAAGCGAAAGAGAGATTTGTTTCCACCTTCTACAGGAGTATTTCAAAATGAGTTTGATTGTGCATTATGGTAATGCTTCTCCAGAGTATGGAAATTAGTAGGGAGTCGCAATGCAGGAGTCATTTAAATAAGCAGCATCTATACTAGAGACTTGCATGCAGTGCGCCCGCATGTTGCAAACTGATGCTGTAGAAACATGACCCACGAATACACTCTCGGCCCTGATTTGTCAACATATATATACTCTCAATCATTAAATAGATTCACCTGGTCTGGGTTATTTCAAATTCGCCCATAATACCTTTAAGGAAAGAATTGCTTGACCATATCAGACTTTAAGCAATCAAGAAATGATAAATGATAACAATGGTTAATTTTACCAGTGCTTAAGATGAATCGATTTGTTTTGTTGTATAAATGAATACGGCTTCTAAGGGTATTACAAGTGATTGTTAGTCGATTTTCTCCGGATGTTACACAATGAATTGTCGAAGAAAAAAATAACTTTTACACTAACATAATGCATTTATTTCTTTAGATCAATAAACAACTTCTCCCGATGTTCGGAATACTGTTATTAATCAATATAAGAGAAAATTGTAAATATGCAAACAATCCAAGATGGACACTGATAATCGTAAACACCATGGCGACAGCAAAAGCAGTCGATTTAATTTAGGAACCTACAACAAACACCAAAACAAAAGAAGAGGGATGTTCGTTGCTTCTTGAACGCAAGAAAAGCCAATTGCAGTGCACTTACACAAACTAATAAAACTTGTCGTCTGCTTAAGTACGTTGCTTACCTTTTATGAGCGTTGTATGCCTTGACTGCTTTGCTCCGTTTGGACGCTTACAGAGGGATGCGGCAGTGTCGTATATCGATTAGCCGTCGATCTTGAACACGTTCAAATTCCAATATGATAACTGGTCGATACAGTCCATTTCAACACAGATGGAGGATGCAACTTAATACGGATTTATCAAGTTCACTTTTATTTTGCACGCTTCATGTAATGCATTGCCCCAGGGATTCGTTTTAAAGTATTGGATCAATAGGTAAATAATTGAAAATTGTCGCTTTTTATCGTACCTTTCGTATGAATCTAATGCATCTCAAGGACCACGACGGATTTTTATATCTAGTATTGATTCTGTGTTATTGTTTAGGATGCAGATATCAATGGCAAAAAAATTGCGGAAAGTTAATATATGCAATCGACTTTTTATTGCCCAGGAATAATATCTCTCTCTCTCTCTCCTCTCTCTCTCTCTCTCTCTCTCTCTCTCTCTCTCTCTCCAAAAAAAGAATCCAAAAAATACCCCCCCCCAAAAAAAATAATCCTTTTTATTCTACAATTAATGACGACTGCAGTAATACATTTACATTTGTTTTGCCGAGCAATACGGTGAAATCAATGAGACAGATTCCTCATTAATTTTACCATCAGCCTGTAGTGGACATTTTACATTATTGACATTGTTTAAAAACAATAAACAGGAAGTAACAGAATAGTCGAATTCAAACATTTTAATTCAAACAGTTGAAATTGAATTTTCAGAGAAGCTAAATCAATATATATCACCAGAAACGATGTACACAGTGGTCCTCTCTAAAAACAGATAATTATTTGCGCTAATGCTTCACTGACGACATTTTAGAAATGCTGGGTAATGGTATTCAGATATACTTCACGGTACTTGTTATTTGACGCTTGCTAATAGCAATTAACCTTTAATTATCTTTGTACGTTATTTTTGTATTGTTACACAAAGCGGTTATTTAAGACCGCGGAACATTAACTGGCAAGATTGGAAATATACAGCTTACGTCAATTTCACCTGATACAGTCAAAACATTTGAAATGGGCGGGACAAATTGACGCGGACGTCTGAGAAAACATTGGATTGAAACTGTAGTTAAAGGAAGTGTATTTTCAATCCACCTCAGCGTTTCTAAGTTGCTATATAAGTTAAAGCGATCGAAAAACATTTCATTTAGGATCAGCAAAGCGATTGAAAAACATTTTATTTCATCAATAAGTATATAATCAGCAAATATGAGAAGATCCCAATTCGGGAGAGGTTATACGCAAGGCAAAGCATCGTCCGATGACTTAAGAGAATCAGTCGTCACAAGTCTGAAATCAAGTGGGGCCATTGTTGAAACGGGGTTTATTCCCAGAGGAGAATGTTTTATGAAAATTCCGTGACTAATATTAAGACCGTGGAACATTACGCAATGTAGTTTTAACGTTAACTTCACTCAACTTTAATTATAATAAATATATTATTGTATAATTATAAGTGAAATATGATTATTCTTAAAGAACAACATTCACGAAAATTATTTGGATATCTTTAGCTAGACGACCGGAAGTTTTAAGAAAATTCACCAACATTGCACAGCTATCTGAAGTTTAAAAAAAATTATACACTTCCTATAACTACAGTTTCAATCCAATGTTTTCTCAGACGTTCGCGTCAATTTGTCCCCGCCCATTTCAAATGTTTTGACTGTAACAGGTGAAATTGACGTAAGATGTATATTTCCAGTCTTGCCAGTTAATGTTCCGCGGTCTTATCTAGATATCGAAAAACTCCATTAAGTTGATTACTAATATTATAATTTGCTGCGACATGTGGTTAAAAAGTAATTTGGATGTTTTAACCATCAAGCCCAAATGATTCCAGGACGGCGGAGTAGAAAAAGTTAAAATGTATTGATCATACACAATTGAATATTATTTTATCAACTTAAAAGGGATAACCGTAGAAGTATACACAATAAAGAAAATAATGTAAAATTTGTAAATTCCTTGATATGACAACTGTACCGATAAAATAACATTCCTATGCATTAGAGCTTCAATTCTGGAGAAGCTTTCGCAATCATGTTTGGTAATTCATCTTAGGATAACACTTGAATTAAACAAAAGAACCTTTAAGCAGCAAGGGGATGGTTTCAAGATAGACCAACAGCTCGCAGACTTAGAGGGATTCTGTCTAGTTATTGAGAAGACTACGAAAGCCAGAGGGAACCATAAAAACGTCAATATATAATGAATCATGCCAAGATTGCCCAAATCTGGTTTAAGAGGGCTAGTTGGTCGTGGCAGTGGTTAGGCTATATTTACCTTATTTAGATGAAGAGCTTTGTATAAAGATATTGGAAAATGTTCAAATTTTAAAAGTTAAAATACTTGGATTTTTCTTTTTTATTTAATAGTTTAAGACCAGGAATATTAAAATTAAAAAATTAAGGAAGAACTGATAGGTAGTTTGTTGACCACCCAACCTCCTTATCTTCAAAACACATGTTATGGTAACTTCACCGATCCTCTTGACTCGATGTAAGCGATCTCTGTATCAACATTTCGGAGTTTTGGTGCCAAAAACCGTTAATTCCAAAGGCTTGTGTCTCAATAGCAATGTTGCTGCAACATATACCCTCTAATGATCTTGCTGTGATATTTAACAACAAAAAATGTGAGATTTCTACTTTACGTTGATTCGTTATTTTCTATTTCAACCAATTGGTTAATTTTCTAATTTTATTTTTTTCCCTTGTGTTTGATAATCAATTAACAAACTCGTTTTGATAAATCGTGTAAAGGTTTCACAATATCAAGAAAACGTACTTTGTTTTTTAATGAATCTTAAGGTTTTAATTATAGGTTTGGTCATCAATTAATGTTAAATGTTTAAATTAACAGACACAATTAGTAATCAGTCTTGGACTTCTGATGTAAAAAAAAATGCAAAAGAATATATTAAAACAAACATTATCGGTTTCTTCGGTGGATTAACGTATATTGCTAAACAAGTAAGAGAATATATTAAAACAAAACAAAAATGTTTCCTTTTCTGGCTTCGGTAGAAAATGAATTAATGGCTAACCCGGCCCTCAACTTCTCTCTCAAGAGATCCTAGATCAATATGTGAAGTGTGTCGCTTAGTCAAACTCAGGACAGCGTGTAATGCTTCGCATAATTACTCTCATTGTTATAACTGTCAACTATTTGGATGAGGGCTTGATTTGCAATTACACCATGTCGCTAGTACAAAAAATTCTCTTCATTTGCTGTTTGCTTGCTTAAAAATTCCCCAATAAAACTATTATATCATCATTTGTTGCCGGATCTCTTGAGACTGTGAAAAACATGGTCCTCGACTATCTACAAATTATATGCCCCCCCCCCCCAAAAAAAAAGAACAAATTGCATTAGTCGATGGCAAGGGATTGTTGAACGACTTCCTCGTTTCTGAGATTTTAAAGATTTATCGAATCTTCATTGTCCATCAGCAGACGACAGATTGGATAGCCATACTTTCCCGTTTACGTAATTCATCGTCATTTCAATTTTCCCCTTTTTAGTGTGTGCAGGTAAGTGCGGGAGGGGGGGGGGGGTGAATTAGCCCAACATCTTGACAAGAAAAATAAAAAAAGAAAAACAGCAAAAACTTGACAAAACTTCAAATTGCTATTATCCATGGAGGGGTGATGTGCCTCGTATCAAATCGTATCTTAAAATTGATCTGTATAAATATCATATAACTTTTTTTTTATAATTCAATAATTATATAAAAATGACCGGAAAAGAGGAGTGACCAGTTCGTTCAAAATGATTTTTTTCTGTCTATGTAATTATAACAAAAATGAAGGTTAACAACAACAAAAATAGTCTCCCTGTTCCCAAGTGCCTGATTGAATTTTTTGTCTTCTACCACTGGGTAAAAATGCACTACAGAGTCAATTTAATATGTATATACATGTAGGACTCCAAAGTGTGATGAGACTCTAAAGTCTGATGGTCACGCCAAAGTCATGGTCTGCGCAACACCCCGATGGTTTGACACGCCATAGTCCGCGTGCAGTAGCCAAAGTCCGATGGCGTGATAAGCCAAAACCCGATGGTTTTAAATAGACGTGTAGCACAAATATTGTTCTATGTATTCATCATTCGTCACAATAAAATTGTATTAGCGCACGCAAAAGTAAATTGAATGGATAATAAAGAAGAAAAAGGACGTTAACTATTTATCATCAGTCCCACCTGGTTTGGTTGCTTAGATTTGATCATCATTGACTTATTTAAAATTCATGAATTACAAATTCTTTACAGCATATATTTGCACAACAGATATTTGGACATAATATGCAATTTTAGTTCTCTCAGTCCTCTACTGCTTGAAAATAATTCCTTCTTATTATCGCTGTTAAAATTTTATTGGAAGTCACATGTGGTCAACATTTTATTTTTTTATATCTACATTTTCCAGTGTCTTTGTCTGTGATAACACTACAAATCGATTTTGAACTATACAGTCCAATAAAATCAAATGACGTATTGTTGGGGCGCAAGCTGGGTTTGCATAATTAATATTCTAATATTTAACCGAAAATTATATAAATATAAGTAATAAGGAATCATTCTTTGAATATTATGAGGTGATAATTTCGGTCGGGCGTGATCAAATCTATCATAAAGCCCTTTGGGCTTTATTGGATTTGACCACGCCCCGACCGAAATTATTACCACATAATACTCAACGAATGATTCCTTATTCCTTAAATAGATTTAAAATAATGTTGATCTGATTGCTAATATCTTGTATGTCAACATAGTTATGGTGCATGTCAACATAGTTATGTTGCATGTTAACATAGTTATGTTGCATGTCAACATAGTTATGTTGCATGTTAACATAACTAGCATGCATGTCAACATATTTATCTTGCATGTACATATTTGATTGAAAAATAACTTGCACGAAGGGGGCAAAAGTATGCCACCATATTTCCCCATTATCCTTTTCTAAAATAATAAAAATAACTAGACTCTTGTTGCTATAGCAACAAAAAGGTCTTCCGTTCCTCATGCATTAATCTGTAAAAAAAAATGCACTTTTCTTGTAAAAAGAAAATGGATATAATATGTACTGTAAAGGAATTTCCCAGTAATTATTTCTAAGTAAAACAAAACAAAAAGACAAAAAGTCATTTTTGAGTACTTTCTGTGACGACCGGAAGTTTGGCCAGATCAGACAGAACATAGTAAACATATCTTCATACATTGTTCTGTCTTACCTCAAAGTTTGGATATTCTTGTTTTTGTTAGTTATGATGTCTCATTGAGAAAAGTTTTTTGTCTCGGGACTGGGGACAAACGGAAGTGATTAAAGACATTAAAAGTAAATATCTTTAGTACATGTACCTACGGTACGTTACTGTTCATCACACTGAGTAAAATGTTAAAAAAAATCTAAACTTATTAAAACTTCTTTTGCTTGAACGCTTCGAGTGAGAACCGGAAGTGACGGATGACCAAATGAAACCCGTTAAACACATGTTCCAATCAAATGTCTATCATCCATAAAAGTTTTGTATCTTGGTCTCTTACAGTTTCTGGGATCTCGCCGGTACACAATTTTTATAAAAGAAAGTTACCTGAGATATTTGAGATGTCTCACCGGAATTTTTTCTCTCGTTTATTTAACCATATGTACATGACCTTTATTATTTCTATTGCTAAAATATTACTTCCATGCTAAATAACCGAAATATTTTTTTAAAATAAAATATTGGTGTACTTCCTGTGACGACCGGAAGTTACGCCGGATAAAACAAAAAAGTGTAAACACATGTATATACATAGGTCTATTATCCCACAAAGTCTGGTTGTTCAAGTCGTTACCATTTTTGAGATCTCGTCGAAATAAGGTTTTTTGTCTCAGGACAGAAAACGGACAAACGGAAGTGCTCAATGAAAATCAAATTTGATTTTTCTTGTATACTTGCCTATCGTACATTGTTGTTTATCGAGCTAACTAAAACTATCAAAGAAAAACAGTTAAACTGATAAACAGCTTGATTTGTTCGAACTTTTCCGGTATGGACCAGAAGTGACGGTCGACAAAATGAAACCGTTTAAACATATCTTCTATCAAATGTCTATCATCCGTGAAAGTTTTGTGTCTTAACACTTACAGTTTCTGACATTTTGCGGGTACAAAATTTGTTTTAAAAAAGCTACCTGAGATGATTGAGATATCTCACCGGAAATAGAATTTTTTTGTTTATTTAACATCGCACATATGACATATGTAAGGATTTATACTAAAATATTCATCCTCTGTAAAATAACTTAATCATAAAAACCAAATAATTTTTCAAGTGCTTCCGGCGAGGACCGGAAGTTACGACGAACAAAATACACATTTACAGACATAGATCTATCATCCCACAAAGTTTAGATTTTCAAGTGTTTATAGTTTCTGAGATCTCCTGGAGACAAGGTTTTTTGTCGCGGGACAGAAAACGGACGAATGGAAATGAGTTTTGAAAAAATGAAAAAAAAAACGCCTCGAGGTATTATCATTTTCTTCCCCTCCTGAAAATTTCAGGAAAATCTACTGAGTCATCTCTGAGAAATTCTGCCGACAAAAAAGGGGGAAAAATAAGAAAGAAAGAAAAAACATTACAATCACGTTGGAAACGGAAGACCTTAAATATATTAGAGCAACGTCACCTTGACGTGACGTAACAAACGTATTCGGACTTTGGTGTGGCAGGCCATCGAACTTTAGCGCAGATCATCGGACTTTAGAACAACCATCGGACTTTGGCGTGACCATCGGACTTCTTACGCGTTAGCGGGTTATGAACATTTTTTCTTCAATTATCGCTACTTTCATAACCCGAATGAATCACCAAAGAAAGTCTTCATTGTTTATATTTAGACCTTTCTTTTCACAAATTAATAAACGATTGTTAAAAGTAAGTTAACTAACTAAATTACTGTCAATGTACATAAGTACGTTAGATAAAAGAAACAGCCAAAACATCTCCTATGGGAATTTGAGTCTGACATCATCATGATTATTTCGTGCAGTCTGTGATTTTTCTTAGGTCGCTGTAGGTTTCGACCAATCGATAAACGGGGCGTGTAGATTTCAGTCCTGTCAGTTTCTATAGAGCTATGAATTAAGAAGAAGTTAAAAAGAAATAGAGGGAATCATACTCGATATATGTAAATATCTCTATGTCCGGTTTGTGAGAATTAATATTCGGCAATATGGCCGACGCTTCGCCCACTCACCTCGACATTTCATTAGATTTAATACATAAACCGCGTTCCGCAAGTTCTTAAAATAATTTGGAGCAGTTGCCCTTTGAAATTATTTTAGATTAGAGTAGTTGCCCTTTGAATTGACGTCACATTGTTGTGTCTGGAGCAGAATAAAATGGCAGCGTCGAGATTTACTCAAAACTCTGCGGAGGAAAGGCAGAAAACGTTTAAAATTAAATAGCAACAAAACATTGTAAGTGAACAAGTGTGCAGCGAAGATTTTCAAAGACTATTTGAAAGGTGAGAATGAGAATTTTGAAGAGTTCGAGTCTTCGACTGTGTTAAATTAGACAAGACGTAAAGCCACTTTAACATTGATTTTTGAAGAGCATCATTCACTTCTTGTGAAATAACACTAACAAAACAGGTTTGTTATTGTCTGACATAGAAATATAGGCCTATCGGGTTGATCAATTTTATAGACGGCTCGGCATCGTCTCGCCATCTATGAGATTGGTCAACCTGATATATTTCCATAGTCAGTCAGTGACAACCCTAATAAGACTGAAATAATAATATTTACATGCACTAGATACGATTCCCTCTATTTTTTTTTTACCGAAATATAAGCTCTATAGAAACTGGCAGGACTGAAATCTACCCGATCCAGTTCTAACTAGTTAATCCACGGACTCCACGAAATAATCATAATGATGTCAGACTCAAATTTCCACATAAGAATAATTGGCTATTTCTTCTATATATTTACTGATCTACATTGACAATAATTAAAGTACTTTTACTTACTCTTTAATGTCGGTACCTTCATATCCCATATGAACAACCAAAGAAAGCATTTTATTGTTAAAATACTTTCTCTGCTCGTTGTTTTTCAAAAAGCTTTTATATTACTAATAGTTAAAATAAAATCTGTTATTAATTGATGTAATTCGCCCCTCTATTAAAGATATCAGTAGAAGAAAGACTATTTGATATCTCCACTTAATTTATCTTTGTCTAAATGCTAATGAGTTTTTAAAAGGCATTTTGATATGAGTAATAGAATACCGACTTTAAATCTTGTTATTATACGCGGAATGTAATTTTCGCGGATTCTAAAAAACGAAAATTTTGTAAAAGTACAACTATTATTAATATTTTTCTGTAAAATCACTCTCACAGTGTCTTTATTTTGAAGACTTGTACTGCCGCTTAGATACTCATAGCTAAAACTAACAATGCAACTCCCATTTAGATACACTGCTCGCAGCCGCACTGAAAATATGAAGAAAAAAAATGGTTACTGACCATAAATATACTGAAAAACAAAAATGATAAGTTTAAAGTTCAAATAGCCATTACACAAGTAGAGATTGACTTTGCTAATGGTTATGTGCATGTTTGATCTGATAAATGATCCTGTTAATGAGATTTTCGCCGTTGCTAGCTGACAACAACATCTGTACCACGCCGTTAAGTGCTTCGTTATTCTATGACTAGGACAATCTAATTAATAATAATACACTACAACTGCAAACAATGACAAAATGAAAAATTCATGTATGATTCAATGGTGTACTGGTATCTGTACACAATGGCAACCTCCCTATATCGATTGATGAACTAGACACGGTTTCCAAGGTCTGTTCCAACCATACAGTTAACGACTGTACAGACCCTTTTAATTGTCTTTTAATGGAGCTCGACAGTCGTAATCATTTTACAAAAGTTTAAACCTCCGGACGAAGAAGTCTTCAAAAAATGTAACAGTTAAAAGTAAAATTATCTCTTTTTATGTCTCTCTCTCTCTCTCTCTCTCTCTCTCTCTCTCTCTCTCTCTCTCTCTCTCTCCATGCAATTATTATCAAAGAGCTGTATTTAGCACTACATGTAAATGGTGTTCAAGGAATCCAATGAATTCTCAAGGTTTTTGTTTATTTAGGACGTCTCTTCAATTATCTCTTCATTCCAAAATATTTATTAGGCTAATTCACTAAATAAGTGATCGAATGACGAATAGGGAGAAAACAAAATATCTGTTTGAAACACGATAACATTATTGCCACGCAGACGAATCTAAAATAAATTTTAGAAACGAAACTCTGAAACCTATGGATCACGTGGAAAAATTTCCAGGGTACGTTTTCTCATAAGCAGTAAACCCGCGAACTACTTTAATGTACTTGGAATATATTTTGCGTAGATTGAAAAGAGGATCCATTGAAAATGTTCGGATTTAGCGACAAACATTTCGCTTTTTTTAACACTTGGCAAATCTGTAATATATGTACTGTAGTTCCATTTTTCCAAATAGTCCTTTATACTGATGTTCATCCAAAACACAATTATTTCTTTTATAGCGAGAGGATATCTGAAATTGCCAGCCAGTTGGCACTTGAGTTAGGCAAAACATGTGGCGTTGGTTTATTGGTAAGTAGCAAGCGCCTTGTTGATCACAAAAAATCCGGGTATATACATGTATAATAAACTATTGCTATAATTCAAAATTAAGGGTTTGTACATGCGTATAATTAAACTACCTTATGTCCCTTATTCAGTTCAACCATGCACAACTTTTAATAACCAATTATTATTTTTTCTACAGCCCACGGCGGTACTTTCTGCCGGAGCGTTAATTGTCCTGAACAAGAAACCCGCAGTAATGGTAAGTCAAACTTGTACATGTTTAATAGTATACATGTATATGTGGCCTAGTATAGTAACCTACGTTTACAAATTCCATTTTGTACCAAGGATCATATCATATAGTGTATTATCCTAATACACAGAGAATATTAACTTTAGTCTTTGCTCACTCTTGAATTTCAGAGGTTTGTAAACATGGCGTGGAGTCCAGAGGGAGAAGGTTCTCCTCTCAACACGACAACAGGCGTGATTCTGTGATGTCCATCACAACCCCCCCCCCCCCTCCCCTCATCTAGCTGTGTGGATGGGTGAGAAATGAATCTGTGTAGTCCCTCACAACCCCTCCCTCATCCAGCTGTGTGGACGGGGTGAGAAGCCCTGGCCTTCATCCGACACCATATACACACCTGTAGTTTCATCATAGGGAATACGTTCGTCACATTATTTTTGTCCATGCAGCGACGTAACTTGTTATAAGTAAGATAGTCCCTGTGAGACATTTTATTTTTTTCTGTTTAATTATTTGTCTATTAATCTTTTAGGAACTAATTAACTACCGGGATGAAATTGAAAACCGGAAACCTCATACTTATTCCAAGATTTATTTATTTATTTTTTGGTGAAAAATGGGGTGTTTATCTAATCTTTATAACTTTTTAAAATAATCAAAATTTAAGCAGAAAACTTCAAGGAAACACTTTACTAGCGCGGGCTTGTTTGTGTCCAATGTCTTTTTTGTTCATTCATCCATCCATTCATCCATTCATTCATTCATTCATTCATTCATTGTCCAACCAAGTACTCACTTACCACGTCAGACTTTCATATTAAGTGCATACACTGATGGTCGGTCAAGGTCGAGCTTTCGCTTCGCATCATGAAGCAGAGACATTTCACGCCTGGTCAGACTCCGGTATGGGATATCCAAGTCCGGTTCAGTTTTATGTATCCGGTATGGACACTTCTAAGCCAGGGACACCGTCTCAGATACAACACAGATGGGAGAATGGTCACCACAAGAATTGTGCCCACTGTTCCCAATACTCGGCCATTGTTTTGCGCGTTCCACTTGGCTCAATGAACATGTAGAGACCCATCATCATGTCTCTCGCCCTTCCTCCTGCCACGCACTCGAAGTCTTCCCTTTGGAATCAGGCATTTGTATACCCTGTATACATGTACAAGTATTATGATCAGTTGAATTGGATTATACAATATGAGTCAAATGTTAACTGATTATACATGCACAATGAATAAAAATAAAAATTTCAATATTAACTCTGATTTTTATCTTTTTTTTTTTTTAAACATAGAATCTTTCTCAATCGCTTCTTCAATCAAACTGCACACACCGACAACTCAACCGTACATTGTTGATAACGCACAATGAGCTTGTACGAACTGCATCTGATCTGCATATTGTACTTTGTCAATAATTTAAAAAAATGTTTCATTTTTCATTTATATTCCATTACTTCTTTAAGAAAAACGTAATTGCATAAATAACTAAACAGGGGACCAATGGGCCACATCGCTCACCTGAACATCATTTATTGTATCTCGTTCTAAATTTTTAAATATGAAACTACTCTAAAATACTGTCAAACTTGCAAAACTTCTTATATATTCCAAGATTAGACAATACATAAAAACAATACATGTATTTCCCCCAAAACTGAGACGTAGAGCAGATACACACCGTTTTCTAGGGAAGCCGCAAATTGTCATTAATAAATATTTACATGCCTATATATAAATTTGTTGAATGAATGTTTGGATAATGTATAAACGCCATGAATCCTGATGCAAAGCAAAGAATAACAAATATCATTTAGTGAGAGGTGTAAAAAGCTTATCGATATTCTTAACCGAGGATACTTTCCATGGGGTGGGTTAATATCGGAGATCGTCCAATTTTTATATATGGTGTTTGATGCTGGTATGAATCTTACTAAGCTACCTAAACATATTTCAATAACATATATAAAATTTCGATATATTTTTAAAAGACAGACCATATATCATTGTTTCTGTTTAAAGCTTAATTTTTTTAGCGTATAACATTTTCCATCTTGGCTAACCCTGAATCATTGGATTTTTTTTATTCTCTCATTCTTCGATATAAACGCCTACACTACACCGCAGTTACTGTTTATTAAGCGTACGTCAACTATAAAACAGTTTCGTCTCAGAATTTATTACCTAAATATAAAAAAAAAAACTTTTTACATAAAATCTGTGCACTACAACGAATATAAGGCTCTGGGGAACGCCAGATTAAGACAAATAGTAATAGGCGATGCTACAAACAACAGGTTTGTCAAAGAAAATTGAGGTAAATAACTTCCTGTTATGGAATGAGTTAATTTAAGTCGCAAATCTGGAACCAATCGATCATCGTAGTTTCCGACAGACGAGGGAAAAGGGGCATTAATCTTCATCATGTTCTCTAAGTAAACAAATGTCAGCTATTCTTACTGATCTCCTGCCGTGTTGTTGTGTTTATTTTCGGTATTTTCATATGTGTAGAAGAAGAAATTATTGCATTGCATATTATTTTTGTAACTAGAACAATTTACCCTCAATTTAAAACTAAATGATTGGAAGAAAAAGGGCATCTTCTTCTGACCGGAAATCTACTATATAATACAAAATTGTAAAAGTCAGTGGCTTACCAATTTTATTGGCTTCAAAATGCTTTACAACCATAGGGCCATATTTGTGATTTGTAGGAGAAACATTTAAAGCCTTATAAGTGAGTGCTATACCATAAGAAACAAGTTGCAACATTCGAGGCTTTATCAAAGTCAATAGCTTATTAAATCTATTTCCTTTAGACTGATAAGACTGATAAGAATATGGTACCCTCTTTTGAGACAAGCTACAACTTAGATGTGCAAGGTTTAACCCTTTTCTCAACAAATAATTGTAGAGTGGACACTAATGACATCATTTCATATTTTTGAGATTTTTTAAATCTTCAAATTAAATCTGCAGCTGAAACATCATTTAAAACCTTATATTTATTGCTTTTGTATCTTTTGACAACAGCTTTGATCAGTTTTTGGCATGAACAAGTCAGTTTAACAAATGTTTATATTTTTTGGTCCACATATTTACAAGATGGCAGGAAATCCTCTTTAAGTGAGTGATATACTATAAGAAACAAGTTGCAACTTTATCAACTCACGTACTATTGCACTTCTATGTAATTACCCCTAATGTACTACAGAAGAGTTCCCGCTCTTATCTCCTCCACACAATGCTATTAACCTGTCGGGATAAAAATCTTGAGCGAGGGTGGACCATAAATTCAAATATCAGATTCCATTTTGATGACAAAGGACCATTCACAAATACGATAAGACAACAATTTTCACTGGAAATTAAGTTCAAAGTACGCATGATTTCTTCTGATAAAAGTCCGAGGTGTCACGAAAAACTTTGGGTACCCCTGATACTTCTCTGACATTGATTGATTAAGGTATACTTCTTAGGAAGATACCCCGCGTTGATATTGCATCACAACTTTGCGTTTTAGGTATACTACTTGTAAAATTGGCAACGGTAATTAAACAGCAATGTTGACTCATATTTTGATTTTGTATTTAACAGGTTCAGTAAAGTAGCGTGTGTTTTTATTCCTATTGTGTATTGGCTGTAACTAAAATAGTGTCCCTTTAACTTGAGACAGTTTTGGCGGTAGGCCTTTCCTCGATCAATGTTGACGCAATGAGGTAGTCCTATGCTGCCTCACATGGTGAAAGATATCCGTAGGATCGACACTTGTGTTCAATTATGGATGGAATGAAGTGTCAAAGGCATCACTAAATAAAGGTAAAAATTGATTTTTTTTCTAAGTTTCAAATATTTCGTTCTATACTTCCCCTTTATATCTAACTTTCTGATCTAAATTAGCCATTTTTTTTTTATCAATTATACAGACTGCATTAATATGGCGTCTTTGGTGCTAGACCAGTACTTGAGATGTCCAGTTTGTATGGACTTCTTTGCCGACCCCCACCGCCTGCCCTGTAGCCACTGCTTCTGTAAGCGGTGTCTGGAGGGGGTCCGCCAGCACTGTCTGTCGTTTAACTGTCCAGAATGCCGACAGCTAGTCGTTCTGGACTACAGGGGTGTTGACGGGCTAGAGAAAGACAGACGACTGGCCGCGATGGTGGACGAGTTCGCCCACCAACAGCAGCAGTCACGTGTCTGTAAAGAACACAAGCGGACCGTGGAAGGATTCTGCGAGACATGCGCAGTGCTCATGTGCGGACGATGCTTCTTCAGCGACCAGCATTCGGGTCACACGATGGGAGATGTAGACGTAGTTGCCAAAAAGAAAAGGGTATACTAGTATACTCCACACTAAATTTACACAGTTTAAGATTGGGTGTCTTTGCATTTTAAAATGTCTTTATACACAATCGATACACTTAGAAGCTTAGATGTTTTCAAAGACTTACATCAGACAAATATCACATTCGAAAGTTTGATTTATTTATTCATGCATTCATTTCAAAGCAATTCTATGATAAGGGTGGATATTGTTAGCAGCAAGTGTAAACAGATCAATACTTTTAAATTTTTCAAAAGACATTGATTTTTTCTCTCACCCTCGATGCAAGTTTTTTGATTGGGCGATACACAGAAACAGCTTTGCAAATACAGGAACACTATTTATTGCCTCAGTTCATCTATACAGATATCAATTTTTCGCTGATTAAACCATTTCAAATTGGATTAATCCAACAGATATTGCCAAGGTCCCATATCAGGCATATATGAAAAGAAAATAGAATGAAGAGATTTAAATGCCAACGTTCAAACATATTACAAATAAGGAGGTCATCTTCTATTGTTCTGAAAATATCGTTCGTCGTAAGCATGGTCCTGATAAGGTTTTTTTTTTCCAGGTCAACAAAATTTGCTAAGTACATTACCTTGGCGTCTGTGCCAAATGTTCTTTTTGTTTAAAAGTTACGATTACAGCAAACATATTAGTGTCTAAATTGATCCACTAAGTGGATTGGATTACGCCAGATTAAAGGGAAAATGATATTAATACATGTAATAGTGATTAAGTAATCGACAATTTCAGTATGATGACGTTTTTCTCAAGTGCGTGGTTTGGTTTTTTGTTGCATTCATGTTTATTTTTTTTAATAAATGCCATACTACATACCAGAATATGTGTTAGCACAAGACATGCTTGTAACGTTTATGTCAAGATCGCATTTTTATCCGGGTTGAATAAGTGCCATCCTTTACCCTAGACGACAAATACAACGCTAAAAGTGTCAGAGCAAAATATAACATTACATGGGAGAGCTAGGTTAACACTATGAAATAAGTGCACAGTAATTGCAATTATCGCGTCTATAATACTCTGGGGGTGATAATGGTTCAGAAACCAGACTCGAATGTTACCACAGTCTCACTTTTTGCATATTTACAGCCTGATATTACACTGAACTAATTACTGCAGTTGAAGCAATACTTATCAGAAAATCCATTCTAAGATTCGCATAAGGACACTGAAATATAATATCAAATTTATCATGTATCTTGTTGATCATGCAGAAATACAAACTAATTGTTCATTGATTCTGTCAAGTGTCCACCAACTTTGACATAAAAATTCTTCCATGAATTTTGCACTCCATATTTTCATACCTACCAGTGTAATACATGTACTATCTACAAATATGTGATGTGTTTAAAATTTAACTAGTTTTTAACTTATTAGGATCATTCACCTTAATCCTATGTAGGTCATTATAGTCCTTTTGGGCTTACAATTCTTGGTGGGCATTTTTTTTTTCAAAATTAGGGATCTACCGTACAATTGTAGGCTTATATAGGAAAACTTACTGATCAAAAGATTTTGCAAACCAAAGGTAGTTGCAACAATTTTTTGTTACATTGATAAAATTGTGTAAATATATAAAAACCCATCATGGAGAGAATTAGCTCTCCTGGTTAGCTAGATCACAAACATTGTGTGCATACATACGTCCTTAAACATTTGCTTAAACAGAATGTGCTACTTGTAATCACTGTTATAATCTGCATACAAATAATTGGAAGACACATCATAGTATTATCTGGTCAAACTGTCATTCAACCTGTCACCATAACCGTTGTTGTTGCCAACCTTTTTGCCAAAATTCTCATACAACATACTAAATTAACTGTATTGTCCGCTATCATAGGTTGATAAATATTGAACATTTATGCTTTGTTTAATCAATTTACATCGCGTTTTGACTAATTTATATATATTATCAATGAGTTGTTTGGTTTAAACTTCATGAACTTTCTAGAGTTGTTAGGAGCAACTTTACTGAGTTTGCTTGACAAATTAGTTTCAAATTAACAATAAAACTACCCATATTCTTGACAATAATATATTCTTTTTTTATCAAAGATTTAATCTGATCAGTTTTCTGTTATGACTTGACAGGATGAGATTTCCTCCGAGCTTGCTTCGGTCAAAGGAAAGGTCGACTCCATCTTGAGTGACAGTGAGGTCACGGTGCAGGTGAGAAAACTCGCTCATTTCCAGAGAGGGAGGTTTAGTCTGAAATGAACCAATATTTGTGTGGGTTTATTTTCCGAAGAGACCCACTGTGTCTAGTATGCATTCCCTTCTTTAAATCGGCCAAAGAGGATTCAACATCACATCCTTTATACTTAACTTCTAAATCTGACTGAAGACTAAACTTGAAGAATTGAAAGATTACCCGTTTGAAATCATTAACATTCAGTCATGTGTTTGATTGTCTATGATACAAATTGGATTATATATATTTGGTATTACATGTTTATACCTCAGGCTGGACGTCTCCAATTGGGAACATTCCGTTAAAGTCAAGGTCATTGTGATATTTACATTCAACCCGTTTACTTAAATTAAATTAATGCTTTCTTTGGTGATTCATGCAGAATATGAAGGTAACGACATTGCAGAAAAAAGATACATAACCCGCTAACGCGGGTTATGTAATTTTTTATACAATGATCGCTACCTTCATAACCATCAAATGAAATCATCAAAGAAAGTATTTTATTTTTATATTTACATCTTTCTTTTAACAAATTAGTGAATTAATCGTAAAAAGTAAGTAAAAGTAACTAAATTATTGTTAATATACCAGAATAAACGAAATATCTAAATCGTCTTATATGGGAATTCGAATCTGACATCATCCTGATTTTTCTAAGGTTGCTGAAGGTTTCACATCATCCTGATTTTTCTAAGGTTGCTGAAGGTTTCGACCGATCGATAAACTACAATTTAGTTAGAACTGGATCGTGTAGATTTCAGTCCTGTCAGTTTCTATACAGATGTGAATTACATTCAATTTTCGTAAGAAATAGAGGGAATCATACTTAATGGATGTAAATAAATATTGTTGGTCCCTTGTATATTATATATGCTAATTCTATGCGTTAATTACGGATATTTCATTAAAAATTCAAATTTAATTTAATATAATTTTTAAAACATATTTTACATATAGGTAAATCGTCTATTTTGAACACTATTTTCAATTCAATTCCTTTATTGCAAAAGAGAAAGTACTATAGCAGAGATTTTACATGATTATGAAGTGGGGAAAAATTGACCATGTTTTATATATTTTATGAACTTTAACTATACATGTATAAACTAACATAATCTTCGATTGATTCCAGAGTCAATTGTGCGCATTACAAGAACAGATAACTACAGAGTTTGAACAAATACGGGAACTTTTACGCCACAAAGAAGAGGCTTTACGCCTGGAGGCCATTAAACTGGCAGAAAAGGCCTGCCATGGACACGATAAAATAGCCAAGGCCCAGGAATTAAAGATGAAAATCACCGACCTCGAGGAATCCATCACAACGGACGGAGTCTCGTTCCTTCAGGTTTTCATTTTTTTTTACACAACGTCCTTGTTATGTATTTAAAAACGTAAAGTAAAAAAAAAAAAACAAGAAAAAAAGTCCCCACCCCCCCAAAAAAACCACACAAAAAAAACCCTACCACATCTTTTTCGCTTTTATGATATTAAGATTTTTCAATTTTGTTACAGAATATGGCAGAGCTCAAAGAAAGGTAACTGCTTTTACAAATACCGAGGAACACTTATAAAATCGATTTTTTTCAACAATTCTTTTAATTACCACTTTAAAGCATCGAAAACTCACTTATGCTGTTATGCAAATTTATTACTAGACAAGCAAAAATAATTAATCAAAGAAATATAGGTTTACAAAAACATAACCGAGTTAAAGTTCAGATAATAAATGTTTAGTTATAAAGGGAAAAAAGATCATATCATAGAATAAATGTTCAGAAACCGATATCATACTTGCATTGAACTCTTTATCATTTCTGTTTTACGATCATACTTTACAGAAAAACGCCAAAACGACAAACTTCGTCACGTATAAACCATCAATATTGACTGAGGTTATCTAAATATTCACAAAGTTATGATATTCCATAGCAATGTTATTCAATTATTTACAGAGTTAGGATAGAGAAGAAGCTGGTGTCCTCTCTTGATTCTGAATATACAGATACCCGTGTATGTCTCCCAACTCTCAAACATGGCGACACAGAACTGTTCCTTATGTCCTTCAGATTGGCTCGTAAGTATTTTTACAGGTTTTTTTTCCCCTTTCAACTAAAACTTCGTTACATTGTTAAATGTGGCTCCCTGAACTCTCATATCAGCAGAAAACGACTTGATTATGACAGAAAACTTGATGCAGAAGAAGTATATATGTCAAATAGCGCAAAAAAAATGTCATTTTTTTGGGGGGGGGGGATTCTCGATTTTCGATTTTTAATTTAGTAAATATGAGTAAAAGCCTTGCGCAGATTTGAACTAGAGATCTGCGGTTTACAATCCCGGTTTACTTTAACCACTAAGCTATAATGTCAAATCGATCAATACGAACAATTTCACAAAACATTTAAATCGCCATCTTGTGACGTTGTGTCATAAAAAATATAAGCATTGATGTAGTGAGTTACCTTAAATGCAACATTCGTTTTTCTACCATACAACACATTTACATGAGAAGAAAGACGTGGCTAGCGATTATGAAAGCATCTGTGCGAGTGTTTGTTTAACAAAACAATTCAAAAATAAGATCAACAGAAAATTCATTATTTACATACGAAGTATCTTGTGTAAAAAATCACTGCAAAAAAAAAAACCCTGAGAATTGTTAACACCTCAAAATTGAACATGCGTGAAAAGAAATTAAATCAGATTTGTAAAAAAAATATCTTGAAAACCCGTTAAAACATTGACGTTTCTATTAAAATTGCATTATTTTTCCATCTCCAATGTTTCAACAGCGTTGAAAATCCCTCCCTGATAATACGCTGTTTTCAGACTTTGATCTTTATCGCCAAGATTAGTTTATGGCGATAGTTTTCACCATTTGTGTCATCAACCTTCTATCTATTTGTATCCAGCAGCGTCCGACCCACGCCTGCGCATCCGGAAGTCAAGTGACGGAAGTGAAGACCTCACATTCAGACTTTCCACACAGCACTTGGAAAGCAGTAATAGCAAACACTCTGCGGTAGGCAGCTGTAGATCTGAAGACATGAATTTTGCACCCTTGAATCTAAAGTACACTTCATGGTATTTTTCTCAGCTTTGCGCCATTAACAATCTTAAACATGACACTTGAAAAAAAAAACAACAAAAAACACAATAACGATGTTTTATTAAACCTTATATCTTCTTCATATTACAGAAGCTCTCGTTTCACACAAATTTAGTACTGGAAAAACAGATGTCTCCGAGTCCTGCAGTTCACGCTGCGTCCTTTTTGTCATCCGGGTATCTTGTTCTTTTAGATCTGAATTCAACCCTTTTGTTGTTTAATGAAAATTACACTCTGCTACACGAGTTGAGACTAGAAGACAAGGCGTTTGACGTCACAGCGTTGTCTGACCACATGTTGGCGGTGACCATAGGTGCAGCAAAAAGGGTGGAGTTGATAGATGTCAAAGACGAAACGCTACAGCCGAACGGGAAGATCGAACTGGATACTGAGTGCTTCCATGTATCTTGCATTGACGACAAAATTGTGACCGGAAACGGAAGTCTAGTCAGTTTCTTTAATGTGAAGGGCGCACGTCTGAAAACTATCATCATGTCCGGAATGATACAGTCTCTGTACATCTCCAAGTCTCACCGGAAAATGTATCTCAACATCCGGTCGGAGTATGTCCTCTGTGCAGACATGCGCGGGAATCGGGAATATAAATACAAGCATGACGATTTGCAGGAAATAGGTGGCGTGACAGCGGACAATAGGTCACTGGCGTATGCTTGTGGATCCAAGTCCAATAATGTCCATCAGATCGGTCCCGATGGACGTTTGGTGCGAATCATTCTATCGAAAGAAAACGGCCTGACGAAACCAATTTCCGTGGGCTTTGACAGTACATGCTCCAAAATGTTTCTGATAGAGAAAGACGACACACTGAAGGAGACGGTGAAAGTCTACAATGTGAACTACTGAAACAGTATTATTTTACGTGTGATCCCAAGATTTATAATTATATTATTATTTATATTTCTTCCTTTGATTGTTCTCGTTTTCCGTTGGAATCAAATGTTTACTATTGTTTTAACCCCACGAGTATTGTTTTATTTTTTTTAAGGAATATACATGAATAAAATTTTCCGAAAAAAAAGCAATGGATACAACTGAATTAAAACCTTAGTTCTTCGGTTGTTTAAAATATAATGAAAATGGCTATAGGAAGGGTGACAACTACTTTAAAATAAGATGAAAATAGTTACAGGCTAGGAAGAATGTAATCAGCAAACATTTTTATTAAAAGCACATTATCATGTATAGAATTTGTTTCAAGGAGGCCGATTTGTTGTTTTTTTTTCGGAAAAACTACAATAGCAAAACTCTATTTCTAACTCTATGTAATTTAAAACACCTCTAGTTCATTTGCGGAGTTTAAGAAAATCGATCATCTGGTTCTTCTTACGGGCCATCTCAAAGTACAGGTACATTTACTACAGAAATAGATCTATATAGGATATTGTCATTTTCCACACTTGGAAGCAAATTAAAAAAAAATACTACAATAGCGATTTTACTCAAAATGTAATATGTGATTAGTAATATCATTTTCTACCTTATATGTAAAAGATACTAAACTCTACCATCTGGATTTTAGTGGGGGCCATCTCAAATGATGCACCAAATTTTGCTATATATTTGGAGTATTATAAATGCAGATAAGTATCATGGATTCATTCAAAAATTAAGAAAATAATACCCCCGAGGACAGCATTAATCTGAGTATTAAATTTCAACGGCGTACGATTTTTACTTTTTCTTTAATGTTATTTCTTATAAGGTACTCCTAAAAAGCTTCATTTTATCATAACGTCAAAAAAGCACAATGGCAATGCTCACCTACCGTGCAATGGAAAAATCGTTTAAGAAAAAAATTTTCCTTAAAAGAATTGAATATTTATATCTGTATTTTGTTTATTGTGTTCAATTTTATAAATGATATCGAAAAACATTCATAAAAAGTATAAATACACTGTATTTTACTAGAATGAGCTAAAATTTGCGAAATGAAAACTAAAAGTAAAAATGAAAACTAAAAACACTGTGCCGGATAATTATGCCAGTGCCAAGGTGGCATTTTTGCACCCGTCTAAGCTGCATATATCGAAAAATACAAATATGCCATATGATAGACCATTGCTGAAAGAGTTTACAACCAACTTTGTTATCATTATATCTCACCTGTCAGGTGAGATATTTACCTTTCAAAAATAAATTTCTACTGGAAAATAATTTTTCCCATAGGATAAACAATACTCCTATAGGAAATTTGAAATTTCCTATCGGATTACAAGAACTTCCTATAGGAATTTCAATTCCGATAGGATTTGATAAAATCCGATAGGAAATATTAATTTCCTATAGAAAACTACCTGTCTAAATCAAATTCCTACAGGAAATACCTTTCTCCTATAGGAAAGATAATTCCTATGGGATTTTTAGAAAATCCTATAGTATTGTCAATATCTCCTGTAGAAAAATCATTTCTCCTATGGGATATTAATTTTCAAAGGTAAATATCTCACCTGTCCGGTGAAACACACTAAAAACAAAAGTGGTTACATACTCTCTAGAAAATGGTCTATTATTTGGTATATATGGATTTTTCCGAAACTGCATCTTAAGCGGGTGCAAAAATGCCACCTTGGCACTGTCATAATTACCCGGCACAGTGTTTAAAGTCCGCCTCCTTAAATGAATATGGTTTTGTTTCCACGTTGAAAACTTTTTTATTAGATTGCAACGTTCGGCAAAAAGTAGGACAAGTTACAGTTTTGCAAATGATTTCCGCATGTTCTTTGGGGCAGCGACCGAGTTGATAATTTGCCTGCTCCGTTATCGGACAGGCAGATAAATCGCTGCATTTTGAGTGTTTTGGAAATATTATATGGGTATAGATTTACCATGTACGTAAATGATAATAATCTTTTGTGTAAGAATTAGAGAGTTGTGACAAAGGAACTTTGTTTAGCGGGGTGAACGACATCTTACATTATACAATGGTTCTGTTGTAGTTTTACGATATCAAGGAAGGTTTCTGTTAATTTTTAAAACACTTCATTGAGCGATGAAACATATAAAATAAAAATAAATCACTAAAATTACTCTATATACCTGTCTCAAATGAAAAGAAATAGAAATATTTGATAGGGAATTGCGTATTAGTTTAAAACTTCAAAATAAAAAATATATAATCTATATATATAATCTATAATATAAAAAAATTTCTTATCATGCTATCATGAAACTTTTCTAGTCTTTCTTTTATCCAAACGAAGAAAGCAGAATATTCGAGTAAACAAAATGATGTTCCAAGTATTTTTCCCCATTATCAAACCAAATCGCATTTAACACTGATCATGGATCGAGACAAAAATAATTTCAACGAAAAGTGAAGTAATTTTAATCAGATACAAGAACATGTATATGAACTTTACTTGATCTGCATCAAGGGCATTTGTGAGTGATAATTCAGACCACAAAACTATTTAATTACATCCCTATGGTAAGTAAGCGTCTGCGCTTGCTGCTGACCATTGAGCATTGCGTCATACAGCAAGAGTATCTCCCGCCGAAATGTCGGGCATGATTAGCTACAGCATGTGGAGATTTGCGAAGTATATTGAATTAATATGTAGAATCGCCGAAGGTAGCGAGAAATCATGTAGAAACCAATCGCAGAACCACGTAAAAAAATATAATGCTAATCAAATAGGGAGAAGGATTTACGAATGATTTAATATTGTATCTCCATCTGCACAAATGCAGTGTAGAATAATTGTTGAGTAAACATTTTAGTGTTTTTATTGCTGGTACTCCGCATTTTTTTCATGGCCCAGTACATCCAACATCGCTGTGCTTTTAAAAAAAAATGCATAGACAGATCGGGATTTTACTGAATCGGCATAATTCTAATAGAGAGAAGAAAATAAAAAAAAAACTCAGGAGTCATGTAACAAACGAATTCAATTTACTCCATTACTCAACACTCAATCATGATAGCAACACGTAGATATAATCACACGGCGAAAGATCATCAAAATCAGGTACTGGGCATCTGGACATCGCTCCACGACCGTGCATCACTTCTAGCGGTGTGTGGCTTCTCGTTTAGGCGGGAGACTGGACATTGTTATAAGATTCCGCTGTTTATGAAGTACCTCACGGGACAACAGGCAGTCTCTCGCGCGCTTCCCTCCAAGATATCAGACTTACATGTAATACGTAGATGATGAGATGCTTTTATGATATACGGCCACTTTTTCGTGTTGTACGATAAGGGAGAATAAAAAGTTGAGCAAGATTCGTCGATTGAAATTGAGGGAAAAATTATGAAACACTGCCCAATGATGAGGAAATTTTGAGTGATTTTTTGTGTGCGTGTGTGTGGAAAATTTCAAAATCGTATGCAACTGTGATGGAGGGAGATTCCTCGACAAATATCGAGCTTCGACAGAGCTCTAGTAGCAAACAAACTCCGGGCAGAAGTGTTCCCAAAACGCAAAGACAAGAATCGTCGACATCCAGTCGAAAGAACTCAGAGGACACCAATGCGAAAAGTTCAATCAAAAAAGGACTTCCATCCACGGCCAGTGTACGTTCAGGACTGGAAGCCGGGCAGACGACACAAAATGGAAAGGATTATTATAGCGAGGCCCGCAGGGCAGTTGAAAATCAAAATCGGGAAACTTTTGACACTCCTGTATTGGAAAGTAAGCCACCGAATTATCTCTGGCTAGCTCTCTTTACGACCGTATTCTGTAACCCGTTGACCGGCATCGTTGCCATGGTGATGGCAAGTAAGTAGATGACATTATATCAAGGAAGTAATAGACATGTGCATGATCTCTCTCTCTCTTTCCCTCTCTCTCTCTCTCTCTCTCTCTCTCTCTCTCTCTCTCTCTCTCTCTCTCTCTCTCTCTCTCTCTTAGCCCTAAAAACGAAGAACAATGTTGATTGCCCCCGACACGTACTCTAGATAACAATGCAACTCGCTCATAGAATTCACTATGTTCTATTTTAATTACCGTCTACCTTCAGTTATCTCGATATTTTGACAGAACACGGCATTGGGTTAATTGGACTTAGATTAATTGTTCTTTGTGGCGTACATTCTTGCAATAACATTAGCACTAAGAAAAACTCAGAAGTGACATATATTGGAATAAAGATAAAAAGAAAATGAGAGCACTCGTCCTTTCTGGCAAGACGAAGTAAGCCGACAAGCTAATTAAAAGCACGTGAGTTTGTTTAAAATTTAATGTTAAGCACTCATTGTGCATTTTTCTTTGACATTTGGTAGTCGTTTAAATAAGCTCATTGGTTTACTCACTTTTCAAACATTCGTTTTAGAAATATTCGCTGAAAAAAAAAATGTAAAATTAAGAGTCAACAAATATTACTCAGAAAATTCCTTGGGAAACAAGAAATAAAGAAAAAAATCAACGAATGAGTAAAAATCAAAACAAAGAATATTTTTGATCTGTTCGAGGCACGAATTTTGAATTCTCCACCCTGACATTTTAATAAACCTTTTGAAAACTGGCGCTGATAATGGGCCATATATCCAAGATTCTGTGGGAGGGAGGTTATTCTCTGTTTACTCACACAAGCATGTCAGGGCATCTGATGATATCGATCAAAACAATAAACGTAAGAAGAAGAGAAAAAAAAAAAGCGGGACGGCAACGAAAAATATCACTCCTGAACCAAATCGCTTTTAATCGGGTTTGATCTAATAGAGAGATATGGATTAATATAGTCTCGCAGCGACTGGGCTTGGTTTAACTATTGAACTGTCTTTAGACATTGCGAACATCCATATCGTAAGGGGGCACCTGCTCATTGGGAATGGAGATAGTGTTTGTGTATCGGTTTACTATGTATATCCATGAAGTCGTAAACTGTAAATAAAACCCCTCCTGTAAATCATTATATACCCTAATTATTATCGTTTAAAATTGGGCCATACTTTTTGGTTTGAAAGGGATGGTACATGTATTTTGCAGCCAAAAAGAAAAGATGACTATTATTATGGTTCTAACTTCCCACACAGGCAGATTTTACAAGCAACGAATTAAAATGAAGATTTTTTTGTTCATCTTCAAAAGTTTTTGATTGTTTACTGCTTCTGTAAACATCGTTCATCAATGAACCACGCTAAGCTTTTATTCTGTGAGGTATAAAAGAAACCAATAGCGTTTGATGCATGTCCCAAAAAAATTACGTGCAAATTAGATGTATGCTTTATGGATCAAAACAAAAAGGTGAAAAAACGTATTTTGGAGATAATCTCTATCACTATCCACTATCTTGAGAGCCAAATATCAAGGCTACATGTTTTTATGTGAATAGAGAATATCAAATTGGTTTTCTCAGAAAAAGCTGCATTTCAAAGAATGCAGGTAACTGAGTATATAACCGTTCGCCAAATTTTAAAAGAGCACCTCATAACCATTAAAATAAAAGAAATTTGGTGGACAGTTTCTCCCCTTTCTTTTATTGATTCTTAAACTAAATATACAGCATATTATAAAATACGATATTTTATAAAGAAAAAAATATTTTATAAAGAAAAAACCTTAACTCTCTCTCTCTCTCTCTCTCTCTCTCTCTCTCTCTCTCTCTCTCTCTCTCTCTCTCTCTCATTTACTATTATCCATTAGACCATAGTATATAATTACCAACACGTGTATAAATGCCAAGGAGAACTATATAAACAAAGGGGTAAGATGTTCATTGCCTCATTACCTAGTGTATAGAGTGGTGTCCATACACCTAGACAAAATGCTGACTAATCACCTGTTTATGCGGCTCACTTCTATGTCTGTTCCTAATATCCCCATCAAAAAAAACAAGCGGCAATGTGGGTGTACATATACTAGTACATATAAACTTTAATGATAAAACCACGCGATCTCTTTTAAGGAGGCTGGATGCCCCACAAATTACCCTTTAGATCTACCTTCAAATTCCAACCTATATTTTAGTAAAATAAAAATCTAAATATGTTAGCTTTAAGTTTGAATATTTTCGTATATCTTTATACAGAGCTCTTCTTCTCGAAGAGATTAATAAAGTCTATAAATGGCCGCGACCATCCAGCCCTCTTAATTTTAAAGAGTCATGCGGTCCACGTAGAAACCCTGCAATGTCTGTAATATTATATTAGATCTCATCAAGTTTTGTACATGTACCTTGTTTTTACTTGATCATTCCGATCATAATTATGATATTTTCGCCTGAATCACTTGCATTGAAAATGCAGAATAACAGTTATACAAAGGAACAAGCATATTCATATACATGTACATGTATTTAAGATTCTCAGGTAATAATTAAATTGTTAAATTGTGTGATGCCTGAATTTCAATGTGTCAGCTACTGTTTGAATTTTCCATGGACACTCACTCTCTTTTTCTGATTAATCGAGGGGTTTGTGAGTTTCGTGTCAATCGATTTGTCAGCATTCTAACCAACGAGAGAGAGAGAGAGAGAGAGAGAGAGAGAGAGAGAGAGAGAGAGAGAGAGAGAGAGAGAGAGAGAGAGAGAGAGAGAGAGAGAGAGAGAGATCTTTGGATATTACAGGAGACATTGGCTAACTTTTTAAATTTCAGTGGATAGATATGTATATCAAAAATGCATGTTTAAGGTTTCTGTGTAAATTGTTGCGTCCATGTTTTTCAATGCCCCATATTTTCTTTCTTAGTCATAATTATCCACACTGCATTTAATAAATATAATCTCTTTTCTGGCTTGCATTGGCTCTAATAATGACTGGATTGAAAATGAAACATAAAAGTATTAAAAAACATTTTTTTTTTCATTCAAACACTTATGTGTCATTCACCCAAAAAAATGAATAGATAAATTATAAATTGGTAAATAAAGGGGTGTTGTTTGGGGGATCAATCTTTAACTCTCGTAAAATTATTTTTCGTGTGGTACCTTAATTATAGTTTTTATTTTTATTTTGGGTTGCATTTAGATTGCAATATAAATTTAACCATCGTAAGAATTCTAAAAGTCGAAAGTTATGCATTCTAATTATTGCTTGCCAATTATCTCAGGTTACAGAGATGAATTGTTTTACACTATCTGAACTCATTTTTAAAGAAAATTTGCACGAAAGAAGAAACAGGTTATTGTTTTTAAACTGACAGAAATAGATGTCTGGTTGAAAATGTCAAGATTTGTACAGTTTCAATTATATCAGTTCGAAAAATAAGGTTTACACCCAATTAAAACGGTTTGCATTATTTCAGCAAGAATACTTCTTATCATGACTCATTTTGAAAAGTATTCTTGCTGAAATGTAATTAGCAGAATACTAGATAATAAATTGATTCTACTTTTTTGGCAATTTATGTCAATGAAAAAAAATAGGGTAAAAAAAAAAACAATTTCAAGGATACGACCGTTTATCTATCTAAAACTGAAAATATTATGCATTTCTGGCATATATTTATTCTCGTCTTTTTTTCAGTCCAAGCGGATAACGAGTACATCAGAGGAAATTCCGCCAAGTGCAAAAGACTGGGTAAAATCGTCCGCGTGGTATCTATTCTCTCCATTTTGCTGACACTTACCATTATTGTTGTCGTCAGTATCGTCTTCAACATCTAGATGTGTCGTCTGCTTCCTACTCCACGTGACTTACAATCTAATGACGTCTGCTTCCTATACTCCACGTGACTTACAATCTACCTCAGGGATCGACTCTCATCGTAACTTTATATGACGGAGTCCTGCCTACAACGGATATATTTTTTCCGTTAATGATGCGTGTTTTAATTTCAAAATATTCATTTGTCTTCCATGTATTATTTGTGGTTGTTCCCTTTTTCTTACACTTTTGACAAACTGTCAGTGGAAAGAAGATGATAAATTTATCCATATCTGTTTTCTTATGCACTTTTAAACCTGAACATGTTTATGTAACAATATACATTAAAAGTTGGTCAATAAACAACTTTTTATCCAAAAATCTGTTGTTACCTACGGCTTGTTTTATCTTATATTGGTAACTGATAACTATCCTTAAAGATTGTCTTTTTTCTATTAACATAATGTTTAAGATCAATTTGAAAATATCTCAATAAAAAGTGCACCTAATCTCACCACAATTTACCTAGTGCAAAACGGCAGACCTCGAAAGAAATAATCATTTCAAAGAACGCACGTTCTTTTGCTTTGAAAGATCACTGGAGCAGCAGACTTGTAAAAAAAACAAGTCCCTTGTTATGTAACAACTTGACCTCATGACCCCGCCTTCCCACGCATCTTGACACAGTGTGATGTGGTTAAGTCTGCGAGCCACATTCAGGGTCATTGCATCGTCTGAATAACTTCCCTGTGAATAAAAAAAATGCGTTTTCCTCCTCAAAACATGCTAAAACCTTAGCAATATTTCTGGGTTAACTCGTAGAACACAATTTTTTCATTCAAACTGAAAACTCATTATATTATATTCTGTCATAATGATATTTACCGGTATGACCCAGATTTTGATGATCGGTGCAAACATGATGCCAAAGATACCAAAACCATTTGGTACAGATTTGTAAGTAATTAATTAAAATATAGAGGGTTGCGTTGATATAACAGAAAGATACAAGTATTTATTCAGTTACAATTTTTTTTTTAACTTTTTCGTATTTTTTGTTTCCGTTTGGATTTTTAAGAATATGCGTCAATGGCACTTATGACGCACGCTGACATTTTCACTGCAAGAGGTAAACGGAAAATCAATAAAATAAATACAGCATAAAACCTTGTAGCACTTGAAAGTGCACTAATCTAATGTTATTAACAGGTACCTTAATTACAGGAGTTAACCAATGTTCTTTAATAATGGGGGCAGGAGGAGGGCCGGGGTCAACAGGTGAATTTGTGTATAAAGTTCACACGCGTAATATTTAGGACGACGTCATGTAATATAAATATAAACTGCATCCAACACCTTAAATCTAAAGGTTAAATTACGAGATCAAGATAATCAAACAACGACATCCCCTATATACAGAATTGTGTATGTGAAAACTGAAGAGCCCAGTCAGGATTTTTTCTCTCATATCGATACGTCAGAAGATCTTGTACATAGCTGATTAATGCCTTCTTCTTCGACTAATTTCCCTCGATGTACTCTTGTAAAATATTGCTCTATTAGTTTCCTTCATGGCAATTGTTATAGAAAAAGTTGTTTATTGCCGTGAGACAGTGTAGTACAAGTGACATCTCTTGTCAAAGAGTTACAACAAATTAAGGAAGATTGATAGTAATGGCAATTTTATAATATTTTTCAACCTCCAAACGAAAAGGAATTTATAATATATATATTTTTAAAACTGATGAGTGAAAACTACAGAGAATTATTACAAAATAACTAACACAGCTTGACCAAAGTGCCACGTTATTCATTAAAACATTGCATATGATTAATAGTATTTTATAAATATGTTCGTATATACAATACCAAAAGTATTGACATATCACCAGGCAATTTTATGCATGTAAGCATAAAATTCAACATGTGATCTTCAACGTTAACCTCCTTAAAAATACTCACCAAAACTACCTTCACAGTACCTCTCCCCTTCCCTAGAGGGCAATATGGTCGTAGCCATTTTTAGACTATACTTATCTCGTTTAGAAGAAGAGCTCTATTTAAAGATTTAAGAAAATAATAAAAAATTTCAAAGATTAAGTATCTGGAATTTTCTTTACTGAACAATAGTTTATAGTCAAATAAGTCATATCTCAAAATTAAAGATCTAATGGGCAATGTGTTGACAACTCTCCTTAAAATTGAGAGTTTGAGACTGTATGTAAAATTTTTATCTGCATATGGTGCACAGCAGAGCTATATGGGTAATTTTTGGCATAACCGCACCCCTACAAACGATATGCACTTACATTGTTTCGTGATAAAAAAAAATTGATAATGCATCTTGTAAGGGGTCTTTTTTTCCTCAGATTAATATATATGTACACATGTAAAGTTCTGAAACATAAATCAATCAAAAATTATTAAACATTTCATTTCTTTTAACAAGTGATAAACTTTTTTAAACCTACGCTCTAATAAAATTGTCACTTGTCTGTAAAATAGGTAAAAGAGGATAGTAAATTTCGGTTGCAATGTCAATGATTTCACTTCTGGTCTAAAACCTTCACTAATGTAGTTACATTCGTATCAATATAAGTTTGATTTGATTTGAATTCAAAATATTGTGATCCTACAAATATAAATCTGGGTTTGGGCAAAAGTTCAGAACTTAGACCGCCTAATTCTCCCTATACAAATATATTATATAATAGGAATATTGATATACACAGCATAAATAGGTCAATAAAATTTGCAACGAAGTTTTATATCTATTACATACAAATACACAAACATAGTGACAACATTTATAATACACAACACCATAGTTATACAAATGATTTGGAAATTAAATCAGTAAAAATCTTCCATTATCTTTAATGTAGCGACAAGCTAAAGTAAATTTATGTCTGTAAAGTCTCAATAGGCCTAATACTTTTTGTACTGTCGCTTCATTGTAAAACATGATGTAAAAAGGAGGCGATGATTTTAATCAGATTGCACAAATAACATATGTGAAAATATAATGGTAGGTAGCTTCAAGTAGACCAATCATCAAGAACAAAGTGGACTATTGATGATTATACTAGTATTCATATTATAACGGCAGTTGGGTATTCGTAATCTGTGCATTTCTTGAAGAATAATTAGATGTTCGTGAAAATATCGGTAACATACATGTAATTGGGTAAAATTTCAGAATCAAGAAATGAATATCCACCTCATTTGTGTATATCAGATGTATACTCTAACCGAATAAATATTTTTTAAACCATAAATGATAATGATTTGTGGTTAATTAAGTTTAAAATTGATTTAACTTATAAAGTTTCCATAGTTGGAACACACTGCATATGCATCTATCTTCTTAAATTCCCTTACAATTTTTCTGAATTATAATAGTACTTTTCTGTGGAAATCCAAGGTATAAAAAGGAACTTTAAAAAATAATTCTTTGAATATCATATTATCTACATTAAAGCAGTGACGGATCCGGGATTTGTTGTTTGTTGAAAGGGAGGGTAGCAAAAACGCCGGGGTTCTGGGCGCCGTCTTCTTAAAAATAAAAAATTCTTAATACTTACTAGTTCATCGCCCTTAATTAGTACAAACTGTCAAGCAACGCGATTGAAGAAAATAGAGATTTACAAGAATTGATACATATATATTTATTAACATAAACCTATGCAACGTGATCTGTAAAAAGGCGATCAAAAAGATTATTTCAAGAAGTAAGATATTTTTTACAGACAAAAGCTATGCTTGACATATGGTAAGATCGATGAATAACGCTAAAACTGATTTCCTGTAGTTCTATTATTTTAAAATTAAACTAGGGGGACCGCCCATCTAAATCATTGTAAATCCGCCAGTGATAACACATCATATATCTGTGTCTTAGCATAAAATAAATGAAAATAATATCTTTGCAATTTTTATCAACATCGAAAGTGGAAAAAGTGGGATAAAAGCGTAAACCAATGGCTATATATATATATATATATATATATATATATATATATATATATATATATATATATATATATGACTTTTTAACGTCAGCCTTCAGACTTAGAATCCATTTGGCGCTGGGAATTGCCAGTCTAAACTAATATTTATTACGTCGCTCGGTGCGCACCGTAAAATATCGCCATTCTTTTTAACTCCCTCGTTTCTTAAATACTCGTGCCTTTATTAAAGCAAGGTATTTTTGCAGTTAAATACTTCTGTTAAAGGAATTGAGAAAAATAAATAATTAACACAGTGCAAAGCCTGCTAAGTCTCAAAATAAAAGTGAAATAACACATGTTGGCAAATTACAGGGGGCGTTATTTTTACCGACGTTGGTACAGCTCGACTTCCTGTTGATATGCCGATACTTGTTAGCATTTGTAAAGTCAACAAACACACACATTAAAAACATTGATTGACCAGGTATTGCTGACAGTGCAGCAAAATGTCAGCCAGAGGTGCAAAGAAGAAGAAGCCCACGTCCAAATCTGCAAAAGCAGGAGTGCTTTTCCCTGTTGCACGAATGCGACGTTATTTGAAAGGGATGACCCATCATTTCCGTATTGGAGCTGGTGCCCCTGTGTATATGGCAGCTGTCATTGAATATCTAACGGGTATTGTGTTTGCATTTTCAATAAACATAAAGGTTGTATATGTGATTCAGTTTCAATACAAGTGTCATAGCAGGGGGTGAAATCTAGTGGGTTATGCCAGTACGCTTATAACAGAGAAGATGCTTGATCAGCATCTTGGAGGCGCGGATCTTTACGTTTTCCCTTTTTGCAATAGTTTTGGCAATGGTCTTTCATCAATAGGCACACTTCTTTGTAGTGTTTTGGTGCAGTGGAATGCTTGTGGAATGCTCTGTAGTAGTTTGGGCTAAGTACATGTACATACCTGTTTGGATTTTTAGCTCAGTGGTAAAGTTTCTGACTAGAAATACAGGGGTCCATTGTTAAGTTTCCTGGCTATCTGCAAAATTTAGCTTTCATGTTACATATCTATTGTTTGTATCATTTAATAACTAATTGAAATGAAAAGTATATTTCTTGTAATTTTTACCAATACTTACAGCTGAAATCCTTGAGCTGGCTGGCAATGCTGCACGAGACAACAAAAAGGGCAGAGTGACTCCTAGACATATTCTACTAGCTGTTGCTAATGACGAAGAATTGAAACAGGTAAATGTGTACAGTTGAACTTCAACATCTCAAGCATAGTTAGTGTGATATCCATTTATAAGTAGCTTGAAACAGAATATGTTTCATCCACTGTTTTAAGAAAAAATGTATTTTTGGTCTCTATATCTCTAATCCTTGGCTATCCTGAAGATTTTTCTCTGTACCCTGTTGTCTGAGAAAAAGAAGTTTGACTGTAGTTTATTTAGCGTCATTTGATTTTTCGCAATGGTTTCCAAAACTGATTTCCTTAATAGTTTTATGCATATCGTCTTTGATTGCACCAAATGATTATTGCCTGCAAACTTTTGTCAGAATTAAGTAGGTCAATATTACTTAAAATTGATAACATACATGCATATACACTAAGAGAAATTGTTGATACATATGTTTTTCATGCTGCAGCTTTTAAAGCATGTAACCATTGCTTCTGGAGGAGTGTTGCCATGGATACACCATGAGCTTCTCCACAGAAAACGGGGAGGGATTCAGTTGAAGCCCCCCACTGCTGCCAAGGATGGTCCCAGTGCTTCCAAGGCAAAGAAGCCTAAGGTCATCCCAGCAGCTCTACCCCCACCCTCCCCACCCAAAGGAGGAAAAGCAGCTGCTAAAGGAAAAGCACTGAAACCCCCAAAGGTAATATTAAATTAAAAAAAAACATTTGCTGTATAATTTTATTTAAATTAGAGGCACAAGCTTGTGTCAATACATCTTTGTTTGACATCCTTGTTCAACTTGTTTTAAAATTCTTACATGCTTTCAACATGTGTGCATCCAAGTCTTACAAAATGCTCTGGGATAACTGTGATTGGGTAGTTTAAGGTCACATCAAAGGTCAACCTCTTGCTAATCTTTACTCACATTGGACTATATTTGAATAATGTTACCCCGGTCCTGATGCTAAAACAAGAAGAGGAGAATTCTGTACAGATACGTTTATTTGGCGGGTTTCAGCAGATATAAGAGTCAAAACCGATCACACAACAATCAATGAAATTGTAAACAATCAACTCAGTTTGTCAAGGGGATTTACAAAATAAACTGATTAGAGTTAAAACCGATCACCATGTATTCCGGACTTCCACACTGGAGTTATCTCCCTTGCTACATTACCTATCAATCAACACAACAAAAAATTGGGGTGGGGGGGGGGGGGGGCTGAAACCCCAATAACTACCCGTCACAATAAGCTATGGTGTGAGAAGATGATTGGCTGCATGCAAAAGACACAAAAAAAATTGATTACATTTCCATTTGTTTGAATGCTGGAAATGTGAATAGTTTCTATAATATACTGTTATCCATTTCTTTTCTTGCAGGGATTCAAACCTTCAGCTGATGCTGTGGCTGCTACTTCAGCTGGTGGATTCACTATCTTATCTGAAAAGAAACTCTTTCTGGGACAAAAAGTGAGCATAATTTATTCATTTTGTTTGTCATCTTTATAAAGTTTGACAAAATATGAATGAATTCAAACATTTCATCTATGATATTGAAAAAAGTATTAAGAATGTCATCAACATAGCTCAGCTTAACAATTTAATGACCAATATAAATTCTGGTAGCTGTTTTCTGCCATATAGACTTATACACATTTCTAACCTCAAACAATTCTGTTGTAGATGACAGTTATACAGGGTGATTTGGTTAAAATAACAGCTGATGCAATTGTTCATCCAACCAGCAGTAATTTCTTTATGGGAGGTGAAGTTGGTAAGTGACTGTGCTCAATATGGACTACCAGTACTTGGTATTATATGATAAATAACGGTATATATACAAAATCAAATCTTCTGAGAGGCCTGATAAGCCCTTTGGGCTTCACATGATTTGATCACTTTGACCAACAAAGATTATATCCCGTTAAACTTTATCACCTTGCTTTTTATTTCTTTTATGTTTATATTTGGTACATGTATTAAATTCGCATCCAAAGTTAAAGACTTGGAGACCTTAAATATAACTTCTATAAATTGTCAATTGTGTTGTGACTTGTCATTTCGTAGGACAAGCTATGGAAAAAGCTGGTGGCAAGGACTTTAGGAAAGAAATAGATGATTTAAGTAAAGAACATGGAAACTTAGATACAGCAGGAGGTAAGGGGGCATATATAGATATGGTAAAAAAAATGCAAAATTGTAGAAACTATAGTCTGTCCGAAGTTATTGCTCCCATTACTTTTTGGCGATTTTTAATGAAAAATAAACATACCTGTTAATTAAGTACAATTGATATCCATAGAAGGGGGAAAATTCAAGATTTTTTTATTGATAAATCATCTGTTTATACCCATAGAAACTCACAGGAACGAAAATAAAATTCTTATGTAGATTTATAATGGGAAATGTTTACATGTTTTCCCCATATCTTTTTTTCATGTTAATTTTAATGTGAAATCCCCATAGACCTTTTATTTTTGGATGTGTATTGAAACCTGAGGGTATAGAGGGGGCGTTTCAAAACAGAAAATCTGGATTTTTGTTTGTTACTAAATGAATGTAGCTTGAGTACAAAAGTATTTATGCATTAATATTGAAATATGATGCAAAAAGTGGTGGAAGGGAGCAGAAGCTTGGAACAGAGTATATGGTATACCAGTTCTCTTTATTACAATGATTGAAAATTAAACATAAAGCATTTAATAAAAATTTACTTTGAAAACATAAACCTATAACAATCGAATTGTAATTTGAAAGATTTATGAGGAAGTAATTTGGTATTGTTAACATTTGTTTTATTATATGTAAGTCCCTTAATATAACAACTTCAATATATTCACAATTTCTCATAATCTCATAAATTTTGACGGACGTCTCTTCCGGAAGAAGAATTATCTAGGAAGAGATGTCCGTCAAAATTTTTCAGTCTCGAAAAATCTCGCTGAGATTAAATTTCTCTGTATCTGTAATAAACAAGTTTTACTGTATACTTAAACATGATTATTAAATGCAATAAATAAAAATGAAAAACTATCGGTATTCATGAAAAAATGAGGTTTTATAGAAATTCCATGGGTTAAGACACACTGTTTAATAAAAGTTAATGTTATATGAATTAATATGTAACTTACCAGTACAATTTTGTAATGGCTTTAGAACTGTGTAATGTTTTATAACGTATAATGGCTTGAATTTTTCTATTATAATTGATGTTTATGATGATGATACTCTGGAAGCATGCATGAAAAACAACTACTGTATACAGGGAAATATTCGGCCTCTTTTATTTTTACCCCTTTCGCTTTCGTTGTCAGTGGGCGAATTTAAGATTGGGCGAATTCTAAAGTCTCATATTATCTTTCTTTCAATACAACTGTGTCTGGGCGAATTCAGTATGGGGCGAGTTTTGCAAGTGTAGAAGGGCGAAAATTACACGGGGCGAAAATAACCCAGTATACAGTATAGTGATATTAAGAGCATATATCAGGTGTTGTTGAATATAAACCTACATGTATATTAAATCAGTATTTTATCATTCCTGAAGTATAACATTTTGACCACTCCCTCATTTACAGCTGCAATCTGCCCTGGGCATAATTTCCCTGCCAAGTTTGTAATCCATGTTAACAGTCCGAATTGGAGTGGCGGGTCTGGTAACTCGCAGCAACTTTTGGAGAAAGCTGTAAAGAATGTTCTGAAACTAGCTGATGAGAAAAATCTCAAATCTATAGCCATTCCTTCTATAGGCAGTGGATCGTAAGTTAGGTCTTCATAACTTCATCGCATGCTTCACCGGGTGTTCAAGTCCTACAGCACAGCTCAAAATTTTGGCATTACGTATCGTCGGAAACCTACAGCCAGTCTTGCATCCGCTTTCTGATCATAAGCCAACTCATTGATTTTTTCTTATTTTCATAGATATTCGTTATTTTCAATCTACAAATAAAACTCTTTAGTTTTTGGAGGTACATGTATAAAAACAAAGATCATGTTATGAAAATATGCGGCTTATTTAGATACATATGTAAGCATTAATGTAATACAATCGATAAGATATCCTTCACAAAAGAATGAATATATCAATCAGAACGTAGCATGAAAATGAAGAAAATTCAGCAAGCTGGCCTACAATAAGCATTAGCAAGACTAGCTGTGGGTTTATGATAATGCCGCCCACTACACCCATCAAAAGACCAATGAAATAATGGATAATTTTTGGATTCAAATATTTGGGTTGATTTGTGCGCAATTATATTTGTATTATGAGACATCCATAAGTGCAATGTTAAGAAAATAAATATCACCCTTGAAATTCTGAGCCGTACTGTATGGGACTGGTATTTTACTGCTTGATGGACTAGGTGCCAGACTATGCTTTCTTCAATATTTTCCTGTTGTGTTTGTTTTATATAGCTGCCATGTGCCCTGGTCACAATTTCCCTGCCAAATTTGTTATTCACTGTAATGGCCCAACTTGGAGTACAAATGATGCTATGCAGTTGTTAGATAAAACAGTTAAGAATTGCTTAATGCTTGCTGAGGAAGAGAATTTGTCCAGCATTGCTTTCCCCTCAATAGGCAGTGGACGGTAAGATATATGCGCAACAGAACAATATTCTTATAGCTTGTGGTTTGAAATTTGTACTAAGGGGGATTGGGGAAAAAGTCGGTAGTGATGGAATGATACTTCAGTAATTTATTTGTGTAACCAGTAACAGGTTGCACCTACCTTCCTGTATTTCTTACCTTTTAGAAATACATTAACATCATATTCAAGAATTTGTTTATGATGCATCTTTTAAATCATTTGAGTTACATGTAAGAATATGTTTTGTTTGGTTAATTTAGGCAATCAGATTTAGTCTTGTTAAATACCCTCTGAGTTGTAGCTTCTAAAAGTGCTTAGGGCAATTAACTGTGGGTATTAGGGTCTGTTCTAAAAGCATCTGCATTGGACACTGAACTGTACAAGCTAGATCTCTCTATTTTTAAATGTTGTGTATAGTGAGATAAAATACATTGTTCATTTTTACTGTATCAATTTTAAAGAAGAGGTAAAATTAAATCCAAAATAGTAAGAAAACGGTTATAAAAATTTTTGCTAATTTAAATCAATATTCACTGATACATGTTTCATAATATATGTTACCAGCGTTTTGTAAAAGTTATTTTTTTCTCTCTCATTTTTAAACACTACTTTAATTTAATATCAAACTAAAAAAAATAAATGTCATAAGTGGAATTATTTTCTCAATCAAAATAGTTTCTTCTCAAATGAAGTAGAAAGTCAAATAAAATTGTTTTCATTTCTTGTTCCAGTGCTGGATTTCCGAAGCAGACAGCTGCACAGATCATCTTGAGGTCAATTAGTAATTACTTCGTTACCTGCATGACGAGTTCACTCAAACAAGTCTACTTTGTTCTATTCGACCCAGAAAGTGTAGCCGTTTACACAAGCGAGTTGGGCAAACTCGACTCTTAGGCTTAATGAAAATTAAAAGTGTAGCTGTGGAGGAAGTTGACTGGTTTTAAAAGTTGTAGTAGTTATATGTGTGTGAATCACTCGATGAATATCTTCATTCTGCGTTGTTTTTTTAATCTTTCAAGCTCTGTTCCAATTTCAGGGGGCTCGATGGTCGTGGATTTTTAATAATATTTTCCTACCTCCAGACTAAGAGGAGGTTAGCTAAAAATTGTACTATGGTCTCAAATGAAATTTTTTGATCACCTGTTGTGATTAGTAAATTGTTTGAAGATGATTGTTTGGACATATTGTTGACCATCCAGCCTCTTTAATTGCAATCTATTGATCTATTCATGTATTTAGCATGACAAGTTGAATTGTCAGCATCCCAGTGCAAGTATGTTGAATACATCTGTTATTATTTTTTACAGTAATAATCCTTGTTTAATATCTCAAATTCTATTCAGGAAACAAACTTCAAAATATTAGAAATTAAAATACATATCAAAATGGTGGTTTGAAAATTCAAATTACTTCAATTAACAATTACTAAAGTCTATTGTATTAAGTTATGAATATTTGAGATTCTGAAATTAAGTTATGAATATTTGAGATTCTGAAATTTGAAGGGCAAATTTCATTTTCACTCCCCCCCCCCCACCTTGTTATTGTTTGGAAAATTTATAAATTCTTTTAATAATTTACCTCATTTTTATTGATTTCTGTTTTTGTTGAAATCCTACATTGTATCAAATTCTATTATATGAATTTGAAATGTTAATGTAGATGGAAAAACATTTAAAAAGGAAACGAATCAATTTTCATATCATCTATTGAGCACTTGCACTTATATTGAAATCACATAATCTCTATTCTGTACAAAGAGTGGATCGTGCATGTTTATGAGAGATATGAGGACTATCCAAATCATCAACAAACAATAGGCAGCACTTGTACGCTGTGTGAATGTGTAGAAAGAGAGCATGCATCTATTCCATTCACTTAATGTAATGCCATGCAATCTAATGAAGGGTCTTTTTCTTGTAACTTTTCCTTGTTCTTTTTCCCCCTGTTATAATGTACCGTACATGTACTGGTATGTTGAGGAGTTTTCAGTGCAATAGACTGTACTGAGTTGTTGTTTTTTCTATAATAATTTAAGCAACATATTATAACTCTATAAGTAATTGTTAGATAGGATGTGTAGTCTTTAACAATTATTACCTGGTAAGTGCCACATTTTTTAATGTTAATATTTAGATTGTTAAGTTTGTGTAATTAAGTTTTATAATAATATTTATTTATTAATTCTTTTTAAAGTTTTCCAAAAACTTTCTTTTACTGTGATGGTTGGGCTGAGGAATATTAATATTTTATCACATGTATTACAAAAAGATGTTGGTTTTATTTACTTATTAAATGCTGGCACACAACATCTCTAATACTATACCTTTTATCTGTTAATGTTTGTTCATAGAAGAATTTGTTGTGTTGTACATGTATAGTTTGTGTTTATATAACTCCTGTGTAGACCTAATACCGGTTGTTTTAAGTATGTCAATTTTTTTTATCATGAATAGTATTCTTTGAATAAGTATAAATTAAAAATATTTAGGCAATCATTTGTTAATTGATGATACAGATATTTGACCAGGTGTTTGGGTTTATGACTTTGTTTCAACATTTTATATTTCTGTTTGTATTGTCCTCACAAATTGAATTTTTTACTAGCTTTTTTGAAATTTGAAGCATTGAGATTGTAAAACCACGTACTATTGCATGAAAAAGTACTTTGTCATTGTAGTGAATAAATGAGAAATTAAAATCTAGGGGATTTTTTTGTGTGTGGCAGTCTTTCTCATAAAAGAGAATTGTCATAGTACGTACAGTAAAACATGGTTATAGCAAACACGCTTATAATGTCATTGAATTGATGCTTACAGCGAAGTGATTTTCATTCCCCATGAATTACATGTTGTAAACTTGACGGATATAATGAAATACGCTTATAACGAAGCAAAATCGTCCATCCCTGGCACTTCGTCATAAGCGTGTAAACTGTACTCCAAAATAATTTAACAATATCAGCAAATCAGGAATACATTCCTTATTTACAGTTTGTCTAATTAATCTTTTTAGAGAAAAATTTATCATGAAAAGAGACAAATTTCAAAAAAAGATGGAATAAACTTAAGTGGTCATCTATACCACAGATCATACTTGTAAATAAATTATGAGGTTTTCCTGAAGTTTACACACTGAATTGAAATACAAAATCAGATGTAGTTTTTACTGGCTTGTAGTCTAAAGGTCACAAGTTCAAGTCTTGGTGTTAGTTCGTAGAACATGCCTAGACATATGCATGTAGTATGATCAAAGTTGTTACAAATATTTACTTTCAACATAACATGTACATGTATCTACAAATCAACCGAGCTCAATGTGTATTACCAATTAGATATGATGTAATTAGAGCTATGATCCAAAGATTTTATGAACTGGTACATATAGTCATTACATAATCAAATCAAAGAACATATATATTTCTATAATGAAACATATATATTTCTTTAATGAAAATTTTTTCACTGTTATTTTTTTTTGGGGGGGGGGGGGGTGATTGAGATAACAAGAACAAAATTCATTAAAAATAAAATTTTACTTGTGTAAAACAAAAAATATAAGAAATTTGATACACATGTATAGGAAAAAAATTCATAAGTCCATAATGATATTGCACTAACTGTATTAACAATACACATGTACAGTTGCTCTTCCACTTCATCTTTTTTCCAATGCTTTAAATTTAACCTCTGAAAAAAAAAACAATATTGAGGAATACAATATGTATTTATAAGCGGACCAGCCACTCAAGAATGAAGAAGTAACTCAATAATATTTGCAGTATCTGAACTCTACATGTCCCCTAATGCCATTGCTTATGGCAAGAACTCTGTTTTAATATGATTCTTTCACATACCGATAAACTAGATTACCGGTAGTACATGTAGCAGTATTATGTGCAGTTAGCAGAACTGTTTAATTTTAGATCCTACCCTATACACACAAGCCAAGCTTTGTTCCTCTTAGAGGACCCACAACCTCTTCAAAGAGGATGGTTACTTTAATGATGTCAAATTTTGATTGAAGAGAAAATGAGTTGTCTGTGCAAGTCATTAAACCCAGGACTTCTACATTACAAGTTCCTGCTTTATCTCTAACACTGTGCTACCCAGTGCTGTTTAGCTATAGAATACTTTACCTTATTCAATTACTATTAATGGGGAAATGCAAGTAAATGAACAATCTATAGAATTTGTGTAACCCTATCTTCCCAATTCGTGAGTTTCTGATCTGCTCTGCTCTCCTTAAACCCTTGACCAAAATGTGCAACCTAGTAAGAGTACTAATTTTTAAACGTGCGTGACCTCTTGTTCTAATCAATCAGAAATGCATATTAAATAGAAAAACTATAGTAATACAGCTGCCCCCATGAACAAGTTAGCCTTATCTAAGGCAGTAGATGCAAAATGAGGGGCGATTTTTATTAATGACAGGTGTGACGCGTCATTTTGGTTGAATCGGTTATAAGCTTAGATGTTGAATAAATTCAAGATGGCGGTAATGGGTACCTTGTCTATTATTAGGTATAGGGTATTTATTTTTATTATGAGAAAAATTTATAACATCAGGTGCCTGTGCCTTGCAATAATAATTAACTTTAAACAAACCTAGTCTTTTGGAATAGTTGTCCAACTTGTATGCGGCCTGCTCCAATGCAGTAACATTTTCATCAATCTGGTTTATTTGCTCTAGGAATGGATGAAGATTACTGTCTGTAAGTACAATGTTAAACTGATGATGTACGGGTACCTGTACACTTACATGTACAAATATATATTTATAGTACTCTTTCTATGACTGGTACATGTATGTATATCCACCCTGCATACCATTAAAGGTAGAATTCTACAATTTTCTGCATGAGGGAAAAACATTTGTTTGTATATTATTGAATTCAGTAATTCAATAAAAAGTAATACAGCAACTAAACTATAATACATGTTTAACAATTTAATTTTCCAGCATCATGTAAAATTGGATTCTATGAAACACTCTGTTACATTTGTTACACTTTTAAACAGATTAACAGAGTATGATTATTTTTCAGCAGTCTTACATTTTTCATTCAGCTCCTGCAGTCCTCTACTAATGTTTTCAGTAAATTCTTTCATATCGGTATACTTTGTGATCGTGATTTTATTAAGTGTCTCCAAGAGTTTGTAGTCTTCAATTGTCCCTACAAATGGAAATGAAATATTATTGATAATGTCAAATAAAATAAATTATCCTCTTTTTTCTCAAAGCATGAATATCCAAAGTTTTGATTATACCTTCAAGTTCACCATGCAGGTACTCTGCCGACTTTTGGAATGTTTCACGACATAGCTGCACCACATCAGGGGGTGGAGGTTCCTTCACTTCCTCAGCCACCTCCACTTCTAGAATAAAATAAAATAAATCCTAATCAGCTATCATAAAGACATGCATGCAAGCAATTCCAAGCTCATTTAAGTTCCAATAAAACTACCGTACTTTGTTGGTACAGACTAAGTACAGTGGATTCTGTTAAACGATCTCTGATTCTCAGTATTTTTCAATAACTCTTATAAATTCAGGGAGTATTTGTTTGTATTTGTAGATTTGGCTTTTATGTGGAAAAATACATTCCAAAGTCCATTGCTATACTGAAGAGTACAATACTAAGCCAGTGTTACACCTGTAAGAACAACATTTCAAAAAGAAAAAAGCCATTGTGGTGTCAAAAACTAGAGCAAATTTTTGTGTGCCGTAAATTGCAATTTATTAACACTGTAGCTCCCAGGTCATCTATCCGAATTTTTTCAGACCGGGAACTATGGACCTGCAGTTAAGCCATTACAGTGTGGACATGTGCACTTGTCACTTATTTCCTTAGACATTCCCTTGGGGCAAAGAAATAATCAAGTCACCCATAACATCCTGCATACCCCTGTTGATTTGGCTTGGTAACTCTACTGACTTAAAACCTATATTATGGTCTGTGACTAATGGACTAAGGTTAATGTCAAACCCTTTTTAGCTGAGTATTGGACTAACAACCTTGCACCAATGGTGGATATGTTTTCATATTTTTTTAATATTAAGCCCTACATCCTGTAAATATTGGATACCAATAAACTCTTTAAAAATTTTATAAACTGGCTGCTAGATAGCTGTAGGTCTGTATCTCCCAGTCTGAAAAAAATTGGATGGACGACCTGGGAGCTACATTGAAAAATCAGTAAAAATCTGCAATTTAAGGTGCACAGAAAATTACGCTAGTTTTGGACTGATTAACCTTATTTCCTAAGACATTCTATACAAATATTTAATTCCAAAAAATTCCTCAGACATTTACTACAGATATCAACACTTTACTTGCCTCTGATATTCTTTTATCCACCATCACCAGCCGTGTAATGTGAAGTGGTGCATTTTGTTTACATGTAAAAATGGCGACTCAATCTCAATGTGAATTTAACATACTTCAATTTCCGAGGTCAGTTAACATGTTTAAGAGAAAGTTTGAGGCAAGTAAAGTACCAATATCAGTATTAGTAAATTGACTGAAGAATTTAATGGTACTAATTTTTTCCACAGAAATTGTGTAAAAATAAGGTTAATCAGTCCAAAACGAGCACATTTTTAGTGTGCCGTATATTGCAGATTTTTACTGTGGGAGGCACTGTAGCTCCCAGGTCGTCCATCCCAATTTTTTCAGACCGGGAGCTACAGACCTGCAGCTAGCTGTTAGACTGCATTTTATCATTCTTTGTCTCACGCTTTCTGAAAAACTTCACCAACTTTGAAATTGGAGGATGTTAAATACATATCAACATGATCAAGAGTTTACGCTTTTTACATGACAACAAACCAGAATCTCTCACTTTACGGGGCGTGTTGGGATGTTTAAACTTTAAGAATTCCTGAGGTAAGTAAGAAGTGAGTGTATCTGATTCAGGTTAACAGTCAATCAGAATTAATCATACGGATTGACCATGGCAAATCCAAATGACACAGTATGATTTAAAAGTAATATTGAACTGTAACATAATGTTTATTAAGTATAATAATAAATAAAAGGTTTACCTTTCTGGAGGTTTTCTTCTTTCGTTTTCTCTTCGGCCATATTTGTTTTAGATAAATCATACAAGAAACGGTATTAATTTTATACTTTGAACAATCAATTTAATCAATACAAGACATAAGAAAATTAAAATAGAGTATTAGTGTTTTTAACAGATGCCATTCAGATAAATCAGTTGCAATGTTTTGTCATATATCTACACTTGATCGAAGATCCATCGAACAATTTGTTTAAAATTAGCTTACAACAATAAGGAAAAACAATTGTTTATTTATCGTAGGGAACATTATATGCATAAAAAAAAACTAGAAATAATTTTTCTATTTTTCAACCTTCATCTCAAGGTTAATAGATTAAACAATTGAATTGAGGAAATTTTACTTAGTCATTAATATTTTTGAGTGATATGAGCGGGCTTGTTACAGACTAAAATATTGCATGGTCATTTAAAAAGTATTATCGTACACCTCTGATATGGCATCATATTTTGACGAACATGATTGTGAACCTCTAGCGGACGGCGAACAACCAAATCACTTGCTACACATGGCAAGGTAAGTTTTATAAGTTTTATCATTGATCAGTGAGTGTACAACAAATGTACATTTATCAGCTGATGATACATCAGTGATCAGTGTGTGTACAACAGACAATGTATTGATACACCAGTGATAAGATTTATGTGTACAACAGACAATTGTTTTGATACATCAGTGATCAGTGTGTGTACAACAAACAATGTATTGATACATCAGTGATTAGTGTGTGTATTGGTACAACAGACAAATGCATTGATACATCAGTTATCAGTATGTGTACAACAGACAAATGTATTCATACATCAGTGATCAGTGTGAGTGTACGTACAACGGACAAATGTATTGATACATCAGTGTTCAGTGTGTGTACAACAGACGAATGTGTTGATACATCATTGAACAGTGTGTGAACAGCAGACAATTGTATTGATACATCAGTGATCAGTGTGTGTACAACAGACAGTTGTATTCATATATCAGTGATCAGCTTGTGTGTACAACAGAAAATTGAATTGATACATCAGTGATCAGTGTGTGTACAACAGACAATTGTTTTGATACATCAGTGATCAGTGTGTGTACAACAAACAATGTATCGATACATCAGTGATCAGTGTGTGTACAAAAAACAATGTATTGATACACCAGTGCTCAGAATGTGTTGATACATCATTGACCAGTGTGTGAACAGCAGACAATGTATTGATACATCAGTGATCAGTGTGTGTACAACAGACAAATGTATTGATACATCAGTGATCAGCATGTGTACAACCGACAGTATTTATACATCATTGATCAGTGTGTGTACAACAGACAATTGTATTGATATATCAGTGATCAGTGTGTGTACAACAGACAATTGTATTGATATATCAGTGATTAGTGTGTGTACAACAAACAATGTATTCATCCATCAGTGATCAGTGTGTTATTGGTACAACAGACACTTGTATTGATTCCTCAGTGCTCAGTGTGTACACAACAAATTTATTGGTGCATTTATGATCATGCAGTGTATGTACAATTGACAGATGTATTGATACAATTTTAAAATTATTTTTTTCTTAACCCCAAATAGTTTAAGATAGCAAAGTTTGATTTTGAATTACATTTATGGTACAAAATCTCATATGACAGCTGGAGGAGGTTAGGTTAATCTAAGGACGTATAATCAGCGAAAAATACCATTGTCCCATAGGCCAACAGCAGATTTCTTAACATATACAAAATGATATGTCAAACATAGTTCAATTCTGATTCTATAAGCTTTAAAATAAATCAATATTGTCATAGAATTTTTATGTCGATCCAGACCCTACAAAACATTGAAAGTTGAAACACCTCTCAGTATGTTTGTACATGTATTCCAAGTTTGATTACATGAGGACTGTAACACTGGCCTCTGAAGTACACTTGTACATGTATTCATCAGTTAACAGTCGAATAATATACCTTGTATTTTTTACAGGTTGCTCTTAGACAGTGGATTAGCTGCAGAATGGAATATTGAATATGAAGAGTATGTTCTGGTTATGATTATAAATATTAGTATATATGATAACAAGTACTGGGTATACAATTCAAATTTGTTTACATGTGTAATACCCGCTACTCATGATTTTATCAAGAAAATGGTTAAATCTAGTACAAAACAGATTTTTATTTTTTTTCTTAAAAAGTCTCAAAAAAGGAATTAAAAATCTTCAAATCTAAACCATTTTTAATAACTTGGGACTGACTATTTATTAGGGCATTTGGTGGAGAAAGAAAAGTTCCTCCTGCATCAAAAAAGTTTGTTGAAGAATTACCCAGGATCATTATTTCCCCCACAGAAGCTGGTAAGGTTAAAATTTCTAGGTAGTTTGGAATTAAAAAAAAAAATTAAAAAAATTGGAATGCATTTGTTTATCATTTATTATTTAGAATTTATATCATCATAAAATGTTTTTATAAAGTATTTCTTTAAAATGAATATCCTTTACATTTCATCAACCACTAGTACCGCTATATACCAGTATTATTTATATTTGCTGTTTATGTGTGTATTAACTCAAACTAGGAGAAAAAAAAATCTGAATTTGAACAAGTTGATTGAATAAAAACTTTTATTAGCAGCTTATAGTTATAAATTGAACTGGGTTTGTGAAAGCCATATTGACACATCTACATTTTGTAGGCATATTAACAGGTACACTTACAAGAACAACCACTGAATGTAAATTCCATCCCACTCTTCATTCTCTTTTATGTTTCAGCTTTGGAAAAGAAATGTCCAGTATGTTTAGGATTGCTTGATGAAGAGGACGAGGCAATTGTACTTCCTAAATGTTCCCACAAATTTCATTCCAGTTGCATTCTGCCTTGGCTCCAAAGGGTAATATCAGAATTTCACAGAACATTTGAAAGTTCTTTAAAGATATATCGTCCCATTTAGAGTGCAAAAATTAAATTTCAATCGTCTATGCTAAATGAAAAAATATAAACCAAAATCCCAATTTACAAATTAATAGACAATCATTATTTCAAAGAAATTTAACTTATATGCTGAATATTAGCAAACTGTTACCGATAATTTTCAAATATGAACTCTTCCCACACACTCTTCATAAACATTTGCAGATCTAGAGTTGGGGTAGGAGGGAGGGTCCAGACCCCACCCCCACCACCACCGCCTCCCCCACCCGGAAAATTAAAATATTTTAAATTTACATAGTAAAATTATCACAAATATGCCTCGGACCCCCTCTGGCAAACACAATTATCCTTCATACCCCCCTGGAAAAAATTTCTGGATCCGCACATGATAGAAACTCTGAAGAAGAAAAAAACACACAGATGCATACACACTAATGATTATGAATCAAATAATATAAAATAAATGTTATATGAAAATTAAATATTTGTCTTTTCATGTCAGATGATATCATACTCAAAGAGAAATATACAAAAAATATAATGGCTTGTCAATGATATTTAGTACCGGTAGATATAATCAAGTACATGTATTTCATTTATTTTTAATTTTTTTTTGCTATAAAGGTGAACAACTGTCCCATGTGTAGAACTGAATTTCCCACAGATGACGCTGATTATGAAAACTATAAGAAACACAAGGTGAAAAAAAAAAAGCATTTCATTATTCAATTCACTTGTTAGAGCTAGTCTTCAAATAAAAAACTATGCTCATCTTTGATTCTGAATGATTTTATTTTTGTTTTTTAATTTTGTTTTAAAACAATTTTCATTTGTTTTAAAAAAGATGTTTTTGAAAAGTTCTACATTTAATGAATACATGTATAAACTTTATTTACAGGCAAGAGCAAAACAACGAGAGTTTGAGATAGACACTTTGCATGATGCCATGTTTGGATAAAAATACTTTTTTAAAAACATGTTTTAAAGAAATTATTGAATATGTTAACTTATAAAAATGTGCAATTTTTGTTAATGAATCAGAAATTAAATTAACACTTAATTTTTTATTTCATAATATTTAAAATTTTTTAAGCCTAGTGTAAAGTTTTGTCATAATGAATTCATTTACATTTGTTTAATATATGAAGTACTTTATTTGTGATAATGTTATATTTTGATGTTGTTTTTTCATAATGAACTTTACATTGTAAATATAGTTCTTGTTTTATTTTATTGGTATCAAGACGTTAAAATAAATTTATTATAAATTTAAGTCTATTAAGGGCTTAGAAGAATACAGAGATCAGTAAGAAAGTTTAACAGAAAATCATAGGTAATCAAAGATATAAGAGCTCACCAAGTCCATGTATCACCATTTGAGGCTACTATTTTCATTTTTGAATTATATGAAAATAATAGTTTATGATCTATGTTATGATATGATACAAAAAAATGTAAATGAAATGTCAAGTTATCTCGTACGATATGATATATTTGATATGACTACTTTCATTCAAATCATGTAAATATCATATCACATGATAGAATTAAAATTTATTTCATATATTATATATTTTCATAATTTGATTCAATAACAATCATATAATTTGGTATAATATTGATACAATATAGTGTTATATGAAGCAATGCATCATTGCACCATGTGATACAAGAGGATTTTGTATCACATGATAATTATATTTATTTATCAAATGATATGATACAATATTATATCATACCTTACATTATTTATCATGTGAAATTACATTATATCACATAGAATAAGATATTGTTTCATACAACATCATACAATATTGTATCATTATATGATACAAGATTTATATAGTACGATAAAATATGATAATATATTATATCATATTATAAAAAACAATATTGTACAGTATCATAATATTTACTGTGAATTCTTAAGCAAACCGATTGTAATTCACAGCACTGTAAAAACTGACAGGGCTGAAATTTACACGATTGAGTTCTAGCCAGTTTATCGATTGGTCGAAACCTTCAGGAACCTAAGAAAAATCACAGACTGCATGAAATAATCATAATGATACCGAACTCAAATTCCCATGAAAATTTGGCTATTTCTTTTTTCAATAACAATTTAACAATAATTTACTTACTTTTACCTACTACTAGTATTTATGATTAATTCAATAATTTATTACAAAAAAGATGTTAATACATATATAAACAATAAAATGTTATCTTTGATGATTCATGCGGACTTTGAAGGTAGTGATCATTGCAGAAAAAATTTACATCATTAAATTAACATAATTATCATTTTTTCTGCAATGTTGCTACCTTCATATCCTGCATGAATCACCAAAGAAAGCATTTTATTGTTTATACAGATAATGCAATTTAGTTTCATATGATATATTGTATTACGAGGGTCAATCAAAACAATACGAAGACTTTTGCCATAGCTTTTTTACTAAATGTCATTAAAAAAAAAAAATACGCAATAAATTTAATTGATTTGAATTTAAAAAAAATTAAAATGTATTTCTTTATAACTAAGAATTATTTGAAATTTGAAGCTGTAAAATTGAGGTCATGGAGCACAACAAAATCGTTTGCTATCATATGCAAACAATAATCCATATTATGCCAGTCATATTACTACAAATTACGCCTAAAACCAAATAACATTTTAAATCTCAAATTGGGTATTGTAATGATAATTTATGTACCAAATTGTAACGGGATATATTCTTTCATTAAACAGAAAAAATAAATTTTCAGAAAAATATTTAGTCGAAAGTTAAGATATAGTTACGTAATCTGACTTTTTCCTTTAAAATAAACATACTTCTGTTTCTGGCACAAATGTGAATGAATAAGATGTCGAGTGGACATACTGAGTAACTTGGTAATACATTGTACTAACTCTCACAGGGACCTGTGGACTGACATGTTTCTTCGTTGGTGACGTTTCTTCTTTGATATAAGTATTTCTCCACTATATCTCAAAATCAAACTGTTTCGATCACTACTATTATCTTTAACAAAATATCTAAGATCAAAAGGGGCAAATTTTCAAGAAAAATTTAAGAAATTGGAATTTCTGCACATCAATACGTACGTATGGCATACCAAATTCACAAAAATAAGTTAAACATAGTTTCACAGTCGATGAACTAGGTTTATCGGTTGTAAACTATAGTTTATGGACCCGTAAACTATATAGTTAACGTCGTTAAAGGCCGAACATTTTTACCCGGTGGTAAATTTCGGGTGAAGGCGGGGCTAATTTCTTGAGGTGTAATGCAAATGATTAAAAATGACATTGTTCTGTTCTTGTACGTGTAATTTGCATACAAAACAACATGTAGAACCTCATATTTAATGCTTTTTCATCTTTTGACAACAGCTTTGACGAGTTTTGGGCAGAAACAAGCCAGTGTAAGAAATGTTCACATTTTTATGTACAAGATGACCGCACATCCCCTTTAAGAGGTCTGCGGCTTATGTACGTGTTTTAGGGAAAGCGGTGATGAAAGAGAAATATGGCGGACAATGCCTATTTACGAGCGGTGTTCAGATTTAAGTTTATTCACAGACAGAGAAACTTAGATTAGCATTCGTAAACTATAGTTTACATCCGTTAAATATCATTATGGTTTAAAAGATGCAAAGTTTATTACCTAAGGTTTCATGAAATTATATTCAGTGATTTTGCTAGAAAATTGTTCGGAACAATAATTAGTTAATGTCAACCAAAATCATAGGTTTAAAAGGAACATACTTCCCAGAAAAATACATACGAAGAAATTAGAATTTTTAGCAAACGTGCATATCTATACATTGAGTCTATTGTTACCTATAAAGATTCTTAAGAGTTCTGTGCAGTGGTTTAAGATGGGTTGCGCTGTCAAAAAAAACAGGACCGACAGGTTAAGAACATATTGTGTGGGGGTATCATTAGACTTTCATGTAGCGTTATTTCGCGAGTGCGTCACTAATTACTCAAATATACATTTGAATGTACCATGACATATCCCGGAAAAAGATAATATGCATGCAGAGTAAAATACTACAACCTTTGCAAATAGAAGATCCACTGAATTTATTCTCGTTATTTTAACTGAGGAAAAACACTGCCTTAAGACCATAAATTTTGAAGACTTACAAGTTGAAATTTGAAATAACGGATGTTCAATTAAATAAAATTTAGTAAAATTGACAAATTACTTTCAAACAAGTTGGCGTTTGAATATTATGTCGGGTACTTATAGAAACATGCAAAGCAAGTGGGCAATTGAGATGTAGATTCGACAGCCAGGAATAATGGCACACAGGCAGAGTGAAACTTTCATTGTGTTTTTCGACTTCTACAGGAATTGGAAATTGGTAAGAAAATTTATTTTTTTTGGTAGCATTTGGTTTCATCAAATGTCTGTTTATAGCAACAAAGCGCAATTCGTGTAAAATCATATACACTTCCTATTGTTTTTAATGATTTCGTCGTCTCCGAGTCTTTTCTCGATGGTCTTCTTAAAGTGTAAAGATTACGCATTTCAATATAAAACAAAAAACATGTATGTTTTTTTTTTAAACGGAGAGTTGACCCAGAAAAGACAAATAATGCACTTTTCTTTTCCAATATATTTTTCGGGAGGAAAATAAACTACGTCCGCGTTTTAAGGTGGTATGGGACACATCCATATTGTGGCGTACTTCCTATCGAATTAAACAATAAAATCAAGTATCATTTTATAATTTCTTCCTTTCTAATTATCATGAACAGCGTAGCTCAATGGGTTAGAGCGTTAGCTACGAATCACCATGTCACCTGCCCAGGCTTTTATAATTTTTACCTTTCCCAAAATTATTTGAAAAATCTAAAACGGTGAAAGTATTTGGATTAATTTTTGAAACAAAACGAGTTGCGTTATATATCCCATTTACAGAATTTGCGAGCTGTCACTCAAGACATAAATTGCATACATTACTCCTCAATACCAGATGTCACGTTTCCTTCCTCATTCTGAATTTTAATGCAACATTGCTTCTCAGATGCTTGCTATGAAGCATTGTCAATCATACTTCTGTTTGTATTGATACCAACATTTGCGTGGCAAAAAATCACTAGTATATTAACATCTTTTCTTATATCATCACAAAGACTTTTTTAAAAGATCAATTTTATTACAAGTTGATGACTGCACATAAAATTCAACTACAAAATGCTCCTCACATGAGAAATGAAAAATGAAAATGATGAGTGTCAAATGGATCATGAAAGGACTCTTCTCTCTCTCTGAATGAACTCCCTGTCACAAAGAGCACACAACAACACAGACTTCCCATTTTTAATGACAATGGCCATAATCTGCAATGAAAGAAAATAGAACTTTGTAATTGCATGAATTATGCATACTTCATTATTTTATATCACATTAAAAAAATTCTTTATTAAAATAAAGTGCTTTTATATCTGATTTACAAATATTTCAAAATATTGAAAAATTGACAACTCAATATTAAGTTAAAATTCTTGTAATTTTTTTTATTGAATTCATATCTGCAAATTATCTACTATAAAAGCTCCTATAGAGATCCTAATCAATCATCCATTTTCTGCAAAGAAAGTGATTGGAAGCCTACAAAGGATTCAAAATTCCCTGAAAGTCAGAGAAAGGTTAGATTGGGTACCTGTCAACAACTAAACAGATTAGACAAAGTGAATAGGAAAAGGCATGCAATACAAAAGTAGGTCCAAGCTATCAAATTCTGTTGGTCTCCCCCTGATTTATCACCTGTGATTATCGGTTGTATGGATGGTATCCACCACCACCACCTCGGCCGCCCTTCTGAGATTTACCATAGTTACTCTGCTGTTGACCTAGAAGAGTGCAAAATGCCAAAATTAAGTTCACTTGAAAATGGACAATTTCTTTTTCACATTTATTTTATAAGAATTTAGAATGGGTGTTTTATCAAACATTTCTATCTACAAATTTTCACACCAAAATTTTCAGAGGGTTGGTTATAATATTTGCTTTTCATCTTCAGTGCACTCCTTCTATGATTAACTTGAAGGGCCTCCAAGTATTTTTTTTTTCTCAGAATTCATGGATTAACAGAAGGATGGGAGACCAACACAATTTCATGCTTTTTGGTCCAAAGACTTCTTCCTGCAAATATCCCCCGTGAAAAGCAACAAAAGGAACATCCCCTCTGAACAACCCTCTGAAATTTTGAAATCAAACAATGAACAGGTTAGTATAATGCTGAAAAAGTTAGTAGTCATTCAACAAGGATAAAGTTATACAGAAACTTCCAAACCATTGTAGCACAACCTACTCACCCTGATCGTATCCGTAGTAGTCATAACCTAGAAAATTACAAACACCAAACTTATTGCACATTCATACTATGTTATGTTTTTGTAGCCTCTTCCTAACCACACTTTCCTACTGACGAAAAGATGGTTTTTGGAGTCACCGGCTTTGAAATTACTTTTTTTCCTTTTTTTTTTTTTTTTGGTGCAATTACTTTCTTTTAATTGTGATTTAAAACACATACACAATGCTACAACAGTCTGGAAGAGGCTACAATTAAAAAAAAAACAACAAAAAATAAACATGCAAAACTCAGTTAACTATTAGTTTTCAGTGAAAAATGGAGGGTAGTGTTTTTGACAGATGTTCTTCATGCATGCAACAATATCTTATTGAATCGAATGCCACAAAATTTTCAATCAAAACCAATAGAACTGTACATTTACATGTATATTCATTGAAAAAAGACAATGAATCATCATATCAATCTTAAATTTAAGACATTTTCGTTTACATTGTTTTTTCAACTAAATTTTCTCTCGCTCTTATTTCACACCTTTTCAACAACACAAGTTAGTTTTCAAATTCAAAACACTAATAAAAGAAAAGATCAACAATCAAGATAGGAGGAAAATGTATTCTAACTGAACACATCTGTGCAACACTGTCTTTAGTAATAATAGTAAAACGTCCTACCGTCACCACCGTATCCTCCATAGTTGTTGTAGTACTGATCATATCCACCCCAGTTTCCATAGTTGGGTCCACCTCCGTAATAATCATATCCATATCCGTATCCTCCTTGGCCGTATCCTCCATAGCCATATCCACCGTAACCATACCCCTGGTTATATCCCTGCCATCCTGCAATGCCAGATTCAGTATCTGGTTTTAATGATATTCTTTATAGTCGGCTTACCAGCATGTTTTATGTGAAAATTTTTAAGACAGATATTTCAAGGTTGAGGAGACTCACCCCCACGTCCACCACCGTATCCGTACCAGCCACCTCGGCCTCTCTTACTTTGGTTGTTCTGGGTAGCTTTTTTGACATCCACCTGTAGATCAAACAAGAAGAACCTCGGTTATTATCATGTTCTAGACTTTTTACCTGGCTGTATCAAAACAGTTAACCATTACATTAAAATTGTTTAATGTGATGGATAGTCTTGCAACTTGAACCGGGATTTTGAGGATCCAGTTACATTAACCTGTGAAAAATGCAAAAAGGGGTTATGATAAGACCTTTCAAACAAAATGAGGGCTTAGTTATCACTAAATGATTATATTGTCTTATACAATCACGCTTGTCAGATGTGTGGCGGTGAATACCTCAGACCCTCAACTGTATCTATGGCTCCTTTTCTCCAGAACCTGCATGATCTAGCTGGAAGTGGAACAAAAGGAGGTTCACTGTTAATTCATGTTCACAATCCCTGATCCTTTACAGCCCATTTGAACCACTTTATATCTTACCCATTTATTCTTATCTCTTGATAGTCTTTCACCTTATTGATTTATCCTTAGTCATGATGTGTTAGATATAAACAGATAAATCAAATGAATTATATTTCCCCTGAAAAAGAAAGTTTGAAGAGAAACTTGTTTCAATCGCTCTAGGTACAATACCTGTGTGTAGCAATGACTATTAGATCTGGGTTGTCCAATGGTCATCAACTCTTGTAGATTAGTCATGCAAGGGTCTCCAGATGTTACCCCATCATAGAACCCTCCATTTTGGGTTTCTTCAGAATGATAGTATTTGGCACCCTTTGCATTCTTGTTCAATTATGCGATACTTTATGAATACTTATTTAATATCCTATTTTATATTCATCTCATTATCTATTTTGGGACTAAGAACTAGTTGAAGGTTATATTTCAGTACTCATAGTTATAATTAATTGTGCAACCTATTATTTTTTTCCTTAAATTGCAATTTAAAATCTACATATATATTTAAGCTTTCCATGTGCAGCTATTAATGATGAGGGGTATGTCTAGCAAGATCATTACTTTAGTTAATGTATTTTGTATAAGACATCTGATTCGTTTAAATATACTTTATCTAATATTGAAAAGTCCGACAGACAAATAGTGATTGAAGGAACCCTCTGGGGCAAGTATTTAGAGACAAACATGTATCCTTACCTCTTGATCTTTAATTTTGTGAACAGCTTGGTCAGTGATTTTCTTCACTGCATCTTCCTCCTTAAACTCAACAAAACAGAAAGCCCTCCTTTGCTCCTTTGTTTTGTCATATGGTAGATCAATTTTCTTTACCTGCAAATAATTGGAAACCATTAGCTATCTTTTAATTTTGTCATTTAAACCTAGCATTGTAAAGTACCAAAGTCCAGGACTTTCTATCCTTGAAACATTCTGTTTACACACCTTTACACAATTTAGACACATTGGAAAATGAAAACAAGCAAAGCAAATTTAACTAATAAAAATGTATTCAAAACAGGATATAATTAAAATTTCTTCCTCCTTTTATATATATGTAAATAAACAAGTTTTCTTTTCAGTGACTTTATAAACACATACATATTCAGTAACTTTCAGCAAGATTAAAACACAAAATGCTGCACAATTTTTTTTTTTTTTTTAGAAATTCAAATTCAGCTTATTTTTAATCAATTTTCATGGTTTAAACTATTTGAATTTAGAAATTAAATTCTCATCTCATACACTCAATTCCTTTATATATTTGATTTTACTTAATATTGTATCATCTAAATTTCCAAAAAAAAAAAGCCCTATGTCTCTATCTGATTAGTTTAGAAGTGACAAAAACTCATAAATTTTTTTTTTAAAGACAATTTAATCAATTGTAATTACCTCTCCAAATGTTTCAAAGTATTCTTTGATTTCAGCCTCTGTCAAGCTAGGGTCAACCTTTCCGACAAAGATCTTCTTAATAACTTCTTCCTTCTTCCGTGGATTAGCTTTCTTGGGATCTATATTTCTACCGCCTAAATTGTGTGTCTTCTCTTCCAGTACCTTTGTAAAACACACATTTACAAGTTATTTGATTTCAAGAAGGAAATTAATAATTCACATCACAACAAAGGAAGATAATTCAACTTACTTTATCTACTGTTGAAGGGTCTTTGAACACAACAAATCCAAAACCACGAGATCGTTTTGTCTCCAAATCCTGTTTTAAGACACAATTTTCAACCTCTCCAAACTTTGTGAAATAATCTTTTAAGTCCTCTGAAGTAGAAAAACAAAACAGGTTGAATTTTAAAAATCCTCAATTTACATTTGGAAGGGGAACTGCATCAATTTAATTTTACCGAAAATTTTAGTTATGTTCTTACTTTGTGAGGTTTCCCAACTGAGATTTCCAACAAATATTTTGCTGAAAAAGAATAAAGTAAAATCTTAAATAATGCTCTGTTAATAATTCTGCAATATTGCTGGAGACAAACTATTCGAATTGTGGAGACAATAGCATTTTATTCAAGAATAAACTGTTCATACGATGAAGTTTGCACGTATCTTGTAGTGTATTCTTTCTAAGTTATGAATTTCACAAAGCCAAAATGGAGGCCAAAAAATGCTAAGCATGCGCAGTAAGAAAACACGCACAAACGCGGGGTGATAAAAATTACACAAGTTTCCATCCACAAAAGCGTAATTTAATTTGTAATCCTTGCAAACATGTTCATTTTCCATCAACAACATTCACTTACATACAAAAATCAAATAGCATTATTCTGTTTTACATGCATTTCCTAAAACGACCAAAGCACGCGGTCTTACCGATCATCATCGTCATCCATAATTTTGCCTTCTCCGCCACCTCCAGCACCAGCACTGAAATCTGTTTCTTGTCCTTCCATGGGCTCTGCATTTTGTTGCTGTTGTTCGAACTGTTCGAATCCTCCTTCTCCATTTGCTTGCTGATCGTATGTGTAGTCTTGTTGTTCCGCCATTGTGCAGTCTTCAACTCGATCAAAATGGCTGTAGGATTGGCGTCTTTGTCACGTGTTTTATATCTTGAATTGCTATTGGTTGCATTTGAAAGCGTCATCTAGAGGAGAGTTATGGGGAGATAAATATGTTTTACTTACCCCCCCCCCTTTAAAAAAAATTAAATGGGGAATTCAGGGGTTAATCAATGCTAGAGGATTTTTGAAAGATATAGAGGATATGTCTTCTTAGTATTTGGAGGACCTTGTGGGGAATGTTTTCCGGAAAAATCATAATAATTATTGTTTAAGATGAAGAGGTTTCCATCATGATTTATTTTATAAAATAAAATGAATGCGTAGTACAGATTTTTTAAATTTAAATTCCCTATTTCATTCACATGTTTTTATTTATCCAAAAGTTTTTTCCTTAACACTTTGCCATTTTTAAAATAATGTATAGAATTAATATCTACAATATCTATAGTTAAATACGATGAAGTTATAGTATGCACTTCAGCCCCTCCAACACCTTCTTTTCCTACATACTGAATAAAGAAAAGCAAAAAAAAAAAAAAAACAAACAAACAAAAAAAAAAAAAAAAAACAAAAACAAACAAACAAACAAAAACAAAAAGAACCAAAAAAAAAAAAAAACAAAAAAACAAAACAAAACAAAACAAAACAAAAACAAATAAAGAGATGACTGCTTTAGAAAAACAAAATACTATCTTTTTTGTTTGTTAAAAAACATGTTTCTGTAAGAAAATTTTTATCAATTTTCTGCTATTATTTACGTAGAGAGAGAGAGAGAGAGAGAGAGAGAGAGAGAGAGAGAGAGAGAGAGAGAGAGAGAGAGAGAGAGAGAGAGAGAGAGAGAGAGAGAGAGAGAGAGAGAGAGAGATCATAACTATAACGGAGATTTGATTGGAATCAGACCTATTAGCATTTGGCTTATATATAGAAATAATATTGGTATTAATATATCATATCTCATAGTTATTGACTTTTATTTTTAAATTGAGGGGAAAATCGCGGATTGTTTAGTCAATGTTGTATCTATCATAACCAGAAGTAAAACTGATAATAGATATATTCTACTTGTCAATATATGCCCCCCCCCCCCCCCGGCCGATTCCACATCAGAAAAGGCAACGAGAAATCTAATTGAATTGTACACAAATGGAATTACCAGCTTGGCTAGTTTTTCAAAGCTATCATATAAGTTATAAGATCTCATCATTCTTTTTTTTCCACAAAACTGCCATCACTGATTGTAAGCAAACAGTTATGGAGTGAAGATTTTTGTGACACACGCATGATTTATCGAAATGGACGTTTTATCCGGAGGAACGAGTCTTTAGGATAAAAATCTATATGGAAGATATGGAAATCAAGTTTTATCTACAGGCTAACGGTTCTAAGTGATAGCGAGGTAGACAGACTTTGAGGAAAGAGTTGTATGCTCTCTCTCTCTCTCTCTCTCTCTCTCTCTCTCTCTCTCTCTCTCTCTCTCTCTCTCTCTCTCTCTCTCTCTCTCTCTCCAAATTTTATGCTCGGGATCGATATCCACATTCTTCAACGGAAGTTGTAGGTTTCTAAGCAACACAGGTCACAATTGTGTTTGGCGGATAAGGTATGTTCCGTGTTCTTTCCTGATAGATTTAACTTGAGAATTTATTATTTTTATTTTTTAACTCATGATTATTTTAATGTTGAATATTCAATGAATGCGTCAAATGACTACAATTTTTCTGCAACGTTATCAAAATATCTCGCAAAGAATCCGCAGTCGTTCCCATGATGATGATAGTATAAAAAGAGACCTAGGCGATGTTGTAAACAAAACCAATTTCTAAACATGTGCATCAATACCAGCTATTGAAAATGGGCAAGATAAAGATAAATATCTAATAATTGTTCCTCGTCTTGTGTAGGTATTCTAGATATTTGTATTATAGGTACTGTCACTCAGAATCAGACCACAGGAGTCGGCAATTTTATCAATTTGTTGTAAATAAATGAGAAATAGGCAAAATCCTACCAGTGAGCGTAGTGAGTGAAGCAACGTTCCCTCGCAAAGCTCACTGATAGGGTTTTGCCTATTTCTCATATATTTACAACAAGTTGATAAAATTGCGTGACTCCTGTGATCAGACACTACTTATCATGAAAAGAATATACTACAATAATATATCCCATGCAGCTATGCAGGGTCAATCAAATTTGTTTACATTGTTTATAAGTAAAACAAAATCTTTTAATTATCATTAAGAATCCTGTTATTGTAGATACCAAAATTTGATATATTATGTTGACATCATGTATGTAACAATGTTGCAATGATAAAACTACTTGGCATATGAATAACCAAGTTCCTTTGCAATTATTTTGTTCTTTCAAAATTCAGATTAACCATGGCTGCCGCAGTGGCCCAAGGTGTTGAAAGTAGGATCAGAACTCTTGCACAAACAAAACGCATCAGAATCAAAGATTACTTCCAAGACTTTGATAAACTAAAAGGAGGTGCAGTCACAGGTAGGAATAGATTTTGATTATTATCACAATTTTTTCTTTGTAATAAATCTTATTTTCAAAATTATTAAAATTCATAAACTATTGTTTTCCAGAAAACCAGTTTTTCAGATGTCTATGGAGTGCTTTAGGTTTGCAAATGGACGCCAAAGATGCGGAGGCCATCAAACAAAAATACATGAGGAATGATGGCTCAGTCAATTATATGCAGTTTTGCAATGAAATTGATTTGAACTTCAACCCAAACAACCTGAAAAAGAACCCAAAAGATCAAACTGTTGAAGTACCTGAATTGTAAGTTTACAGTAAAAACCAGGAGTGTGTCATTCTCTATAATGTGATTGAAAAAGATAATTTTATATTTCAGTTTACTTACTGATATTGATTGAAAATATGTAACAAATACCAATATATGAACAGATTCTTTATGATAAATCTGTTCTTGCCATTTCTGAATGGCATGTTCAACATTATATCATACATTGTAATTCATTGCATAGTTGTTTTATCTATACATGTATAAAATCAAATGCTGAGTATAGCAAATCTTAAACAGTCATTTTATATTTATATTAGATGAATCCTTTCTCCCTTGATCACCAAGTTGATTTTTGTGTAAGTACAGAATTTATCTTAATTTTCAGCCTGGGAACCATAAGATCTGTCAGGCCCCTGGCTCCCACTGATGAGGATAAACTGCTGACACTTTTGGGGAAGATGCAGAAGTTTTATCAGTATCATGGAATCAACCTCAGGACATGCTATGAAGATTTTGACAGGCACCACATGGGAGTTGTCACCGAAAGTCAGGTAACTTAATTCAATCAATACAACAATTTTTTCCAAGGAAGAGAAAGTTAAAAGAAAACTGAGAGTTGTCTCCCTTATGATCATCAATTATTATGTGACAAATTTGCCAAAGATTTTTTTTTTATAAGCCTAATAATTCATTAGTATAACAATGGATTGATTTACTCTCTTATTTTATAGCATTTATAACATGTATTTCTGCCAAAAATTTGAGTGGAGTAAACTATAAATGAGACTGTTGATGTCATATTTTTTTTGAGATAATTTTATTCTGAACTTAAAAAAAACCAACAATTTGCTATAAATCATTACCCTTAACACCTGCAATTAGATTGAGATATAACTGCATATTAAGCCAATTACTAATCCAACAAATTCAAATTCATAGTTTCACAGACAATTTCCCGGCCCACCAGATGTGAGTGACAATGAAATTGCACTGCTGGTTCAGAAATACAGGGACCCTGACAGGCCCGGTCTGTTTAACTACCTGAATCTTCACCATGATTTAGTGGCCATACAACAACATATGGCTGCCCAGAAAGAGCTGCCTTCCCTTGGATCCAAGAAAAACATGGACCAAGTTCCAGTCATTGTAAGCTATACAAGAACTCCAACCTTATTTGTAAATTGGTGAAATGCACTCAGCGGTGGCTGAACAATAATGACTAAATTGCTATAATTTCTAAATTTTGATAATTTGCTATAATAGATTAAGATTGAATAGCAATTAATACATGAAATTTTTTTTAACCAAATTTAAACAATATTTTAAGGTAAAGCAACCTAATGCTTGAAAGGCTACTGATCAAAAAACCTTAATTTGTAAATTTTTCTTAATAATATCTTTCAAAGAATGTTTTAAAAAATTCAGTTTGAATTATTATCTGAATGCAGGAAACAGGAGATACAGCCCTGAATGAAATCTTTGAGAGAATCAGAGTGGCCGTGTTTAAGAATGGCATCCGAACAACAGAATTCTTTCGTGACCACGACAAACTGAGAAGCGGAATTGTGACGGAGAGCCAGTTTAAATGTGGCCTGTCCCTGGCGGTGGGGAAGGAGGCCCAGCTCTCCAGGGCGGAGATCCAGAAGGTGGTGGAGTATTACAGGGTGGCTGAAGACAGGGTCCAGTACAGAGAGTTCTGTCAGATGATGGAGAATGGTCAGTACATGTGCACTGTCTACTGGTATTTTCTTTATAGGTTTAACAGTTACTGTTTCATTACTGACAAAATACATCAAGTGGTATCTCCCTATTTACATCAGAATTAGTTAATTTATAAGTAAGAAATTGATTAAAAAATGTTTAAATTTTTCATGACTTTGTTGATGGAGTTCATCATTTGAGGTTTACTGATTAAAGTGGATGGAGAGTTATCTCCCTTAAGATCTTTTGTTAGTGACAAATGTATCGGAGAGAATTTATAATAAGAGATAAAATGATTTATTTTTATGATATAATAGCAATTTAACTGTTTTATCTTATAGCATTCAACATCCCTGAGTTGGAGAAGAAGCCTCTACAAAATGTTGTACGTCCTCAGAGAGGTGCTTTATCCAGAGTAAGTCTGCTCCTTACTAAAAATTTAAATATGCTTTGTGTATATACGTCCAGGTAAAATGTTAAAATTGTTTCAGTTAAAATTTGTTAGATGGAGCTCATTATATGCACTTTAATTAAAAATCTTCAATTTATTAAAATATTCAGATTTAGAATTTTCTATTTTTGTTGATGCATTTTTACAAAGGACTCATATGACATGAAAAGAAGTAGAAATTATTGCATTTTAGGATTTTAAATTTGAGAAAAATTAACAGGTAATAATTAAGTAAAGGTTATTCAAATTAATGTAATTTTAATTAATTTCCTGCTTGATTTTAGACATTGAAAGGACTGACTGATGAAGAGGATATGCAGTGTGAGCAGATTCTGCAGAAGATCCGAGAACAAGTCCAGAGGAGGAGACTAATGATCTACCCCTACTTCAAAGACCATGACAGAGTACGTCAATCAAACTCAAACTGACCTTATATTTACCATATCTTCTAACCTCTCTCTTAATATGGCAGGGCATTTTTTTTTCTTTTGATTTTATGCATCAGAGAAATTTGATTGAAATGTGATTAATGTATTCCCTAGATAAAAGACCTATCCCCACCACTTTAAAGTTAGATTTATGAATTAAACATAATGAAGAATAAAGTTCTATAAGAGTTTATTTGGAAGTTGTTTCTTTAACACATATAGTTATTGTGAACATTTATCTAATGGTAATTTAGATTTTTTTTTATATATATTTACACAAGCATGTATTTATTTATATTCATGTATTGCTTTTTCAGGGAGTGGCCTACACAAGAGTTGTGACTCCCACTCAGTTCTCCCGAGTTCTCCATTACCTGAGTCTGAACGTCAACCCAGAAGAGCTGAAGCTTCTGCTGAGGAAATTCCAGGACCCAGCCAGTGGTGATGTCAACTACCCAGCCTTTGTACAAACTGTGGATAAAGGTGAGGCTTAACCCTGTGAAAGCAAAGGGCAGTTTGTGTAATAAGCTCCCATGTCATTGCTGTCAATCAGTAAGTCTTTGATATGTCAGTCTCAGTTTGAGTATATATTTTGTGTTATTTCAAGCACATTCTATTGTTACCAGATTAAGTTGAATTATTGTACACTTATGTATCACACCTATGTGAAGTAAATTCTCTGCATAATGACAAGTTGCCACTAATGAAAGAATTAGGTGAAAGTCTTTGCTATATCACTAAGAAGGAATCTTAAGATTTTATATCAAAATAATCACTTTGAGCAGATAATATATGAATGTAAGGAGAAAATATCAAGCTACAATGAATTGCTATTGACTCTTGACAGAATTTGTTGGCCACACCTTGGAGGATGTCAGTATGATTGACCAAACCAGAACCAATATCCCAGTCGTAGAGAAGGAAGTGTCTGCAGCAGACAGCAATGTCTCATTTGAGGAGCTGATGGCCAGAATCCGCCATATTGCTCTAACTAACCGACTACGAGTAAGGACAACTTTCAGGAAATCTCTATACCTGACATTATTGCTTACTTCCAAACAAAAAGCTTGCATATGATATTCCCTGCAGAATTTATTGGACTCCAGTGAATGATACCAGTATATATAAAGATGTTAAATAATTGAATACATACTGTTAAAACAAGAAAATAGCAGTGATGAATAGTGTAAAGGTCCCTGATGAATTTTAGTGCATACTCACTTCAATGCTGTATTTTCCCAATCTACTACTTGAAGAAAATTGATGCAATGTAAAATTTAATAATACTCAGTACTCATTACACCATCTTCTGTAAAAAACAATTAAGCACATACAATTCTTATTTTTAATTACAGGTGATAGAATTTTTCCAAGACTTTGATCCCCTGAGGAGCGGTTACATCAGTAAGACTCAGTTCAAGCGAGCCCTGGCCACCATGGGGCTGAGTAAGCTCGGCTCCCAGGATCTGACGGAGGCTCAGTACCAGATGCTGGCCAAGTACTACGAGAGCTCCAGCTCCCCAGACAAAGTCTGCTGGAAGCAGTTCCACGATGATATAGAAAATGGTAGGTTGCATAAGTAACTTGTGATAAGCTGTGCCACAGACTTCAACTTTGATGAAAAATCAATTAAATGTACTTTCTGATTTTGAAATGAATTTAAATGTTATGAGAATAAGTACATGTATGTACAAATAATGAGATTAACTGTGATGGAAATGCTTTGTATTTTATTTGAACTATTTAATCTTTTGACTGAAATGTTAAAACAAAGTAGAAAGGATTCACCCTCTTGCAGTGAATCAGTTTCATAGCTTTTCTATCGAAAATAAAACTAACTTCATTTTTCTCTACAGTTTTCACACAGCCAGGACTTGAGAAGGCTCCAACTTATCAAGTTCCACAGTCAGAGGTTTTCAGAGTCCCCAAGCCTGGTACAGTGAACTGGGAGGGAGCTAGCCAAGACCATCTGAACCTGGTGGCAGAAACCATGAACAGGCTCCAACAGAAGGTCAACCAGAGGAGGATCCTGTGTAAACCATGCTTTCAGGACTTTGATAGGTACAGGATATTTACATATCATCATCATCATCATCATCATCATCATCATCATCATCATCATCATCATCATCATCATCATCCTTCTCTCTATTGCTAGTATTATCACTATCAACTTTTATCTTCATTTACTAACATCATTATCATCACCATCAGTAAATTTGCCAGATTAATCTGCTAGTGCTCTTATTTCATACAATACAAAGCTTTCTTCTCTGAAAAAAGATTTATTTATGAAGAGCAGTCTCAAGTTGACAAGAAAGTTTTATTTTGGTTATTGAGAAAGGTTTATTTAGTCTTCTTCATTTGATTTGAATGAAATAATATGAAAAAGAAATACATATCAAGCTTCATATTTTATGGTTCCAGACACAACAATGGCCATGTGACCAAGACCCAGTTCCGCCAATGCTTAACCTACTTACAATTGAACGTAGGCGAGGAAGAAATGAAGGCCCTGGAGGCCAAGTTCTGCAATGACATGGGATTTAACTACATTGCCTTCCTCCAAGAACTACAGCCCTACACGCCCCCGGACTTCATGTATGAGAAGAGGCTGGAAGAAGTCCGTCAGACTAACGTCAAAACCAGACTACCGGAGACAGACCCCATCTCTGATCTGGAGGGTGTGCTAATAAAGATCAAAACTAAGGTAGCTTACCAATGGCTTCTTTTATAACAAGCTGATAAATGGTTGTTATTCACCAATACTAGGTGTACTTTTGATTTCAAGTTCACTTGATCAAAAATTTTCATAGAAAATGTAAGATATGGATGTAAAATTAAATTACAAATGTTCTTTTAAAAAAAAGGTATTGCAACATGAATAACAATAGAACTAATAATTTGATTTAATTTGCAACTTTTAGGTATCCAGAGAGAGACTGAGAGTGTTGGACTTCATGAAGGATTATGATAAGCTCCGCTCCGGACGAATGCTGAAGACATCCTTCAGGAGAGCCTTGGATCTGTGTGGATTCCAGCTGAAGGAATCAGAAATCTGTATCCTGGAGGATAGGTAAGATTTATAAAACCAAGACATCCCCTCCCCCCAAAAAAGGAATAAAAACAAAATAACTAGAGGATTCTGCTTTGATTAATCTGAAATAAAAGGACATGTATTTCAGATTGTTATAATGAAGTGGCTTACTTCATAAATAGTGGCTTATCTTTTCAATACAAGCTGATTTACAAACCTTTAGCGCTTCATTGTGCACAGGATTAGAATGTTTGATGCTAACAGTCATGTACTTTTTGTGTTATTTAGATACCAGTCCAGGAAGGACCCAGATTATGTGGAGTACACCCAGTTCTGTGATGAAGTGGAGTCCATTTTTACCTTTAAGGAGCTAGAGAAGGCACCACTCCAGGAGGTGGTCCCATTCAAACCTCCAGAGGAGTGGAAGCTCAACGCATTCAAGAATGCCGAGGAACAGCAAACTTTCGAGAATGCCATGTACAAAATTGCTGAAAAGGTGCGATGTCTCTCTTTCCAGCCTTACTTTCTCTCTCTCTCTCTCTCTCTCTCTCTCTCTCTCTCTCTCTCTCTCTCTCTCTCTCTCTCTCTCCTTAGATATAATATACATTGGTTTTATTTTCCTAAAATTATTTGTGTTATAGAAAATTAAATTAATTTGTGTATATGAAAAGTTGGAATCGCTAATGTGATATTCTTTGCTAATTCTAGTAAAGAAATGCATGTGAAAAAGTAGTACATGTTCAAATCTCTTATAGAGCATCTAATTTCAAATAGTGGTATAATTTCCATTGTTTGACTTCCACATGACATAAATACATGTGTTTTATGAAAACATGCCGTTACAAATGTGAACAGATGTTAAATGCCAAATTTATTCATCATTATTTAAAAGAAATTAATTGAATTAACTTTCATGTAAACATTACCTTTACAGGTCAGGAAACACCAGATGCAGTTATTCCCCTTGTTCGAGGATTACGACAGGGTTCACCGAGGGTGTGTGTCCGAATCTCAGTTCCACCGAGTCCTGACTGAGCTCGAGCTCGGAAGTCTCGTCAACAGACAGGAAATCGAACTTATCTCGAACTGTTTCCTCATCAACCAAGGTCGACGAGATGTATATTACATCGGCTTCTGTGATAGAATTTATGAAATTGCCAAATTTGAGTGGAGAAAACCATAAACAATAATAATGAGTAAAAGAAGTGAAAATTGAAAAAAATCACTTATTTTCAGAAGTATTATCAAGCATTATATAAATGAAAACATTTTTTGTGTTATATTCTTGTGTATACTTTAGAAATTAACACTCTAAAACTGTTAAAAGGTTTTGATTCGAAGGGAGGTAATATGATGAAATATAGTGCACTGAATGTCCAGTTTTTGAAAAAGTTGACTGTGATTCATGAAATGTAAACCATTCAAAGCTTATTTTAATCATTTGTGACATTTGTTAAATTCTCTCCTCTGTTTGTTATGGATGTTACATTTTATGTTTAAATATATACAAGTATTCCATTGTTAATGAAAAGATTCATTGTGAATAAAGTGACTTTTATACTATTTGAGATGCATTTCATTGAGATTTTTCCAATGATAACTTGTTCTTTCCCAATTTTTTTGTCTAATATCAATTAAAATTGAAATATACAACAATCTTTCTTTAGATAATTAAATAATTGATTAAAAGGGATTTCATTTTAACAAAATCATGGTACATGTGTATATTTTAACCTCTTCAAGTTCATAGGTAAAAAAACCCACTTTACGCTTATTTTTAAGTATTTGACCCCTCGAAGTCATTTCGTTAAAACGAATGATCGCAACAATAAGCTACAGGTATATATACATATATTTATGCATTTCAGTGGTGTGTGCATACTTAAATAAAAAGAAATGGGTTACAACTTTTAAGGGAAAAAAGAAGGAAAATACTTTTATAAATAAGCTTGGCCAATATAAGTAACAAAGACCTTTAAAGCTTTTAAATCTGCCTATACAATTAAATTAAAATCAAATTTAACTTTTTTGTTGCTCCCATTTTCTACCAGAGTACTGGGTGGGCGGATCAAAGAATCGAATTAAATTAATTTTCCATTTGATTGCTTAAATTGCATGTACATCCTTTTCCGATTGCTTCTGTCAACTATTAATAGCTATAGAAACCCTGGATCCCCTCGAGTGTAAACTCTCTGAAGAGGAACGAGTCCATTCAGTAATGTTAGATATATGTACTGAACCCACCATAAACTTTTAAAAGACACCCCCGTCAGTTGAACTAAACGAGCAAGCAAAGACTCGGACCCTTTTCACTTCGTGAATTTGAATTTTACAAAACATGGTTCTGAATGTCCCCGGCTTGGTAGCAGTCATTATCTTCTATATCGTCATTCTCGCCATCGGACTATGGGCGGCCCGCCGGACCAAAGGGGAGACAAACAGCGAAAATGTGATGCTTGCTGGGAGGAATATTGGAGTTTTTGTTGGAGTGTTCACTATGACCGGTACAGTGTTTTTTGGTGGTTATTTTCCAGGGCAATGTTTACGCTTGAATGAAGGCTCATCTCCCTTTTGACTGTTTAAATTTACCTGTTGGCTGGTTGCCTTCAAAATATATTCACAGACATGTTTTCCCATTCATATAAGCTGTACATACATCGGTATTTGCAAACGTGCTTGCATTGCATCTGATTTTGTTAGTTTTATGACACGGTTTCAAGCGCAAACAATTTACAATGTATAAAGCTTTAAAAATGACAGACCCTTTAAAGACTCCATAGCTAGCTAGTCTCTCTCTCTCTCTCTCTCTCTCTCTCTCTCTCTCTCTCTCTCTCTCTCTCCGTTTAGGTAGCAGGACCATTCAAACCAGGTCACAGGACCATAAATTGAGAGTTATGTTAAAAACATACTTTATACCGATATATCCTTTTTTAATACCTCATAAACTTTAATCAGTCAGTCCTTTGTTAAGCAAAACGTTGAGTATTTTTATTTAAAACTTGACTGCTTAAAAATTTTTAATACAATTTATTCCTAGTTTATGGTTTTGGGGTCATTTTAACCCTTATTTCAGCATCATTTAAGCGCCTTTTTATAACACACAAGGTATAACAACTTTAGTTTTGTGTTTCAGCTACCTGGGTAGGTGGCGGGTTCATTAATGGAACAGCGGAGACAGTGTATAGCTATGGACTGGTCAACACTCAAGCTCCCCTGGGATACGCCCTTAGTCTCGTTATAGGTATAAAAATCTAAGAAAAATTGGGTTCGACTGTAATCATCAGCTATTTTGTTTAACCGACATTTTATCTTCTTCTAATTTGCAGACGAGAAAAATTCTAGTCACATATTGAAAGATTTCATAGTTTCCAGGTCTAATTTTATTGATTCATTTTCTTGTTTAATAATCGTCTTTTAAATTAAGGCGGGATATTTTTTGCCAAAAAGATGCGCCAGCAAGGGTATGTCACAATGTTGGATCCATTCACCCGGAAATATGGGGAGAGGATGGGCGGACTGATCTACATACCGGCGTTGCTAGGAGAGGTTTTCTGGTCCGGGGCCATACTGGCTGCTCTGGGTAGGTCGAAGGTCAAAAATGGCATATTAGTCGTAGAAAACAAAAATAAATGATTCCACAAAGAAAATTTATTTAAAAAATCCGCCAAAATTGGCAGCAACGAAAATTAACCAGACTGGAATTTATACTTTATAATGGATTCGGATGCCCCTTTTTCTGGTAGAGACTTTTTTTCAAAGTAATGAATGGAATACTTATTGTCAAATAATGTTAAGTCATCTGAAACACAGTCTAGTTGTATAACCGATTCTGTCCTTTCTGAAATAATGGCATGCTTGATCAAAAGTCATATTTAATGCATACCGATGAATGACTTATTATTACAACAAAAGCCAAACAACGAATAACAAGCGTAGAGTCCTGTTGCGGACCAATGACCCAGCCGGGATGAAGGAGAGGTGGTGGTGGTGGTGGTGGTGGTTATCTAAACCACCTGTAGTTTTCTTTTCAAAGAGTTTATCATTTATACTTCTTAAAAAGAATGTTTTATGTTTACTTGGCCCACCCCAATCTTGCAAAAATAAACTAGATCCGCCCCTGACACACAGTTTTGTTTCTATAGGCAGCACCCTGCGGGTGATCATTGGTCTCTCCCACGAAGTGGCCATTATTGTGTCTGCCTGTATCGCCGTCTTCTACACCCTTTTTGGAGGACTCTACTCCGTGGCCTACACTGACGTCGTACAACTCATCTGTATCTTCGTGGGCTTGGTAAGTACTTGTGTTCTTATTCCCATAGTCGGTTCAGTGGGCCTAGCATTTTGAAAAGAATGCGACAAGCGGACAGAAATTACGTCCAAAACTGGATTTCATATTTAACATAAATAGTGCTTGTGGGTAAATAGTGTGCAGTGACACTGAACTAAGTTTCAAAGGTCATAGCAGATCTTTTGAGATAGAACAAAAGGGAGAGAATATATATTGTCAAGACAAGGAATATATAAAAAGGTCTGAGAAGACTTTGACTTTGATCTAGAAGAAATTTAATTCTATAGATTTTATAAACAAAATTCATAATACGATGTGAGGTGTCATAAAAAAGATTGAAAACTAAAGATAATGCCTATGTTGGATCTAACGTCAAGGTTAAGGTGCCGTTCTATTACTTCCACTTTCAAAAATGAAATAATTAAATACCAGTGTTCGTTATATACGGAAGCCCTTTGTTTCCAGGTGAGAAAATATATTTATCTGGTGACCGCCAGATAGTCATGTGACGGACGCCAGATAATTGATTGGGGGCGCCATATACTTATCTGGGGGCCGCAAGATGAACTATTTTTCTCACCTGGCACCAACAGGCTTCCGTAGTTATGTTTGACGTCGTAATTTATTTCTTGCTTACACACATTCCCAATGTAGTGTAATGCAAATATTTAGAATATTTACGGAAAGGAGCAGGTGTAATGCGTTAAGTTTTTTGTCGGTTGATACTTTTTAGATATTATATTATATAGTACATAATTATAATTTATCAAATTAATACGCAACATTGTCTAGATAATTTGCTCATATTAAGAAGTCAAGCGATATGACTAGCAATAGCTAGACATCTTCAATTGAGTTATATCTGGGACTGAACAGTGCACGTGGATGTTCATTAATGAACATCAACTGTAATACTAGTTTTGGAAAAGCACATCCGTAACACAGTTTTTCCGGTCTCACCCAAAAGACATCAACTTAACTTCAGATCCCAAGCGATTGTCAAAGAAGCATTTCCTATATTATTTCAGACACAGAGGCAAAAGTGGTTGGATAGCAGCGATTTTGCAGTTACATCTAAATCTTCTTACATAAAACACCTATACGTCCTTCCTCTGTACTCATTTTTCACGTATTTTCCAAACTTTTCATTTTCAGTGGTTATGTGTCCCATTTGCCATGACCAGTGAGTTAGTGGAGAACATATCTGTCAATTCCTCCACAGAGTGGATCCAAGAGGTGGATCCCGTGTTTGTGGGAGTGTACATAGACTCCTTCCTCCTCCTGATATTCGGTGGGCTGCCCTGGCAGGTATACTTTCAAAGGGTCCTGTCTGCAAGGACGGTCGGAACCGCCAAGTACCTGTCTTTTGTTGGTGGACTAGGATGTCTAATCATGGCCATACCATCTGTCCTCATCGGGGCCATAGCTGTTAATGCTGGTATGTAACTAAAGGGTAATCAGAGAAAACCGTTGGTTCCTACGGTATTTCATTGTCGGCCCTTAAGTAGTACTCCATATGAGAGAGAGAGAGAGAGAGAGAGAGAGAGAGAGAGAGAGAGAGAGAGAGAGAGAGAGAGAGAATATCTGCTGGCTTACAAAGCGAATAGTTTAAGATTCTTGATTTTACTTCAGACTGGAATCGAACCGCTTTTGTAACCAGAGACAACTTTAATGCATCAGATATACCTAACAGAGCGTCCGACATCTTACCCTTGGTCCTGCAATACCTGACTCCAGAATGGGTCTCCTTCATTGGACTTGGAGCGGTTTCAGCTGCCGTAATGTCGTCTGCTGACTCTTCCATCTTATCCGCCAGTTGCATGTTTGCAAGAAATATCTATAAGATGATTTTCAGACAAAAGGTAAATCATTTCTGTAAATTTTTTAAAGACTTTGTCTGCCACAAAAATATAGGCATACATAACATTGTAACTATATCTTTTTTCAGGCTTCAGAAAATGAAGTCATTTGGGTGATGAGATTCGCTATATTTGGCGTTGGTGTCTTGGCAACAGTCATGGCTATTACAGTGAAGTCCATCTATACGTTGTGGTACCTCTGCTCTGACCTGGTATACGTTATATTGTTCCCGCAACTCCTCTGCGTAATCTATTTGCAAACTTCCAATACATACGGGTCACTAGTTGCCTACGTCATCGGCATGTTTTTCCGGATCGCTGGAGGAGAGCCGTCATTGGGTATCGACGTCCTCATTAAATTTCCATACTATTCTGTAGAGAACGGGCAGGTTTTCCCGTTTAAAACACTCTGCATGTTGATGTCCTTTACTTCGCTTGTTTTCGTGTCTTATTTGACTGACGTCTTGTTCAAGAGGGGAATTCTTCATCCTCGGTTTGATATATTCAAGTGTGTGGTGAACCAATGTGAAAGTGATGTCAAATTGCAAAAATACACCGTTAATTTAGAAACATTCGACAATCCTACGTATGCGCAGTCCAAAGAGGAGATCCCAACAGAAAAATAGACAGGTTGCAAGGACACGAGCCCAAACGTTAGAGACATAAACACGTATATACCCAGTACTATCTAGTATATGACAGTTGATGGGAGTTTTTTTTTTTTTAAATTAAGCAGCAAATATTTGAAACACCCTGATCACAAGCACTTGACATTATTGATATTTATCATAATGAAAAATACCCCCAACCTTATTTAAAAATTGAACAGGTATTTTTCAAACAGAGTAAAATTAAGATAATTAGGTGCCTGTGGATTTTTTTAGAGAAATGTTTAGGTTACAATGGATATGATGTAGTTGAATTTTTGTCTTGCAATATCATACAGATACCTATATTCTATTTCAAATTTATAATTTAATGGGTGGGTATAAATGCAGAATTGATTATTTTACAAAGTTGTCATAGTGTTAGATTTGTATTTAAAAATAAAACTTACAAAATGACACATATTCAGATTTAAGGGTTCTGCTTGTTTTGTTTGTTTGGTTTTTTTTCTATTGCATCTCTGAACATGCTTACACAATTCTATTCATAATGAAAAAAATAATTGAAAATGTACAAAACTATTTTATCATTATTAACAACAAAACAACGCATTCCTACTCAACACGTAGGGCTTATAGACGTGTACTTCTTTATAGAGGGTTTTATTGACACTCAGCAAAAACCTTTTTGTTGCACAATGTAACTTTTACAATGTATGTTTTATTTTGCATCGTTAAAATCCAAATCTAAATAAATGAATAAAAGATTAAATTCAAACTGAAATTTGTAAGATCCAGATGGTAAAACTTTAAAAAAAAAATCATTTTTGAAAGAGTTACACTAAGTACATGTACATGCACTAAGTTGTCCTATTTATTTTGAGATGATGGACCTTGATATTGAGCGATAAGGTGCGTTTCTTAAAAAGCACACACCTCTATCCACGGAGAGCATTGTTTCCCCCTGTTACTTTTACATGTGTAATTTGTTGACATACATTTGATAACCTAGGTAAACACAATGTATTGTTTGTACCCGAGCAAACTTACTGTGTTCTCCTCACACCACATCCATCTTACGATCTCCCAGGAGAGAGAAACATGTTATATGTACATATGGACTCAATCTTTTCGAATCATCGTTGTTGCAAACTGATAAAAATCAGATTTTTTAAAATAAGTTTAAGACGAATGAAAACAAACAAAAAGCTAAGTGAAAGAAACAAGTCCAGAGAAACTGACCACTAGCATTTCTTGCTTTGAAAAATATTGAGAAGCCTATACTCATGCATTCTTTGTCTCTCCCTGTTGTATATCATACCTATACAGAATATATCTAATTTCTTCACATTAACTTTAACATGTCTCTGAGAAATATTATAATTTTACCAATGTTCCACATTTACTATCATATACTTCGTAGTTTGAGTGCACGTGAATAAACTAAATTTGAATTTACTGTTTGAATGATCCTTGAAATATTCAATATGAATGGTAATTATGACAGCGATTGACATAACTGAAAAATTAAACCTGTACTGAGTCTTGATATATGTATCGTATATATGATTTGTGTACATGAATGACTTCCGCATATATAATGTTTGTCGTTCATTGATCACAAAAATAATGGAAATCAATTTCAGTTGGCTCTTCATAGCAAAGCTTCAAACTTTAAGTAAAACGCAGATCTGTGTTGTAAAATCAAAGTACTAAAAGTACTGATATGCGTTGCTATGTACAAGTGTTATCGAGTTGACAGCAAAGACATGGTGTTTTACCTACATGGATTTTCACCTTTCACCTACAAAGTTGCTCACCCTACAAAGTTGATGAGAAGAGATATAAAACAAAAAGTCAATAATCCTATAAATGGTATCCTTTTTGCGTGTGTGTAAGATATACTTGAAATTTAGACAAGACAGCTGAAATGAATTCCATCATATCAAGGTAACCCAAGGTAAACAAAAAAAATCTTAACAACTTCATTATCAATTCCTCTGAGAGGTCTAATCACTGAAGTTTATATACTTGACACTGCATGCAATAAAAATCTCAAACCAAAGACGACTAAACAACTTTTGAGAGGAGCCTTGACGAGAGCGCGTGTATTACAGCTTCATATGAAAGAATCCAAAAAAAAATTCAGGTAAACTATTTGTCATAACATCATAAGGATTATGATGCTAGTGTGCAAAAATTGTGGTATAACTAATTTTGTTTTGTTCATGAAGCATATCATGCTGATGAAGAATTTGTTTATATTGTTGGAAATATGGGAGATGGAACACTGTACTGGATAATCATGCTAGTAATAATGTAGCATTTTTTCCACCCTTGTAAGGCACAGTTTCCTTAAAATTTCACTTTTCAAGCGAGATATTTACCTTTAATAGTAAATACCGTCGGAAAAAATCGCAGATCCCGTAGGATTTCTTATTTTTATATTCTGTTTTGCTGAATTAATATTTATATTCCCATTCGAAGCCATTCGTTCTGATAAAAATGGTAAAAAATAATTCTATATTAAAATTACTTTTCATTATTAACGGTATTGTTATTTGCCTGTGAGAGATGCTGTGTAAAGATAAATATTTTACCTGAGAGATGGGGAAAATAAAAAAGAGGTGGTTATAGAGCAAACGGTGAGCAATGTTCTATCTTATTAAGTTTATTGGTTCTTAGAAAACTACATCTTAGCTGGATGCAAAACACATATTAGCAAGTTTTATTGGTGAAGCTTTAAGTATGATATTCACAATTGTTAATGTAACTAAAAAAATAGAATGGTTCTGAACATTCCCGGATTGGTAGCGGTCATAATCTTCTATGTCGTCATCCTCGTCGTCGGACTATGGGCAGCTCGCCGGACCAAAGGGGAAACAAACAGCGAAAATGTGATGCTTGCAGGGAGAAATATTGGAACATTTGTTGGAGTATTTACTATGACAGGTATTTATTACTGGGTTTTACATTTTTGCAACGGAGGTACGTTTTTTGTCTCAGCAGTAAATGAAATTAAACAAATTTAACCGATCAGAAATCACAATTTAAAAAATAATTACAAGATATACACTGTAGATCATCATATATTCATCACAAAAGACCCTTAGCTAAAATGTAGTCGTAAGGTGTATTAAATGTATATAGTGAAGTAATTGCCAGAAAAATGTACAGTTGTAAGTTACACTAACAGGCACCTGCCGTTATAGATTTTTCTCATCATAAAAATAAATATCCTATACCTAATAATACTAGACAAGGTACCCATCGCCGCCATCTTGAATTTATTTCAAACTGTCATATCAAGTAGAAGTTACGCTTGAAACTCATCGGTAAAATTATTTTGCGATCCTCTCCGTCTCCCGATCGGTCATTCAACATCTAATCTGACAACCGATTCAACCAAAACGACGCGTCACACCTGTCATTAATAAAAATCACCCCTCAATTTGCATCTACTGCCTTAGATATGCGACAAAAGGCTAAAGGGTGGACGGAAGTTGACATAATTGTGTCATACTTCGGGTAATCCCTTCCAAATATAGCACTGATACGAATATTCAAAAGGCGTCGATTTTGAATTCGAACAACATACAAGTTAAAATTAAGAAAGTGGATAACATAAACTGTCAATTATAACTTTTATTACACAAAGTTTTTATAAACATGTTTATAAATCAATATATTTTGAAATATTGACACAAACACACAGTGCAGGGAAATCTCATTTGCATAAATGTCGCATATCTAAGGCACAATATGCAAATTGAAGGGCGATATTTATTAATGACAGGTGTGACGCGTCGTTTTGGTTGAATCGGTTGTAAGCTTAGATGTTGAATGACCGATCGGGAGACGGAGAGGATCGCAGAATAATTTTACCGATGAGTTTCAAGCGAAACTTCCACCTGATGTGACAGTTTGAAATAAATTCAAGATGGCGGCGATGGGTACCTTGTCTATTATTAGATATATAATAGGGCATTTATTTTTATTATGAGAAAAATTTATAACGTCAGGTGCCTGTGATTAAAGGGACATGTTCACGGTTATTGGTCATCATTTATTTTTCCGTTTTTAATATTTACAATGCTACAGTAAGGCATTTTTAATAGTCAACAAAGTTTGATAAATATATAATTTATCGATATGACCGATCGGGAGACGGAGAGGATCGCAAAATAATTTTACCGATGAGTTTCAAGCGATACTTCCACCAGATGTGACAGTTTGAAATAAATTCAAGATGGCGGCGATGGGTACCTTGTCTATTATTAGGTATAGAGTATTTATATTTATTATGAGAAAAAAATTATAACGTCAGGTGCCTGTGGTTACACTCGATAAACTAATGCTTGTAGTTAAAACTTATTCGCGATTTCTTTTTTATATTTTTTTGCGATTATATCGATTTTTTTTTATTAAATAGAGTCATGACGGTTAGTGAATACTAGACTTTGACCCGTGTATGCACAGACTGACATTGCATATCGGACATTTACGAAATAGATATATCGACACATTTATATTGTAAGGTACTTTTGAAATAAACAATAAACGTGAATATAATTCTGGTAATTTTGTTTTTATTTTGTTTCGTTTTTTTTTATTTGAAAAATTGAACAAAGCTATAACCCTACAATAGTGCTATTAATTTCACTACACTCTCCTTAGTTAGAATAATCTAACTGTGTCTCGGAACAGGCCCTCGCCACAGATAGAATGCCCCCCATAACCCGTAATGTAACAGAAAATTGCAGAAATGCTCCGAAACGATTTTGGAGAAAATTAATGAAGTTGCATTGAATATAACAGTCAAATTAATCATAACAGACCTTTTTGAGACTGTAAATACCTTTCATCTAAAAAGTTAATCCATATAATGGAAAAATTCAACACTTTTTTCACCGACGTTTTTTACTCGCTTCAAATTTACACACCATGTTGACATTCGGAACTCTCGGGATTTTTCATAGTAAATGCACTGTTAGAGTTATCTCCCGTATTTTCTTTGCTACAGAGACAATACACGGAACGCATTCTATCGTTAAACGGTGTCCGTAGGACATTTATCATTTTAACGATCGAACATTCTATTTACACTCTCCAATGAAATATAATGTGATTTTTTTGCATGGAATCAAATATTTCTTTGCCTTTAGTTTATGTTTCCAAAATATCACATTTGCATGGATACACTCAGAAACGATAATATTAAGACATGTAAATTTTCATTGGAAATGCTATATATTCCATCTATAAAATCCAAAAAATCCAGACGATTTCCGGAATTTTTTTATGAATTTTCGTTGATTCTTAATTAGCGAAGCTTAATTGAGAAAAAATAAAAACAAATTGGTAATATTCAAGTTCCAATGATGTTTAAAATATATAAAACAAAAGACAGTGCTCTTCCGATTTATCGGTATTAAAGGCCAAAAATTCGAGTCTATTATTTTAATATAGTAGTATAAATTTGACAAGATTTGATAGTCCCCCTCAGCCAGGCTTTTTTTCAGCTACCTGGGTGGGAGGTGGGTTTATCAATGGAACAGCCGAGACAGTGTACAAAGACGGCCTTCTCAACTGCCAAGCGCCGCTGGGCTATTCTCTCAGTCTTTTTATTGGTATGTACCTGAAAATACATAATATTCTGCTATGTCAATACTCTGCATTCAAAAGTATTATGCTTCCGATTCACTTCGATACTTTAGCGATTGATAATAATGCAATAATTTATACTCAGTGACAACCTTACCCCATTCGATGATATTCTTAAGTTTATTATATACTAGTACATGTTTGAACCAGATTACCATTAAAATGAAATAATTTTGATTTAGGAGTGTAAACAAATATTCCATCATATATTTTTCACTTGGATGTTCTAGGAGGTGTATTTTTCGCCAGTAAAATGCGCGAACACGGGTATGTCACAATGTTGGATCCATTCACCCGGAAATATGGGGAGAGGATGGGCGGACTGATCTACATACCGGCGTTGCTAGGGGAGGTTTTCTGGTCAGGGGCCATATTGGCTGCTCTAGGTTTGTCCGAGAAATAAGTATATTTCTAAGAATATGTAAGCGACCAATAACTCGTTTAAAATGTGTAAATCATGTGCAGATGCTCTAAAATACTATGCACAGGGATAATGTAACAATAGAATTGGAACAGAAAAATTAATCCTATATTAATATACATATCTTTAGAACATTTCTATATAATACCCTCTTTTTGAGACAACATCGCTTCTATATGATATACACTGTACATAATTTAGGGAGTACCCTCCGCGTCATCATCGGACTTTCTCACGAGGTGGCCATCATCTCCTCAGCCTGTATCGCCGTTTTCTACACCCTGTTTGGAGGACTCTACTCCGTGGCCTACACTGACGTCGTACAACTCATCTGTATCTTCGTGGGCTTGGTGAGTACTTACACAATTAAGTCAGTTAAGTGGGCCTAGATTTTGAAATTCATCGTATGGAAAGCAAATGATTATGCGACAATTGATAGCAAAGATTTCTTCATCGCGAATGTATGTAAACATAATACAGTTTAAATATTTGTTAAAGGTATATGTGGCGTATTTTTAATGAATAACAATAAGATCTGATTATTTTTTTTACGTGCCGTTACAAAATACAAAAGATTTGAATAACCCCGCCTTAAATGGATCATGTGACATCCATCTCGGTCTATCAACAACAATGGCGACGACGAGAAGAGGGGTTGACCGTTAAGTTTGACAGATTTGGCAAGGAAATAAAAAAAGCGACAGACTGACAAGGATGGGAACAAAGGGAATATCGTCATCGGAGACTATGTAGATTGATGGAATAAGAATAAAAGCCGAATTGAACTTAAGTTTCCATCATGAAGTTGTAGGGGTTTTGCTATATAGTCAGGTTCGTGCTCCATGTGTTCTGTGTCTTTATAAGTTATAAACCACAGGTGGATTTTCGTTTAGAGGAATTTTTGAATAAAGAATAAATAAACACTCCCAGTACATGCATCCCTCAGGGAGAGGGGTGTTTACTCCGTTTACCATGTCGATGACGCTAAAATCGTGTTTCTCCTTTATTACACATAATTAACAATTTATATCGTTTTACATTAATGAATATCGGAATAATAATGCTTCGAGTATCATCTGACATAAGAATTATCTAACTTAAGACACGAAAAACGTGATTCTAAGTTGTAAACAAACTGTTCTTCCATCGTGTTTTCAATGCTGGGGATTCTTGCACTCATACGCAGTGGCGTTATAAATGGCGGGTCACATTAATATTCATCAGACATGTAGCAAAGTTTAGAGACAAATAACTAAAGACAGAACATGTTTTACAGGCCTAGAGTTGGTGAAACGTCTAATTAAAAGAAGCATGGTGTATATATTTTTAGTCAAACTCATGTCAAAAATTTTCTCCAAATACGCCATATATACCTTTAAGATATTGAATGCAAATGCGAAAACCATTCGTCTCAAACCAATTTATTTTAAGTAGTATGTTTGGAGTGCAAGTGAATTTACATTGAAATCACTCGTCAAGTTACCCGAAATGACACGATTTATAAAAAAATATTTCGTGCATTTGAACCGTAAACAGAAACAAGAGGCCCATGGGCCACATAGCTCACCTGAGTAACAATAGACATCACTCGTAAGTTACCCAAAATGACACGATTTATAAAAAAAATATTTCATACATTTGAACCTGTGTTTTTAAACCGTAAACATAAACAAGAAGCCCATGGGCCACATCGCTCACCTGAGTAACAATAGACATACTAAAATCAACTTTATGGAGTCATATACAAAATATTTGAACAATGTAGTATGATAGACCGTGTATAAAATTCCCCTTCATATTCTTATGTTTATCATTGAGCCCCTTTGTAACAGAATGATTTTACAGTATATTACATAATATTTACATTCTAGTGTGTTTTTCCTTTAAATTTTGTGATCTTTAAATGCCTCTTAATGCAACAACTGATCACTGCGTATAAATTTACACGTAATTTACATAAGTAGTTCCCAAACATTGATTTCTATGTTATCGGTTAAAAATATATTTCATACCTGTTGTCAAAACACCATGTTTTACAATTATTCAACAAAAAAAGTTGATTTTATTGTTAAAAGCAAATTGAATTGTTTTTCATGTATTATATTTTTATGCTCATCGATCTCAACTCAACAGTCTATGTGATAACCAGTTCAAACCGGTTTTTATAAAACAGCTGTTCTTGCTGTTACTAATTTACTCCCTCCGTGATCTGCAATTTGTATAGATTTATTTAAGTAAATAATTGATTTCATTAGTAAGGGAATGTAAATATAAGCATTAAATGATTTATTTTTGACGTCGTCGTGTCAATAACTGCCATCAGTTGAGCAGACAAATTATCATAACGTGCTAACGCACGTTATTCAATTTGTCTGCTCACCTGACGACAGTTATTGACACGACGACGTCAAAAATAAATCATTCAATGCGATATTGAGCATTGCAGTTCTCAAACTTTGAACCCCCAGTGAGGCCCAATAATTGTCCAGGGACCAGATTCTAAACAATTTTAAAGAATGAGCAATATGTCAAAATGTTTGGAAATAAGTAAAACGATATATAATAACATTTGAGTTTTTGTGAATAATTTAAATGTTTTCTTTTGTAAAATTGGAAAAAAAAACCCTCCCCCCATGTGGCCCAACCCAACTTCTGAAGATTATGATTTTGACAAATTTTAATCTACGCTATTTGAACTGAATAAAGTTACAACTTTTCTAGGCAAATTGTGTTTTAGAAGATGATTTTTAAAGATTTTCCCCTATATATTCCTATGAAAAAAATTTGACCCCCATTGTGGCCCCACCCTACCCCCGGTGATCATGATTTGAACAAACTTGAATCTACCCTACCTGAGGATGCTTCCACATGAGTAACGGCCTTTCTGGGCGATCGGTGAGAAAACAATTTTAATAGATTTTTCTCTTGATTTTTCTATATAAAAATTTGACACACATTGTGGCCTCACCCTACACATGGGGATCATGATTTGAAAAATCTCGAATCTACCTTACCTGAGGATGCTTCCACACAAGTTACAGCTGTTTTGCCTGATAGGTTTCAGAGAAAAAGATTTTAAAGATTTACTCCACAAATTCCTATGTAAAAATTTGACCCCCCCCATTGTGGCCCCACCCTACCCCTTGGGATCATGATGTAAACAAACTTGAATCTACCCTACCTGAGGATGCTTCCACATGTGTAACAGTTTTTCTGGCTTTTATGGTTCCTGAAGATTTGTCTATATATATTCCTATATAAATATATGAACCCCACCCCGCCCCCCATTTTTGGCCGACCCTACCCCTTGGGATCATGATGTAAACAAACTTGAATCTACCCTACCTGAGGATGCTTCCACACAAGTTACAACTTTTCTGGCATGTCAGTTTCAAAGAAGAAATAATTTTTAAAGACTTTTCTCTATATATTCCTATGTAAAAATTTGACCCCCATTGTGGTCCCACCCTACCCCTTGGGATCATGTTTTAAATAAACTTGAATCTACACTGCCTGAGTATGCTTCCACACAAGTTACAGCTTTTCTGGCATGTAGGTTTCAAAGAAGAAAATTTTCAAAAGATTTTTCTCTATATATTCCTATGCAAAACTTTGACCCCTCCCCATTGTGGCCCCACCCTACCCCTGAGGATCATGATTTGAACAAACTTGAATCTACCCTACCTGAGGATGCTTCCACACAAGTTTCAGCTTTTCTGGTCGATCAGTTTCTGAGAATAAGATTTGTTAGATTTTTCCTCATATATATATCTATGTAAAAATTCAATGGCCCCACCCTACCCCCAGTGGTCATGTTTGAACAAACTTAAATCTACTCTACCTGAGGATGCTTCCACATGGATAACAGCTTTTCTGGCCAAATGGTTTTTAAGAAGAAGATTTTTGAAAAATACCAACGAATTTTCAATGATTTTTAATCATTTCCCCTTGAAAGAGGGCGTTGCCGTTCATTTTAACAAACTTGAATCCCCTTTACCTAAGGATGCTTTGTGCCAAGTTTAGTTGAAAACGGCTTAGTGATTCTGGAGAAGAAGTCGAAAATGTATAAAGTTTACTGACAGACGGACGCTGGACAAAAAGTGATCAGAAAGCTCACTTGAGCTTTCAGCTCAGGTGAGCTAAAATAGTACTTATTTTATTAATTCAGAGCTTGTATTAAGTTTCAGTTTAATAATTTAGTCGATTGTATTTAAAAAGAATAAGAGATACCTTGCTTATTTTTTAACCTTTCCAGTGGCTTTGCATTCCGTTTGCCATGACGAGTGAATTTGTAGGGAACATCTCCGTTAACTCGACCAGTGCATGGATAAAGGAGGTGGATTCAGGCAACACAGGGGTGTATACCGAATCTTTCCTCCTGCTTATCTTTGGTGGTATACCATGGCAAGTTTACTTCCAGCGAGTTTTATCTGCAAGAACATCGAAGTCGTCGCGTTATCTTTCGTTTCTTGGTGCTCTTGGATGTCTTATAATGTCAGTTCCCTCCGTTCTTATTGGTGCTATAGCAGTAAATGCGGGTGAGACAAAGCGTTCTTGATGAAGGGAATATTAAAAATCGTTGATTCGGGAATTTTACTTAAGAAAACACATTTGATTAAATGATCATTGGTTTGATAATAAAAATTGATTCCCTATTCATTTATTTACTAGTACTCATACGCATATTACAATTTCGCTTTGTACAGTTACATCAATAACCTTTTTTTCTAGACTGGAATAGCACTGCATATGTCACTAAAGACAACTTCAATGCATCAGATATACCTAATAGAGCGTCCGACATCTTACCATTGGTCTTGCAATACCTGACACCAGAATGGGTCTCCTTCTTTGGACTTGGAGCGGTATCAGCTGCCGTAATGTCGTCTGCTGACTCTTCCATCTTATCCGCCAGTTGCATGTTTGCTAGAAATATCTACAAAATGATATTCCGTCAGATGGTAATAAAATCTGTAATTATACCATTTGAAAATATATTTATCTTGAATATTAGGGAACTTTTCATTAAAAAGTGATAGATATTTATGTTTCACTGATAATTTCACAGGCTTCTGAAAAAGAAATAATCTGGGTGATGCGGATTGCAATTTTCGGCGTCGGGGCCTTGGCTACAGAAATGGCTATCAATGTGGACTCTATCTATACATTGTGGTACCTTTGTTCTGATCTTGTCTACGTCGTGCTTTTCCCACAGCTAGTCTGTGTGATTTACTTTAGGAACTCTAACACATATGGGTCTCTCTTGGGATACATAGTCGGCATGTTCTTTCGGATAGCTGGCGGAGAGCCTTCTTTGGGCATTGGTACGCTTATAAAGTATCCGTATTATTCTGATGAGCATGGACAGATGTTCCCTTTCAAAACTCTTTGCATGATGATGTCAATGGTAACGATCATCGCCTTTTCATCTTTGACTGATGTTTTGTTTAAGAAGGGGATAGTACATCATCGGTATGATGTATTTAAATGTGGACTTTCCCAATCCAGTGTCGATGAAAAGGTTCCTAATAACAATCTGACATTAGATCACGCTACTCTGACAGTTAGTGATGCTGGGTTTACACCTCCAATTGAAGAAGTGAAAATTACTCGGGATGTTTGATAATATACAAATATCTGTTTACCAATCTATTTAATGAATTAACTGGTTTGATAACGTTAACACAATTTTTAACACGCATTGTACATGATGTTTGCGTATACTTTGGAGATATTGACAAGTTCAATTTGAATTTCAGCAAAATTTTCTGTGATGAAAGCTTATTTTTTTTAGATTTTCAGAGACGATTTTCTACACTGAAATAAAATGTCATTAAGGTGAAACTTGCAACTGTTCTTTTTGTTAATGACAATGATAGAAAGGGGACAGACTTTGCTCAATGAATATTAATTTAAAGTGATTCTATGTATATTTATAAAATTTTATCATGGAACCGTTTTTATCTTAATGGTGATTCTATTCTCATTTATAATCGAAGTTAACGGCATTTTGAAAGTTTTTGATTTTCCATCGACTGTTTCGCGAAAACCATGTGTTGATTTGCACTACAACAAATAGTTAACAAATATGTAACAGCATTCAAAGATATAAAATTGGCCAGGAAAAATCATCACTTGATAATTTTTTCGTTGAAATTAGATTTTTGCGCATACTTTTTTCTAGATTTTAGAGAAATTTTCAATGTTTTATGGTATCAGATACGAAAGATAAATTATGTTTTCAAAACATTCTTTTTTTTCTTCGAGATTTTTGACGTTTCGATATTCGCTTGCTTATGGCAGATTTATTTTGGTACATGTTTAAAGCAAAAAAAAAAAAAAAATTCTATATTTAAACTAATAATTGTCCGTGCAGCTGTCGGTACGATTGAATTGCAAAGGACTTACGACTTCTCGAGCCTTTCGGCAACTGTTTTTCCGAGCTCATCCGGAAAGGCCGGAGAAGTTGTATTTGCTGTTAGACCATCGGTTGTCTAAGGCTTAATGTGGATTTCAGACACATTTCTTCAGGTCAAAGATGTTCACAGAATTATTCCATGCATTTAAAGGCTGTCTCTTTGCTGTATGACATTTCTTACGAGGGGAAGGTACAATTTTACTAGCTGTAGCTGAATGTTTTGTGCTAATGTTTTCATCAATTTGTCGTAATATCACCTAAAAGTAATGAGTTTATTTGCGAAAACTTTCAACTTTTAGGTATGAAATTGAAATTGAGCTAAATGGGATATCGAAGATTTTTTGTTTTCATTTTTAAATTTGACAAACTAAATAAACAAGATCTATGAAACGCACCTGTTTTTTGACAGTTTATAAAAACTGTTGTTGAATAGACTATTTACATATGTATTAAATGAAATAGAATCTAGACCAATTAATAAATAAGATATAAAACTAAAGTAATCCATTTATTATCAGCTCTAGAACAAACGTGGATAGAGGAAACTCATCACTTTATACATGTGTATACATGTATAAGATTTTGTTTTGATAGTGTTTACGTTTGCGCACAGCGCTGAGTATATGGATAGCGGACTTCTAGTGATAGCTTGATTTTAATTAACCATTTGGGGTAGCTTAGAACAAATCAAAACATATCGACCCTGTCGAGCACTCAAAAATAACGCTTCTTTCTTAATACGAATTCAGAATTCAAGAATAATCGAATGAGTAATAATGACTATTAGAATTCGGAATACATATAATGAAAAATACAGAAACAGAAACTGAATAGCTCTTCAGGATTAATAATTTAAAAGCGAAGCAATTAATTGGTGCGTCAATAAACTATTTACAATTTTTTTAATGAATCTACTTCATTTAGAGAGTTTAACTGATTTAATATACATGTATTTAAATTGATTGTTCAAAACCTTTTTAAACAAACTAACAAAATCATTACACAATAATTATTTCATTCTTGTTAATCGGTTGCTCAGGCAGCCACATGCATTTGTTAAATAATAACCTAAATAATAATTTGCACAAAAATAATAGCAGTTTTATATATATATATATATATATATATATATATATATATATATATATATACACAAAGAATAAGTCCAATGTAAAGAAGAACATTATGACGTCAATCTCGTGACGTTATGAAGGCAACGTTATACAATCACAGTGTTGACGTGATTATGACGTCAAAACATAGTAACGTCAAAACATTATAGAGTGTATAATAAGAGTCAACACAATTACAATAATAAAAAAACAGTGTCTCTTGTACATATATACATGTATGTACAGTTGAGGAGATATTATAAGTAGATGTTGAAAATACATAATATTAAGAATTTAACTTTGGTTTAAACAGTTTAACAAAATGATCTTCTTTAGCTTTACGCAATTGTTCATTGTTTTCTTTCACTTTATAAAAAGGGAGAATATAAAAGTTTCCCTTTCCACATATGTCGAAATGACCGCTGCATGGTGTGTTCCTAACAGATTGGTCTATAATCTGCTGTTTGTGGACGCGCACTCTATCTGCGAGTTTGGGTCCAGTTTGTCCTATATAGTTGTCACCACAAGTAGAGCACGTCATGCAGTAAATTAGCTTCTTTGATTTGCAATTCATTGTTGAATTTACGTTAAATTACATGCCGTTCTTTAAAAATATGGATGGGCCGGTTTGAAGAAAAGGACATGTCCCGCATCGTGGATGCTCGCATTTAGATACAGTTGGTTTAACGGGGTTTGAAGTAAATTGGCTTTGGTAAGAATGTTCTTTAAATTTGGAGGTTGACGTCTTCTGTGAAGTATATCATTAGGCTGGATCAGTTCTTGTAAGTTTTTCCGATTGTTGTAGAATGGGAAAAATCTGTTTGGCTGATTTAAACATGTTATGATTTCTCGGGTTGTTGGTGAGAACAAATGGAATTTTTCTGTTGATGCTTTCCTCACGTTGTTTAACTGATCTAAGTTCTACAATTGGTGTTTCTTTCGCCTTACGTATTGCTGATTCAATGAGTTGTGTAGGATATTTTTGTCTGGTAAGAAAATGTTTTAGTTCGGACCGTCTTGTTTTTCTCCGTTCCTCATCTACAACGATGGTACATATTCACCGGGCCATATTAAAAGGGATGTTTCGTTTTGTATGAGAAGGATGACATGAATCAAAAATCAAATATTGGTGAGAGTCTGTCTTCTTGTAGTAAAGATCTGTTGTAATTTTCATTCCCTCTTTTATCACTAAAATGTCTAAAAATAATTGAAAACTAAAGATAATGCCTCTGTCGGATCTAACGTCAAGGTTAAGGTGCTGTTTTATTACTTCTACTTTCAAAAATGAAATAATTAAATACCAGTTTTCGTTATATACGGAATCCTTTTGTTTCCAGGTGAGAAAATATATTTATCTGGTGACCGCCAGATAGTCATGTGACGGATGCCAGATAATTGATTGGGGGCGCCATATACTTATCTGGGGGCCGCAAGATGAACTATTTTTCTCACCTGGCACCAACGGGCTTCCGTAGTTATGTTTGATGTCGCAATTTATTTTTTTGCTTATACACATTTCCAATGTAGTGCAATACAAATATTTAGAATATTTACGGAAAGGAGCAGGTGTAATGCGTTTTTTGTCGGTTGATACTTTTTAGAGATTAGATTATAAAGTACATAATTATAATTTATCAAATTAATACGCAACATTGTCTAGATAATTTGCTCATATTAAGAAGTCAAGCGATATGACTAGCAATAGCTAGACATCTTCAATTGAGTTATATCTGGGACTGAACAGTGCACGTGGATGTTCATAAATGAACATCAACTGTAATACTAGTTTTGGAAAAGCACATCCGTAACACAATTTTTCCGGTCTCACCCAAAAGACATCAACTTAACTTCAGATTCCAAGCGATTGTCAAAGAAGCATTTCCTATATTATTTCAGACACAGAGGCAAAAGTGGTTGGACAGCAGCGATTTTGCAGTTACATCTAAATCTTCTTACATAAAACACCTATACATCCTTCCTCTGTACTCATTTTTCATGTATTTTCCAAACTTTTCAGAGAGAGAGAGAGAGAGAGTATCTGCTGGCTTACAAAGCGAATAGTTTTAGATTCTTGATTTTACTTCAGACTGGAATCGAACCGCTTTTGTGACCAGAGACAACTTTAATGCATCAGATATACCTAACAGAGCGTCCGACATCTTACCCTTGGTCCTGCAATACCTGACACCAGAATGGGTCTCCTTCATTGGACTTGGACAGCAGTATCAGCTGCCGTAATGTCGTCTGCTGACTCTTTCATCTTATCCGCCAGTTGCATATTTGCAAAAAAAATCTATAAGATGGTTTTCAGACAAAAGGTAAATCATTTCTGTAAATTTTTTAAAGACTTTGTCTGCCACAAAAATATAGGCATACATAACTGTAACTATATCTCTTTTCAGGCTTCAGAAAATGAAGTCATTTGGGTGATGAGATTCGCTATATTTGGCGTTGGTGTCTTGGCAACAGTCATGGCTATTACAGTGAAGTCCATCTATACGTTGTGGTACCTCTGCTCTGGCCTGGTATACGTTATATTGTTCCTGCAACTCCTCTGCGTAATCTATTTGCAAACTTCCAATACATACGGGTCACTAGTTGCCTACGTCATCGGCATGTTTTTCCGGATCGCTGGAGGAGAGCCGTCATTGGGTATCGACGTCCTCATTAAATTTCCATACTATTCTGTAGAGAACGGGCAGGTTTTCCCGTTTAAAACACTCTGCATGTTGATGTCCTTTACTTCGCTTGTTTTCGTGTCTTATTTGACTGAATTCTTGTTCAAGAGGGGAATTTTTCATCCTCGGTTTGATATATTCAAGTGTGTGGTGAACCAATGTGAAAGTGATGTCAAATTGCAAAAATACACCGTTAATTTGGAAACATTTGACAATCCTACGTATGCGCAGCCCAAAGAGGAGATCCCGACAGAAAAATAGACAGGTTGCAAGGACACGAGCCCAAACGTTAGAGACATAAACACGTATATACCCAGTACTATCTAGTATATGACAGTTGATGGGAGCTTTTTTTTTAAATTAAGCAGTAAATATTTTAAACACCCTGATCACAAGCACTTGACATTATTGATATTTATCATAATGAAAAATACTCCGCAACCTTATTTAAAAATTGAACAGGTATTTTTCAAACAGAGTAAAATTAAAATAATTAGGTGCCTGTGGATTTTTTTAGAGAAATGTTTAGGTTACAATGGATATGATGTAGTTGAATTTTTGTCTTGCAATATCATGCAGATACCTATATTCTATTTCAAATTTATAATTTAATGGGTGGGTATAAATGCAGAATTGATTATTTTACAAAGTTGTCATAGTGTTAGATTTGTATTTAAAAATAAAACTTACAAAATGACACATATTCAGATTTAAGGGTTCTGCTTGTTTTGTTTGTTTGGTTTTTTTCTAGTGCATCTCTGAACATGCTTACACAATTCTATTCATAATGAAAAAAATAATTTAAAATGTACAAAACTATTTTATCATATTTAACAATATAACAACGCATTCCTACTCAACACGAAGGGTTTATACACGTGTACTTCTTTATAGAGGGTTTTATTGACACTCAGCAAAAACCTGTTTGTTGCACAATGTAACTTTTACAATGTATGTTCTATTTTGCATCGTTAAAATCCAAATCTAAATAAATGAATAAAAGATTAAATTCAAACTGAAATTTGTAAGATCCAGATGGTAAAACTTTAAAAAAAAATCATTTTTGAAAGAGTTACAGAAAGTACATGTACATGCACTAAGTTGTCCTATTTATTTTGAGATGATGGACCTTGATATTGAGCGATAAGGTGCGTTTCTTAAAAAGCACACACCTCTATCCACGGAGAGGATTGCTTCCCCCTGTTACATTTACATGTGTAATTTGTTGACATACATTTGATAACCCAGGTAAACACAATGTATTGTTTGTACCCGTGCAAACTTACTGTGTTCGCCTTACACCACATCCATCTTACGATCTCCCAGGAGAGAGAAACATGTTATATGTACATATGGACTCAATCTTTTCGAATCATCGTTGTTGCAAACTGATAAAAATCAGATTTTTTTTATAAGTTTAAGAATAATGAAAACAAACAAAAACCTAAGTGAAAGAGACAAGTCCAGAGAAACTGACCACTAGCATTTCTTGCTTTGAAAAATATTGAGAAGCCTATACTCATGCATTTTTTGTCTCTCCCTGTTATATATCATACCTATACAGAATATATCTAATTTCTTCATATTAACTTTAACATGTCTCTGAGAAATGTTATAATTTTATCAATGTTCCACATTTACTATCATAAACTTCGTAGTTTGAGTGCACGTGAATAAACTAAATTTGAATTTACTGTTTGAATGATCCTTGAAATATCAAATATGAATGGTAATTATGACAGCGATTGACATAACTGAAAAATAAAACGTGTACTGAGTCTTGATATATGTATCGTATATATGATTTGTGTACATGAATGAATTCCGTATAAATAATGTTTGTCGTTCAATGATCACAAAAATAATGGAAATCAAATTCCGTTGGTTCTTCATAGCAAAGTTTCAAACTTAAAGTAAAACGCAGATCTGTGTTGTAAAATCAAAGTACTAAAAGTACTGATATGCATGGCTATGTACAAGGTTATCGAGTTGAAAGAAAGTCAATAACCCTATAAATTGTAACCTTTTTGCGTGTGTGTAAGATATAATTGAAATTTCGACATGTAAGCTGAAATGAATTCCATCATATCAAGATAACCCAAGGTCAATAAAAAAAATTCTTAACAACTTCATTATCAATTCCTCTGAGAGGTCTAATCACTGAAGTTGATATACTTGACACTGATTGCAATAAAAATCTCAAACCAAAGACGACTAAACAACTTTTGAGAGGAGCCTTGACAAGAGCGCGTGTATTACAGCTTCATATAAAAGAATCCAAAAAAAAAAAAATCAGGTAAACTATTTGTCATAATATCATAAGGATTATGATGCTAGTATGCAAAATTTGAGGTATAACTAATTTTGTTTTGTTCATGAAGCATATCATGCTGATGAAGAATTTGTTTATATTGTTGGAAATATGGGAGATGGAACACTGTACTGGATAATCATGCTAGTTATAAGTTATAATGTAGCATTTTTTTCCACCCTTGTAAGGCACAGTTTCCATAAAATTTCACTTTTCAAGCGAGATATTTACCTTTAATAGTAAATACCGTCGGAAAAAATCGCAGATCCCGTAGGATTTATTTTTATATTCTGTTTTGCTGAATTAATATTTATATTCCCATTCGAAGCCATTCGTTCTGATAAAAATGGTAAAAAATAATTCTATATTAAAATAACTTTTCATTATTAACGGTATTGTTATTTGCCTGTGAGAGATGCTGTGTAAAGATAAATATTTTACCTGAGAGGTGGGGAAAATAAAAAAAGAGAAGGTCATTGATCAAACGGTGAGCAATGTTCTATCTTATTAAGTTTATTGGTTCTGAGAAAACTACATCTTAGCTGGATGCAAAACACATATTAGCAAGTTTTATTGGTGAAGCTTTAAGTATGATATTCACAATGGTTAATGTAACTAAAAAAATAGAATGGTTCTGAACATTCCCGGATTGGTAGCGGTCATAATCTTCTATGTCGTCATCCTCGTCGTCGGACTATGGGCAGCCCGCCGGACCAAAGGGGAAACAAACAGCGAAAATGTGATGCTTGCAGGGAGAAATATTGGAACATTTGTTGGAGTATTTACTATGACAGGTATTTATTACTGGGTTTTACATTTTTGCAACGGAGGTACGTTTTTTGTCTCAGCAGTAAATGAAATTAAACAAATTTAACCGATCAGAAATCACAATTTAAAAAATAATTACAAGATATACACTGTAGATCATAATATATTCATCACAAAAGACCCTTAGCTAAAATGTAGTCGTAAGGTGTATTAAATGTATATAGTGAAGTAATTGCCAGAAAAATGTACAGTTGTAAGTTACACTAACAGGCACCTGATGTTATAAATTTTTTCTGAAAATAAATACCCTATACTTAATAATACTAGACAAGGTACCCATCGCCGCCATCTTGAATTTATTTCAAACTGTCACATCTGGTGGAAGTTTTGCTTGAAACTCATCGGTAAAATTATTTTGCAATCCTCTCCGTCGCCCGATCGGTCATTCAACATCTAATCTGACAACCGATTCAACCAAAACGACGCGTCAAACCTGTCATTAATAAAAATCGCCCCTCAATTTATATTATTTTAATATAGTAGTATAGATTCGACAAGATTTGATAGTACCCCTCAGCAAGGCTTTTTTTCAGCTACCTGGGTGGGAGGTGGGTTTATCAATGGAACAGCCGAGACAGTGTACAAAGACGGCCTTCTCAACTGCCAAGCGCCGCTGGGCTATTCTCTCAGTCTTTTTATTGGTATGTACCTGAAAATACATAATATTCTGCTATGTCAATACTCTGCATTCAAAAGTATTATGCTTCCGATTCACTTCGATTCTTTAGCGATTGATAATAATGCAATAATTTATACTCAGTAACAACCTTACCCCATTCGATGATATTCTTAAGTTTATTATATACTAGTACATGTATGAACCAGATACCATTAAAATGATATAATTTTAATTTAGGAGTATAAACAAATATTCCATCATATTTTTTTTCACTTGGATGTTCTAGGAGGTGTATTTTTCGCCAGTAAAATGCGCGAACACGGGTATGTCACAATGTTGGATCCATTCACCCGGAAATATGGGGAGAGGATGGGCGGACTGATCTACATACCGGCGTTGCTAGGGGAGGTTTTCTGGTCAGGGGCCATATTGGCTGCTCTAGGTTTGTCCGAGAAATAAGTATATTTCTAAGAATATGTAAGCGACCAATAACTCGTTTAAAATGTGTAAATCATGTGCAGATGCTCTAAAATACTATTCACAGGGATAATGTAACAATAGAATTGGAACAGAAAAATTAATCCTATATTAATATACATATCTTTAGAACATTTCTATGTAATACTCTCTTTTTGAGACAACATCGCTTCTATATGATATACACTGTAAATAATTTAGGGAGTACCCTCCGCGTCATCATCGGACTTTCTCACGAGGTGGCCATCATCTCCTCAGCCTGTATCGCCGTTTTCTACACCCTGTTTGGAGGACTCTACTCCGTGGCCTACACTGACGTCGTACAACTCATCTGTATCTTCGTGGGCTTGGTGAGAACTTACACAATTAAGTCAGTTAAGTGGGCCTAGATTTTGAAATTCATCGTATGGAAAGCAAATGATTATGCGACAATTGATAGCAAAAAGATTTCTTCATCGCGAATGTATGTAAACATAATACAGTTTAAATGTTTGTTAAAGGTATATGTGGCGTATTTTTAGTGAATAACAATAATAAGATCTGATTAATTTTTTTACGTGCGTTAAAAAAATACAAAAGATTTGAATAACTCCGCCTTAAATGGGCCACGTGACATCCATTTCGGTCTATCAACAACAATGGCGACGACGAGAAGAGGGGTTGACCGTTAAGTTTGACAGATTTGGCAAGGAAATAAAAAAGCGACAGACTGACAAGGATAGGAACAAAGGGAATATCGTCATCGGAGACTATGTAGATTGATGGAATAAGAATTAAAGCCGAATTGAACTTAAGTTTCCATCATGAAGTTGTAGGGGTTTTGCTATATTGTCAGGTTCGTGCTCCATGTGTTCTGTGTCTTTATAAGTTATAAACCACAGGTGGATTTTCGTTTAGAGGAATTTTTGAATAAAGAATAAATAAACACTTCCAGTACATGCATCTCTCAGGGAGAGGGGTGTTTACTCCGTTTACCATGTCGATGACGCTAAAATCGTGTTTCTCCTTTATTACACATAATTAACAATTTATATCGTTTTACATTAATGAATATCGGAATAATAATGCTTCGAGTATCATCTGAAATAAGAATTATCTAACTTAAGACACGAAAAACGTGATTCTAAGTTGTAAACAAACTGTTCTTCCATCGTGTTTTCAATGCTGGGGATTCCCGCACTCATGCGCAGTGGCGTTATAAATGGCGGGTCACATTAATATACATCAGACATGTAGCAAAGTTTAGAGACAAATAACTAAAGACAGAACATGTTTTATAGGCCTAGAGTTGGTGAAACGTCTAATTAAAAGAAGCATGGTGTATATATTTTTAGTCAAACTCATGTCAAAAATTTTCTCCAAATACGCCATATATACCTTTAAGATATTGAATGCAAATGCGAAAACCATTCGTCTCAAACCAATTTATTTTAAGTAGTATGTTTAGAGTGCAAGTGAATTTACATTGAAATCACTCGTCAAGTTACCCGAAATGACACGATTTATAAAAATATATTTCGTGCATTTGAACCGTAAACAGAAACAAGAGGCCCATGGGCCACATAGCTCACCTGAGTAACAATAGACATCACTCGTAAAGTTACCCAAAATGACACGATTTATAAAAAATATTTGATACATTTGAACCTGTGTTTTTAAACCGTAAACATAAACAAGAGGCCCGTAGTATGATAGACCGTGTATAAAATTCCCCTTCATATTCTTATGTTTATCATTGAGCCCCTTTGTAACAGGATGATTTTACAGTATATTACATAATATTTACATTCTAGTGTATTTTTCCTTTAAATTCTGTGATCTTTAAATGCCTCTTAATGCAACAACTGATCACTGCGTATAAATTTACACGTAATTTACATAAGTAGTTCCCAAACATTGATTTCTATGTTATCGGTTAAAAATATATTTCATACCTGTTGTCAAAACACCACGTTTTACAATTATTTAACATAAAAAGATTTTATTGTTAAAAGCAAATTGAATTGTTTTTCATGTATTATATTTTTATGCTCATCGATCTCAACTCAACAGTCTATGTGATAACCAGTTCAAACCGGTTTTTATAAAACAGCTGTTCTTGCTGTTACTAATTTACTCCCTCCGTGATCTGCAATTTGTATCGATTTATTTAAGTAAATAATTGATTTCATTAGTAAGGGAATGTAAATATAAGCATTAAATGATTTATTTTTGACGTCGTCGTGTCAATAACTGCCATCAGTTGAGCAGACAAATTATCATAACGCGCTAACGCACGTTATTCAATTTGTCTGCTCACCTGACGACAGTTATTGACACGACGACGTCAAAAATAAATCATTCAATGCTATATTGAGCATTGCAGTTCTCAAACCTTGAACCCCCTGTGAGGCCCAATAATTGTCCAGGGACCAGATTCTAAACAATTTTAAAGAATGAGCAATATGTCAAAATGTTTGGAAATAAGTAAAACGATATATTAACATTTGAGTTTTTGTGAATAATTTAAATGTTTTCTTTTGTAAAATTGGAAAAAAACCCTCCCCCCATGTGGCCCAACCCAACTTCTGAAGATTATGATTTTGACAAATTTTAATCTACGCTATTTGAACTGAATAAAGTTACAACTTTTCTAGGCAAATTGTGTTTTAGAAGATGATTTTTAAAGATTTTCCCCTATATATTCCTATGAAAAAAAATTGACCCCCATTGTGGCCCCACCCTCCCCCCGGTGATCATGATTTGAACAAACTTGAATCTACCCTACCTGAGGATGCTTCCACATGAGTAACGGCCTTTCTGGGCAATCGGTGAGAAAAAGATTTTTATAGATTTTTCTCTTGATTTTTCTACATAAAAATTTGACACACATTGTGGCCTCACCCTACACATGGGGATCATGATTTGAACAATCTTGAATCTACCCTACCTGAGGATGCTTCCACACAAGTTTCAGCTTTTCTGGCCGATCAGTTTCTGAGAAGAAGATTTGTTAGATTTTTCCTCATATATATATATCTATGTAAAAATTCAATGGCCCCACCCTACCCCCAGTGGTCATGTTTGAACTTAAATCTACTCTACCTGAGGATGCTTCCACATGGGTAACATCTTTTCTGGCCAAATGGTTTTTAAGAAGAAGATTTTTGAAAAATAACAACGAATTTTCAATGATTTTTAATCATTTCCCTTTGAAGGAGGGCGTTGCCGTTCATTTTAACAAACTTGAATCCCCTTTACCTAAGGATCCTTTGTGCCAAGTTTAGTTGAAAACGGCTTAGTGATTCTGGAGAAGAAGTCGAAAATGTATAAAGTTTACTGACAGACGGACGCTGGACAAAAAGTGATCAGAAAGCTCACTTGAGCTTTCAGCTCAGGTGAGCTAAAAATAGTACTTATTTTATGAATTCAGAGCTTGTATTAAGTTTCAGTTTAATAATTTAGTCGATTGTATTTAAAAGAATAATAGATACCTTGCTTATTTTTTAACCTTTCCAGTGGCTTTGCATTCCGTTTGCCATGACGAGTGAATTTGTAGGGAACATCTCCGTTAACTCGACCAGTGCATGGATAAAGGAGGTGGATTCAGGCAACACAGGGGTGTATACCGATTCTTTCCTCCTGCTTATCTTTGGTGGTATACCATGGCAAGTTTACTTCCAGCGAGTTTTGTCTGCAAGAACATCGAAGTCGTCGCGTTATCTTTCGTTTCTTGGTGCTCTTGGATGTCTTATAATGTCAGTTCCCTCCGTTCTTATTGGTGCTATAGCAGTAAATGCGGGTGAGACAAAGCGTTCTTGATGAAGGGAATATTAAAAATCGTTGATTCGAGAATTTTACTTAAGAAAACACATTTGATTAAATGATCATTGGTTTGATAATAAAAATTGATTCCCTATTCATTTATTTACTAGTACTCATACGCATATTACAATTTCGCTTTGTACAGTTACATCAATAACCTTTTTCCTAGACTGGAATAGCACTGCATATGTCACTAAAGACAACTTCAATGCATCAGATATACCTAATAGAGCGTCCGACATCTTACCATTGGTCTTGCAATACCTGACACCAGAATGGGTCTCCTTCTTTGGACTTGGAGCGGTATCAGCTGCCGTAATGTCGTCTGCTGACTCTTCCATCTTATCTGCCAGTTGCATGTTCGCTAGAAATATCTACAAAATGATATTCCGTCAGAAGGTAATAAAATCTGTAATTATACCATTTGAAAATATCTTTATCTTGAATATTAGGGAACTTTTCATTAAAAAGTGATAGATATTTATGTTTCACTGATAATTTCACAGGCTTCTGAAAAAGAAATAATCTGGGTGATGCGGATTGCAATTTTCGGTGTCGGGGCCTTAGCTACAGAAATGGCTATCAATGTGGACTCTATCTATACATTGTGGTACCTTTGTTCTGATCTTGTCTACGTCGTGCTTTTCCCACAGCTAGTCTGTGTGATTTACTTTAGGAACTCTAACACATATGGGTCTCTCTTGGGATACATAGTCGGCATGTTCTTTCGGATAGCTGGCGGAGAGCCTTCTTTGGGCATTGGTACGCTTATAAAGTATCCGTATTATTCTGAAGAGCATGGACAGATGTTCCCTTTCAAGACTCTTTGCATGATGATGTCAATGGTAACGATCATCGCCTTTTCATCTTTGACTGATGTTTTGTTTAAGAAGGGGATAGTACATCATCGGTTTGATGTATTTAAATGTGGACTTTCCCAATCCAGTGTCGATGAAAAGGTTCCTAATAACAATCTGACATTAGATCACGCTACTCTGACAGTTAGTGATGCTGGGTTTACACCTCCAATTGAAGAAGTGAAAATTACTCGGGATGTTTGATAATATACAAATATCTGTTTACCAATCTATTTAATGAATTAACTGGTTTGATAACGTTAACACAATTTTTAACACGCATTGTACATGATGTTTGCGTATACTTTGGAGATATTGACAAGTTCAATTTGAATTTCAGCAAAATTTTCTGTGATGAAAGCTTATTTTTGTAGATTTTCAGAGACGATTTTCTACACTGAAATAAAATGTCATTAAGGTGAAACTTGCAACTGTTCTTTTTGTTAATGACAATGAAAGAAAGGGGAACAGACTTTGCTCAATGAATATTAATTTAAAGTGATTCTATGTATATTTATAAAATTCTATCATCGAACCGTTTTTATCTTAATGGTGATTCTATTCTCATTTTAATCGAAGTTAACGGCATTTTGAAATTTTGATTTTCCATCGACTGTTTCGCGAAAACCATGTTTGATTTGCACTACAACAAATAGTAAATAAAAACGTAACAGCATCAAAGATATAACATTGGCCAGGAAAAATCATCACTTGATAATTTTTTCGCTGAAATTAGATTTTTACGCATCCTTTTTTTCTAGATTTTAGAAAAGTTTTCAATGTTATATGGTATCAGATACGAAAGATGAATTATGTTTTCAAAACATTCTTTTTTTTCTTCGAGATTTTTGACGTTTCGATATTCACTTGCTTATGGCAGATTTATTTCAGTACATGTTTAAAGCAAAAAAAAATCTATATTTAAACTATTAATTGTCAGTTGTCGGTACGATTGACTTGCAAAGGACTTACGACAAACAGAGCCTTTCGGCAACTGTTTTTCCGAGCTCCTCCGGAAAGGCCGGAGAAGTTGTATTTGCTGTTAGACCATCGGTTGTCTGAGGCTTAATGTGGATTTCAGACACATTTTTTCAGGTCAAAGATGTTCACAGAATTATTCCATGCATTTAAAGGCTGTCTCTTTGCTGTATGCCATTTCTTACGAGGGGAAGGTACAATTTTACTAGCTGTAGCTGAATGTTTTGTGCTTTTGCTATCATCAATTTGTCGTAATATCACCTAAAAGTAATGAGTTCATTTGCAAAAACTTTCAACTTTTAGCTATGAAATTGAAATTGAGCTAAATGGGATATCGTAGTTTTTTTTTTGTTTTCATTTTTAAATTTGACAAACTTAATAAACAAGATCTATGAAACGCAGGGTTTTTGACAGTTTAAAGAAACTGCTGTTGAATAGACTATTTACATATGTATTGAATGAAATAGAATCTAGACCAATTAATAACACCCCTGCGAATGTTATTGTCATTCAAATTTAGACCACGTGGTTTTATTTGACCCTTTCAGTTTCGCAGTAAAAATCTTGCCTCGTGGTTATAGTCAATTTCCTATAATCTAATGAAGGTACTTGTAGTCAAATATAAAATCTAGACGTGTATTAATTTTATACTTTATCTCCATTAATTGGTAGATAAAATGAGTTCTAGAAATAAATGTGACAATAGAAAATAATACTATGTTTTGATGTTGCAACAATTAAAATGCTTAGTAGCGATCCCCCCGAAGAATTAATTTTCGATCCGCGCCTGACCTAGTAATAGCATCAATAGTGAAACAGACTATACTATTTTATGCAGAATGTTCCTTGAGAATGGCTTGATATACTACGATTTTACACAAAACAGACACCCATTCATTTTTTAAACAGCATGCTATTGCACACCAAAGCACCAAACATGGCTATGATTTTAACAAGCAACCCAATGTTTATATTTTCAACCACGTGGAGAGTGTTTGAACACGAACGATAACTCTGTTCTGAATATTATCGTTTAGTTTAAATAACCGCTAGATGATGAAAGAAGACATAGATCTTAATAGATTTTCTCGTTTTAACATATATCAAAGTACGATATGATACGAAAAACGACCAGAACTTACGTATTTTGAGAATATTATCCGAACACTCATACTTCCGCTCGAAATTTCACAGGAACTGAACAAATCTCGGGAAAGTCTCGTGAACTTTCATTCGAGCGCCTCTGGATTTATTATATACTTAGCAACGATAAAGAAAACATTCCGAACACATTCGCAGGGGTGAATAAATAAGATATAAAAAATAAAGTAATCCATTTATTATCAAGTCTAGAACAAATGTGGATAGAGGAAACTCACATTATACATGTGTCTACAAGTACAAGATTTTTTTTTGATAGTGTTTACATTTGCGTACAGCGCTGAGTATATGGATAGCGGACTTCTAGTAATAGCTTGATTTTAATTAACCATTTGGGGGTAGCTTAGAACAAATCAAAACATATCGACCCTGTCGAGCACTCAAAAATAACGCTTCTTTCTTAATACGAATTCAGAATTCAAGAATAATCGAATGAGTAATAATGACTTTTAGAATTCGGAATACATCTAATGGAAAATACAGAAACAGAAACTGAATAGCTCTTCAGGATTATAATTTAAACGCGAAGCAATTAATTGGTGCGTCAATAAACTATTTACAATTTTTTGATGAATCTACTTCATTTAGAGAGTTTAACTGATTTAATAAACATGTATTTAAATTGATTGTTCAAAACCTTTTTAAACAAATTAACAAATCATTACACAATAATTATTTCATTCTTGTTAATCGGTTGCTCAGGCAGCCACATGCATTTGTTAAATAATAACCTAAATAATAATTTGCACAAAAATAATAGCATATATATATATATATATATATATATATATATATATATATATATATATATATATATATATATATACACAAAGAATAAGAATATATATATTTATCACATGTTTCTCAATATACAGTGGATGTCACTCATGGGATAAATTTTTGATATTACACTGTATGTTCTTACGCCACGTGACGTCATAATTAAACATTACGTAGGTTTAGCCGGTTGATTGACGTATAATGAAAAACTAAAAAATAATACAATTGAATAGTGTTGAATTGTAAAATTGAAGCATTTGATGTTGTTTTATTTATTTTTCATGAATTCATAAATAAATTGTTCGAAAATGAAATGTTTTTTTGTTAAACTTCAAGGAACTTTTTGCCATGCGTAAAGTTGTTGACGTCTCGTAGTTAATATGTTGTGCGGCTCACAATCATAATTTGTACAGAAAAAATTGAGATTAACAAAATACGTGGTAAAACATGTGATAAAAAGAATCTCTCATGATTTGCTATGGTATATGATTTTTATCCAACTCGTTGTGTGCTTTCTATCCCCTCGCCAAGGCTTGGGGATAGAAAACACACAACTCGTTGGATGAAAATCATATACCATCGCAAATCATGAGAGATCCTATTTATATATATAAACACAAAGAATAAGTCCAATGCTCAAACAACTTTTATCTATAGCGCTTTCGCTCTACCGGGCTCTTTAGTAGATTTAAACAAAGTAAACAAAAACATTATGACGTCAATCTCGTGACGTTAGGAAGGCAACCTTATACAATCACAGTGTTGAAGACGTGATTATGATGTCAAAACATAGTGACGTCAAAACATTATACAGTGTATAATAAGAGTCAATACAATTACAATGATAAAAGTCCAGTGTCTCTTGTACATATATACATGTATGTACAGTTGAGGAGATATTATAAGTAGATTTTGAAAATACATAATATTAAGAATTTAACTTTGGTTTAAACAGTTTAACAAATTTATTTTCTTTAGCTTTACGCAATTGTTCATTGTTTTCTTTCACTTGATAAAAAGGGAAAATATAAAAGTTTCCCTTTCCACATATGTCGAAATGACCGCTGCATGGTGTGTTCCTCACAGATGACTCTCTAATCTGCTGTTTGTGGACGCGCACTCTATCTGCGAGGTTGGTTCCAGTTTGTCCTATATAGTTGTCACTATACATGACCCTCAACTGTACATACATGTATATATGTACAAGAGACACTGGACTTATATCATTGTAATTGTGTTGACTCTTATTATACACTGTATAATGTTTTGACGTCACTATGTTTTGACGTCATAATCACGTCTTCAACACTGTGATTGTATAACGTTGCCTTCCTAACGTCACGAGATTGACGTCATAATGTTCTTGTTTACTTTGTTTAAATCTACTAAAGAGCCCGGTAGGGCGAAAGCGCTATAGATAAATGTTGTTTGAGCATTGGACTTATTCTTTGTGTTTATTCACCCCCGGTACCAAGAAAGAGGATTTATTGAATATATATATATATATATATATATATATATATATATATATATATATATATTTATCTCATACGTGTGGTGTATACTACCCGTGTGATAAATCTTTGCTTTATCAAACGGGTGATGCTTTATCAAATACTTCCGGTCCGAACTATTTTTGACACAGCCCCTCGCTTCAACGCTTCAGTGACCTAATTTCGAAGACTTTCTAGTATTTTCCATATAGCTATATCTTCTTCCAAAAATTGATTTAAAATGGATTTTGTCGAAGATTTTAATTACAAATAAAAAGGAAAACACATAGCTGTGAAGTTTATGAAACAGCAAATCACGTTAGCTATCAAGGAGTTCATTCTGACGACGCAATGAAAACAGAATTTAACGCTTTGGTTGTGTTTCTATACAAGAACTTACCGAAATAATGTCTCCCAAGACTTTTATTTCACCAGCAGTAAGCATCCTTATTCGATATTTTCAACTTCGAATCATAGGCTAGTGTTCGTTTTATAAAACATCAACAACTGTTCCTCGTTCGAGTCAATTCAAACTAACGAGCATTCGCAACTTTGTGTATGTCAACAAACTTGATTATTCAAGTCTTCTGATCAGTATTTCCATTTAATTAAGTGATTAAGCTCTATGAAAAATTATTTGGAGATAAAAAATTATTTCAAGGTATATTTCAGTGAAACTTTACATTAAAACAGTTATATTTATCTCCGAAATGACGTACTAAATTGTATTGCGCAAGGTCACAATAACCGCATAACACAACGTTGCATCATCGTTTAATCTTTCAAAAAAAAAAAATCAATTCGGGTCATATTAGGGACTGTCTCAAAAGCTTCATAATGTAAATCAAATTGTATGAGATAAATAGAACATCTATAATTGTGTGATTTTATATTTGCTTTATCCAACTCGTTGAAATGGTTATATTCGCTCGGCAAGCCTCGCGAATATATACACCATTTCAACTCGTTGGATAAAGCAAATATAAAATCACACAATATAGATATCCTCTATATATATATATATATATATATATATATATATATATATATATATATATATATATATATATATATATATACACATGTACAGACCCGAAATTTAAGGTGCTACATGATTAATTCAATTGAAAGTTCTTTTCAGCTTCTTTTTAAGGTAGTCCTATACTCGGCACTAAATGAACTCAACCATGTAAAGCTTTGTTTCTGTTTACGTGCTAATTTGTTTTTCGCCTCTCAGCAATATGCACCCCTTGCGCAAATCATTGGAAGTTATGAAATTTGCTAGGCTTCTTTATTTTTTCTACAAATTTATAAATTGATAAAATAAAATCAGGATATACAAAATAGATTTTAAACAATTGCTTAAACAATGTTATATCAATATTTGTGCGTAAATAATTATTTCATTTTGACGGATTACTTTTTACGCTATAAGATCGAATCCAAGTAGACATGAAGAAAATTTCCGGGAAATATTCATATCTTGGAACATTTTTCTCTTAGGTCTGTAAACATTGTTTGAAATGTTTTCAATAATAGTTAATTTTTAATTTATCAAATACTAAATAGCTTCTATGTCTAAAATCTAAATGACATTATTAAAAGCAAACAATTTTTTTTGGGGGGGGGGGTGGGGGTAGAGTGGGGAGGTGGTTACAATCAAAATAAAGACGATACAAAAGTATCAAGCTTTGTATACTAGGTTTCGAGAATCATTGTGATGATAGCATTTCAGAACAATTGTACACATTGCTTAGATCTTATTTATGATATTTTCCTGCAGTGTAATGGTTAATTATGAAAGGGCGGGGATGTCATTACGATATGATTCTTCTAATTAAAGGATACCAGAAATCAATATTCAAAGGATAGAAATAATTTATTTCTCTTCAGCGGAAATTATTCTTCTAATTATTATTATTACTACCCCCTTTTTCCTGCTTCAACTTGCCTGCTAACTGGTACCTGTAAATATGTAGGTCTGTTTGTCCTGTCTCAAATTGGAGGTTTAAGCATACATGAGTTCCTAGTTAATCGGTACATCGTTTTCACAAGAAATGTTGCTTATTTCCTTTTTTTTCTTTTTATATCAGGGAGTATTTTTTAATCATCAGTTACTATCTAACTCTTATTTTACACAAGTTTAAGATATGAATTCCTTTAATGAGGCCCAGTATCTATGGCTTTGCTGATAAAATGAGTACCGGATCAACATTTCAAGGTAAACACAACGATAAAATTTTTACCTGTGAAAGAATATTCCCCCCCCCCCCCCCCAAAAAAAATGTTACCATATTGCCTCCAGTCTCTTAGAAAACAGAAATTAAAAAAATTAAAAACTAAAATATAGAGATATTTGGATTACAAATGAATTGTAAATGACTGTTTCTCTTCTACATATACATGTATTAGTTATTTCCAAAAAATAAAATAATGAATCAACTGTGACGTCATAATGAATAAAATACCAAAAAGGCAGATTAAGATCGTTACTAGATTTTGACTCTGTTTGACGTACCATTCACATGCGTAACACTCTGTTTTCAAAACATCTGATCACTGATTCATTGAGAGTTGAATATGTATAACAGCCTTCCAGTGCTTTTTCCATGTCACTGAAGCAATATTTTGCATTTTTCACTTGTGCAGCGTTTTCTCTGTCGAAAAGGTTGTACTTTCTGTGTTCTTTTGCAAAATAAGAGTCTGGAAAGATTTTTTCCAGGTACTCGTTTCCCAGGAAAAACTCTGGTAGAGTCTCCTTATCGAAAACCAGTTTCAAAAACTTCAAAAAGTAACCAAGTGCCTCGCGAACACCCCCAAGATGAAAGTCTTGCGGAGCAATTGTAGATATTGTCATGAGCTGTATGCAATACATGGTGATCGTTTTCAAATGATATGAATTCAGTAAATTAGCGGCATGGTTTTGTCTTTTCTTCAGAGTTTTGACAACGGCTTTCATGATGCGACAAGCAGTTACAAAATACAGTCGATATCTTTCCCCTAAGCATATATCAAACATATACCTTTCATATGACGACGAGCAATTCCGCCAGATGATGTCTTTATCTTGTTCACGAATAACGCGGTTTTCTTTGTTGATCCATTTCATGATACCGAATCTGGGAAAGTTGACTGTAATAGATACTGGCTGCGTTGTTGCTGATGCAGAAATCAGGATGGTCTCATCTCCAAGGTAAAGACCTGGAACAAAGTCGACATCAATCGGGAATGGAAGATCTGAGGAAATTTTGATATCAATGGTTGGTGGTCTCGACTTACGAGTAACAGTGTATCCCTTTCGTATTAAATTATCCTCTGTAACAGATGATGTTTTATCAAACAAAGACTTGAATACTTTCTCTTGTAAAACTCGGGTGTTAATGTAGCATGTTCCTTGATCCATCTGAAATACTCCGAGTTTTTGTAATCGAGGACAACGTTCGTTCAACTCTGAATGATTTAGAACTCTCAGACGCATTTGCCCTGGGAGAATTTGACCATTTGTATCTCTCAAGCGTACCTCTTGTAAATCCAATCCTGAGATTTGAAATGGTACAATTACATCGAATTCATCTGGAGCCACGATTTTTAATCCTTGTCTTGCACTTCCTTGACGTATAAAATTGACATCGATCGCCAAATTCTTAAATGAACTTCGTGCCTGGGTTTGAAGCTCAGAAAGAATGATATCCAAGACGTCATCAACAACAACGCAAGCCTGCTCCCAGAGGTCAGCTGAAAACCGGTAGACCATCGTCTGAGACTGAATTTGGGACTTCAGTGGCCTATCTCCTGGACGAAAAACATGAACAGGAGCCATCCATTTGTTTGAAAACTGTCCCTTTTTGCTGCTTGCCATCTCCAACAAAACAAAATACCGAAAGTAGGTTTCTTCGAACTGTACAGTTTTTAAACACTCTGTTTGGCCGATTAAATTTCAGGACAGTAGGCGTAGGCTTCCGTTAACTTTTGCACCTGATATCTTGCCTGTTAAAGGTAGAGTCTGTAATGGATTCCTGTTAAGTTTTGTTTAATTGTTGATCACAGAAAAAAAACGACACTCAAACGCCTACATGTACCTTTTTGATATTGATTGATATTTTCAACAACTGGAAAGAATTTTTGTCATCGGCAAAATAAATCGGCTTTTTCTTATCACATTGCACGCAGTGTTAAATTCATGTTCTTTATGTAAGCCTATAGATCTGAAGGTGGTCAACAAATGTTGGACATTGCTAATGTAATCTTTTTAATTTATAATCCGGTTACTTGTGATGACCTTTTATGTTCTGTATTTGATTTTCCATGTAAGTCCAGCAACATCTTGCGGTCAAATATACTAAAAAAAAGATGCTAATAATACTTTATTTAAGTGAAAAGTGAGCTTTTCTGATCACCTGTTGTCCGTCGTCCGTCCGTCCGTCCGTCCGTCTGTCTGTCCGTCCGTCTATCTGTAAATTTTTCACATTTTTTACTTCTTCTCTAGAACCACTGGGCCAAATTAAACCAAACTTGGTACAAAGCATCCTTATGGGAAGAGGATTCTAAATCGTTAAATTAAAGGGGGATAATTGCGAAACAGTGAAAATAGGGTGCATGTCTTTAAAAATCTTCTGAAGAACCACTGCACCAGAAATGCCAATATTTACAACAAAGCTTGTATATATAGTGAATATTCTAAATTGTAAAAATCGTGACAGACGGACCAATACTGGGGCCTCAAAAGGGGTTCAAAGTTCAAACATGGAAATTTAGGAAAAATGTTTAAATATCTTCTTCTCAATAACTACAACACTGCAATTTGTTAGATTACTATGCAAGCATCCTCAAATGATGTAGATTCTAAATTTTAAAATTGTAAGAATTGTGATGGCCGAACTATTACTGGGGCCCCAAGAGGGGTTCAAATTTTAACAAAGAAATATATAGTGAAACTGTTTAAAAACCTTCTCCAGAACTACAATGCTACAATTTGTGAAATGCAATGCAAACATCCTATGATGATGTAGATTCTAAATTGTTAAAATTGTGACCCATGGACTAATACTGGGATCCCAAAGGTTGTTAAAAGTTTAACATAGAAATATGATGGTAAAATGCTTAAAAAAATAATATAAAATGATACAAGGAGCTGTTGTTCAGGTGAGCTATGTGGTCCATGGGCCTCTTGTTTAACACCCATTATACCTTTACAGAAAAGGGTTTTCCTTATTATTAGTCGTGAATACATCGAGTTGGATGGTTGGGATACACGTATCTTGGCACTTTCACAGACTGACTGTTTCTACTTTAAGACAACCTGTTCCTATCTCCAGACATCCTGTTCCTTTACGTGTCTGCACAATTTATTATTATGCTTAGGCAATCAAAATTACATTTCAATGTATCATTTATTTGTATTCCTTCACTGAAACACATGATAGCCCAGTGGCTGGTATTTGTTGATGGTTGACATTAGGTGTGATAGAGATAAAAGAGATATTCTTTTTTAATGCACGCTTAAAAATGACATAGCTGTTGAATTATAAATGTTCAATTAATATGTGATATGTTTATAGAATACTATTTAATTCATGGGCCATTTTAAGCCCTAAATTCAATATTTAAGAATGTTTCTTTTTCGGTTATTTTTACCTACATTGTAGCGTATATTTTTCATGCGTTTGTCTCAGAACTTCAGAAAAGAGCTTAGCAACACAATGCGAAGGAGGCAATAAATCCTTTTCAAAGAGAAATAATCACAAAATTCTGAAAATTGGGGTTTTCCTAATTAAAAATTCTTCCCAAGAACCACTACATGAGAAATGCGAAAATTATAACTAAGCTTTAGAGTATAAAGTAGATTCTAAGTGTTAAAAGTTAACCCTCTGACCGATATTTACCCCGAAGGAGATGAAAATTAAACATAAGAATATACAGGATGAACTATTTTGAAATATTTTTCTCTAGAACATGAGATATTACAATGCCAGCATCCTAATAAATTATAGAAAATTAATTGTTCAAACCGCGACCTATGGACCAAATCTGGTCCGCTGGAGTTGATTGCTTAATTTTAACATAGATTTACTAAACATTTTATCGGACATTTATTTAAAAAATCTTACCAACGAGAACTGCATGGGTATAATTTGTTAAAATAAGTCTTCGAGCTTCTTGATATTACGTAAAATCAAACCGCGATTCCTGGATTATATTGAATTCAAAACATCATCGACTAAAACACTCGTTTGATCCTAAAGTTCAGTCGACAACTCTTACATCACGGTTGAATTAAGCTGAATTTTGGATTTAAGAGACATTTCTCCAGGCCCTAAGACGTTCACAGCAGTCTTTCATGCGTTTATTGACTGTGTCCTTTTGCGGTTTGTTATATATTAGGCATGGAAAGTAAAATTTTACTTTCTGTTGCTGACAGGTTTTTTTTTTATCGTTCATCAAATTGATACATGTACAATGTAACGCAAAAGTATATTTGCGTTATATTCATAGCTACACAGTATATAGCTAAATGGGATATTGTAGGCTTTTTCAATTCATTTTAGTAAAGTTTGACAGACAAGTATAGAACCAGACTAATGAAACTTACAAAATATAGTTGTGTTTTTGACAGTTTCAATTTAAGACACTTCTGATTTATACCTTTTACATATGATTAAATATAGACATTTAGACATAAATGTTTAATCGCCTTAAATTAATTCTCACTATGTAGACTTGATATAATTAACTTATTCAATTTGAAATTTAACTGTTTGTCATCTGTCACTCATGCTTATATAGTATAGCTTACTTCTAGTGTTTCCATTTCTTGTTCATATCATTTTGCACTTCTTTGCCATCAGTTAGGAACTGGTTTCCGGATTGTTCAAGTGTTAATTTTGAATTTCCAGAATTCAACCCACCGACCTATAAAATTAGAAAAGGTGCTGTGTAGCAAAATCTATATGATACAGTATCCACTAATGATACTGTATAATACAAAATTGTGTCATTAATGGTTGAAGTTCATCCTCAAGTGCAATAAAAATTATAACATTAAAGGTCAGCGATGTACTTATTTTTTGGTTTTTTCTTATATCATTAGTGGACGTGAATTTTGACCTTTAATGATAATAATTTTGAAATTGTATCATTAGTGGACGGCTAGGTAGTTTGTTAATGATAAAATCATATCATTAACGGTCAGGATCCGGTTGTATCAATATTCAATGATTTATTTAAGCATTATTAAACTCCAAATATTTAATGAGTCATTAATTTCCGTTGTATCAAAATTTTAATGAACAAATCGGTTCATTAAAACTTCATTAAATTCTCTCATTTTAATGATGCCAATGGGGCTTCATTAACGCTTAATAACGCTTAAAAACAATGGCGGCCAACGTAATGTTTCACCAGTTAAGCCGAAGAAGAGCTGATAGAGTGTTTAGAGAACGATTTTCCATTGAAAATACGACTGAAGAGGAAATTCGGCGATATCGTTTCAGAAAAGACTCAATACAACAAATTGTGGATCTGCTTGACCCAATTATCGGCCCCTAAACAAGGAGATCACAAGCTCTCTCCACAGAATTACAGGTACATAACTGACAAATAAATTTTAAACTTACTTTGCCATAAGCCTGTGTCAAGCAATGAATATTGAAAACAAGAAGGGTTAGCTGCCCTTTGTTTTAGTTGAATCGATTGTAAGCTTAGATATTGAATGACCGATCGGGAGACGGAGAGGATCGCAGAATAATTTTACCGATGAGTTTCAAGCGAAACTTCCACCTGATGTGACAGTTTGAAATAAATTCAAGATGGCGGCGATGGGTACCTTGTCTATTATTAGATATATAATAGGGCATTTATTTTTATTATGAGAAAAATTTATAACGTCAGGTGCCTGTGATTAAAGGGACATGTTCACGGTTATTGGTCATCATTTATTTTTCCGTTTTTAATATTTACAATGCTACAGTAAGGCATTTTTAATAGTCAACAAAGTTTGATAAATATATAATTTATTGATATGATATCTAGAATTTAGAAGGATTTTCATTCAATGAATTTGCATCTTTTAAATTAAAAAAAGAAGATAAATACCGTAAGTATACCGTGAAACGAGATGCTACATATAGATCTATTATTTAGCTGTTAGAAATGCTGAAAACTTGATATGCAGAAGAATCACGATCCTTCGTTATTCTTTCTTTGACATATATTCAACTATATGTATCCCAAACCTCACTTCTCTAATCCCAAAATCAAATAATCTAATGCAAACAGCAATAAATATTTGAACAAGCCGTCTGTGATTATACAGGTGAGAGAGAGAGAGAGAGAGAGAGAGAGAGAGAGAGAGAGAGAGAGAGAGAGAGATTTTGAAATCTACGTTCATCCTTTTTACTTCGTATGGCATTTCACTTTCTTGAAAGTATATTTTCTTTTGTAGGTAGATTCACCAACATCGTTGCCAGATGGCCCGGAAGTACACACGACAGTCATGTGTTTCGTATGTCAGGCATTCGACAAACAATTGAGGAGAAGTTCCACTCGATTAACGACGGGGTTGTTCTTGGTGACAGCGGCTACGCATGCAAACCTTACCTAATGACCCGTATCTGAGACCCTCGACTCCAGCCCATGAACGGTTTAACTCGCCCACTCCAGGACCAGGGTAACTATTGAACGTGCCTTTGGTTGGTGGAAAAGACGATTTCACGTACTCCATACTGAAATCCGGATGATACCGGAGAGAGTCTGTACAGTCATAGGTACACGAATTAAGACAATATATAGTTAATGGACTTGGGAATATGTTAAACTTTATTTGTATTTCCCAAAATGATCTGCATTTTCATGTTTTTAAATATAGATAGTATGAAGGTATCTTAACTGTACTTTCAGGAGCGTGCGCAGTACTTCATAACCTGGCTATCATACTTCGGAGCCAGTTGTAGATGACGGCCAAGACGTGGACATCGATGGGAATATACAAGGGCAGTACAACGGACCCGAGGATGGGAAGAACATCAGAAATTATATCACATTGCATTATTTTTAAGAAACCTCATTTCCCCCTTTTGCTGTAGATGAGTGTCTGAAGTTTGAATGCTACAGAAAGTTATTGCGATTTTTTCGTATATTGTACGGGTATTTATATAATTTATAAATATCGAAATTGTGTTAATAAATATGGCAAGTTACATCGGTAAAATTATAAGGAGCAGAGCAGTTAGCAGATGTAACTAAAATTTATTTATGAAATTAAATGTCAGAAACATCTTTTACATTTTTGTTCTTTTATAACCATTAGAGAATTATCTTGATCAAAATTTTAAAAAATTACCCCAATTTTTTTTTTTAAATCACAATGATATGAACAAAATACATTAGAGACACTTTATATTTTTATATTAGTTTATTAATTGTTGATCATTATCATTTCGTTTACTACTCCTCGGAGGACATTTCCAACTCCCGTCGAAGCTTCTTGTTCATAAGCATGTAGAACGTCGTTTGTTCCCGTAATTTTCGTTGTTGCTCTACCAAGACGGCGTACTGCATTTGTGTCACATCTTCAGGTCTAATCCTCTTCCGCTGACCGATATTTCCTACTTTTTTGGACTTTAAATGCATATAAATGTTTATAAACAAAACGCGTATACACAAAATCATGTAGATGTACACCATACATAAAAAATGCATCAATAATTAACGTTTGTTTTATAACTAGAAGTCTGACCACTAATGCAACTTTAAACATGAATCGCTAGTGAATACTATATCATTAGAAGTTGCTACAGTGCTTTAATTACCAGCTGAAACACTGTATTTTGGACTCTGACGGAAAGCATTCGAAAAATAAAATATCCTACACATGCACAGAAATAGATTATCGGGGGGGGGGGGGGGGGGGGGGGGGGGTGAAGACCATTCAATCCAGGGAAGGGACGCACTCTTCCATAATCCCCGCCTATAAAAGTGTAACGGAAAATCTTTTGGAGAGAGAGAGAGAGAGAGAGAGAGAGAGAGAGAGAGAGAGAGAGAGAGAGAGAGAGAGAGAGAGAAGGGGTTGAAAGGCCATGGTTTCAAAAATACTTTAATTATCTCCTTTTTCAAATTTTGTTCATCTAACTAGGTCGAGTCAGGTTAAAGTCTAGCATATTTAAAAGGTCTAATATGGAAAATGACATGTCGTATACCCAAAGAGAATACGTAACTGCAGAGTATTGGATAACAGATTGCCGAAAACAATTCTATTGGAAAATATTAGAGCGAGGGGTCCATAACTGTCTGATAATTTCAATAGTTGCTTTGTTGATTAACCTGAGACAGTTAGGTTTGGAAGGATACCAGCACAGGAACATGGGATTAGAAAGTCAATTTTCTTTTCTGGAAAAGTTAGTTTTGAGTAATTATGAAGCGTTTTGATAATCCTTTCTTCCAAGAGGCAATACCAAACTTTAATAAACATCACTGTTTAAAAAAAAACTGTTCTGAATTGCTTTTATTGTTTGTTTACAATATTTATTTTGTGATTGCTATACTTTATAATGTTCATCCTTCATAAATACAATGAATAAAGTTTTATTTATTTTTTTATTTAAACGTTCACGTAAAACTATGTGTTGATAACCAGTAGGGAGACATCTGTAAGTTGATGCTAAAACAGTTAATTAATGAATTGTAGGATTGGTTTTCATGGCCTATCGTTGTCAGATTTCATGCGGTGCTTCCTCTGCGTTTTTGTTATGGTTGAGTCAAGTTGATACTGAAATGTTATGTTTGAATTGCGAACACTTCGGTAAGTGTAATATTTTACTTATTATATAAAATCAAAATAGAGGATATTTTTGTACCTATTGCTCAATTCTTCTAGGACCTACAGCAACATTATGTATGTCTTTATACTCTGAGAATTTTAAGATTTACAAATATAAATGTTCAGATATCAGAAAGTTCAAAAATTCTTTAATTAAGAACAACATATCATTTCAAATGAAAATAAAGTACCATACTTCGCTACATCTATATGTATTTTAATTATAAACATTTTAATTGCAAAAGTTGTCAGAATTTTAACAAAAATGAACATGTATGTATATCGATGGGTCAGTAATAAAATAAGAGAAAACAATCAAGTCTCGTGTCACAATAACCTACATGTTTAGCAGGTGCTATACATAACAACCACCCATTCATCAAATTTATTATAAGCACATATCAAAGGCTGGCCTGAATTATGAATCTATTTCCCTGACACTTAATATTGGGATTGGATGGGGTAGGAAGAGAAGCGCCCCTTCCTCAAACTGTAAAAAAAGAAACCCGCTTTACTATTACAGTATTCCTGAAATCAACATTTCATGGTAACGTCTTTATATAAACAAATTAGTATTTATCAGAATATAGAATATCAATATAATTACATGATATATATTAGCATTTTATGCAAAACTTGTGATTTGTCCGAAAAAAGTATAGCCGTCTTTTCACCAAAGATAGCTTTCAAAATAATTTAAAATTATAAAAACATAAAAAGACAACAAAAACGGGGTAGAACTTGTGGTTGAATTTATAGTCTTGTTAACTTCTATCAACATGCCTTGGAATACCAGTATGCCAAGTCAATTAATGGTCTTTATTTAAATATCATTGCACAGTTTTTACTCTGTCGTTGCTTAAAAAAAAGAAATACTATGTGTACTTTTTAAACAATCCTCGTATTTATAAAGTGGGCACAGTGTCATTGATGTAGATATTTCGTACATTTTAATAATAGTATATAGCAGTATGACCCAGAAGAGTTTACTATAATTCCCTCACTGTGAAGGAGACACTTGATTTGTTTATCTTTTGAATTTTGAACCCATACGATATCTTTAAATATCTTGCATGTGCTATATGAAGTTGAAGTAAAGATGTTATATTATTATCAATTTTTTTGAATTCATCATTACATTGAAATGGGTAACTCTTTTTTACAGTTTTAATTCAATTTTGTTTGCAGTATATTAATGTTTTTGCATCAATCTTGCTGTACTATTGTGATACTAAGATGGGGAAAAAATTACATAATGCACAAAATTTGCTCTCGTGGTCTTATTCTTGCTGCAAATACATCCGGTGCACATCTACTGAATTAAAACAAATTTGTCCGACGTTAAACTTTGCTTGCTATGATACTCAGTAAAGAGTTGAATAAAGCACTATTAAATTATTTTTTAAATAAAAATTATAATAAATCATCATAAAATACGGTCAGTAATAGGGCCATGCAAAATAATCATACACACAGGTCTAATTTAACCGGTCAGTAAATCATCAGTTTTTTCACGACTACTGAGCTCATGAGGACATGGCGAGTTATTCATGGGTGGGATTTTACAATTGTACTGAAGGGGAATTCACACATTACAGGAAAATATATCCAATAAAAATAATTTTCAGTTTCCTCGATCATTAGACTGCGGTAGTCAAATGATTATTTAAGTTCAATTGACCATTTTGGGGAACCTTAAAATTAGAACAAATCTAAACATATCCACTAAGTCGAGCATTGAAATATAGTATTGCATGAATCCAGAATCCAAGAAAAAACTGATAGAATAATAGCAAATACATGCATAAGAAAACAGCGTTTTTATGGTTTTACTCTGGAAATAATGAGTTGTACACAAGCATGAACTGAATGAATATTCAAAATTAATAATTCAAAAGCTAACTAATTATTGTGTTTAAATTAACAACTCATATACTGAGTATTTGCAATTATGTTATTCTATTTACACAGTTTTAACTACAACATATACGTTTTAAAACAACGTTAACAAGCCATATCACCATTCATTTTATCTATCAATGGTTCAGACACCCTAGCCTTATTGTTCAAGTTCTAAAATTTAGGACCCTTTAACATAGTATAAAGTGAATTAAGGATGCTACTCGATTTACTTTAAAATTGCGCTCGGATTTTTTTTAAATTTTAGCTTCATTGATTCAGAGTGGTTTTTTTCAGTTCTTTGTTTTCATAAATTATTATATTAAAGACAAAATATAGTAAATGAAGGAGCATTAGGTTCCTGAAGTTTAAGATATGAATTCCTTTAATAATAAGTATATCGGGGTTTTATTTCAAGGTACAAATTATAATAACATTTTTTTTTTCTTTTTAAATGAAAAATGTAAGTAAATATCCATTTTTAAATAATTGATTTCAAATAACAGGATTCGTTTCTACATCAAATATTTTAAATTAACAAGGTAAAAGAAAGGTAAACAAATGTAAAATCAATTATGACGTCATAATCAATCAAACACTTAAAAAGACAAAATTCGTCAATTAAACATTGGCCTAATTTTTGTCACTGATAATCTTCAAACGAATCACATCCGTAGCACTCTGTTTTCGAAACATCTGATCACCGATTCATTGAGACCTGGATATGTATAACAGCCCTCCAATATTGCCTCCATAGCGCCAAAGCCATATTTAGCCGCCTCCACTTGTCTGGGATTTTCTTTGGCAAAAAGGTTGTACTTTCTGTGTTCTTTTGCAAAATAAGAGTCTGGAAATATTTTGCCCAGGTACTCGTTTCCCAGGAAAAACTCTGGCAGAGTCTCCTTATCGAAAACCAGTTTCAAAAACTTCAAAAAGTAACCAAGTGCCTCGCGAACACCCCCAAGATGAAAGCCAGACGGTGCGACCGTTGGAACTGTCAAAAGCTCTATGCAATACATGGCGATCGTTTTTAGGTGATATGACGTCAGCAAATTGGCGCCATGGTTTTGTCTTTTTCTGAGGGTCTTGACAACGGCTTTCATGATGCGACAGGCAGTGACAATATACAGCCTTTCTCTGTTATTTAAGCACATATCAAACATGTACCTTTCATATGACGACGAACAATTCCGCCAGATGACATCCTTGTCTTGTTCACGCATGCGGGGATTTTCTTTGCTAATCCACTTCATAAGACCGAATCTAGGAAAGTTAATTCTAATTGATCCAGGGTGCGTGGTTACTGAATCGGGAATTATAACAGCCTCATCTCCCAAGTCAAGTCCTGGAACAAAGTCGACATCAATCTGAAATGGCAGATTTGAAGAAATTTTAATGTTCATGGTTGGCGGCCTCGACCCACGTGTGACAATGTACCCCTTTCTCTTTAAACTATCTTCTGTAACGGATAATGTTTTATCCATTAAAGATTTGAACACCTTTTCTTGTAATATTTTGGTGTTAATCAAGCATGTTCCCTGGTCCATCTGAAATACCCCAAGTGTTTGCAATCGGGGAAAACGTTCAGTCAAGACGGATTGATTCAGAACTCTCAGACGCATTTGCCCTGGAAGAAGTGTACCATCGGTATCTTTTAACCGTACCTCTTGTAGGTTTAATCCTTTAAGTTTGAATGGTACAATTGCATCAAACTCATCTGGAGCCTCAATTTTTAATCCTTGTCTTGCACTTGCTTGACGAATAAATCTGACATCGATCTCCAAGTTATCAGACAGTTTTTGTGCCTGCATTTTCAGCTCGGATAGAATGATTCCCAAAACGTCATCAACGACAGCACACGCTCCATCCCACAGGTCAGCCGAAAACTCGTAGTCCATCGTCTGAGACTGAATTTGGGACTTAAGTGACTTTTCCCCGGGGCCAAAAACGTCCACGGGGGCCCTCCATGCGTTTTGAAGCGGTCTGCCTTCGCCGCTTGCCATCTCTGACAAAAAGAAAGTAGATTTCTACGAACTGATTTAGACTACGTGGTGGTGTTCTGTTCTGAGTCATGCATGAATGGCAGTCAAAGGTATCAATAATTTTGCACTTTAAAATCACACAAGTATCATGCCCTAAATATTTCAGCTACATGTATGCGGCAAAAAATGTTGATCCTTATATCTTTTCAACTTAATATCATGCTAGATATGATAACTTCTGACATATTAGCATAGATATGTACTTAATTACCCACAGACTCTATGGCTTTGCTTTACACTAAGAAGAATATATACTTCAACAATTCACAAAATAATGAAGCTAGTAAGCGTAAATGTACCTTCCAATATTTATATTATGCGTCTTGCAAACCAGATACACCAATATCTGCTAAATGACTAATGTCTGATCGAAGGCTCCACTTATGGTATCAATTGATGAGATAGGATGTGTTATAAAAAAAAGACATGTCCAATGTCCAACCCCCCCCCCTTAATCAGTTTACCCGTCGTTCTATATTACTATATACCGATATCGTACCTAAAAATTTACTTGATTTGTTGATTTACCTGGGATTTTCAGATTTTGAAGTACATCAGTGCTGCAACAGTGAAATATTTATCATTTCAAAAGTTTAATATTAGACCGATGCTCAGATCACTAAAGCTTGACTGTCGACGGTTAATTTTATACTACAATTATACTACAAGTTTTAAATAAAACTTGAGGAATTACTTCATATCAGTGGTTTAATAAACGATCGTTTTATTTTCAACGCCACGTCTACAAAACTAACATGTATTAGCGATGTTATCTCTGACTTACATAATACGGTCCAAAACTGATCTTTAACAGCAATACATATTATAATTGCACGAGAAAATTATCGCACAACACGTGACCTGGATTACTATGTTTCAGTTTTTGCGTTTTGAAGCCGTCTGCCTTCGCCGCTTGCCATCTCTGACAAATAAATTCTACGAACTGATTCAGACTATAGGGGGGGGGGGGGGTGTTTTGTTTTTTTTAAAAAAACAATAGCTGCCAGAAAGGAGAAAATAATCGCATAACACGTGACCTGGATTACTATTATAATTTGAAAATATCATTGAAAAATGTCAACTTTGGGCCTAGATTACGTTTTATATTCTCTTATAATTAAAACTTCGATTCTATACCTGTAAAATGTTGGAGTCAAAATTCCTAATATCTACGCAAACGATTTGCCACATGCAGGAACACACGAACATGTAAATCCAGACAGCCAAAAGCCATGACGTGTAAGGAGTCTCAACAGGCCACTTGATAACTTATCGCAAGTGGACATGCTTAAAATCCTAAAACAAATAAATACATAGTTTGCACGGAACTTTATATTTTTCAAGTGTCTGTAATATTTTCACTTTATGTTTTAGGGAATTGAGGACAAATGGAGTTCTTTGGGGGAAGGGGTCGGGTGGGGTGTGAGTAATTTGACTAAAAGGCCACATACACATTACAAACAAAGGATCAATAAAGTGTTTTAAGTGTTTGATAACATTTAAACGTTCAAACAAACGATATTTGGAAAGTCTTGTCACGGATGTCTCGTATAAATATGATTTTAGATATTCGATTTTATCAGTTAATCCTAACCTATCAATTGATTTATTGTTGAAAAATATCATTTTTTTTTTCAAAATTGTTTTTACAATTGGGGCTGGTTTTGGTGTTTAAAAGAATATCAGAGGCAAGTAAAGAGACTATATCAATAGTAAATTAAATGTGGAATTCGTTTTACAGACCGAGAGCTACATACCTGTGTAAGCCTATGGGTTGATTCTGTTTCTTGTCCAGTCCAGAAATGATAAGTCCAGTTTGGCGTTGAACAATAATTTATTAAAGCGTGGTCGTATATATTTTTACAAAGCAACTGTCAGACTTAACAAATTCAAATCTCAATCTCCCTGTCTAACTGACCGTTCTCAACATCTCTCCCCCTAGCATCTATTAACATGGGCTTATATATGTTCATGTACACAAAGAGAAAATTAATTCAAATTAGTTCTGTACAACTGGTATAATCATAAATAATTATATTATCATTATAAACAATCAACACTTCATACTGAGTATGATTTTTATGTATTTAACCTATAGCGGCATTAGCTCCGTGGCTATTATCTTCTGAGTCATATGATTGTATAGCCAACGTTCTGTCTCACCAAGACAAATGAACTACTCATCATAACCCAATGTTAATTATATGTCTGTCGAGGCGCTGAACATAATTACTTCAATTTCAGTATCCCAATCCTAACTTCTAGACTGGTGATAATTTCCGCAAATATTATATGATTTGATTTCGTACAGCAAATTATTGTTCGTCACTTTTTCCAACTACATTGATTCATTTACCTGTAATTTAAAATACGACCAAACAGGCTATCTGGTTACACCTGCAGCTAGTATTTAATAACTATCATTCTTTTTAACTGATATGTACAACAAATAAAATGTTTGTGTCCCGTGACACTTAAGTACCCGGATAGTTATGTTAAAAGATTTTAAGTGCATTCCTGAGAACTCTTGAACGTATAAGAGATATCAGATTTTTCCATTTATGTTTTCCTAAAAATTTTGTTTTCACTCTTGTGATGTGAATGTCAAAAAGGAAATCATGGACCTTTTTCCTAAAAAAAATATCTATTTCAATCGTTCGTTACTAATGGGTACTTAAAAATTATTTAATTTAAAAAAAATGAAAAATGTGACGGAAACTTGCGATAAATGTCCGTAAGATAATGAATTTATCAAATACATGCGTGGATCTAGAGTGAGTGTGTGTGTAGTGGTGGGGGGTTCAGACCCCCACCCCCACCCCCCAAAATTAAAATCTATTAAATTTACATCGTAAGATTATCGCATATTGCCTCAGACCCCCTCTGGCAAACACAATTATCCCCAGGACCCCCCCCCCCCCCCCCACCCGGAAAAATTTTCTGAATCCGCGCATGAAATATAACAGGCCTACGGTATATGACACGAACGATCCGTCAAGAACAAAACCAAAATAGAAAAAAAGAAGAAAAAATTTTGTACCGGACATTTCGGTCTTTCCATTCATATTTACATGTAGGTTCCATATTTAAGAAGGCTGATTAACACTAACTCTAGTATATTTGCGAATTTCAACAGTGGTTATCCTCAAATTGAAACATGTGATAAATAATATAATTTTCTATCATTTATGTAAAAAAAAAATACTAAATTCTACCATCTGATCTTAGTGGGGGTCATCTCAAAATATCAAAATGCACCATATTTTGCCATATATTTGGAGTATAAAGTATTACAAATGCAGATTGATACAATGAATTCATTCTAAAATTAAAAATAATAACCCTTAGAATAGCATTATTCTGTGTGGACAATTTCAAAGGCGTACAATATTTTCTTTTTCTTTTATGTTATTTCTTAAAACGTACTCCTACAAAGCTTCATTTAAGAAATGAACTCAATGTCTACCCAAGTTATACTCGTATAACTTGGGTAGAAGCAGCACGCTTTATAATCCACGAAGCGGATTATAAAAAAAACTTAAATAGCTTCAACCCAGGTTATACGAGTATTACTTGGGTAGATATTGAGTTCATTCCTTATAATTTAATTTTCTGTAATTTACTGTACAAATTGAGTGCGTTTTACTTTTAAAATCTGTTCAAAATTCAAACGTAACGTCAAGCGGATTAGTACGTTTTTGACGTCGGAGCATTGTGAAGTGTCTTATGACGTGCAAACCAGGTCATACAAATTTAACTAAATTTTTCTATCCGATCAAATGCCGCGTTACAACCAGAATTAACTTATTTTATCATACCGTCATAAAAGCACAATGGCAATGCTCACATACCGAAAAAAAAAAACTTGGATTCCTTTATTTATAATCAAGTCCCTTTTCTAACAGGATTATTTATAGTCATATCACATGTTAAGCATTGCAGTTCTAAAAAAGATCTTAAACAATTGTTAATATATGGGATATAAACCTACATCAAACTCTGAACCCCTTGTGAGGCCCAAGAATCGTCCAGGAGCCAAAGTCTAAACATATCTAAAGAATTAGCAATGAGTCAATATGCTTGAATTTAGTTGAAACCACATACATAAATGTATTATAACATTTCAGTTTTTGTGAATAATTAAAATGTTTTCCTTTGTAAAATTTGATCCCCAACGTGGCCCCACCCCACTCCTCAAGATTTTGATTTAAACGAATTTGAATCTACATTATCTGAGGTTTGCTTTCTCTAAAGTTACAGCTTTTCTAGGCAAATGGTATTTTAGATGAAGATTTTTAAAGATTTTTCTCGATATATTCCTGTGTAAAAATTTATCCCCTCTCCCCTTGCTGTGACCCCATCCTACCCCCGGGGATCATGATTTAATAAACTTGAATCTACCCTACCTGAGGATGCTTACTCAGAAGTTTCAACTTTTCTGGCCAATTGGTTTCTGAGAAGAAGATTTTTAAAGACTTTTCTCTATATATTCCTATGTAAAATTTCGACCCCAATTGTAGCCCCACCCTACCCCCAGGATCATGGTTTTAACAAACCTGAGGATGCTTCCACACAAGTTTCAGCTTTCCTGACCAAATGGTTTTTGAGAAGAATTTTGAAAATTTCTTAGATTTTTTGGCCCAGTGTTTCTGGAGAAGAAGTTGAAAATGTGAAAAGTTTACAGACAGACGGACAGACAGAAAGAGGGACAGACAGACGGACTGATGGACGGACAGACGGACGACAGACAAAATGTGATCAGGAAAGCTCAGGTGAGCTAAAAAATAAGTTGTTCGTTTTGCATTTACGTCTTTTTTTACCCTATCCGCCGCACATACCAAGTCCATGATAATTCAATTTTCATATATCTAAAAATGAAAAAGTGGGTTGGGGGGGGGTGGGGGGGGGAGCATATCGTATCGTATACAAATAAATAAGATATCTTTCGGAATTGTTAAGGGGTATATGATTTTCTGGAAGATCAACGCAGATTTTTCTGTTAATATTCATACTGTCATGTAAATTTTGAGAATATCGGATGGCAGTATTCTAAATTTTGTAATTATAATTACTTCCACCGGTAAATTCAAAATATGCAACATGACAAAACCGCTAATGCAGTATGGAAAAATCTTTTTTTTGATAAGACGGGTGCCTACTCAGCATTACTTGGAATGAAGTACACGTGCTCTCTATTCATTCGATTACATAACATCTGATGTAATTAAAAACCCCAAAATATGGCTAAACTTGATATATTTCTGACAAACTTACTCCCTTTATTATTGTGCTGTTGTTATTGAAATCAATATTAGGGTTTCTATTTCCAATCACTTATTACAGTTTGAGAAAAAAAGCTAATGTAGTATTTTTTAATCTGCTTTGAAGTGCGGAAAATGACAATTTCCTATGATATTCCTATTTACTCTGTCCCGAGTTTTTGCTTGCACCGCTTTCCGCTTGATATTTCGATAATCATAAATGCCTTTGTGCTTAAAGTACGTTCATCCGCTAATATGAAAAATGTCCAGATTATTTGTTTTGAAACGCCCCCTCTACCGCTTCAGGTTTCAACACACAACCCAAAATAGAAAGTCTACGGGGATTTTGCATTGCACCAGCCATGAAATAGCCAACATGATAATGTTGAAAATTTGTGCGAGGTATTCCGAGTAATTCCGAATAGAGAAAAGATGTAAACATTTCCCATTATAAATCTCCGTAAGAAATCTGTTTTCGTTCCTGTGAACTTTTATGAGTAAAAAATGATGATGTGTTAATGAAGATTTCTTGGAAATTTTCCCTTTCATCGATTTCAATTGCACTTCTCTCACAGGTATGTGTATTTTTATTCAAAATCGGCCAAATGTGCTGCATGAATATCTTGGGACAGACTATAATAGAGGAAAAGGAAATCACAACCTTTGGTTAAAGAAAAAACTACAAGGAATGTTGCATACACGTACCTCATTAAGAATTTGCACAATCGTGTAATCCACCTTTGCATTAAAAACATATTATGACGTCATCGAAACATAATTTTGACGTCACACGAAATTTTTTGAAAAGATAACGACGATTTTGCTCTTAGATCTGATGTAATATGATGTATGAATTGAAAGATGTATGAGCAGGTCCTATGATATCGCGGTAGTTAAATCATTCTGTCGAAAAATCTATCAATACGGAAATATTTCCAGAAGCTAATGTTATTGTGAGTTTCCTCTATTAATACCTCAGTGATGTTCAGCGTCCCTCTGTTTACTATGTCTAAAAATATCCCGACGTCAAATGTCAATTTCAGCGCGTGCGACTATAGGTAAACAGAAATACCTCGATACCATAAAACCCGCGATATGATAGGAAACAAATATATACCCTATAAAAAAAGCATACGGATTGTTTAAGGCTAGACCTATATCCTATTATCTGCGACGCGTTGCAGTAGCTTTCACTGATTGGTTCATATCACACAACTCATACTTGTCCACATTCCCTGGTAAATGGAATTATGGAGGGAAAATGGGGCTTGGTTTTTTTTTTTAGGTAAATCAATATGCATGCGCGGATCCAGATTTTTTTTTTCCAGTTTGCGGGGTGCGGGGGGGGGGGGGGGGGGGTCCATAGTAGTCTGTCCCAAGTTATTGCTTCCGTCACTTTTTGATGATATTCAATTAAAATAAATCGATAAAAGGGAAAAAAAATCCAAGATTTCTTCATTGATACATCATCTGTTTATACCCAGAGAATTTCACATGAACAAAAACAAACATCGCATGGAGATTCAAAATGGCAAACGTTCACATCTATCCTATATTCGGAAGAACTCAGAACACCTCGCACAATCAAGTTTTTTTTACGTTATCATCCGGGGTACTTAATATTGTTTGCAATGCAAAATCCCTAGATTTTATATTTTTGGTTGTGTATTGAAACCTGAAGCGGTAGAGCAGATAACCTGGACTGAACGGATGTAATTTGGGCACAAAGGTATTTATAATTATCGTCGAGATACTGAGCAAAAAATGATGGAAGCAGGCACTTGGGACATAGTTTATGTAAATTTAAAAAAAAATGAATTTTCCAGGGCGGGATATCCCGCGTTGCACATGACACGATATAGATGTAGATATAAAAATTCAAACATATTCACCATATAACAATTGTTTAATTTATTTTAAAAGAGTTGTTATCGAATTAATCTAACTTAAAATTTTGAACGTATTGATTCAGTACTGTTTCTAAAAGAGAGATATTCATTTACGTACCCTGTACCCATTTGCTATTTAGTCTTTCTCCGGTTTTTGATATATATCTTATATATTTAGCCTTTATTGTGATGTTGTGACTGTAGTGTCAAAATTCCCATTGACTCTGTAATTTTTATTTTCATAGATTTCAAAGATAAAGGGACAACATGCGACTTTTCAAACTAATTTAATTTTAATTCATACCATAGATGACACATGATTAGAAATTGAAGTCCAAGGGTGTCAGGTGCATGATGAAATCATCCTTCTGGAGCTAAACCTATAACAGCTAAAGATAACTAGCTTTTCAACAGAAACAGACAACTTGATCTTAAATTCTATGCTTTTTTATCTGCAAACAAAATACAAAATATGGCTTCAAAGTTTTGAAGGAAATGCTCATAAATAAAAAAAAAAATTATGAATGGAAATGATTTATTGAGTTTTGGCACAATATTATTTTGCCGTAATAGTTGAACAGAAATTTGAGCAGAAAGACATTACAACAAAACATGATTACAACATATGTTCGTAAATAAGTTTTAATTTATATCTTACTTTGATAGAAAACCGTTATGATTGTTATTTTCTATTTTGGATTGATTTGGTAATTGTTTTCAAATGAAGTGTTCATGTCAAGTACATTGCAATGTTAACATATATTTCCACACAGACACATTTGTAAGATTAACATTAAAATTGTTTCATCATGCTGCCCATGATTACGTAGAATGAATAAACATCATTAATCTGATTCAGTATTACGTAACTCTTGAACATTAACGTCATCATTAGATAAAACTGTTTTATAATAGAAAAAAAAAATCATTAACACAAGATGCAAATTTTATTTATTTTTCAAAATGAAAATGTATCGTTCGTTAATTTTTTTAATTAATGGTGACAATGTAGTTTATTTTTGTCAATTCAAACATTATAACACAATAGATATTTCTTTCAAATTTTGTATTTAAAGATGATGATGATGATGATGATGATGATTATGATGATGATGATGATTAAGTTTTATTCCTCAAGAGAAACATTTTCAATATACAAAGTTTTATATTCCTATTCAGCTATAATGTTCAAATCACTTTAAACCACTCTCAAATAATGTATTAATTATGTATTCATTTTGTAAAAAATTTGATTATAATCTCATATGTTCTGTATGAAAACATGCAGGGTTTTTTTACATTCAAAAGATAAGTGAGCAATTTTGAATCAGCTGATTATTTGTATTTGGAATGTATCATGACAAGATAAAATCAACTACAATACATGCCCTTCACTTCATACACAGTCACATCGCCTTTAGTGACCTTAAACAAAATCTTGAATAACCTTTTCCATGAATCGAACTTGTAAATTCACCTCTAGGTTTCAATGTTGCAGCTGGAAATTAATAGTGCAAAAAGAGTCGTCATACGTCAAAAATACTGACATATATATGTATATTTAAGCACTTCTGTAACCATTTCTCCATGAAAAACCCGAGAGATAAGCTAACAAACATGTAGTTTCTTTGCAGCACCTTGATAAACACACATACACACGAACCCTCCCACCCCCATCCCCCGAAACAGAAATCCCAAACAAAGAAAACAACAAGGCAAATATACTTTTTTGCAGATGAAAATTAAAACAAGAACCATAACTCTTCCATGCAATCAAAGCGTCTCTTGGTCGGAACTATCGTTGTCAATACCAATATAAAACTTTCCTTCATTGAATCGCACTTTGTGTTTGTCTGAGATCTCGTCCCTCGCTACTTCTACAGCGTTCGTATAACTGGAAGATCGCTTCAAACACTTCCTTTTCCACCGAACCGGCGTGCTATCATAAGAGTCTAGCTGATGGCTCTCTTGTCTGTCTTCTACACTTTTGTATGCATTGTGATGGCGGAAGTGAGACGTGTTCGGATATCCATTGTGTTTTAATGAAATATCACATATTTGAGGGCTAGTAATTGTATCCTCGACCGGAGTAATTCCATAGCTTCTGTAATCACAAGCAGGATAGATATCATGTTTAAGCGTTTAATTAACAGATCCATATACAAATAAACAACTTCAACAGTTCATGTTACTGTTGCATTTAAATTATTATATAAACGCAATGTAAAACTACTTTCAACCATCGTCGCAGATTATGAGCAATATTGGAATATCTGGCCGGTTGTTTAGAGTGCTCTAAAACGATAACACATCTTATAGAGCATTATGCGAGTAAAACATATTCGGAGATTGACCTTTGATGCCACCTATAAATCTCAATACCTGTTTTATCAAAATTCGTTTATTGTTGATGCAGTCAAAACGAAAGGCAAATAAAATTGAAAAAGGTTAAAACTGACGTCATGCGAGATTGTTCACAATTTGTTCACGATGTTTTACGTGATCAAATAGCCATGGGGAAAGTAAGAGCTATGCGAACTACATGTACGAACAGTGGCTTGAAACGATGCTTTTAACCTGATCAGAAGTCTAAGATTACAATTCCTTTGATTTTAGAACTTGACCTTGATTAGCACAATCTAAATTAAATCAAGTCAAACTTTAAATAAAGTATTGTAGATGTAAACTTACTCCAGCTGTTCTCTAAGTTTATTGATGTACATTAATGACAAGTCATGGCTATGCCGTTCCTTCCATAACGACACCTCACACTGGGGGTTCCTGCACTCTTTGAGCTTCTGCCTGGCCATTGCTTTCATCACCGACTGCTCAAATGTAAGTGATCGGCCCATACTCTTTAATACAAAGATTTAAACGAATTCAATTTACTGAAACTGTCTGAGATGCATTTACTTAAAACTATCCTCACGAAAACAAAAAATCACACATTAAGGTGGCTCACTATACTTTGAAATATTTTCTCAAATCAGCAGAAAATTACTTAATTATGATAGATAGTATAATGCATAAAATGGATATACGTCAAATAGGCGAAAAACATGCAATTTCTTTTGGGGGGGGGTGTATTACACAAATTTAATTCAGTAAATATGAACAAAAGCCCCAGGTGGATTTGAAATTATGATCTTCGGTCACAAGCCCGATATTTTTTACCACTGAGCTATGATGATATACAAACAAAATGATTGATACAAACAGTTTCAAAAACATTTAAATCGCTGTCTTGTGACGTAGTGTCTTAAAGGGACTTTGACACGTTTGAGCTTAAATTTTTCAAAATTTATTTTTTTCATTTTTAATGTATAGAATGTTCAATAAGGATGTTTTTAATGCTTTGTCAAAATTTGAAAGTCAAATATCGAGTTACAAGCGAGTTACAAAGCTTAGAATTCTTTGTTTTGTAAACAAAGCTCTAGACTAGGTCCTGTTATAGTTTACATATGTGTTGTATTGGTATAAGTTCAATCTAATATATTGCTTTTTGTTGTTGATAAAATGATTTATGAACACATTGAATCCGTTTATCTTGTTTGCAATTATTTTGTCAAAGAAATAGTCATTTTTTTTATTTTACATTATTTGTAAACAAATTTAAAACTCGATCTTTGTTTACATAACAACGACTTCTTTCCCCTGTATCTCGCTTGTAACTTTACTTCTAACATTCAAATTTTAGTGAATCGTTCAAAATACTGAATTGAACCATTTTATTCATAAATATTGAGAATAAAATTTTCATCTCAAATCATGTCTAGGTCCCTTTAAAAAGTATAAGTCTTGATATATTTGAGGTACCTTAAAAATTGTAAAGTAACTTGGTAAACAGTCATACCGGTACGTTTACTGTATACAATATAATGGATATGTAAAGAAAATAAATATTAAATACTTCAAACTGAATAGAAGTATAGGCTGTAGTTTTGCAGAATCCTACCAATTGTATGCATGTACTTACCAAACTGACAAGAGAACAACATAAGTTTTTATCGTATTTACGAAGACAGCGTCGGCCAAATTTGAAGTACAAGTGTTCCATTAGCAAGACCAGCCCTCCAAGTAAAACACCGGAGGCAAGCAAAATAAAGGCGCTAGTGAAATTTGGAATCCCAATGGTGTGGCTGGATTGGCCTCGTTTTCGTTTCACGTGACATGCTCCAGCCAACCAGAATCGTCGTAGTCTTTCTAGTTCTCCTGTAAAGAAAAAAAAAGCATTTTTGATGACAATATATGCCAAGTGATATAAGGAACACATTGTTGTACATGTATCCTGTAACTAAATATATTATACTTATGTTACTACTCCTTTTGAATGATGTCCGAAGAGAAAATACAATAATTACCGTTTTCCTTGAGTTCCAAAATAACCTCGTTGATTTCTTCCAGGTAAGAAGCTTTCTGGGGGACAGCGATGCCGTACCCGGTCATGGCGTACTTCTCACCTACAGTCTTCAGTTCACAGTTATTGTCGTTGCCTGCGTGGTACTCCAAGGGAGTGGCATCGTAAATAAAGGCCTGGATCTTCCTACATGTGGAGCATTATTGAATCGTTTCATTGAATCGTTCGGTGGTAGTAAGTTAAATGCAACTGATGATAAACTCTTTCTCATTTAAAAAAAAATCCTTTCAGAAAAACTTGATAATATCTTTTTTTAATGCAGTTTTCTTAAATGGAAGTCCACGAGAAAAATGTTATTGTTTTAAATACTAGTAATGTGAATCAGTAAAAGATAAGAAAAAAAATACTTTCTGTCATTTTTAATAATAATTTCTTATTACATAACCACAATAGGCCATGATTGAAGATAGGTTTCTTTACCCTTGTTTAAGCGCTTCTAACGCGTCATCTACTGATGGGCGATTGTAGCGTTGCATGTACTGGTACATATTCTTATGGTTCTTCCGAAGGTTCTCCTCTGTACTGCCATTGGGTATGGTGGCAAATTTAAACGGGGGCTTCATGGAATATGGGTTGGTTAACTGAATGAACGAGACATCAACTTGGTGTAAGTCAGTTTTTTAAAAATATACTATTAATTGTCACGAAACCAAAATCATTCTTTTTTCAATAAAAAGAGGAAGTTTAAGATTTTATAATGATACATTTGATATCCACATATTGGAAATAAAAAGAAGATAACATATAATTTTGATCAAGGATATTGGATATTAAAGATGCATACTATTATATAGCTAAGACATTAAATTGGTTCGATTTGTAGCAAAAAAAAACCTCTTGCACAAGCGTCACTTAATTGCTCGATGTTCAAACTTTCTGACTCATTTTATTAAGGAACTCCAAACTGTCGTAACATTAAATTCATCGTTCACATTACGACTTTTTTTTCTGGGGCTATATTGCATCAAAAATGATGAATATTGTTTTTTCATTCTCCCTTAAAATGGATATTTTTTCTACGTAAATGAAAAACATGAACATACCCTCCAGTCTTTAATTCCAGACAAGTTGTAATATTCATCTTTCGTGATCATGAAAGCGGCCAAATTTGCTGTATAGGATGCCAGAAAGACTAATGCGAACAGAGCCCACACGTTAGAAAGGAATCTACTTGAAACCCCTCGGGGGTTATCTGTGGATACTGAGGCCCCAAATAGCATGGCCCAAATCAACCAAAAGGATCGGAATAAGGAGAATCTATGCTCTGTTTGATAGTAAAACAGAATGAACGTGTTTGGTTGTATTAGAACCATGGAATAAGCATAACAGTATGCTAACACAAATCCTTAAAATTTATGGAAATATTTTTGTTATCTTGAAAATGAATTTATATAAATACCGACATTATACAAACAATGCTTTTTCAATAAATCATTATATTGTAAAATTAGAAAAAAATAAGTAAACATGAAAATCTTTTAAAATATAGAAAATCACAGACGTATAATATATATCAACACGAAGTGCCAGAAAATTCCGAGGCAGTAGTCATTCAAAGCCAATACTGAACGCCCTCCGTCTTTTCGGGTTTCAGAGAAAAAAACCAGATGAGAAACCAATTACTTATTAGATTTTGTTAATCTTCTATTGAACAAAAATGAATGAAACGTTCAAACGTTCAACCACCGCCAAGTAAATTTAACAGGAAACGGAGACCATGGTATGTGCGTTCGGTATGGACTTTGTGACGTAGAGAATCAGAATTAGAGTAGTGATAAAATAGAGAGAAGAAAAAAAAGTGTGTGCTTCCCCTTCTTACAGCCTGATTTACCTCTCCGTTACCTCTCAAAGGGGTGGCGCCCCTGTTTAGTCCTTGGGGGCTCAGCCATTCAGAAATAAAGATGGCGGCTCCAGTTGCATGCACGCTGAAGACCAGTATGACGCACCACGACGGGTAGTCGTACGGTTCTGGAAGCCAAGGAAGAAAGCAAGATAGAATAAAACACATCGAATTATTCATAGTACGACCGAAGATAGAAAATGATGGCCAAAAAAAGAGAAGTATCGTAGAAAGTTTGACAAAAGAATGCCTTTTTTAAAATTCAAAGCTTTATTAGCCTGAGAGGACATAGTAATCAATCAATATTATTACAACGGCAGTGATCATATATCAAATTCTATGAAAGGGTGAAAAGCACTTGTATTTTGCACAGTTGTGTAAGCTTTGTAAAAAGACAAAAAAAGCATTCCTGTGTAAAACTGCATTAAGTGCAAAGATAAGTAATAATATTGTTAGATTAGAATAAAAAGGAAAAAGACCGGTAAGCAGTGAATACAGACAAAGAAAACACAGATATACATCCATTTTGCACGCAAAAGAGATGTACCTTTAATTTTTACTTTCAATCCTTCAGTTTTAGAAAAGTTTTCTAGCAGCCATACAAAAAAGGCCACTATTGGTAAGGTAATTACAAAGAGTATAAACCAGTTATTGTTGTGGATCGGACCTGAAAAGACAAGGATAGAACTACCTTTTTCCACGTGACCCAAAGGTGCATTGGAGAAAGAACAAACGTGTAATAAGTTCTCCGATTATTCTTACGTATCGATGCGATTAACAAATTCGCAGGTATGTTAGACAATAAACGAAACATGCAACGGAAAGAGTTTTGAGAGCTTGGGGCATCTATATTTGCTATGTTATTTATGTTAGTAGGCTTACAAAGTACCAAGTATAATAATGCTTGAATGGACGTTACCGCAAATATCCGCAAATGTTATGGTACATAAGTCATAGTTTGAAAATATTGAAGCAGCGGTTGTTATGGAGTTCTGTTCATGTGTTTCAAACTTTACCAAATATTGTTAGACGTTTAGTCTCATATTTGATTTACCTTATCATTAAACATGTAAAATTCTATATTAATAAACTTTACATCATTAAAATAAACTGATAAATATGGTTTGTATTGTCCTAATATCTTATAGTTATTACTGGTGTGACCATTTTTCGAAATGCTTCTTAAGATGATGGTGTGGAGGGACTTTTGTTTGATTTTGTTAAGGTGTATTGGGAAAGGGTAAACAGAAATATTGCTGCTTAACAAACCTAAAAAGGCTGTTGGTGAGATATTCCCCTTTCTAATGGAGACCATTATGGTGATCCCCGTTTCCAAAAATGGAATCGAGAAATCCACGACCTCGCTGCGTTTAGGGGTGATCTTCAGTGAGGTCAACACCATGTCGGCCCTGTGATCTTGGACTTGTTTGATCAGACCATTCCATTCTCCTGTACCCTGAAGTAGAAAAATAAACTCAAATTGTAATACTATCATCAATATTTCGATTTTCTCTACTAAGCATCAAGCGATACATTTTCTTTAACACATGTGAATAGTATTAGGAGTTTTTAAGGTGGTATTGGGTCCCTTCTTTTTTCTTTCCAAGTAAACCATACAATTTTATCATAAACATTTGGTCTTTTACAATGTTAATGTCTAAAAGCGTAGCGCAGTAGGATAGAGCGCCATCTTCTGATCAGCAAGTCATGGAAAAACTCGGGATTTTACAAACTATGTTTTCTGAGAATTTGAGAATCTTACAAATGTACTTTATCGTCAAATATTGTACAATTTGAAAAAAAAAATAATGCGATGATTATATTTTAATACAGGTATCTTGAAGTTTCATTCACAGTGGTATCTCAAGGAGCCCTTACCTGACCGACCTTAATTCCTTCGAACTTGAAAGAACATTTAATCGAAACTAATTCATGACAAGTTATATTGTATATATTGTATCAAATACATCTAATGCATTTGTAATGCACACTAAATAGTTTAATGACGTAGAGAATTGTAATTTACAGTGGGAAGTCAACGTTCAATATCGTTTGCCGACATACAATAGGTCCAAAGACTCCAACGGTCTTGGCAGACTATATTTCTAATGTAATGATCCCATGAAATCTACATTTCATCTCTTTAAATTAAAGGCTTAATCCAATGTAAAAAAAAAACATCTCCGCAATACAGAGATTTCCGACCTGAACTGGGAGGCCCCACGTTCGGTCCGGTACTTCATACAGTTCGTAATCAAACTGCATTCTGGAGCTCATCACTGATAAGATATCGATGCAAAGCCCTGCGCAGCACCGAACGACCGAGTTGTTTTGAAGAGAACTGTCATTGGCACTGAAAAATAAGAATGGTTGTTTTAATCCAGATGAAAAAGGGTATACAGTGCAAGTCTGGCGAAAACGAGGCTCCGCAACAAGCTATAGAGTTTTTTTGTTTTGCTGCAAGACAAAAAATAATGTGGGTTTTATATTTTTAGAAAAGTCTATTATAATGTCAATGATATGTTCTGAATGTTGGAAAAGGTCGCCTTTTATATATCATTTTTAAAACATTTGGCATCTTTTTTAAGAAGTAATATATGTCATCAAACTTAACATCTACTCTATCAAATATTCTATTAAATGGTCATGCAATGATTTTGTTGGTAATGTTTCAATGATTTTTTGGTTGATAGCCAGAAAACTAAGTCTTGAACAAACAAAAAATATACATGTACACAATTTTAGGAGTGGCATTGTCTACCTTATTACTTTGTCTTTCATCACACGACATGGTACGGAAGGTGGCACACATTTATCGTTGGCATCTTTGTCCAAGTAAAACACATACGGCTGTTCTTTTAAGGTGACGATTCTGAAGAATCGCTTTTCTGGTTTTCCTAATGGGGGCAGGAGAGAGTTTCCAGGCCAAGTTATTCCGGACATTTCTACCACCATTTCCGCTTTGTTCTTGCTTTTAGATTCAACAGGCACCCATCTCCCTACCTTTTAGACAAGAAGCCATTGAATTCAAAATCATTAAAAAGACTACGAAACAGTTAGTGTATAGATTTATGAAACGTTATTGTATTGCAGCATATGCCACGTTTGAATTTTGTGGAATTTGTTACGGTTGGGCGGGGGGGGGGGGGGTTTAAATAAAATTCAATTCTCACCTCTTTCCATATCTGTCTGGTCATGTAACGTTCTGTCAAGTGTTGAATATTTACAATTCTTAGTTTTACCAATTGGCTCACACCATTTTCACTGAACTGTACTGGTGTTGGCCTATCCAACGTTGTGTTCTTCATCAATCTAGATAAAAAATTTAATTTGTCTAAGTTTTGTTTAAGGTTGATCAGCCTCCTATACAAGAAGATAAAAGTTAGTTTTAGTGAAAATAATTTACCAAAATCTTTAATAATAACCCAAAGACACACAATTTTAGCATACCATGTGGGACATATTGACAAAGCTCGCCTTTTAACTTGACAGTTTTAAAAAGAAATGTAGTCAATTGTCCCGGAAATAGTTATCCCTCTTCTTAGAGGGTTGTTGAACCTTAAAATTGCATTGTCATCAAACAGAACAATACCTATTTTAACACACCCGCAACCTAATTTATGCGTCAGTTCACGTGACTTCTTTTATAATGAATACATCAAAAAATCCCAAATCTGGTTTTCTTTGATGAATTAAATATACTTTTGTAGCATTGATTATCAGGGGCTTCCTAACTTTAGAGTTATGTTAATGAGAGGTTCTGTATAATTGTAAAGCTGTTGTAGTATCTCAGATACTTATATGGACTTAAACATGGTTATAAAATAACAATGCACATGAATCAGCTCTTTTTTATTTCACCAATGCATATGGGTTCATAGATAAATTTCCGTTATCAAAAAAAATCTTCAGATTCAATTTGATAGATATCTGATAAAAATCTGCAACGACGCATATTGACTAGCTACGATGACAAAAGGATGCAATTACCACTGCATTTAAAATTCTGTTTACTTGTTTCATACTTAAAGTGATAAAAAGCAACTCCATTAGGTAACCAACTCAATAAATAAGAAACTGTGAATACCTCTCGAAATTGCTTCCCTCGGTCTAAAAAGAAGTAAATTGCGGATAGTTATCTCTTGTTTACAGCTTTCTTGATTCGCATAATAGAGTTCCTCATTTATATTTCAAAAAGTCATATAACCCGGCAAATTAGTTGACAAATGCATTCCCTAACCCGTGAAATGATTCCAAGGATAATTTGAGAAGTTGAATGAGGGATGCTTACTGATAGAAGAGCCCTCCATCTCGCCATTGTTGAAGGGTTTGTTGAGAATGGCAGGAAAAATTGGGAGATATTTTATATTGATTCCTGTATGTATAGATTTTCTTGAGAGTTTCCACCCATAGCCTTACAGACGTCGTTATTGCATTTTTAAACAGTTCATCCTCATAATCGTCTTTTGCAATGGTTGAGTATGTAATGCCTGTAAGATAAACAATGATGAAATCATCAAAACATTTTTTGCCATTTTTTATTTATTTAAATTCATGTGCCTATTGCTCATATTGTATATGCTTTGATTTGAAATTTTGTTTAATTATTTTTCTCCCAAAAAGTTTGTTTCAAAAGCGTTGCAATAGTGTGACGTTGACTAATCAATTTTCGCAAAAAACAATACTAAAATGGATTAAAAGAAGAAGAAGAAAAAGAAGAAGACTAGGGAATATATCATCAGATAGTTATTTTATTCTTCGACGACTGCAAGAATTACACAATATGTACGATGATTAGAAAATCCCAAACACAATTTCTTGAATGCATCGACGAACTTGACATTTGTTATAAAACTACATTGCATTCATAATAGCACTCTTGACACCAGCTCGAGTCATCGATCTTAAAACATGCATCTCGTCGTTATCTAACAAGAGCACACCAACAGTAACCAGATAACTCTATCCAAGATGAATAAGAAACTTTGGGTCTTCTCATCTATAATTTTGTTTTCGATGTATTTCGGGCGCATCTTTCGATAGAGCATGTCAGATCGTCGATAATTTGAAGAAAGACTGACAAAATGTAGACTCTCGAGATTTCAATTTCTCTAAAACAGAATTACCAATTCGTGATGAAAACGTGCTGCATCCCCATGGTGATTAAAGTGATTAATGCGCATGACAGTAGCCCCACTACGTAAATCTTCCGTTTTTTTTGTTTTTTTTAAGCTGCATTAAATATTGTTCATAGAAGACTGAGCAAACGAAAATGAAGATGACAAACTGTTGAAGTTGTGTCGTAGACTTTTGATAAATAGAGAAGGTTATTCCAAAGGGAAAGCGATTAAATCGCAATCAAATATCAGTTGAGGAGAATTTCACTTTAGGAGTGTTTTGACTTTCTCCTTAAATTTGATTAGAAAAACACATTATTGTAAACAAACCAATCCAAAAAATTTCACTCTTGTCTGTGGTTTGTCCAAAATAAAGTTACCTCTTGAAAAATTATCTAATTTTTAGTTAACTCTGTATAAAAATCGATCCGTTTGATAGGAAATCGGCAGGATATAGTTATATAATAATGATATAGTAATAGCTAGTTGTCATAAAATAACGGGGTCCACTCGTTAACCGTGCCCACAAGACTCCCTTTCCAGATCACAAAGTGATATTAATGCACGAGATTTTATCTATGGTAGAGTACTTTTAATATTCCGCCGGGTGGTATGGGAATTTGGCATTAATGGCTATGTTTAGTAAACCGTGCTTAAACTAGGAAGGTGGCCCGCTTTGGTGAATCCTTCTGGGACTTTTAATGTCAGAAGCAGTAAACTTAGGAGATTCATAAGATATAACAGACATCTATCTAGTTACCGAAATAATTCAATACCAGAGTGACGATGAATAATATTCTTAACAGTACAGAACTTTGATAGCGAAAACCATATTCAGGATGGAGAATTTTCAGTTTGAATTGAAACATTTTCAGAGGATTAACTATCATACTGATTTATCAATATTGAGAGAAAGAAAAAAACTCAATGAACACAGAATATAACAAAACAAAAGAATACCGTGGAACTTAACAATTTGCTGAGGCAACTCAGTTTTCAGTGTACCGAAATGTGGATAATGAATTTCATTCCATTTTCTTTTCGTCTTAGCATCAAGATCAGAAATGGATGGTCAGTTCTTAATGGATTATTGATCAAATATTTTTTATAAAGGCGAGCGTTTGGTAGCTAAAGAAAATCTACCTCAACCATAAGCAGTTATAGTTCTATGCATGTACAAAAAAATGCTTATCAGTAAGAAACGATAGCTTTACCTAAGCTTCCAAGTGGGTACACACTGGGGGCATTAGGATTTCTTAGAATTCCTACACAGAAGGAAGACATGATCCATATGTAGTCCTTTCCCGTGAGCTCCAGTTCCTCTGCTACCTCCATTATGTATTTAGCCTCATGAGAACTTGAAACACAGTTAAGCAATACCGATCATAATAGGAATTTAAAAAAAAAAGCAATGTATGTTACAGAAAATAGGAGAAACACAATTATATAGCAAAACGTGACAACAAACTCAGTTTTTCAAACGTTAACCTTTGAACCATATATATCATGATAATTCTGATAATCTACATGTATTGATCGCTGGTCTCTATTTCGTGAATTTAAAAAATATTGTAAATGTTTAATTTCTGTGCAGAATACTAACATGAAGCCAGTTTTAAAAGATAAGGTCAATTTACTGCAAGTATGCCTGTACGTATACTCCAATATTTTCTTTGTAGATATAAGCAATTACTTTGCAATCTGAGAGGTTTATTTTTTTTGTTTCTTTTACAAAAGTTCATTACAGTTAATTACCCCCTAAAATATGTTAATTAAAAAAGTAAATACAACAAAGTAGTTAAGAATTCTGTTCAAAATTACTGTGAAAAAATTAGGCTTAAATTCCATCGTTTTATATAAGCTTTGAGAACGTTATATTCTTGACTTATACAAGTACTTTGCATGTAAGAGGAATACTCTATTTTCCAATTTGTTGTCTCTTCGGAAGGCCTCTGTTGATTTGTCTTTAATCACTGTGTCGTTATCCGAAGACAGGAGATTGACAACGATGGATGAAAGTAGATTGAATCTGGAACGACAGCAAAGCAAACACAGTCAAAACACTTGAATCACGAAACCATTTTACTACTTCACTCTCTGCAGTCTGGTCAGAATTAAGACACTCCTGTTTGTTATCATAGGTAGCAATTTTCAGATTTTCAGGTTTTCCAAAAAAAAGATGTCAGATGATACGAACGACTAAATTATGTTACGATGTCTTACAGTATTCACTTACTAGATACACGAGTATTTAACATTTCATTATACAGCATTGATTGATTTATATATACTAGTATCGTTAAGGGACCTAGACACGATTTGAGTTACAAATATTCAAATTTTATTTTTCCATTTTTAATATCTAGAATGGGTAATATGGATTTGAAAGTAAAAAATCGAGTTACAAGCAAGATACAGTTTGAAATTCTTTTTTATGTAAACAAAGTTCGAGTCTTGTTGTTGTTTACATACGTGCTGTACTTTTAAAAGTTTCAATCAAATGTTGCTTTCTTTTATTAATAATATAATTTATGAACACACTGAATCAGTTTATCTAGATAAAGAGTCTTTTTGTCAACGATTCAATACTTTACATTATTTGTAAACAAATATAAGACTTGAGCTTTGTTTCGCGTAGGTTTGTTGACTTGAAAAGTTAGTAATTTATCATTAAAGAGTAAAAGTTAGTAATTTATCATTAAAGAGTGTTACCTTATGGTATACATTAAGGTTACAATAACCTATAAGTATTATAAGGGATAGAGCGATATCACTCTTTCGTCTTCTTTCTATTAAACTTGATAGAGATAAAAAAAAAAAGTGTTTTGTGTTCCAGGGAAAATGGACGTGAATAAGCACATAAAAAAACCGAAAAGAAAATACAGTCGATGAAGGTAAAAAAAAAAAAAGAATTTCTCAGCCCCTAATGCCTAGTTTTTTTGGCATATGGTAAATCTAAGCAAACCAAAATAGTTAATGTACGGATGTTAGGTTTGCTGCAACGATACATATGTTCAAAGAAATGGTAGTGTCTTAGTGTGGAAAAAAGTACCTCTTTGAAAACATGGATCTTTGTATTATTTAAGGAATAAGGAATCATTCTTTGAGTATTATGAGGTGATCATTTTGGTCAGGCGTGATCAAATCCAATAAAGACCGAAGGGCTTAATGATAGATTTGATCACGCCCCGACCGACATTATCACCTCATAATACTCAAAGAATGATTCCGTATTACTTATATTTATATAATTTTCAGCAATTGTACGATTAAATATTTGAATAAAAATAAGCAAACCCCACTTGTCCCCCTATTATACGTCATTTGAATTTATTGGACTGTATAGTACAAAATCGATACGAAGTGTTATCACAGGCAAAGACACTGAAATATGTAAATATTTATGAATAATACTTGTATTTTATACATTGATACCTAATGACAGATGCATTTATTATCAATCAAACCAATGGGAAAATACAAAAAGCGTAACACATTTTCAAGTATCTTTTATTAATTTTATTATAGGATTAAAATCAGGGGTAAGCTTGATATTGCATGTCAGGTTTGATTAAAGATAAGTAATAGTTTAAAATGTAAGATGATTAATAACAAATCTCTTACTCCCATAATTATTTTTCTTTTATTGGTGTTTTGCAAAATGCAATGAATGAAACGGAAGATATCAAATTATGTTGCATTTTTTATGTATACGAAATATAACCAAAGTGTACCAATTTGTTTTGCCACTATTAGATCATAACGAAACAACTGATTTTGCCATTATGGTTTTGATTATCAAGACATAGCGATTCAACTTCGGGTTTCTGTAACAAATGCTATAACAATTGCGGTTATGCTTGTGCATTTATGGCGAGAAAATACGTCCCCGGCCAAAACCATTTGATATAATATGTACATAATGTAAATGTAAGAAATCTCAATTTAGGGGCTTCAGAATTTTTTAAAAAATATTGTTACATGATATCATGCAAACATAGCGATTTCTCTGACTCCCGCTGTATAGTTCCTGGGTGATTAACGAAGAGTGTGACAACTTCTCAGGAATTGATCCCCGACACTCCTCCAGCATGTAGATTTGATTATAAGCAAAACTGACAAGGAAGCTCCCAGGGGAGGTAATTTGATTTCACGACTCGGAAATTTAACGACCCAAAGACCTTTAATGGTATGTTGAATATTCGTTATATAACATGCCGTTCTCATCATATTAGTTCTGTAATCTACTTTTAAGACGCAAGAAAAGTGCACGAACAAAACGGATTTTTATGTTATTTAATACTTTTTATTAACAGTGTTATTGTTGCTGTTGTTGTTGTTGGTAAATAACATTGCTTGCTTATACAAAGACATTTACAGAATTTTTGGTCAAATATGTACTAACGTTGAAGAATTATTGAACCATCTTACAATGAATATTTTTTATCTGTACGAAGCATTGAAAAAAATGCAATGCACATAACACCTAATTTTACATAAAGCTTAAACGTATTTGGATTAAACTTATTTGAAAACAGCTTTCTTAGTATAAGAAACTATAGTTGAATGTAACTAATACACGTAGCATGCATGGAATATACTGCTATAACAAATCTTTTGTTTTTTTAAATCATTTTATTAGTTAACAGCAATCTTTACGTACTGAAATCACAAAGTTTTCTTAAAGTATACATCTTCTCACAAGTTATTACAACCACTGGAATGTGTAACTGTTTTTTAAGTTTGTTCAAAAACTTCTTTTAACACACTTTATATTTTTCTCTCTCCGATGTAATGTGTAACTTGTATATTCCAATAGTTGTTTACCTTTTACAGGTAATCCCTTGTTCAGAAAATTTTTTCTTGTTCCGTGATAAAGTTAAAATTACGATAAGCAAACAGATGTTTGTTTAATAAAACAGTTACTGCTATCATTATTTTATCTTAGCCCCACAGCTACGGTCATGAGCAGATATTCTTTTTATCGTGTTTTATTATTGAGAGTTTTTGTCTCTTTTCAAATGAAGTATTTTGCTTTTGTTGTTAATGTTGAAACAACTGACTATCAACAAGTCTAAACTGATTGTACTTCCATCCATGCAGTTGTTAGTGTTACTTAGCCGTTGTTCTGAATGATATACTCATACACACCTGTATTTTAAACTATACACTGTATTTTTGCCTCATTCTTCCTTTTTGACAGTGGGGAATTTTAAAATGTGGTAATTGTAAAAAAGCAATTAAGTTAGTTTTTAAAACCACAACGTGTAGTGAAATATTTTAGAACCGTTAATGTGCGAAATAACGCAAAGCGAAAATAACCCTGTATACAACATATGCAAACCGATTGATGTCCACTTACTTGCTTTTTCTATCGAACTTGACTCGTTGGTTGTGTTCTTTTACAAGAGCTTCTATGGCGTTGGTGAATTCTAAGTAATGGAATGAAGTCGTTGTCACGATGGCGAAATTGGTCCATTTAAACTTCTTCAAGATGTCCATCATTAGGACACATTGGTGGTATATCGTTGGTGCCAGTTGGAGAACGGTTGAGTCTTGCTTGTTCTTTTAAAATGTACAAATATATTTGATACGTAGTGTTTTTTGACAATTTATACAAAATTAGCTAAAGACTTGAATGAAAGAGCTAATGAATGATAAAAACAACAACAACCACCATTCACTTTAAAAACAACAAGCAACAAATAGAAAAAACAGCAACAACAAAATACACACAAAACAGAAATGGCTAATTAACCATTATGAGTATTTTGACTTTGAACAACAAGTTCAAATTGAAGATTTAAAAAAAAATGTCAAAAAGACAGAGCAGAAAAAAAGGTTTCATTTTTTAATATTGGGAGACCAAAAAAAAAAAAAAAAAGAAGAAAAGAACTGACTGCAATAGATGCTTGTATAAGGAAAAACATGTACACCATACATGTATATAGTCAATGATATAACGTTAACATCGTTTCAGAACAAAACACAGGTAGAATTTAAAAAAAAAAATAAAATGAATACTGGCATATATTTTTGTTTTTACTGTGTATTTAAGGTATTTTTTGTCGGGATAAGGACATTATTAGCAATAACTTGGTGTAATTTGATATATACTTTTTAAAACAAAATTGGTTAAATATATATTAGACTATACTGATATTTTCTCCAGACCATGGGAATGAACTTATGGAATTCTTGTAGTTTTTTTTTTTTTTTTTTTTTTTATAAAAAATAACTATTCATATCTATTTTCAAAACAACTTATCGATAAGTATGAAAAATGACACAACGCTGTTGTTAAAACGAATTGTCAGTATGGTTACAAATGAAGAGTTTACCAAAACTATTATCCTAATCGAAGAAATATCCTCTCCAAGACGACCATTTAAACTTTAGACAGTGGTCCGGATATGAGAGCGTGGGGAATTCATTCTCAATTCTGAAGAGCGTTGTGATTTATGTATGTATCTCCTATATATGAGGACATAGCACGTTATCGTACAACAACCAGCATAGACAAATGGCGATGAAGCCGATATCTGATATATACAATTCGCTTTAAAGAGAACGTCATTTTAGGACAGCGCATTGAAAGAAATCTGCATACTGGGTCAGTCAATATGATTTAAATACTTTGAGAGAGAGAGAGAGAGAGAGAGAGAGAGAGAGAGAGAGAGAGAGAGAGAGAGATTGCTTAAAATCATAAACCTAACCAGCAACGGTTGAGGGATTATACAACTGAAAACATGAGGCTAAATAGTTTTTCTCACTGTGTAAGCATTTAAGGAGCGATTATATTTAATAAGAGCGTGTTTTCGTTCATTGTCTGTGGACATATGTTACAAAGTGAAACATCGGGCTGGTCGCTTCATAAATATTGATAATTCACGGTAATTGGATCAAACTAGACTATCTGAAAATTGTTTTATCCGAATATGATGGGAGGACATCTTTCATATTGATTTCATTATATGAAGTTACAAATTGTTCCACTTGTTTTTGCCAGATGTCAAGCTATTTTGGAATTTCAGGCGGAAAAATGTTAACAAGTCAAAAATGGATACACTATGAAATTTATAAAGTTCAAAAGATTTTAAAGTATATCTAAACGTTTTACATTTAAGCACCTTTAGTGAAAAATACAAAAACATTCAAAATCATGCTTATAGTCTACATGTATACTAGCATAAACAAGTTTAGCAGTACTGTCATGTTGTAAATTTTGAATTTACTGGGTGGGTACAAATACAAAATTTACAAAATGACAACTTTATCATGTTGTAAATTTTGTATTTACACCCACCCAGTAAATTCAAAATTTACAACATGAGAGTACAATGTATTCTTATTTGGATCAACATCATCATCGATGTCATCTTTTGATAAGATGAACTTAGTATACTAAAAGCTAGCAATATGGTGATTTTTATCTTGATACGTGTGCTGCTCCCAAGCTGTGACATGAAGTAGTTTTTCCACCTTACAATTAAGTTTCAATCTAATATTCTACACATTTTAATCTATTTGAAATTCATTGACTTGAACTTCTTCAAGATGAATTACAAGTCTTCAGCTGACATTAGTGGAGAAGTAGTGTATTATCTTGAACAACAAGGTAGACTTACTCGAAAACACAGGTACACCGATAAACTCAGTTAAATTATATAGTAGTATATTAGCTGGTTTAGCTTAAAACGTTAAGTACACAGCTGAACATAAGTGAAATCCACTGAAATAAAAGCATAATTTATCTGGAATAGATATATATTATTTCTATAAAAATGTATAGCTTGGCTGAAGTCTGAGTTGTATTTTGTTCTTGTATACATAAGCTTTTCGTTCTCAATATGTTGTGCATGATGGAAACAGAAAAAATGATGAAATTGTTTGAGTCCTTTCTGTTGGAATTGTACTCTTTGTTGTGGACTCCAGTACAAATATCTTATATTTGGATGGCATAGAGAATGTACGTACTATAAAATCTTATATTTGGATGGCATAGAGAATACGTACTATTATACGACATCAGTCCTAGAAAAAAAGGATTTTGAACAAATTCATAAACAGGAACAATTTACATACATGTAAAGCTCCTGGAAATTCTGAATCCCATGAAATAACCTTTTATTTGGTTGGCATAGAGAATGCATACTATCATACAACATAAATCCTAGAAAAGGTCTATAAACAGCCAAAAACAATTTACATACCTGTAAAGCTCCAGGAAATTCTGAATCCCATGAAATAACCGGTATTCTTAAGTATTCCGCCATGTCTATGATGTAATTTGGCGTAGGATCTTTAGTTGGGTGCAGTTGAAAGTAGAGAATAGTATTGACTTTTTCTTTAAAAATATTCTCACAAAATATATCTAGTATATCCTTCGGATTTTCTGTATCTATAATTGTAGAATTCTGCCTTATAACATAATCTGAATAAGTTGACCCTCTTAGTTTTCGTACACCCTCTGTATAATAAGCCTCCGAAAGGGCGACCTCAAGTTTCCTATTTAAACGCGCCCTGTACGGCATAATTAGGAATATTGACACCTCTATTGTCTCTCCGAATAGAAACGGTAAAAATTCCATGATTAAAAGCACCGAACAACGAAATATAATACAACACATCTTCATTTTTCCGAATATCACTTTCCGTTGAATAAAAGGGAATATTATGTTTCCAACGACATTAAGAATAAACTACGGAAAAATTGCTTTAAAAAATTGGCTGATAAATTACTCCCAATTAAATAAATTATCACATCCTGCACGTGTTGTTTGCAAATTATTCAGAAATGAGTCGAATACGAGCAAGAGGGAGCACGAACTGTTAGCTGTCCATTCCATGCTATGTTGTGATATTTTTGTTCCTGCTGAAATCTACTTCGTCAGATAATCGGCATTTCTTTCCAGTGAATCTCTCCGGGATTATACTGTACACACAGCGGTTCCTGCATCTTTAATCCACTGAGCACTTCCGGAAAAATAGTCGGCTGCTGAGTTGTCTTCATGGATCATACGGCGGTATGCTCTGTGGTGCTTGCTTTATGACTTGTCGAATGTTTGATGTAAAAACATATTTCTCATTTTATTGATTAATGTTTTGTGTATTCATATGCATGAAAAAAAAGAAGCTTTTGTTCGACCTTATTTGTATTCGATTTTTAAAACATAAATATGAAATGCGTCCGTTATAGAAACATAAATTAAGTGTAACATATTTAGCACAGTCAGAAATTCGATTGTATATTTAATACTTAAAACGATTAGGATATTGAATACTCTAAACATTAGCTTATTTGAAATGCAGTAGGTATTGTACTACTGGACATAAGATTAAGCACAGGACACTGTCAAGTAAATCATTTTCTATAGCCTAGTTAATTCCAGAGGATTGATAGGTTGGTGAAGACATGTCGACATTTTTTTATCAATACATGTATTTTTGACGATGTGTCCAGGGCTATCTTAATCTATGTTTGTATACATATCATGTATGGTTTATTATTTTTATATTTGAATCGGCAATTGATGAAGTTGATCATTCAATTTTAAATAAAATTTTGATTAGATAATGAATTACTTTATAGACAAATATTTAGTTTTAATGTTAAATTAATATTTTAAAATTTGAATTTAATTTTATATTTTGATTATGAATAAAAATTTTGATTAGATATTAAAGTAATGAATTAATTTAATTTATGGACAAAAATTTAGTTAAAAAATCTTGCCCTGTAAACAGATTCCATCAATTTCATATAAATTAGATAAGCTGTTTGTTTAAATGTTTTCATGGAATAACAGAATTTTGTTAGACACACGCGTAAGAAAATAAATTCAATTTCACACATACATACACGTAAGAAAATTAGATTTCACACATACATATATAATCGTAATATGAGTGGTATGTTAAATTATGAACTTTCGACACTAAAAATAAACGGTGCATGCACAGTGCGTATTTAGCTGCATTACAGATGTAAGAGTGTATACCGTATACTGTAACAGGTGTTAAAAAAATTATTTTCTTTTGATTTTTTTGGAGAGAGAGAGAGATACAAGTACTATATGCATGTGTTTCAAAAGACAAGACGTATTTGCTCATGGTACATACCCAGACACTCAATGTACTCCCCTAGTACGTTCTATGCGTACACCTTTGAACAATTAAACATTCAGAATGTATTTTGTAGGCAACTTGTTTGTAGAATTGTTGTTGGAGTACTATTGGTCAAAATTACTACCGTTCACTGTTTCAGTTTTAGATTACATATTTATGTAGAAAGACTAACATTGCTAGTATACAGTGTACATGTACTTTTGAATTCTGTGTAGAACCTTTGCCAAAAATGAGAATGAAAGCATTTGCTTTAAAGGCTGCATAGCTTAGCAAGCAATCGGCCCCTGTATATTCATTCTGTTTAAGATATTCATCTTAATTAAGTGTAATTCATTCTCCATATTTATTAATTCAACCCGAATCTTTTTGTATATAAGTAGAAATGCCTGGCTCGACAACCGTCTGGCAGATAACGGACCTAACCTTTGTTTCAGACTGAACCTCGCTATCGTGTTTCTCTCGTCGCCTTCCTAATTCTGTTTGAAACAGTTCCTTACCATAAAAAGTCAATAAATGCGATGATTCCAAGCAAATCTCAATTTAGTACCTTAATCGTGGCTCATTTATCAAATAAAAGAAATCTGCTCTTTCCGTGAAAAATTGCTCGACGTTTTCGTTTTAACAAAAATACTTTATGGCCAAATGACGACCCCTCGTCTGCGACATTGTTGCGTCTCGTAAATACGTCTCTATTTAGAAAAAAGTTGCGGTAGATTAATGGGGGAATTTTGGCAACAGCCTCAACATCGATTTTATGCCAAAATACGGGAGATGGTCCGTGTTTCCTAACTCAAATACATTTGTTTAGTCTTTCAAAGAACACCGGTTATTAAAGGGGGAGAAGTGCCCGATATTGATGGTGTTGTCATGTAAATATTGTATCATAAATATGTCTACTTATGTCTATTGAATATCCTTCCTCAAACGTTTGACAACTTTTATTGGAAAAGAATTTTTTCTCATCTGTATGTATATTGCCGAGTTTCATTTTATGTCATAAAATTGTTTGCGGAATAAAATGCAAATTTGATTATAACGCACTGTATATTCATCCTCACTGGAAGTTAGTGTGCATCGATATTATTTTGTTGGAGAAGTATGCATAACTTGCAAATTTCATTCAATTTTCCCACACTATGTAAAGAAATTAATACTGTTACACCATGGAAACCCGGTTTAATCTTTGGTTGATTGGGTCTTTCTGAATATGAGGGAAAGAAAGGTGTTTGAATTTCAAAATCCACTATCATTTGTCGGCAGAATATTCCCCATTGGGGTTCTTCATTGAATACCATATGTATCTCTCTTACAATAATTAAATTTTTTTTAAAAAAATGACGAAAGATTAAACTGTTGAAATATTAGCTATTTGTTTTGTTGCCATCTGGTGCAATTTATACTTGTTTGATTTTACACGGGTTCTCAGAATATTTGCAATATTTAACACCACGAGAATATTACCAGCCTTTACATTCTTGGGCTCTCAGAAAACAGCGTTGCAGAACTATAAATTAAGAAATTCTTTATCAAACTTGGCTCTTCATGCCTGTGGCATTGAAAGACAATGTCCTGTCCTCTCAAAGACCGTTTTTTGGAGCTTTGGCGTGAGCATATGTCCTTGGTTTATATCGTTACTGCGGTCGTGGGGGCGGGGGTGTTTCTTTTTCTTGGGGGGGGGGGGGGCGTAAAGAAGACCAAAGCATTCCTTATAAGAATTAAACGAAAAATGACCAAGGTTTGCCTCTGAAGGACACGTATCGTCTTGTTACTGTTGAGAAGTAAGGTACAGTATAGTAACGGTCTGTTGCTTTCTTTTGACAGCAGTGCTAAATTAATCATTGGACTAAATTGAAATCACATATTGTAGAATTTACATTTGAGACAATTTCATTATAGATTAAAATCAATAGAATCACCAAATAAATGTGTCTATCGATGTTTGTTGTCAGTTTGTTTTTTGTCATACAAATTGCTGAGGGCTCGTTTTGTAAGCACATATGTTACAGTGTCACAATCACTTTAAGGGGATGACAGCGAAGTTTATTTTTCTTTGCGATCGAATCGTTGCTGTAGAATGTAGTCACATATTTAAGACCCTGATTATTGAAATGAAGGAGGTTGTAGTTAATTTTTTTTTCTTTGGCGACGTACAACAGAAGGCTAAATGCGTGATTGTACTTGAAGTATGACGCGACTGCACGGTTTATGGTACATGTCAAGCATATAACAAATTCAGAATCGAAGTAACATCCTTCCACATATTGAGTATTTTCATTCAATCTTAAACAGTTCATTTGAAATATGTGTATAAATTTTAAGAAATATCAGTTGGTTAAACTATGAGGATTTTAACTTATCTAAGGCTACTATACACTTAGAGAGTTATTAGAGAATTATCATACGTATGTGAATATACAAAGGCAAGTGCATTTCAATTTGTAATTTTTCAGCAAATATATTTACGTAAGTGACAACAGCCATCTTTCCACAGTTGTAGGTCTATGATAGAAATCAACTATTCTTTGTTTGTTAACCAAGTGCCACTATATGCACTATATAAATTCAGACGAAGTCTTAGAATAAATACGATAGGGTATTAAGTTTTCTTCATCATGCTGTTGCAATTGCATTTTTCCATTACTCATGAAAACCATTTTAATCCCATACAAGACTTTCGTTTCTGGGCTACCAATTGCAAGATGTAACCAATCATTGCGTTGGTGGAATATCTTATAGTTGCTTACCTCAGGGTATTATACGATCGTGACGTGACAATCGGTCATTATATATGATTCAATATAAACAAAATTCGCCTATCAACCCTGTTCTGTCTCTCCATTGAAAATTGCATCGCGATTCAAAAATGGTATTTATTGGCCAAACACGAATGCGATATTATTAATAACAGATAAACCATTTGTTAGCTTTTGATTGCGGTCTATTTTTTTTTCATTGTGGTGAGGCATTAAACATTGTTGGCTATTTATGATTATTAATCTACAAAATACCTATACTCTCTTGCTAGATGCAGTCAGATATGCTGAATTGTTTCGTGTATGAAAATGAATAAGTTTATAATCATATAGATAAGGAAGATATCAAGTCACGGGAGATCCCCCGAACTGGCGAAACCACTACAGAAATATTGCGAAATCTAATTTATGAATGTTCTTTTATTCCCAGAAAATCCATGGGCGAGTATTTCGGTCTTCTCAAAGTACCGATGAATATTAACCAAGGCAACAAACATCGGTGTTAACACGCAAAAGAATAAAAACAATTTCATTAAATTTAGAATTGCAATTTGCTGAAAAAATTTAACAATTTTGCCCATGCATTAGTTAAAAAGAATTAGATTAATTAATACAGTAACAAAAATACCACATTTTATCAGATTTTCTCTTAGTCATTATCCGGCAATTGCAAAGAAAGACCGAAAAAAAAATTGTCCTCTGTCCTTCTCTTCGAAGTTCCTTCCTGTATCCAGATTCTAAAAAAAAAGTAATATGGCTTGATTTTTTTTACCCTTCTTATTCGTCAAGAACAAAGCTGGTATTTTGACGAGGCATGTCGCTGAGAATTGAATCAATGGAGTTCACTCACTTGACTTATGAGAAGCCCTACTTTCTACGGGGTTCAGTTTTGTCGGAAAATTGAAGGTTTCGTCCGCCTAAATGATTATATTAGGACTTTTTGAATTAGATTGTGTATGGATATTAATGGTATTGATTGCGGGGTCCATTACACTATGTTGCTCTGGTCTATAATGGCCGACAGGGGTTACCGAAGCATGAACTGTGACACTTTCGATACCTCTCTTTTTTATTATTGCATTATACATGTAGATATGAAAAATAAGTATTATTTCCATTAAAATATAATTTCATATAAGGAATTTCTTAAAACAAATGTTTAAGTTATTAAAACAATACTCTTTTGAATGCTTCATAGGTTTCAATTTTAAGCTTATATTTGAACATTTGAATTTTATATAAAACCTTATGCGGAATAATGTGTTAAACATGTATCCTGCCGCCATCTGTTCAAACAAAGAAATCTTAATACTTAAAAAAAAATATTTTGAAGGAAAAAATCCTTTTGTAAAATGAATGTGTACTTTGAAGAGGGCTCGATGGTCGTGGCCATTTTTAGACTGTATTGATCTCCTCTAGAAGAAGAGCTCTACATAGGAATATAGGAAAATGCCCAAATTTTTAAGGTGAAATATATGATTAATATATGATTTTTTAAAATTTTATTTATTATTTTTTTGTTTTGTTTTTTTTTTTTTACAAAATAATAGTTTATAGCTAAACAAATCACGTCTTAACATTTCAGGAAGATCTGATGGTAAATTTGTTGAACATCCAGCCTTCATAAAGTGTTAGTTTGTTTAGATAAACCATATTGGTATTCATTGCTATTCATTGCTATGACTGATGACGCATCAGTCCATGCTCTTTCTAAGATTGATAAAAAAAAAACAGAGGAAAAGAATACACTTCTAACGTATAAATTAACTTTCCAACGATCCAGAAAATTAACCACAGGGACGAATTTGCCTGACACCTCGTTACCTTGTTAAATGACTCTCTGAGAGTGCTAATAGACATCTTTAACTTAAGGCTGCTGTACGTGATTGCATGTTTGCTCCCGATGAACCCTCGCTGGTAAAGTACTTAACTGAAGTACCGGAGGTGAACTTCTATAATGGTGCCTTAAATACAGTGTATTTATAACTTTTCTGTGTGGAAAAATTAATCACGAAAAGCAATTTAATCAAAACAAATTCTGGTCTCGTAAGAATCGGATGAATGTTCATTCCTCTTGCTTAACTGACGTAGGCATAACGCAGGTGTGCGTTCCTCGATAAGGAACGCTCTCTGAAAATTGCAACTTGAAATTAATTAATTTTAAGTAGCTATCTAAGATTTAAAAAATCTATGTCAAAAATTTGAATTATGGAAAAGTCTGATTATAAATTTTATATTTGCATAGCCATGCTTCGTTCCAGGTCTAGAAACCGTATGTGCGTTACGTGTTTTAATGCCACGACGAAGCAAAATTGCAGACAAATAAAATGAAACACAATCTTTAATTCGGATGAAAATTGATCTCTGTCGGAGGAGTGATTTGTTTTCTTGAAACAGTTAAAAGGCCATTAATCGAATTCTTCCAATATGACCGATGTTGAATTCCTGAAAGACACGAATTCTCAGAAGCAAGAGAAGAATAGACTGTTTCGTGCAAAAAGGAAGGCGCTTGATTTCCTCTTTATTTTATCAAATTTTACGGACTGGGAATCAATCTTGCATCATTAACAAGACATTTTCCGTATTTGTTAAAAATCTTCAAACGCCTTCTCGCAAACGTTAAGCACATTGAATTTTTTTAATGTATTTTGATCTGTGCGTGCATTTTTAGAACAACTGCGATTCTATTTTCAGCTTGATTTCTTTCGAAACAAATGCATGTAGATGACTGATTTTTAAAGAAAGGCTTGTTAAACGTGAAATATTTAATCTTTTCTTTTACTTTTACTTAATAGTTTTATTAATATAAAATTATATTTGTATGTATATAATTTCCTTATATAAGTTCCTTTGTATACTCACCCACCTCTAATTTCACATAAGTACTGAAATACAAGTAACCTGTCTGCAATCTTCAAAACTGAGAGAAATCTTCTCAAAAACTCGCACAAGTGTAAAACAACAAATCAACTTTCTCAAAAATTTTGAAAATATTGAATGCATTTTTTTTTTTACTAATAATGGTAAATAATTAAACTAGTAGAACGTGTTATAAACTGAATATCTGTTTCTTTGCAGTGAATAAAATTACATCTTGTTTAATTTGCGTTACACGTTGTTAAGACTCCTTATTAACAAAACATCATCCTCGCGAACATTTATCGCCGCGAATCCGTCCCGTTTCGTATGAATATATATCGAAATAGGCTCTGTTGCAAACATTTGTCATCATGAACTACTTGAATTTGGGTCTCACAAAAATATGTCGAAGCGAATAAGTAAAAGGTAGAAACAAATGTATGTAGAAATTTTAATTTTTAATTCTAATTTAATATACGGTCCGGCCATTTACTTTACCTACATCCTTGAAACTATTTCATCTTAACGTTGCGAGTTGGACAGTCAACAACAAAAAAGAAACCTCCATTTGAGCTTTTTGTTGGATTTCTGGGAAGCACTAATCTACTTAAATGTGTCTCGTTAAGTCTCTTTCTGGCTAAGGGAGAAATAGGAAAAGATACAAGAAATCACATTATCCAGCTTCGCCACGGTTAATGTAGTGATCACCCTACGTGATGGACACAGAGTGGAGACCCCAAGTGGCGAGCGAGAGCCTTCACAAGATTCATATGAATAAATGTAGAATTTTTGCAAATTTTACAAATGTTCTTGTCCATCCCTTTTTGTTGTATTATCCATCGCTCGTAATTTGTGTTGTTTGCAAAACATAACCATTTTTTAATTTAGCCGTTTCTCATTTGATGGAATTTGACTCTGTTTTTCTATGTATACTGTCTCCAAAACTATAAATTTCATTCTAGAGCGTCAAGCAAGCTGGGTGGTCAACAAATTACCCATCAGATATACCTTAAAGAAGGTGTTGCAAAACAGCGAGACTATTTCCTAACGTGGAAAGGACCTTTAAATAGAGAGCCATATCTAAATATAGACAAATTACGTAGACGACTATATTTACATAGCGGATATGTTCCGCATGTAGGCAAAATAAACAAACATTTTACGCTTTTTCTATCGAACACGGCAACCACCAAATACAATTAGAAAGATAACCATATATTCTGTATTCGGATGTTAACATAGATCAATTTGATTTCTACTTCAATTTGATTTCTACTATTTCTAGCGTGTTTAAAATATCATTCTTGAGATACATGAATAAATCTGATTCTGGCTCTTCAAAACCGTCAGGATTGTAATTATAATCATCCTATGTTTCTATAGTATCTAAATAAACGCTAATTTATCCGTTCATATTTTCATTAACCTATTGCTTCATCACCTATTCAATTTTTAAAAGAAATGATTTTGTTTGCTTTTAACAACCTCTACATGTATCTTTGAAATCAGCATACCCGGTTATTACATAAAAAGGGTGAAAATCAACTTTCTACATTGATGCATACTGAGTACATTGTTTTAAAATCTCTTGTTAAGAAGAAAATGTTTTAAAGTTTCTAACGGGAACTTCACACAGTAATGTTGAAAAAAATAAGCATGCATGCAAAATATTACATTAACAATAGTTTAAATAACTTTATTCTGGCATTCTTAAATTATCTATATACATTACCTTTCCATGCGGTTAAATGAAATAAAATAAAATAAAAATCCAACTTTTTCGGGATTCGAACCCAGTTAAAAATGTAATACACGGTAGTCATCTAATATAACTGCGTTACCACTAGACTAAGCCAGACATTGTATCAGGAAGGGAGATTTAAAACATCGTTTTTAGATTTCAAAGGTATTAATGGTTTTATCAAAAAGTCAGATTTATTAAAAATATGCCTTTTTGAAACAAAAATCGGAACTGGCAGTTTTCGAGAAATTGTCTTACTCTAAACGTTAAGATTAAATTAATTTTGTTTCAAGGAGGCAGTTTTTCACAATGATGAGGGTTCCCCTTTTATATACCGTGAATTCTGCCACATTTGTCTGTCTAACCATTTTCAAATTTATTTCATGGCCTTAAATAAGTTAGTACACACTTTCCAAATAAAATTCTACACTGCTTTATGTTCAACGTTGCATGAAAAAAAGATTTACATCGAATTCTGTAACTTTGATTTTTCCATTTTATCTGCAACTCCTTTAGGGAAATTTAGCATAGGAACTGCAATACCTTCTTTTTAGATATGATTTGGTAAGCTATTAAGTTTTATTTAGAAAAGAAAAATTCCATGAAGAACTTTTGAATTTGAGTATTTTTTCTAAAGAATATCAATACAGTTTAAAAATGGCCATGACCATCGAACCCTCCTAAAAATGCAAATAGTTAATGTCAATACAGTATTCTAATCAAATGTAACTCATTCGCATTGAATCGATTTTATTGTTTTCTTTTCGAAAAAAAAAATTTAAACACTTGTATTTAAACAAAAAATGAGTACAAGAATGGGTTAGTGTATTTATCTTCTATGTGTTTGGTACAAGAAGCGTACAAGAGAGCCATTATTAACACTCTCGTTAAAATGTTGGTCGTGCATTATATTTCTGTAGGTCATTGTGTAACAAACCATAGTCATAAGAGGGCTCGATGGTTGTGTCCATTTTTTAGACTATACTACTCTCTTTGAGAATAAGAGCTCCATATAAAGGAATAGGAAAACATTAAAATTTAAAAGCTAAAATATTTGGAATTTTTCTTTACTAAATAACAGTTTGTGGCTATAAATATCATATCTTAAGATTTTCAGAGGATCTGATGGAAAATTTGTTGATCACCCAGTCTCCATACATTTGTAAGTTTCAGCTCAAAGATTAAGTTTCTTAGTTTCGTGAGTCATATTGGTACTTATAGCCTATTTGTCGTTTATTGACCGTTACAACGTTTTTACTGTACACCAAGAATGTTACGCATATTCAAAATAGCATAATATATCAATTGTATTGTCACGGCGTTCTGACTGAGTTTTCAAAATGATTGAAACATATATAATGTTATAGTATATACACTAGTTATTTGGGTGTAAAGGAGATGACTAAATCTTTAACATACACCAAATCAAATCTTTTTTATTGTATATTTGCAATAAAAGAGGTAAAGTGTGCGAAACAAAGATAAAAAAGTACATTCAGTCATCATATACATATTGTATGTAATAACTAACATTTATTTTTATGAAGCATTTTATTGGTCTGGATTTAGTGGATCATTATGTCTGCGCAGTCTCATATGCATAGAAATTCTGTACTAGCATCAAGTATGTATCATGGCCTTTCCTTAAATGATCAATTTCATCTTGTCTTAACATTCTTATTCGGGCAATGACTCCCAACTTTTGCACTTTTTAAATCAGATAAAGACAAATTAAGGAGGGATTTCCCTCCCTAACCCCTTGTAAATTTTCAATTTCAAAACTAAATGCCTGAAAGTTGACACCAGTGATTAAAGGAAATTCTCTGAAATAGCGTCTGGTGCGTACTGCTGACTCAAAAACGAATCCATTAATCCATTGGAAGCAGAAGTCCATCTTGTTAATAAAGTCTGGATTAAAAACCCCTCCGCCGTGTGTATGATGAAGCCAATTTTCTACCTCGACGTGAGGCGTCATCGGAGGAAGATTGGGACTTGGTTTGTAGATGGTCATCAATTCAAGTTTTTTTTTGCTTAAAATTTGGAAATAATCTACTTTTATGGGTTATTTTATCAATTTATTCCATTTACTGTTCACATAAACTTTGGTTTTAATCAAAAGAGGGTTTTATTGGACTCTGGAGCGTCATATCTTTCTTCCTCTCGAGACGAATCGTATTAAATAGCTGAAAACTTCGGCAAATAGCAAATTTTACGAGACTTGGTTTTGTTTTTCATCCGAATTCGCCAAAAGAGGGATGAAAAATAAAACGGGACTTGTTTAAAAGTGCTCCTTCTCTAAATCAATGCAAAAATGTTATTCGAAACTAATTGTCTTAAAATGTTTGTACCCATGCAAGAACGCTCAAAGCTTGTCAGAAGATCAATTTTTCATTTCATTCAGGGAATTTTTTTTAACTTTTTTTGTTCCAAAAAGTTCACAAACTCGATAATGTTCCATTTTGTATATTTATGATGTAGCGATGCAAAGTCTCGGCTCAAAGTTTGCACAGAGAGAGTACACGTTTCTGTTATCTTAATGTTATTTCCAACACGTTTGGTTAGCAAAGAAGATGGCTCGCGGCAAAGTTACTTCTAGTTACTGATCGGTGAAGATTATTTTTCATACAATATTGCTGTATTTGACAATTCGCTTGGTATAATACACGAACATCTCCAAATCGTAACACGCATGTAAAAGTAGAGTTCTAGTCCCATAAATGATAAAGCTAGTAAGTTAACTTAAAGCAATCAACAATTGTTTCTTTAAGAATTTTAATAGTCGCATGCATTCCAAAACAAGTTAAAACGATTTTTTTTTCAAGTATGGTGCTGGTTAGTCCGTAGTCCAAAATATCCAGTAAAATATCAAAAGCGTTAAAAAAAAGTCAGGAAAATGTCAGATATTTCGGACAAGGTGATGGTATGCTAGAGAGCTCTAGCCTTATGAGTTAAGACACAGGTCTCAAGATGCGGGACGTGAATTTGAAGTAGTTTAAATTAAGCAATGAATGAATCAATCATTTGATCTATCTACATCTATCAATACACCACCCAATCAATTAACGATACTGTGACAAACGGTCTGTTGAATCAAATATATTTGACTGTCAACACAAAACGATTCCGTGACTGTCTTGCTTGTTCCACGAGACGTTCATGATCTTCAAATATCCGATGAACACTATCAACTACTACGCTATAGAGTTAGCAATGTGGGCGAATGGAAAAACACGGAGGAACAGAAGCAACACGAAAATCCATCAAATTTTAATTTGAAAGCTACAACCTTATCGATGAAACAGAATTGATCTAAGAATTATTAAATTTTAGTTTTAAGGTGGTTTGGGACACCATATTGTGACGTACTTCCTATCGAAATAAACAATAAAATCAAGTGCAGTTTTAATTTTTTTTTTCTTACCCATAATTGTTACCCAACAGCGAAGCGCAATGGGTTAGTCATGACATCGAATCCTGCTGGAGCTTTCCAAAAATTTTAAACATATTTTTTGGTCAAATATTGTAAAATTTGAAAATTCTAAACTGGTGAGAAAGAATTTTGATTACAATGTACTTTTATCCACATTAATATCGACAGGAATCTCATACTATCTTGAAAACATTTTAGCATTATAACAATAATAATAGATGCGAACATAAGAAGGGAGTCGACGTTATACGCATCTTCATCAACTATGTATATGTAGCTATATGGGAAACATAGCAAGTAAAAAATTTTGGATAGCAAAGTGTTTTGAAAAGGTATACCAGTATTAATTTTTGATTTCTTTTTTGTCTCTTGGTGAAAAATCGGCGATCAACAGTTATTATTCTGATGACTTTATATTCTTTGTGGGGGAAAAAGCGACGATAATAACTCGTAATCCCACGTATCGATCGTGCAAATCGTGTGATGTGAACGACCAAATGCACAAATTCTCCCATAAATCCTTGCTGAGGAAGTAAGAGGTGTAATTAATTTAATGGCAGTAAAAATGAAACAAACAACACAAAAAGAAAACCATTTAGAGCGATTTAATGTCTTTATAATTGAATTCCATAACAAAAGAGATGCGCTTTATAGCTGAAAAATTGAGTTATCAAAGTTGACCAGTTTCCAGTTTTTGAAGAACTAATACTGTTAATCTGTTACCTAAGCCTACTTTGTCTTATTACTGACATCCAAAGAACTTTATATTCATTTGATTGACTGTAATTAAAATTAATTACTCTATGCATGATATTTGACATCTCTCTTTGATGTATTTTTTTTAACATGGGTCAAAATGAGTTATCTAGCGACAAACAAAACAATTTATTTATTGATTTCATTATGTAAATTTCATTAAATGCTTTTTATTCTGAACAAAGACAAATTACTGGTTTAATAGAGAGGATTTGGACCAATATTTCAGTAAATCAAGGGGATTAAAGTATTTTACCAAATCGTTTAGCTATGTTATATGCTTTTTTTTTTATTTTTAGATATTTCATCTGGAGAAATCGTTTGACATGATTGAGTTAAACCAGTACCGATTTCATAAAAATTCTCTATAGAACCAAACATTTGTGATATATTTTTCAATAATCTAATATTTTGCATCAAGTTTAAAATAATTTCAGAAACATTTACCCACTTGGTTCAGAATTTTATATTCCCCAATTAATACATCTATTTCAGAAAAATGGAAGTGCACATCATATCCAGTTGCTAATAAATACTGTATTAACTAGTTATTTTGACAAAAGTGTAAACAATATAAAAACTCAAGGAAAAAATCATCATAATACGCAACCCTCTAAAATATATATAAATAACCCACAGATTGCAACAATAACATGTGCAACAATAACAGGATATACTATATGTAACTTTCAATGTTTTAAGGCAACATACAAGTATAGTGTGGCAACTGCAACCCAAACTTTAAAAGTTCCACATGTGATAAATTATTAATGGGAACAATTTTCAAAATTCTGTAAAATATATTCTAGCTCTGTAAATCATTTATCTGGATGCTTCATCATTGCAATTTGTTTGGAAACAAGTATCCAGACTGACAAGACTTCACTGTAAAAATCTTATTTAAACTATGTCCAAAATGATTTACAGAGATACTCCATGAAAAAAAAAAAAAAAATAAAATTACATGCATATCCAAAATGATCATTACAGATACATTTGTACATGTTCTCCATGAAAAAATAGTCAATTTCATGTAGGCAATCTTGTTTACAACTCCTTAATAAAAATTGGATAATTTGACAATGTAAAAGTGAAGTCTTTCTAGGTGTCACCGTTTTGTTTAAAGGTTGCTATTATATAAAGTTGTGTTGAATGAATCAGTGTGCTGTTAGAGCACCACCTTGTTGCAGTCAAGACATTTTTTTCTGCCATTGTAAGTCTAATTCTGCATGGTAGTCTTTATATTCAATTTTTGTACTGTACAATGCTATATATATGCTGACTTTATATACAGGTAGGAGTGCTGTCTGCATGTAAACAACCCTCAAATGATTTGGCTAAAATATTGCACTATTAGAAGTGATTGGGAGACATCAAAATTAAATAAATCAAAGCTGACACGTTCATAATCAAATGAAGAAAAAAAACAAGCTAACAAACACATGATTAAGAATCCTTCAATGGAGAATACGAATACAGTTAATGTAAATTGAGCTGAATGAATGGGAATCTAGTGTTTCAATACATATAATCATACACATGAAAAGTAGACATCTAAAGATATTGATATAGTCGCTCTCCACGAAAACAAAATAATGCCTGAACTGCAAATGTACAGATAACTAACTAAACGATTCATGGTGCAATCTATCATATATTTCTTGTTTTAAAAGGAAGTTGATTATACATTCCTGTGTGACTTCATGCACCTTTGTAGTTTCAGAAATATGATACATGCCATTCTCTTTTACTGGTAGAGTACTTATAGTTGCATATATCAGTCAAAAGACTGAAAAACTTGAAACACTTTCTATTATCATTTCTTATGAATTAAACTAGAAACATGCAGACTATGAGACAAACAATATTAAAAAAAATTTGCCAAAAATGTCTTCTTAACACTCAGATGTATCAATTTACCATACAAAAAATATGCAATGAATTTTTTAAAAATCCTATGTCTGTATGTTGTTTCTATATATATTTTCAGTGCTTTACTTCACAGAGGCCCTAATAAAATACATTAACTCATAAATGCACTACCTATGTGCTGGTTTTATATCATAAAAGCAATAATTTGGTGTCAATTTCTGGGCCATTGATAAAATTATACATAAGGCATGGACCCTGCAGACTTGGCTTCAGAAAAACTGTTGCTCTCGATCGGTCTGCAGAACTGATATAATTCTGACCAGACAATATGTCATCTAAAACATACTGTTATACATCAAACAAAATGAATTTATCCAATAATCAGAAACAAATTTTACAATCATGTTTTTGGCTCATATAACATATTTTTGGCAATTAATATAGAAGACATACAGTGACCGATAACTGAGTTGTAATATATAGTTTGAATTTTAACACTTTTATACACAATGGTAACTTAAAATTATTAATCATTTAGAACATATGAAATGTATGTACTGTTATGAAATAAAAATGAGTCATTTATCAAAAAATGTAATAAATGTAATCAATAAAAATCAAGCTGACTTGAATTCCTCAATAGATCAACCCACACTATAGTTTTAGAAGATTAGCTGCTATTTGATTTATGGATTCTTCTAACTGTACTTATTTCGAAATTATTTCACAATGTCTATAAAATTAAGAGTTATAAATTGATAAAGTATCTGAATGTCAATTAAGATTTGATTTTTTATGAAGTTCTGACATCTGAGATTTCAAAAAAAAAAAAAAAATGGGTTGAGTCAAAAAGATTAGTGAAACTAATTACCAGAAAACAAATAATTATGGTTTGATTGACAATTAGAAAATACAGCATCCCAACAAATACATGTATTGTGAAAATGACTTAACATCAAAATGGATAAACAATCTGGCTGTGACCTCCAACAAGCACAACAGCTGTAGCTGCTCAAATGGAACATCAGTCTGAACATTGTGTGGGGATGTTAAAATAAATGAGATATTTATTCATAAAAAATTATCTTATATCGAATTACTATTATAAATGACCCCAAATAGTTCTGTAGAAATGGGAAACTGTGTGTCAATCAACAGCTATGCTCCATGTGTGGCGTCATTGCATCGATCACATTAATTTTGAATAACTTCTTATTTCAATAACCTTAAAAAATTAAACAATAATTTGCCACTATAATTCATCGTGTTTTAAATTGTATACTTTAGAATCCCCTTCCTTATGAATGTCTACCAAGTGTTTCTTCAGGACTGACTGACTCAGTCTCTCGCGAGTGTGAGAAAACAACAGTTTCTGTAAAAGACTAGCATTCCAGATCTTTCTCTGAACAGTTCTATAGGTCCTCCATAGGGACCTCAGGGCCTCCTTTAACACAGGCTTCCCATGCGCCCTCCTGTTGAGCAGGAGGCTGATTCTGCGCCTAATGTTGCGTCGCTTGGCTCTAAGATGCGTCATGATGTGAACAACTCGCCGTCTGTTGTGGTCAACGCACGTCTTACTGCATATGTCCACCACTGTGTCGGTTTTAAGGTCCCGTTTGGCATGAGTCAAAATAAACTTTATAAGATTGGGCAATGACTTTGGGAAATTGGATGGAAACACCACACTGTCTTCTTTCCTATAAAACAAAAAATTAAATGGTTACAGTCCCTGAAAAACACCCAATTATTGGTTCTGACCTCAATGCAGACGCAGATAGTTAGTCTGATAGACCTATGCTATACTGGTCAACCAGTGGATATGTACTGCATACAAAAATTCTTAATCTCTGCTAATCAGGATTGTGTTTTGGGCCATTCGGTAAATTATTTCTCTAATCTTAATCTGAGAGTGCAAAAATATATTTAAAATTGGGGATTGTAGGGCTGAGGGGCAGAAAAAGAAGACATTTCTTGCTGCTATGTCTCCCTAGTGTTCGTGAAAACCACCTACACTTTGTCACTCCTTGTCTGATATAACACCCCAAAGTCAAGATGGTCATCAAGTCCCTGTCTCTATAGAACCCCTCCCTGTTAGATATTGAATCATTAGCTGTTATTATGTGATGTGCTCCCATAAATCCAAATCCTGTTACGCTACCTTAAAGCTATAATACAGAATCGTAGGAATGGCCCAGATTGGATTATATAGTCCAATTTTTCTGCAAGGTCCAATTTAATTGTGCTATGGGGATATTATGAAGCAAGAATTTCTCTACAGGTCATGTGATTCACTGACTTCTGTTGTATTCCAGTGTCCGTTTGCCCTACACTTAATTGTTTTTTCTTGCTGAAGGAGGATTTGCTTTAGCATCCATGACCTTTTACTTTCGATATATCATTAAACTTTTCACTTAAAATAGACTCTGTATCTTTAAGACTTATCGGAATGCAACATGAAATTGGTACAAGCACTTTGCTGAGATTATAAACAGAACTAGAGCATTCAGGATTATTTTTCCCCAGGCCATACAAGTCAGAGCTAGCTGATAGCAATTGAGAGTACTACATTACTTCTGTGATTTAAATACATTACGTATCTTTGGGGAAATATTGCAGGAGGAAAAAATTGGTAGATCAAACTTAACTTTAATAAGAGCAAATGTATAAAGCATATTGAGCATTAATGAAAATCAAAGCAAGGAGAGATATAGCTGATTGGGAGCATTAAGTAAGCATAGAATAAAGAAAAAACTTTTCTTCCTGATCAACAATAACAAAGAAAGATCTCAAAGCTACCTTAAATGTCAATAAAAATGGACTCAAACACCAATTCATTTAGAATATCTCTGGACATTTCTGACTGAATGTAATCATCTTATGGTAAAGAGGAGGTTTATCAAGCACTTAATATCAAAAAAAAAAATAATAATAATAAAAGACGGTCAAAGCATCTTTGGGTTGCAATGGTGCATTTCTATTTCAATATTGGATAAAAATGGCAGAGCATCATAATCTGTCATTCTGCTGGAAGAATAAGACTAGGTAGAATAAATGATGATTGGAAATCGTAAAACCGGCATTGGGCTCCAATCAACCTCTCCAAGGCTTTCAGTTATTCCAAATTTACTCCAAAAAAGTCATGCATTTTATTTAAGGCTTAATGGACTTTAAAAGTAAGTTTCTCCTGAGAAATAGATTGATTTGAAATTCAATTTCAATGGTAATTTAAAGATCAGCTCCTTGGCGACTGACACTGCTTCCATAAAATCTTGTATTGATGTTACAAGATAAATGTCAAGGAACTTTTAAAACCATGAGATGACTTTTCTATATTGTTTAATTCTTCTTTTTGCAAATTTATGAAGTACGTCAGACAGTATTGTTAGTACCAGAATCAGAGTACCAGATTGCACCAGATTTGTAGAACAATTATGAGGGCTGGATGGTCGAATGGTGACCATTTTTAGACTATATCAATCTCCTTCAGATGAAGAGCTATGTTTGAAGATATAGGAAAATATTCAAATTTTAACTCCTATTTATTTGGGATTTTTTCTTTGCTAAATGATAGTTTCTGACCATATTATAAAATTTTAAGCCAGATCTGGTGAAAAATTTGTTGACCATCCAGCCTCCTTAATGCTATTCAAAGTTGAAACCATGCCAAGTTTAAACTAAATCCATTTATCAGTCAGCGAGTTCCTAATATTTGATTGACAAAAAAGCCCTGACCAATACCTCTCCAGTTTGCTATAAGGAGGAAGCTCAATATTCCCATAAACCATACTGTTATGCTTCTTTAAATGAATGTTAAGAACCATTTCCATCAGAATAAGTTAAACACAATTTGTTCAGAAGTAGATGAGAAATATGTATAAAGCTAATGGATTTATCCCCCAACTACGGAATTTTAATACATCTGTGAATCCAATTATGAGAAATGCGATGAAGCTGGTGCGAAACAAATAGACGTGTTGGACTAAAACACTGGGCAAACTCTAGTCCATCTTCAGAGCAATAATTGACTTGTCAAAACTGATGATGGCATCACAAAAATACTGTACAAAACCCAGAAATGAAAAGTCAGTGGATTAATGGCCACAGCATGATGAATTTGGTGCCGACTCAGGGTATTCAGCCTATATATGGCAGATAAAACAGACCTTTCTAAGCATGCCGACTGTATAAGTACAGAATTTAAATCCATGTACCGGTATATCTATCCATGCATTTATTCACGCTTGATATATATATATACATTGTACAATTAAATGCATAAACAATATACTGGTATTTACAAAGACCCTGCTCTTTGAAAAATTAGAGTCAAAATAAATTTCTATCATCTATAGCTTTGGTACAGTTCCTATTCACACTTTAGCTATGAAAGTTTATGCACATGACTTTTTATTCTGTTAACTTAATTTTTTTCTCTCCTTTTAAACATGGAAATCATCTCAAGAGATACACTGAAACCTTCTTTATTTTTCATTTCTAACATCTATTTTCCAGCCATTGCTCATGTTAATCATCTTCAACCTGAGAAAAAAAATCTCATTTCTCATTTCTACTGGTAAGGCTGAAGAAGTTTCTTGTACAATCATCTCTAACAGTGTGAAAAGTCCTGTGGGACATAGGCAATATGAAAAAAATCCAAAATTTGCTATCAACAATTTTGGGACAGAGCAATGCATCTTACCAATTACCATGGCAACAGATAATAAGTTTTGATCAATTTTTTTCACAGAATTCACATTCCTTCTTACCGAAATGATGGTCCCCAGATTCAGAAATGGAAATGATGACAATGAAATGTCTGAACTTATTATTGAGGATTTTTGTCAGTGAGGTTAACACTGGTGAAATATTGGCAATGTCGTTAATCAGTTTTGTTTTTATTGTGGTCAATGAGAGGCAATGTCAAAGAAGTAACCCAATTCTGTCATTTCATAATCCTGTTTATACAACCTTTAATTGTGTGCCTGTATATAAACTGTATAATATCAAAATAGCGAGCTTTATAAATTTTCATCAATAATGTGGACTTATATAAAAGTTACAAATATTCAAGAAAATAAAATTCAAATGAGAGATACACTAAAAATAATCCATACACATATGCCAAACGAACCAACTGAATTTTCTGCCTTGTTGTTATTAAGCAACAAATTTTATTTTCTTAGTTCTTTAAACAAGAAAAGCTAAAAACTTAGGAGAGCACCAAGAGAAATCCCATTATTTACACACCGTCAAACGTGACATGCATCACATAAAAGAAGATTCCCTTGATGCATGAGTCGTGAGCTCCGCAGTGATAAAAACTGTTGAATTAATGGTGTCATTAAGCAATTGCTCCAGTTTCGAACATGAAACATGACAATATCATCTTTCCCGAACCAAACATAGCCTCTCATTTCATAGTTCATAAATCATACAATTATTCTTTTTGACTGGTAATCAATAATTCCCTATTGCACGTTTATTCCCTCCCCCGGTTAATATGCCCATTTTCTCCGCCAGATGTCTCCCAGAGCACTAGCGTAATCAGTCATTTTTCATAAGTCATAAGGGAATCCTTATCCCAGTCTTTATCAAGATCATGGCCATTATCTTATGAATTATTCCATGAAAAATTTTCCTGTTAATGCATTATGACTTCTCTGTGAGAGATTCGTAGTTTTCCCCTTTCATCTCTCCCCTCTCAACAACCATTTGGAGGTATATGTAAGCATGTGTAATCTATCAAAGAGATGCTATTTACTGTGCAAAGTCATATGAAAGGCAAACTGTACTCTTCATTTTATATACCATTATGTATGATATAGTTATACCGACCCTTTAAAGATACAGTATACAGTATACCAAGCGGAGCATCCACTCCATTATGAAATGTTTCTCGAATACATATACATGTACGCACACAAAGTTAGCCCAGTACTGTGAAGTTCAATGATAATACATCAAGCAAACTATTTATTTATGGTGTATTATAAACTCTCAATTCCAGTGGTATCTACTCAATAACATAATGTACATGTATTTCAAATACCTGCAAGGATATGTTGAAGTGAGTTGCAAGTTCAAATCAATATTTCTCTATGTACATGTATTTTAATCTCGATATATATATATATATATATATATATATATATATATATATATATATATATATATATATATACACACACACACACACACACACACACACACACACACACACATCCTTCTGGGCTCTATTGAGTTTGAATTATTTAAGTTTGACTGTACCAGTAGCTAGTTTTGATTGACCAAACATCCTCTCTGTGATGTACATGCCATATATAATATATATCTTACCTGTGAGCTGGGAAGAAGAGAATAGTAGGATACGAATCCAATGTAAACTCCCACCTCAAATCATTTTTGTCTGCATCAATTCTAAAATAACAAATTGATAAAGAATTTTGATATATATATATATGTACTATAACCTATATGAAACATATTAGGTAAAAATGATCATTGAAGTGCAAAATTAAAATATGAAGTTGATGGCTGCAGAACTGTAGTTTTCTGGGATGGTTTTACCAAGCTCGGAAAGAGAAACACCAATTTTTGTAAATATGCTTTTAACGGTAAATTGAAACGTCAATTGGCAAGAATTTAATAGAACAAAATGTTGTCTGCAGTAGTTAAAATTTGTAGAAAATTTTGGTATGAAATATTTTGATTGTGTTAGCATATGAAGACCCAAACTCTTTGTGTTTTTGTATGCAATATAAATTGCAATTTCTTTGCATCTATAGAGAGCTATAGCTCTGCAGCTAGAAAGAAGGTAAATGAAGATTTACCTTGCGAACACTAGATCCTTGGCAGAAGAAAAATATTTTGATAACTGGAGGTAGGTGTGAGAGAAACTTGAACAAAAACCACACCATTTGGCAGTTATTAACAAAACTACATCCTGCAAAGACAGAAAACAGATGATTGGTTTCAATTCTAAAGTTCCCTTTAAGAAAATAAAAAAATTTATTACACTAGAATTGAAACCATAGAGAATTCCAGAGAGTACCATTACTATTGAACATGCAGAGCTAGCAATCAACATGATCCCCAGAAGGTATCATAAAGTAGCTCATAAAAATATCATTTTCATCCATTATATTGTAAAAACATTATGAATAATCACTTCATGATTTTTACTTATGAACATCATTAATTTTATATTTCACAAATAACATCGAGCCACAGGCACCTGACGTTATAAATTTTTCTCATAATAAAAATAAATACTCTTTACCTAATAACAGACAAGGTACCCATCGCCTCCATCTTGAATTTATTTTAAACTGTCACATCAGGTGGAAGTTTCACTTGAAACTCATTGGTAAAATTATTTTGCGATCCTCTCCGTCTCCCGATCGGTCTTTCAACATCTATAAGCTTACAACCGATTCAACCAAAACGACGCGTCACACCTGTCATTAATAAAAATCGCCCCTCAATTTGCATCTACTGCCTTCGATATGGGACAAAAGGCTAAAGGGTGGACGGAAGTTGACATAATTGCGTCATACTTTGGGTAATCCCTTCCAAATATAGCACTGATAAGAATATTCAAAAGGCGTCGATTTTGAATTCGATCAACGTACAAGTTAAAATTAAGAAAGAGGATAACATAAACTGTCAATTATAACTTTTATTACACAAAGTTTTTATAAACATGTTTATAAATGCATATATTTTGAAATATTGACACAAACACACAAAGATGGGAAATCTCATTTGCATAAATGTGACAACTTCCATCCACCCTTTAGCCTTTTGTCGCATATCGAAGGCAGTAGATGCAAATTGAGGGGCGATTTTTATTAATGACAGGTGTGACGCGTCGATTTGGTTGAATCGGTTGTAAGCTTAGATGTTGAATGACCGATCGGGAGACAGAGAGGATCGCAAAATAATTTTACCGATGAGTTTCAAGCGAAACTTCCACCTGATGTGACAGCTAGTTTGAAATAAATTCAAGATGGTGGCGATGGGTACCTTGTCTATTATTAGATAAAGGGTATTTATTTTTATTATGAGAAAAATTTATAACGTCAGGTGCCTGTGTATCGAGCCCTGCATCATTCTCCATAGTTACCTTTCCTGGCTGCATGACAACAGAATGGAATGTCTTTGAAGTGACTTCCTGAACGCAGACATTGGGACTGTGCGATGCTGCACCACAGGATGGTCTAGGACTCTCGGAGCGTAGGTGGCGCTCTAATGCACTTTCTGTATAATTCTGAATGAACCTCGCTAAAAATTAAGAAACAAATATTGAAATTAAAGTTCAAAAGTCTCACTTTATGTGGCACAAATATTTTATGTCAATCAAAAAATTATTATCAGAAAAAAAAGACAAAGAAATACCACATATCATACAAGTATTATTTCAAATATCATCACTTAATTAGCATTTATTTTCTATAAAAATTTACCAGATATTAATAATCATTACCTAAGGCTATTCTAGAGAATGACTCCCTGAGAATAAAATTAGCTTCATTCTGCAAGAAAGATGGGAATTTATAAATATATGAAAACCATGTACTCTCTTTATGAATTTCTTTTTATAATTAAAAAAATCTAATATGCCAAAAAACTGTTCAGCTAAAACTACCTTTTTATCAATAATTATCACAGAAGGCTTTTCAAATGCCACAGGGCCAGGAATATCTAGCTTCTTGTGTAGAGCAGAGCTTAAAGAACTGTCTACAAAAAACAAAGTCAAGGTTCTGTTTGTCCTGCAAGCAGAACCAGTGAAGTTCACAGGAATGGACAGATGGTCAAAGTCACTGATGAACTGGTTTGGCTTCAGTAAATTTTGAGTTTTCTGAAGTGTCAATTTCTTGCATATATTTCTCTTGAATGAGGACTCACTTTGGCGAACAAACTTATCACTGCTTCTTCTTGACGAAATGGAAGCACAGGATTTATATGATAAATCTATCTTACATTCTCGACAACACAACGTCCTGTATTCATTGGTATTATAATTTTCAAAAGTATCTAAACAAAAAGGTGTCTGAATACTGCTACCAAACACTGCATCCTCAGCAAATATGGATGACAAACCCAGATTGCATGGCTGAAGGGAAGCAGGTGTTAGTTTCTTTTCCATGTATCTACAGAAATCACAAATTTTCTTTGAATTTTGTAGACCTTTGTCTGCGCCTACAACCGACACACAACAGTTTCTATCGGGATGGGAGAAAAGGTCCTCCGGGACCTCATAGAAATTTTTACAAAGGTCCTGTTGCTCTGAGTAGCCATGAAGGAAGTCTGCCCTGTCCTTCACACTCTGTCTGAGGAAAAACTCCAGATAGGGGACCTCATGACAGTAGTGGTACAGCAGGCCCACTTCTCTCACCTGTTAATAATGCCAGTAATATATCTAATTTCTTTCAATTTCATTTCATTTATTGTGTTCAAAGTACTTGTAATGCAACTACAGTATAAAAGATGATTTAGCAAAGAGATTTTTACCAATCTCATAAAATATGCTTACATGTCCTTGGCTTTTAACAAAAAAATCTTTTAATTAAAGCTTTTATGTAAAAAGAATACAAGATACATATGCGGTGGTACTGTAAAAGTGGTTTTTTACGTGTGGGGGAAATTTACACTAGTTACTTAAATCTGCATAAAATACCCCCGCGCCTATGGTAAGAAAAAACCCAAAAGTTGGGTGTAGTAATTCACGCATTCGTATATTAAATACCCACGCATATTGTTTGACTCCAGAAAATGCGTACTTTACCACCAGCGTAAATTACCACTTTTACAGTAGCTAGGTACCAACTAAGTAACATATGCAGATTATGAAAGGCATGAATTTTTTGTTTTGAATTCCTTTTCCAGCGACTAATGCATTATCATTGATATATTTTTAACACTGTAAAAACCATTTGGATAACCACTACAGTCATGAATTCCTACCATGTTGAGATAGTAGTTGGTCCTGTAGACATGATTGACAGGTGCTAGCACCAGTAAGGCGGGTCCTCTATCAATGGCAGTAGACAGCTCCATACTTTTGTGTCCAGGCAAACTCAGCCACTGAACTATGGGCTGTAGATAAAAAAAAAAAAAGGGGGGATTAAAATCCAAGCATTTCTGTTTGTTTACATTTGAAATAAAAATGCTAGACTTATTTCAGATATCTGAACATTCTACTTAAATTTTGAATCCTTACTCAAAGTCATGTTCCGGTATATGTGTTTCATTTAATGGAAATCTCTAAATGGCAGGGGTTCATTTTATTAATCATTTCAATGGAAAGTAATTCACAAAATGCAGATGTTGCATTCTTCCTGAATTTGTCCGAATTGTTTTGAAATCTAATTTCCTAATCAGATATTGTCATTTCTCTACCATATTTCAAATGCAAGCTCTCATAATTATTGGTACATATAACATTTGAATTTTTTTTATTAAATTCAACAAGACTTCAAATTTGAACAAATAAATTCAAAAGAAGATTTTGAGGTTTGTAATTTTATGCTCAGGGCTCTTAGAGACTTGGAAACTTGAGTCAGTCTTAGGAAAATACCGAAATTTTATAGCCATTGAATCTTTCATAAGATCTGGCTAATGGGTGTAATAAGCAATATGTCTGCAATAACACTATATCATTATTGCTGAAAAACGAGCCCTCTAAGAAATTCCTAATGTTGTTCTCCAAGTCCCTGTACATAATGCCCGAAGAAATAATGTGTATTGAAAAACACTTAATGTATCTTTTAATTGCCACTAAGAATGAATTTTCTTTCAGGAAGCCAAAATGTTATACAACAGGCAGCTGCATTAAATTTCAAATAAATCTTCTCAAGTGGCAGGAAAGCTTTAGAAAAAAATAGCCTCATCAAATTTTTATTACTTGATTCTGTGTACATAGCTTATGTATAGAAAGAAAAGTTGCATCCACAGAGAGTGTTGTATCCGAATGTCATATATTATGACATTCCCCCTATCCCTTCAATGTAACAATGGCCACCAGAGAGAAATAGTAGAAAGTTTATTGACTACAAAGAATTCAGTCCAAGAAAAGATAAAAATAGGCCCCTAGATACAGAACAGTAGAATTACCGCAGTCTTGGGGGGTAATGGCCGCCCAGGGGCCCCCCAATAAATCAATTATCCTAGTTGTTTGTTAAGCCATTGGTATTATCCAAGGAAGCATCATTTTCAAACATTACAGTGCATGTTCTCAGTATGAAATAAATATGGAAGACAGTGATGCAAAGAGTAATGTTCATTCTCGCTCAATTGTACAAGGAGAACCATCATAGAGGGATGTTATTTCATGGCCTATATGACTGTTAAACAGCTATTCATTTGCTTTTAGTTGCTATTCATCCGTGTGTAAAAATCATTTATTTCCATTGATGCTTATGACCTTAACCACATTTCCATTTGTTAAAGGTTCTTTCTTCAAGCAGTTTAGTTGATAATTATGTAAACAAAATGAATTTTTTTTCAGTGATTAGGATTTTAAACATTTTCAATTTATTTTTGGAAATTCACAAATTTGGTTTATTTTTTTTAGTGCTGATTACTGTGGATGGAATCATCATTGTTTGTGGGGGACCAATGTTTGTGGCTTTTGTGGGTAACCCTTGCCCAGGTATTTACATGTATTTATAAATATTATCCCGAACTTGCTACCAATGAAAATATGTCCCCATGAACCAGGAAAATTTTGGCTACCCACGGACATTGAACCCCACTGCTAAAAATGATTCATGGTATTGGTATTGGTTACGTACATCGATCATCTCAATCCATCTTACAAATTTTTTTATAACACAAATAATTGCTGTCAAAACAATCAAGTTTAATACAATATCATATTATATAATGCAATATAAGACACCATATGATTTAATATGAAAAATGATTCAATATCATATTGTATCATATATTATTTTACAATATCATATGATACAATATCATATTATATGATAAAATTTTATATCATATGATTCAAAACAATAGAAATAGGAATCATGATAATATATATCATACATCAACAATCAAATATATCAAGCAAGTTTGAGTGAGGTAGGACAAGGTTTTCTTAATTAGCATCCTTGATGATGGAGATTAAGTCCTGTATCTAGCCTTATTTTTCAAAACTGAAGTTAAATGTACCATGAAAGTTGTAGTCAAGACAAAATTTTTTCCAACATCAAACCTGTATTTAACTTCTCAAAAAACACCTGCTCCAGCATCAAGATAATCCAGATCAAGCACCTTGATAATGGAGATCAGGCTCTGTATCTGAAGCTAGCCTCACATTTCAAATCCAAAGTAATATGAATCATTGGTCAGGACAGCATTTTTTCCAGCATTCAAACCTGCTTTTAACTACTAAAAAAAACCTACCTCCTCCAGCATCAAGATAATCAAGACAATCAAGATCCAGCTCTGTATCTGAAGCTACCTTTAATTTACATATCCACTAGATGTTAAATATACCATGCCAGTTTGAATAAAAACCTTAAACTCCTCTAGCATCGGAAACCTATGGCTCAAATCCAGCATCCAAGCCTGTGGAGTGCATCAGTATCACATGACGCATCATCTACCCAAATTTGGAAAAGACTGAACAAAACCCCCCAAAATTTGTCTGTCAAAGGGCACCTGCTCCAAAAACTTCAACCAGCTCCAAAAACCTTAACCTCATCCAGCATCGGAAACCTATGGCTAAGATTCAGCATTCAAGCCTGTCAAGTGCATCAGTATCATAAGATGCACAAGCCATATGCATGCAAGTTTGGTGAAGATAGGGCCAGTAATTATTTAAATATAGTCATCAAATGGCACCTGCTCCAAAAACTTTAACCTGCTTCAAAAACCTTAACCTCCTCCAGCATCTGAAATTTAGAGCTCAGATTCAGCATCCAAGTCTGCTAAGTCCATTAGTATGCCCAGATGCACCATACATGCAAGTTTGGTGAAGATAGGACATGTAATAACTTAGATACAGGACCTGCACCAAAAACTTCAACCAGGTCTGGTAGGGATTGGACGATCCACCGATGCATCACGTTATTTATTTTGATGATATTTGGATCGATACACTTACCATTAATACAACGATACCTGAGCGAACTTTTTTTTATTTTCCAAAAATATCCATGCTTCATATATCGGTATTTTTAGTCAGCGCGTCTAATATGAAAGTACAAAGATAGCGGAAAACTTCATAAAGTTGTCAAAACTGTTATGAAGCTAAATCTGGAGTGTGGAAAAACTTTCAGATTACTCATTTATGAAAAAATAGTGCAAACAAGACTTAAGTAATTTGTAAATTGTGCAATGCTCATTTTAAATATAATGAAATCACTTTGAACATGCAGTAATATATCGACAAATTTGATAAATTTTAAACCCTTTTTCATGTTTTCATTTAGTTGCAATGTATCATGATATGTATCGTATCGCATCTCATGTATCATGATATGTTCTGAATCAGCTAAGTACAGTATCGTCCCAGCCCTAAGGTCCTGCTTATAGCTTAAGTTCCCCCTGAGTTCGTCTTGGTGAGCTAAAAATTATCAATGTTGTACATGAATAATTTTGGTTAAATGATTTTCATTCAAACCAAAAGTAATAAACAGCAGTAAGGGCTTCATCAAGTTATAACCCATGTCAAATCATAAATCTAGAATACGGCTGCATTAACACTTTTATCTGTTGATAACTACAAGCTGCACTACAAGGAGATAATCATAAAATCAACAAGAAGATGATTTCACTAATGCATTGGGCAATGAGTCTCTACTGGACACAGCTTGTCAGAGGCAATGTTGTCTAAAATAAGATAACAAAGTACATTTGTACCCCTAATACATAATGGTCTTTGATCATGTAACACAATACCAGAAGTCTGTTTCAGATTTTCACTGAATCAAGATGACTCATAATATAATTAAAGTGCAATTAAAGGTACAATATCAAATCAAAATTGTATTGTATGCAATGCAATCCAGCTAGAAATGTGGAATTTGACGTACAGAAATTCCAATAATGCCTAGACATCTCAAATGGACCCATGCACTGTTTAAGGTCAGATGACACGTTCCTCTAGCATCTTTTTTGTATCTCCTTCTAATAAAGAGTTTTTAATAAAAATAATCTGGATTTTCACCCATTTCTATGCTTTTCTATGATTGCTGATAAATTTGTAATTTGTTTATGTAAAAAGTTGCAGTAAAAATGGAAAAAGTTATATAAAATTGAGGAACGTATTGTCTGACCTTAATAGTACATGTATCACTAAGGCCTTTGACTCGTGTCATTGAACTATGTTGAACCATCCCAACAAAATTCGTTTATATCCTCGTTCCGGGGCCGTTACATTAGACGATGCATCAGGACTTTTAGGGTCTACATTGATTTTATAATTTTTTCGATATGTGTACCTATTTTTAAAATGTTGTTAATTTGAGTTTTTCAAACTTGAAACGTTTCTGCTGTCTTTCGATATCACATACCCTTTTTATCCAACTCAAGAACTTTCGTTTTTTTTCACTCAGATTTAATACTTTGCTCTTTACGTTCGGAGTACTAGAAGCCATGTTTTCAAATGAACAAAATACAAAGAAGGTAAACATATTTCATCGTATTTGATTTAAACACATATAAGGTACACAATAATTATTTAATTACCCAAGCGACTCCATGTTTTCATAACGATCAAAATGATCGGGATCTGTAATCAACTAACGCGGGTGAAATATCACGTGACAAAATAGTGGACAAAATGGCCGCTAAATACAATGCAATTACGTGGTGGTCGGTTAGTAAATTGGGTGGCCGCTGGCCGCATTACGCGAGTGGCCGCTTATCCCAGGGAAAATGTATAAGGAAACACGTCGGGGGGGGGGGAGGGAACAAAAAGTGGCCGCTGATCGGAGGTGGCCGCTGATTTCAGGTGGCCGCTAAGACAGTTTTGACTGTATTTGGTGCAAGGTCACTGCACATGCCTCCCTTATGAGCACTCTTTGCGTGAATTACTTTAACATCTGACCTTAAAACTTTCTTCAAGATTAATGCACTCTTTCCCATCTTTCCCACTATAATTATGGCCAAAGGGAGAAAACCTGATGATTTTAATGATTTCACACAGAAATCTACTATGACCTTGACCTAAAAACTTAATTCATGGTCCTTTTACTACCTTTTCACATGAGAATTCTTGCATTTGATAAAAGCATGTGACCTACCCAAAGTCAAAAGTAAATAAAATCGTAATTTTGATTAAAAATTTGACACAAAAGTGTACATAAGTATGTTAACTAATTAAGGTGATATGGGGCACCTCCATATTGTGATGTACTTCCTATCAAAATATAAACAATAAAATTAAGTACAATTTTTAATTTTTTTACTTTCCCAAAATTGTTACCTAAAAGCCTAGCCCAATGGGTCGGAGCATTAACTACAAATCTGTAAGTCATTAGTTCGAATCGCGCCAGAGTTTTTATAATTTTTACCTTTCCCAAAATTTTCAAAACATAATTATTTTTATGTCAAGTATGTGAAATTTGAAAATTCTAAACCTGTTAAAGTTTTTTGATTATAATGTACTTTTATCCACATTAATATCGACAGGTGTCCCATATCATCGTAAGTGTACCTGTTCTTTGTGGTGAAGTGCCCAGCTCCAGATGTGGGAGCTTGTAAAATTCCTAGTGGGAGGATACAGCTGCGAAAAGATGTCAACAAAATATTTATAAATACCACATTTGCATGACATGAACATGTATTCATAACAAAACGAAAACCAGAGCAACTTTTACATGCAAGTTACAGGTACATATAAGTTGTGTACAGAATTAACAAATTATAAGATGGTGTTGCAATTTAATTGTTTTTCATTGAGTTTTTTAAAAATATATATCATGTAGGAATTAATGCTTGGTTAAAAAACTGCATGTAAATCAAAAAGCGATGTGTCTGTGTTAACTTAAGCAGTGCATGTATGTGGATCTAAATGTCAAACACATGGTTCAAACAATGGATTCAACTTGTGTCTGTGGATATTGCCTGCAGTTATCCCTCTTTGAGTGATACAGTCTACTTACCACAGATTCATTGAAGGTTCGAATCATGATGATCTCGTTTGTTTCTGACAGACCAAGCTCCTCCGCTAGGAGCTGCTGTGTTATAACACCACATCTGATTGGCTGAAGAGGGTCTGAAGTTATTAAAAAAAAAACCATACATGTACTTTTGAAATGAACAAAGTCATATCAAATTTTAAGAATAATTTTTAAAAAAAAAGACTCTGAAGTAGATTTCCCTCATTTCCATATATATTACAAGATTATGTCAGTTAAAATTATCATAAATAATGTGTGTACAGTTGAAACTTAAAAAAAAAAGAAACCTCTTCAGACTCAAAAGGGAGTAAATTAAATCTCCAGAGTCAATCTCTGTCACTATTTCAGACTCAAGTTGTAAAGTTTTCATATCAAATACTAGTTTTTTCAAAGCCATCAAGTCAAAGTATATACTGGTATGTGTAATTCATTCAATCAGGTTAAAAATATGAAAATCCTTGAGTAATTTCCTAACCTCAAGTTATTTTGATGTAGGGAAAAGGAAAAATAAAAATATAATTAACCAGATATGGATTTCACCAACATAGATACACTGTCACAGGAGCATTCTTTATTATTTTTTTTTTTTTTGTTAAATAAAGATTCTTATAAACTCAGTCCAGTTCTTTATTTTCCTGATTAGAAGAGACTTCAACACATTTACATAAGAAAACATTTTTTTTTCAAAACGTTTATGCCAAAGACTGGTTTCTGAATTCAGTAACTCCAAAAGAAAAAAAAGAGTCTTGAATAAACCATCTTGATCGAAACCCTAAAAATATTATTTAAAAAAAAAAGCAAGTGAAGTTAAATGTCAATTTCATGTTTCATCACAAAGTATTACTAGATTACATGTACACGTACTAGATTACTGTCCTCAAGCACCTGTGGAAGTTACGTTCGATATTTGCACAATTAAATGTCATTTTAAGGATCAAAAGGCCTTATTTCAACCCTCAATAGCAAAAAACTAAATTATATATAAAGGAATAAATTCAAAGCTACTCAATTTATACACATACATATTGGGTAGTAACGGTTTACCCTTTTTTATAAACTAGCTGCTTCAAAATGTAAACTATAATCCCAACCCAGTTTATACTCATATAAATTGGGTAGCTGCTTAATTAATTCCTTATATAATCAATATGAGATTACTTTTCTCCAGCAACCTCATTGAGGCATAGTAAAACTGAATGAATCCTGGAGGCTGAGGTGATGAATTGAAATCAAAGAATCCAATCAGAGAATTCTGAAAAATTAAATACAATTCCATAAAAATCTACATCCATGTTGTATCACATTAATACATGTATGCATTATCAATTATGTTCTCTTTTCTATAATCATTGGATGAACCAAAATTCCTGAAAGTTGGGGAGAGAAAAAATATTTGCTACCCTATTCAGCACTATATATAGTGGTGAATACTGTACACAAGTAAATATTCGCCCCAATTTTATTTTCGCCCCTTTCGCTTTCATTGTCAGCAGGTGAATTTAAGACTGGAGAATTCCAATGTCTCATATTATCTCTCTTTAAACACAACTGTGTCTGAGTGAATTCAAGACGGGGTGAAACTGTTGCAAGTGTAGGAGGGCAAAAATTACACGGGGCAAAAACAACCCTGTATATATATATATATATATTTTATCACGTCTTCTGAAATACTCTCTATCGAAAAAAGGAAAAACAAACTGCAACAAGAACTGTCCAAGAATGACTACATATAATACCTCCCCCCCCCCCCCCCCCCCCCCAGCAGTTCCTCTTCTGCTGGATAGATGCCCTATTGATAATGCTGGGACCATGACCTTGCCTAAAGATCAGATGTGTTGGCTAAAGGGCAGGTCATGGCTATCCTTGGGGGGGGGAGAGGAATGATCACAAAATATAGAAAGATTAAACAATAAACATGATACCGATCATGTTTGAAATACTTACATCTTGTTTTGAAACAAAATTCAAAATCATGTCCTCCGAGTACAGAAAGGTCAAAGGGTACATGACCTCTTCCACAAATCTAACAATGTATTCTGCTAACAGAGGCCCTGCAATGAAAGAGATGATGAGGAAGTTACAAAAGAGGATCAAATTTAAATGAAAATGATCTAAACAGCTAGTGCTTTATTTTTTAAAAAGTGCTGCACATACATGTCATAGATACCGATAGCCCACATAGGTAATCAATATGTGTACTATGATAGAAAATATAAATATAAACCTTGATGAAAAATATAATACAGTGAATGTATTGATTTTAAAGTATAAAAGGTTGTGAAAACTAGTGCTCATCTTGAGGTAAATTTAGTCAATACTTGATTGGTTTCAAGAGGTAAAACTAACAGTGGTAAAATACTTTATGGCTGTCATAAAATCATTGAAAAGAAAGAAAAAAATCCAAGCCTTAAATATAAAATATTTTGAATTGAAAACATACACTTTTAGATATGCCAGAATGAAAACAATTACATGTATAATAGCTATCAATTTTTTACAGAAACAATATTCCGGTACATAACGAAGAGCATCTATGGATGCTGTTGACATTTAAAATTGTAAGGAGAACCTGTTCTTATTCATCATGTATCAATATGTGTACTATAGGACAAGATACGCATTCAATTACAGAGAAGTTTCAGTTTCTAACCCCTTTCAGAACAGACTGGGTATATTCATCAACAATTAATGAACATAACGGGCATCTCTGATAATGGCTGATATCATATTACAGGTTGACATTACAGATCAGCTGGATGTTATTTCATTTACATGCCTTCATTAATAGCTAAGTATACAACTATCGGGGTAGTACGCCGGGGGTACATGTATATTTAATCGTTTTCATATGCATTAAAAACAACTGTTTTAAATCCTGGCTTTATTATTCATCTCAGTTGTTCATAAAGCTAGAGAATTCTCTTGACTGTAGAGAATGAATTGCTAGTGGTCAATTATTGCTACATATACAAGTTTCAATAAGAGACTGTTTTTCATTTGGTTTATAATTAAATTATTAATTGTATCTGTGAATTATTTCACACAAAATATAAATTGTGTTTTTAACAAGCAGATACATGAAAGTACACCTGCATAAAAATCATATCTTCATAACAGCTAGTACATAAGCATCTGATCAGTTTTCACTTATTGGAGGAAAAATTCCCCTTAAACTTTTCACCATCTTAATTAACAAACATTTTAAATAGGATCAAAACATGAAAAACACAAATTGATTTTGCCACCAATTTACCCTCAATTTGTAATTTTTGGCCAACTTTGACACTTACAGTTGAACTTCAATATCTCGAACACTGATCTTGAATACAATGGATATGTCGAAGTGATTTGTAAGTCTCAACCACTTATTTTTTAAGAATTTTACCCTCCATATATCAAATACTCAGATATCTTGAAGGTTTTAAACAGTCCCATCTTGTTCGAGATAACAAAGTTTGACTGTAATATTTATCTTGTCATTTTTACTCTATATAATGCATATCAGACAATCAGAACTACCAAGGCAAAATTAATCTGACCTGAAAATCGTATTCCATCAATTGTGGTGTGATAGATGTAGATTTCTGGGAATCTGTGGAATTTATAGTTTTTCTTGCAGGGTCCTTGAGGCCACCAGCAGTTAATGGCCACAAATGAAACCTGGAACAAAATGTGACATTCATTTATTAAGTTAAATAACTTTGATTTTTGAAATTATTTTCCTAGATGGATACTTTATTGATAACACTTAGTGATAATCGACTTTACGAATTAGCCTTATAGATTTAGAAGTATCACTGCATTTGAAACTCAAAATGGTATTGTAACCAGTGTAATTTGAGCCATTGAAAGCAATAGTGATCAAAGCCATTATAACTATTGATTAGTTAGACATTTCACATCATTTTACATTAATGTGTTGACACAGCTTTTAACTTGTCGCACATTCATATTTTTTACCTTTAAATTATATTGCAGATAATGAATAAAAGTCAATATTCCCATGCACACACATACTGAACGTAAATGTCTGATGATTAAGATTTTTAAAAAACCCCAAACACCTTCTTTAGTTTCTTACTTTGTTTTCTAAGACTTTGGCTGCTTTTGTAAATTCTGTTTTGGCTCGTACAGAATCATGGCACCAAGGGGCATAATACATGACCACTAGAAGTTCCTCCCTGATCAACAGGTCTGCCACTGGCATCAGGTCACCCCAGGGGTAGTCCAGAACTGGGGACCCAGCAGGGAAGAACGGCCGGGGGTTCTTTGGCGGAGATAATACATCTTTATCAAGGATACTGCAATAAAGCAAACTTATAGCGTTTATATGTCTGACTTGCAAATAATTGTTTTAAAGTATTCCCTGGTCAAATATAAATTATAAATGATACCTGTAACCAAAAAAAAAATAACCAGTCTTGGTCTTTATAGTAAATAAAAATAGATTTTTTTTACAATGATTAATGAAAACTTAAAATATATTGAAAGCATTGTCAAACGTGTACATTGTTGATGGGTCAATGCCCATGATAATATTGACAACGATGACATGTCATCTGCAAGGGTATCGGGTTCATTCGCCCTATCTACCTGTTCGCTTGAGTCCGTTCGCCTTAGGTCCGTTCGCTCTAATTGTCGTTCACACTAATTATCGTTCGCCCTAAACCTTGTTCGCTCCTTGTTTTTAATAAACCCTATCATTTTAAGTTAATTATCTTTATTTCATTCAATTTTAACTTTTTGAATGATAAAATATTTTTACTATTATAAATTGTTCGTCCATTTTATGAATTCATTTCTTCAAAAAGACGTAATAGGTCCAATTGTTAGATTCTAATGCTGTAAATTATAGATAATTGTCTTGCATGTTTTGTTTTTTTATTGATTCGCGTGGTGTTTTAAACAATTAAAGAAACTGAGACATCAATTGGTCTATATAGAAGGTGATCAGCGGATGAGCTATCTTATCTTTGAAGAATTTAATATATACCCAATCACAACAAAATCCTCTGATCTCTAAAGAGATATACGTAGATGGAACATGAAACGGTGTCAAACTACTGTCAACCATAATTAAATAATTAATTCACCGTGGCAATAAGTTATCGTATCGTTATCAGGTCAGTCAATTGGTTATTATTTTGTGAAGGTGCTGTGATAGTGTTGTTTTGTGTAATTATATCTCTTCATAATTTTTAAAATGATCATTTTAAAAATTATGAAGAGATATTTAATTACACAAATATGAAAATGTACATTTACATTAATCCTGTATTAAAATAAGGCGAACAGACCTTGGGTGAACGGAATCAAGGGCGAACAGACCTAGGGCGAACAGAAATTAGGGCGAACGCATTTTAGGGCGAACGAACATACATTCATCTGCAAGTGACAATCGAGAAAATTCGAACCAAACAAAAATAATTGGAACCATATTTTATCATGCTAACCGTGGTGTTAAAAATAATTAAAGTTTTGTTTATAACAAATGGAAATAAAAGCACGATAATGTTTGCCGATATGCAATATGTTTAACTCTACGTTACAACCTAAATAAGAAAGTGCAAGTTGAAAATGAAAGTTCACAACACTTGTTTTGTAGAGATAAATCTATTATCCTTTCCTTTACCTTGAACTGTACCGAGAAATAATGGACGTTACAATCACAATAAGCCCGATACATATTTCTGGATGTTTCGCCATCAAAGTATACAGTGTAGTAGTGACGAGTCGTATCCCCTTAGGCCTCTCTTGTGTTGATTCCGCCATTGACTGAAAAACACGTCAGATTCTTTCTAATCTCACTGATGACGAGACAATAGACTTGTCATTTTGGCGGCAAATTTCAAATGCTGTCAGGTATGCAGTACTGTAGAACAATTTGACTATAACACTATAATCAGTCCATAGTTTCATTGAAATTTATTATTTTTGGTATATCTTATTGTCACTGTATGTTGATAAAGTTTTTAAACTTATGAGCCGGTCTTATGATATCGCGGTAGTTAAATCATTCTGTCGAAAAATCTATAAATACGAAAATATTTCCAGAATCTAATGTTATTGTGAGTTTCCTCTATTATATACCTCAGTGATGTTTAGCGTGCCTATGTTTACCATGTCTAAAACTATCCCGACGTCAAATGTCAATTTCAGCGCGTGCTACTATACGTAAACAGAAATACCGCGATACCATGAACCCGCGATATGATAGGAAACAAGTATAAATTATAGAAGACTATTATAGCTATATAGGGCTGAATGACGAAACATAGCGCATCAAAATGGCATCATATTTATTTTAATTAACGTTACACAAGTTACTTAACTTTCTTTATTTATTGAAATTAGTTCAATTCATTGTAGTACATTTTCACATATAGAGATCTATCTGTAGAACAACTGGTAAATCGGTTAAGCCTATGTATTAAAGGGGCATGGTCACGATATTGGTCAAATTTAATTTTTCTATTTTCATTGTTTACAATGCTTTAGTAATGCATTTCTAATTATCAACCAAAATTTAAGTTTCAGTTGTAGAAATGAATTATAAGCAAGATACAGAGCTCACAATTCTTTGTTACGTAAACATGCTCGTGCCAATTTTTTGTTTACATTGGTTCAATACATCGTAAAAAGTTCTTTTTTCGAGCTAATTTTTTATCTGCTGATTAGTTTTGCACAAAAATAAACAGTTCCTAGCATTTGTCACATTCATTTTACGTTTGAACTTGGAAAATTCGAAATGTAAACAAAAACATGACCTGGGCTTTGTTTACATAACAAAGAATTGCGAGGTCTGTATCTCACTTATAACTCGACGACTGGCGATCAAATTTTAGTTTACTATTAGAAACGCATTATTGAAGCATTGTAAACATTAAAAACGGAAAAATAAATTTTGACCAAAATCGTGGACATGCCCCTTAAATTCGAGTGCTTCTACCAATAGATACACGATTTCACAAATTATTTGTTGATGTCGTAAAATTCTATAAACAATATACATGTACCAGTAACCTCCTGTATAATTTTTCACACCACTTTAATTTAAGATTACCCACACTCGTAACGCCCTTTATGCAATGTTCATTGAATACACATATTTTTTTTATTCAATTACGTAAATATTTTACAATTTCAATGATAGGAAAAACTCAAATACAATAATTGAAAAAAATGCAGCAAAACATAAAATTTCTGCTAGCTATATATGCTATCGTTTAGGAGCTAGAGTACACTGTTTAAAAATGTGTTAACACTATCATAATTAATTGTCTTATTTTTTTTTATTGATGGTTGCTTAGAATTTCTAAAATAGCATCCATTAAATATATATGATTTAAAGCTTATCAGTTCATCTAGAATCCTAAACTTATCTGTGAAAATACAAAAAAAAAAAAGACTCAACATTATGATAAGTTTTAAATTCTCTTTATGAAAACCATCTACATATGCCCATCCCTTCTCGTCTATATATCCCTTCAAACCTGTAATATACTTCTTCACACAGTTCTTAAAAGCAGTATTTACCCTCGGAGACTCTCTTTGAAATTTTGAACTCGCAATATGTAATGGATATATGCCTCAAACAGTTTTGTATGAAAAAATATCAGACAGTTTCGAGGCCCGATAGGCCTAATGAAGGTAGCGACATTGCAGGAAAAAAATACATACCCCGCGTTGGCAGGTAAATTTTTTCTGCAATGATCGTTACCTTCATGACCCGCATGAATCATTAAAGAAAACATTTCATTGTTTATATTTACATCTTTCTTATAACAAACAAGTGAATTGATCGTAAAAAAATTAGTAAAAGTAACTAAATTATTGTTAACGTACATCAGTACGTTAGATAAAAGAAATAGCCAAGTCGTCTTCTATGAGAATTTGAGTCTGATATCATCATGATTATTTCGTGCAGTCCGTGATTTTCTTAGGTTGCTGTAAGTTTCCACCAATTGGTAAACTGGTTACAACTGGATCGTGTAGATTTCAGTCCTGTCAATTTCTATATAGCTGTGAAATACAATTAATTTCCTTGATAAATATTGATTAGTGGATGTAAATAGATATATCGTTTTATTTTCCGTTTCAAAAATAAGTTTCTCGAGTGAGTTCCCCTTACATTAGCAATGACTTCTTCCTACAATTGCTGTTATAATAAGTAACTTTTGTCTCATTCCAGCAACACTTGACATATATATTACTTTGAAGATAATGTAGATACAGTGCATGGCGTACAGAGCGTGTCATAGATTATAGGTAAACAAACATACGTAAATCGTTAGCTTTTCGGCGTTAAAAGTACAGTAGTTTTTCCACAATGTATGCATATCTCTGACGATTTGTATTTTTGTTAATTCTGTATATATGTATATGTTCCTCTTGTACCAAATTATTTGGTTTGAGTGAATAAACTAGCTGAACTTGAACTTGAAGATAACGTTTTCCCCGAGCTAATCTTTTATTAATTTCATTTATCCAATTAGGAAGTAGAATAAGACCGACTGCAGAAAAGAAAATCTAATCTAGTCAGTATTACCCCCAGTGTTGCTATAACCCATGTAATTAAAGAAACAGAGTAAGTAGTCGTTGTAGTTGAATTCATCTTAATTCAATTATAGCTTTTTTCCCCCTTTAATGTACAGAAACGATTTAGCAAACTCTGGAAAAGGCGAGCAGACGTTCTATGGCAGTAATATGGCGACCCTTGGCGCCTCACGTCTTTTTTTACAAGTTCTTAGTACACACTACTCTTTTTGCGGTATCCTATGTGGCACAGATTGATCAGAGCTTTCATGGAGAATCAATAGAGAGTTAATACAATATACGCTGATATAATTAATCTCTTCACAGAATCTATCAATTTTTTCCTCTTTACCCAAAAGAGCGCACCAGCAAGATATTTTCTTCGTGAACAGAAGCACCAAAATTCGTGGTGGAAATGTTAATCAAATTTCTGTGTCCCTCTCGGGCGATCTTTCTTTTTCTATCTGTATTAGTAAAGAGAACATTTGAGTACTATTGATTCAACAAGCTTTTCCTACACCGCCTTACCGCCGTTTGATCAATAACTACAACAAACACTTCCCATGTATCACTGCTTCCTTGCTACTAAACATTACTTGCGCTTAATGTGCATCTAAGTGTTTTGGAGAGAAACAGCGGATGATGCGGTCAAATTCTAGTTTTGATGCAACATTGTATATTATCTATGTCTGATGCGTTGTTAAGGATAAACAGCCTTGGAGATTGGTGCGGTGTATCTGATTTAGTCTTTGCGTGCATTCAAACTGATGAAGATGATTCACTCAGACAAAAGGTAAGAGTTCTTTGGGTTGATACGATAATACACAAAACATATAAATGATCTGTATGCTAGAGAAAACAAACCCAAGCGACCTAAAAAGTCACGTGAAATCAATTATAAAATGAAAGAAGTTGCGATTTATCCACCATTGTATAACATTTCTCGACACATTTGGGTAGATTGTATTATGGGGTTTACAATCCATGTACATTAAATGCTTTCTTGGATATTTTCAGGAAGTGGATAGATGAATAATGCACACTGTGATTTCTTGGAGAAGTAGACCAGAAACACGCCGGTATATACGTTATGAAAACCCCTGCATTGTCCTGCTCGGAAACGCCATTTGCTACGTCATATCCGGTTTGATTTTATTGGTTGTTGGAGTCATCATTACGTCACTTACATTTCAAAATTTGGAGCGGTATGAAAACGAGAAAACAGAGAGATATGCCGGGCCTATTCTGATTGTAGTGGGGATATTGGTGCTAGCCCGTGGGGCTTTCTCTCAAATCAAGGCTAAGAGGACCAACACCCAGCAGAGTTTTGTCATCAGGAGTTACACGGGGGAACTTCTGACTCGTCCGATAATGGAGGTAATCATAGAAATAACATTGAGATAAAATGGTCTGTTGTATATGTATAAAAGCGTACCTTCTGTTGGTTGCAATGTTCATTTGTGAACAGAATTTAAAAAAAATGAGAATGTAGAGGTCATGTATAATTGATACATTATTAAACTACTCGTCCAAATATGTACAATACTGCAACTATGTTTATACACGCTTATGTAAATATAAACATGTATTAAGAGACATGTATTAATAATGGACATTTACAATCAATATGCTTTCCTTTATCATGATGTTTGTTCCTAACACCCACTTTCCACACGTTTTGGTAATTATTGTGAAACAAGTACTCTTATCTTGAACCAATAATAACAGACAAACTTCGGATATTTTTCATTCATTAATATTTCAAAGTTTGCCTTTATTATGATAAAGCCTCCCCAAAATTTTTAGCTTAATTATATAGGGCATTGTCGTTCTTATGTAAAACTTTTAGTGTTTGTATTCGGGTAGGGGTGTGTGTGACAAAATTATCTGAATGTTATGTGTATTCCTAATAAAAAAGAATGCTATTTTTTAAAAATACGATAAAAGTGTATATACTCTTTAAAAATATCTGGAAAGTTATCACAAGATCAATTATAACTCATTAACATTCTAAGCCCAAGTTATGGGTATATTCAAATATTAGAACATAACATGAAAAAAATAAGAATTGAAAAAAAAGACATTTGCAAAAATTAATAAAGTTAACCTATTCTCAGATTATTACCGGTGTGAGATCGGTTTGTCCAGTGTAAGACTTTCTGTCTTGCACTGTGTATTACTACGCCGATTTAAAACGTAAACAAACGTTGTCTGCTGTAGGAAAATGCAAAATGATGGATTGAGATTATCCATTAAGCAGTTGTTTTGCTTAATTGATTACAATTTAGCATATTTTTATTGAACAAAATCATCGGCAGAGCCTCGTCCTAGACCGTGAATCTTGCCCCCTCGGTGGAATTTCACTATCCCACACTCGCAATAATGAATGATTCTATTAATACCCCCGTTAGCGTAGCATAAAGCATTTCCCATTTGTAAAAAGAATACCAAGTTGAACGATGAATATTCTTGATATTAGCATCATAGATTACTTTTCAAAAGACACGTATTTTTAAAAATCCTTAGAAATTTATCATTTTCTGTGCCAAAGTGATATTAATAGATCTGCCACTGCCAGTAACTAGAGAAATCAGCCAGTAACCGAATAACGATCTCGGTGAAAAGCATTTATTAAAAAGTCGGTGCACACGAAGAGGCCTTTCTATTTCCCCCCCCCCCCCCCCCCCCCCCCCCCCCCCCCCCATCATCTTGACTGATAGCTCAGTTCCCTTAAATTGCCTTTAAGTGATTTGCAGCATGGATACAACGAAATGAGTGTATCAAATAATGAGAGCAAATAGAACGGTTAAGTCAGCGTCACATTAAGGACCAGATGAAAACGTCAGAAATCCATATCCAATTCAATTATAGCAGCCCCCTTGCAGTTAACACTTTTCTGCAGTGTTATGTGTACTTTGAAGATGTTTTAGGCCTAAATGCTTTTGTTTTTTGTTTCAGTATAGCAGCAATTCTCTGACTATGTGCGGCGTCAGCATTGCCGAGGCACATGAATACCCCAGGTAAATTAACTGCAGGTTACGTACATAGCTGAATGTGTATGCATGCCCTACGCATTGTCATAAAATTGTCGGGTTAAATGTATCTAGTGTCCTTCTGTCTTTATGCGTCATCTTTTCAAAACATTTCCAATATCCACCAAGTTTACAATCTAATACTTCTATGATCATTACTTTTATGATAAAAAAAAATATCCCAAGGACTTCAAAGACGACATCTCCCACAGATTTTACATTATCGTTTATTTTTTCCACAATTGATTATTGAGAGATGGATGAAATGTATGTAATATAAACAAATAGGATCGGGCAGCAAATGTATACGTTTTATATACTTGTCAATAGATATACAACACCAAGTGGGCACTTTTGCACCAGCCTAAAGATCAGTTTCCGAAAAATTCAAATACAATGTTTCACCAAAAAATTTTAAGTGTAAGGTTTTTATTCGTAAAGTTTTACGTTGTGGTTAGCCCGGTAGGCTGCGACACGGCTTTCTACTAAAATACTACCCAACTTTCACGAACGTGTATCGTATTTAATTTGTATTGTAACTGTTAATTGTAATGTAAAAGTTCTTAAAATCCATATGGTGAATTCAGGGGAAAGCTCAATTCGTTACACTCGCTCAAGTATACGCTGAATAAAAACTCCAAAACGAAACAAAGGTTCAATAAGTTGCATTTAAGTTGGTGAAATAACGGTACATGGTATTCCAATGAAAACGGAGTTCCGAGATAACAACTTAATAGCGTGCGGAGATTCCAGCACGGACAGTCCGATATAGTTCTGTACACAAAATCGACACTAACGTGCGGAAATCCAGCACAGTCCGATTTCATACACATTCCACTAAGTGCGAGGTTCCAACACAGTTAGCCCAACATAACACTCTATGCTAACGTGTGGGGTTCCAGCACAGTTAGCCCAACCGTACTCTTCGAGGTCTTAAACTATTCTCCCTTAAATTTTTTTTTGAAAGGCATTGCTCTTTTTTCGATTACAAAGAGATGGTAATGACATGCCAGAAAAATAAACATTCACACATATAGCTGTTAAGATAATTTCGCACTTCTATTGTCCAACAATTATTTAATTTGCCTGGAGATTAAGTTAAGAAGATATCAAAGGCTAGTGTCAAGAGGATTAACATTTTTGTCAGATGAAAGCATCTCCATTTGTTTGTTTGGTTATTAATCTAACTGAGAGAAAATTCTTAAACTTAAGTTCTCATAGCAGCTTGTAAATTTTAAATCTATAACCTGTTACATTAAAAGTTTAAAATCAAAGATTTCTAAACTTATCTATAACAATCTAGATTGTTATAGATAAGTTTAGAAATCTTTGATTTTAAACTTTTAATGTAACAAATGTGTCATAATTATTATTATAGACCAAATTTGTTTTTGGTGTTTCTTACCTGTCAGATGAGAAAATACCTTTGTAAAATAAACCTCTACGGAAATTTTTTTTTATTTTCACAGGAAAAACAATTTTCCGACAGGATATGTACCATTTCCTACCAGAATTAAAGTACTTCCTAAATGAATTTAAATTCCGATAGGATTTGAACAACATTCCAATTAAGTTAAGATCCAGATGAGAAACTAAATTTCCGTGAAGAAAACTACCTGTTTGAATACATTTCTGTAGGAAATACTTTTATCCTTAAGGAAATGTAATTACTGTTAGATTTTTTAAATATCCCACATGATTTTCTATATAGGTATATCTGTAGGAAAATTATTTCTACCGTATGAAATATTATTTTCCTATGGGATATTAATATTTGAAGGTAGATGTCTAATTTGTAAGATGAGACACCCAACAAAAATGGTTATATCTATCTAGGCAATAGTCTATCATATAGTATAGAGAGTATATCGATATTTTATGCATCTTTTGGGGGGTGAAAAAAGGCCATGATGGCACTGGCACAATTCTCCGGCACAGTGTTATACCTATTTAATATTGTTCAATTAGTTTTATGTAAGATAACACGAATTAAATAGAATCACATCTCAATGACTGAGGTTTTGTCTCCGAAACATCTTCATTTTTTAAATTCTAGATTATCTATATATGATGATGAACCACCAGCCTACCATACTGTGATTGACAATCAACGTCACGTGGTTCAAACACGTGACGAATCCACCCAATCACCAGAAGATTATACAGACCCGCCACCTACGTACGAGGAGTTTCTTCAGCATGCAACAGACACAAACGAAACATCACCAGAGTGCAACAGTCTTCCAGAAATCACTGAGCACCGAAAAAGCAGTCACTAAATTTTGTCGGGAGACTGAGAACTCTATGCAAGACAACATCATCACAGACTGCCAATATTTGTACACTTGTATTTGTGTATATATACATATATTGATTTGTACAAGAGTATACGAAATTGTTTGTATGCATATACAGTACAGCGGTTTAAATCTTTTTATACAAGCTTACATTTGATGGTTGTACTTGCAAAATACTAGCATTAGGCTGAACTGTGTAAGAATTAACACCCATGATTACCTATTGGATCACTTTTTTCACGTAAAAACAGTTTTATAATTGTCCTATTGATCATACATTTTAAACGCTTACGTATTAGATTTTAGACTTAGATATACATGTAGATATAAATTTATATAAATATATGGTGTGTACAGTGAAGTCGGTGTCGAATTATCAAATTTCGAATTAGTTTCGATTTTTAAATAGAATGTTTTCAAGGTCTATTTTGTAAATAATGATCGAAAATGTTGAAATGTGCACATGCTTTCAAAAATAGGGCGCAAAGTATTAAAGGAAGAAAAATTAACCATAATATATACAAAATATCACTGATATGTTCATGTATAATATAAATTTATAACGATGAGAATCTTTAGTTTTAATCAATTTATATTTATTTTTAGCTTTTGTGTTGTTTTAGATGTTGGCAACTGTAAAGGTACTTTCTAATCTTAGAACTCAAAACTGTCTGGATCACGTGATATTACTAAACCTTAAATTTCAACAATCATAAAAAATAGATCGTAATATATTATTTTGTTTGGGACTCGAATTTATAAAAATATACATACATATCCATGGAAACAATCATTGCGTGATATAATCTAATTAAAATTAGATTGTACGTAATAGAACTGGGCTATCATCCTAATTTTGACACCAGAAACTATTGTAAAATGTTAGTACTAGTCACTTTTGACACTAACAATCATCTATGCAGGTATAGCATTTAATACCGTACGATTTTAATGGCAAATTTTGGTCCTCATCTGCAGAAGCCTTGGAGGCTGCTTGATGGGCATAGCATCCCCTGTGTCTCTCTCATGCTCAATCATATTGTAACTCCAAGCTTAAGTGCTTTTTTTGTTTTGTTTCTTATTCATGACACCAAGTAAAAATCTTTAAACATGATACTCCGATCCTGTATATGCCCTCTATTCTTTTGGTCTCCCCGCTAGAATTTAGTCTAATACGTCTTGTTGGACTCTAAAACCACAAACCTAATCTCGATCTCTATAGTGATCTATGTAGTTTGATAGGGTTTCAGAACTGAGCTCCCCAAAGGTTATCTCAACTGCTTTAACCTGTAACCTAAGCTACAGTAGACCCAACATTTCTTATCAGCCACAAACCTGTTTATGTAGTTTTTTTTTTCCATTTCTCACCTCATTCGCCCTTGAAAGCTGAAATCTTGACTGAAATTTGAATTTGGGGTATTCCTCTTACTAAAGATGTGAGAAGTGCGACAGTACTACCTGAGTTATGACATTAATTGTCCGAGTATATTACGAGTCTGTCAGGGGTGATGACAACCTCTTCCGGGACTGATGACCTCGGTCTTGTACGAAGTCTTACTGTTGTTCTCATGTACATTTGTCTTACTCACCTTACTCTCTTATTCTTTGCCAACTTCTTGTATGATGTTTTGAGCCGTATTACACAGGATTTCACAATTCTTTGATATGCTCCATTGAGCGTGTTACTGAAACCATTCAACATAGTACTGCTATGAGAGTTTCTTGTAATACATGTACAGACTAAATGTGAGTGAGGAGACATGTCAGGTTACCTACCTGAACAATTAGAATGATCTGCATAACATGCATTTTTAGATTAGGGTTTGCAGTACATGTAACTACTGTATCAGGTGACGGTTATATGCAAATAGTAAATTTATTTACTTTTGTTTGAGGGGAAATATGCTGTTACATCTAATACGATCAAACTCAACTATCTCCATCTGTTGTCTCAGTATTACATAAGCACTGTTTGACTGTGACATGTACAGTCTGACTACAGGCAGGTAAGTGTAAAATATTTCTGTCAATTTTTTATTTTTTTGCTGAGAGTCTAAAGGTGTTACTTTAATTCCCTATACAGATGATTCCTGTATCCCATTTTCCTCTCTGAATCCTCCTTCTCTAATTGCTGCTTGTCGTCTTCTAAACATAGCGTTTTTACAATGTTTTCCAAATTGATCCACTCCACTTAAAAAAATACAATTACTTGAATATTGTATATATTTTGGGGACAATATCACGATATAAAATTCACAGTCATTCATATTACGATGGCCAAAACTTTACACAACTCGGCTGTTAACTAAGTATTTCTTGTTTGGTATTAATTGATAGATTGAACAAAAAAAATCATTATTTTTACCCATCCATCACGGAAAAACACAGAAAATATGGTGTTCAGCTATTTCAGCAGGTTGTTTTAAAGACTTATACGTATGCAGAAACATTTCTTTATTTTCATCTTTTTTCTCTACATTTAATTTCATACTTTTGGATCTCCGATTTGCCTTTTTGACATATTCACTACTTCTTTATTCCCATTGGTAGGCAATAAAACAAAGATTCAATGATTTGAGTATTGCCTATCAGTTTATGAAGCTTTTAAGGTTTAGGTTATTTCACTTACTAGTAAATTTTATTGAATATTTTAAAATTTTACAAATGACCTTTGTTTTAAATATTTCATATATGGGAAATTTAAAACTATTTATAACATAATATTATCAGGAATGATATTAAAATGTTCATAAAAGCAATCTGGGGAAAATTGTGCAGCCCTGATCGACTGCTAACGAACACATGAACAGCTGCTTTCATTCAGTTTGTTTTTAAAAAGGTATATTGTAAAATTATTTGTTAATAATTTGCAAATCAGATAATTCTTCACATACAGATATCAAATTGAAACAACCATTTGCCACTGAGAGATTACCTTAACCGTTTAAGTAAACGTATAATCACGTCCGAGACGAACACTCTTATCTAAAGCCATAAGGAGGTCACTCTCATTCCCTGACAATTTCGTGCCACCGAATAAACACATACCAGCTCAAAAGATGGCAGGACACAACTCCAAGGTAATTGAGATTTTTGTAAAGCATGTAGAATTTGAACGGTAAACACAAAAATGCATGCAAATACTTCATTGTCAGTTTCATTAGTTCCTTTATTTATTGCAGAAATTTGAGAAATTTAAGGTGTCTGGATCTGTTGCTGCACCATTCACTCCCTTCCGCGATAATGGGTAAGCCGCTACATTTTCTATTAATCGAATGCAAAATTCATACACCGTGGCAATTTGTATGACCAAATTCGTTCTGCCTTTTTATCAAGACATTTCTTACGGGGATCTGTGAATACAGCGATGTACTATCTTTCATAATATACAGAAAACCCTTTCTGACTGCATGTCTTAAGTATATGAACATTAGATGTATAGAAAAGAAAACCCGAAGACATATTAAATAACTTGCATTCGAAAGGTCGTTTATTTACGTCTGTTTCTGTGAACAATTTCATCATTGCCTATACATTTTGATATCACAGCTTATAAAGAGACTAGAATTTCATATTAAATAAGCAGAAGCCCGAAATGAATTTGAAAACTTTACTCCAGGAACCAGGATGTTCATTATGACTTGTAATTCTACACCTATTATTTTATAGCAATGTATATAAATCAGTGTACAATGTACCAGTTTATCGTTTGAATAAGTATTTGCAGAATAGCGGAGTGAATCTAGAAGTATTGTCTTTAATATATCAATCCACATTCTATTTATTATTTAGAGAGATCAATTTCGACAAATTTGGAGAATACGCCAACTACCTAAGAAATCACCACTTTCAATACGCTTTTGGTGAGTACCAGCGCAATTAAATATCCCATCAGTCGCAAGCTGTATGTCAGATGGGAAAAGGCGTCCTATTTTCTTATTTTCTTTTAAATAAATTGTTTCTAAAAAAATAAATAAATTTGAAACTAAAACCTTTTCAGCAGGTCTAAAAAGATGCTTGCAATGTCTATTTATTTATATTTAATAGTTTATTTCAGTGACAGTTATGACTCTTACATGAAGGTACATTTTCACCACATATAAAAACTGAAGAAACTTTTTAAAAGCATTATTGTGACTAATAGATAAGAATCATTTGGATTACAGAAACCGTAGACTTCTAATTTTTACCAAAGAGAACACTTTAGTAAGGACAATGTCATACCAGTATTCGAATTTACATGTTAAACATAACGAAAACAGAATTATTCATCTCATATTCAAACAGTTAATGGCACATTAGCAGAGGGGATGTCGATGACCCTGGAAGAGAGAAAGAAGTCTGCAGAGGCTTGGGTAAAAGCGTCCAGTGGAAAGTTAGTATATATGTCACCGTGTAAATGACTTATTTTGAGTAACATTTTTTTCTTTAAAAGTGATACGGTAGTGACTAAAGCAATGATGTACAATTAATAACTTTTGGGCGTTGATAACTTTTTAAATCTTTAACGATTTCTTCCGCTTACTATAATACAGCAAAATCAAGACAAAAAATTCTACAATTATTTTCAGACTGAAGATTATTCTTCATGTCGGGACAAGTAATATCCGAGATTCACAAGAACTTGTGAGTAGAATCATTTTTAAAAAATCAAAACAATTCTGTGTTCGATTTTCATTGACATTTTCTCTCCTTTTTTATATAAACACTATCATGAGCACGCTGAATAACAATACTGTATTGTTGTGGTTTTGTTTAGGCTAGACACGCTAGTGCCATTGGTGTGGACGCTATAGCATCTCTTTGTCCCTCATTTTTCAAGCCTTCTAACGAGGGTATGTATAATACTATATATCAAATCTTTCTCTGTAAGTGGTTTAGATATTCAATTTGTTGAGAGCTCCTTGTTTCATGCCATCCGTTTGGGCATTTTTTTTTTCTCTTCGGCCAAAAATTATGTCTCGAGTACACATAACTGTTTGAATAGACATAAAGGTGGAATGAAATTTTTCAATACATTACAAGTTGTCGTTTATAAAAACTTTAAAATACACATACCGGTAGATTAGGTCTAAATAAATTAAATGTGAGTATTTTATATTTTTGAATAGATATGGTTGTTGAATGCATGTCAGAGATTGCAGGGGCAGCCCCAGACTTACCCTTCTTTTATTACTGCATCAACTTTGTTACGGGAATATACGGTAAGGTGTTTATATTCTTTATTCATCATACACCAAAATATTAATAATGTTCTCATTAAAACCAAATGAAAAACCACTGTCTTTCTTAATCAGTTGATCCGTCCAAAGTTCTCCTGCGAGCAAGGGACAAGATTCCGAATTTAGTAGGAATAAAGCATTCTTCCAGGGAACTGATCAACGCATATAACTGTACCTTGGTTGATCCAAACCGATTCCAAGTTTTGATGGGAACAGACGCAGTAAGCATACGTATATGTCATGATTTTATGGTATATATATGAAGATTAATCAATCGTTTAAAGTCTTTGTCATTTGGCCACCTTTCTTTCTTTAAATGAATGTAGTATACTCTTTTCTTGTAGCAATTTTTACCATATTTCACTTTTGGTATTGGCGTTCCGGTGACTGCGCCTTACATGGGGACCTTATTCTTCAAACTGAAAACTGCTTACGATTCCGGAGACAAAATATCAGCGCAGGCTATTCAAGTAACATTATAGCTATATTTTATAATGAAAAATAACAGGTTAGATAGTAAATTAGATATATAATGTTGTATCTAATAATATTTTAATCTTCCTTTTTTCTTTAGACTCGGATTTTGGAACTAAATAACATTCGAGGAAAATACGGTAAGTCCGATTTTTCTTTTAAAATAAAACATGTTTAACTTCGACCAAAATGTTCTAATATTGACTCTATTGGAAACTATCTTCATTCGACTGTTCTGTATAATAATTTTACTCTTTTTGAAACACAGGGGCTGGAATAGAAATAGCAAAGGCCATGTTTGGTATAATTAGTGGAGTTGATATAGGACCAGTACGATTACCAATCTCAAAAATACCAACTGAGACATACAACTCGCTCAAGAAAGATCTGAATGCATTCGGCTCTGTGGAATGATTTGTAGATATGCTGAGACATCGGAGTAATTTTGTACTGATTTTTATGTACAAGTGTTGAATATTTTGTTTATTTCGTGGTATGGGTACCTCGTGGAATTAATTAACAATTAAAAGAGAAACAAGAAAAGTGACAAGTGCCATGAAATGAAATAAACCAAAAGTTAATTATAGAATATTTAATTCATTGGGAAAAATATTAATTGACAAGAGTTTATAAATAATTATTTCGTGGAAAATTAATTGGAGAGAGAATATAAATATTTTCCCTTTGAACACAGGAAAGTCAAAATAAATGTGTTCATATTTTCTGTAAAATATCATGACCATATGTATGTATATGATAATTGGGTAGTACATACGATAATAGTATAGATAATTACGGCAGTCCTAATTTCCTTTTGCACAATTATATTTCAGACACTTGTCCAAACCTTAATAGTTGTGTACAATTAAGAACAATTATCTTCTATACTATCATGTATACGAGTATTAATGAAAAGATGGTTTGGATATTATATAATAAAGAAAAACTTACAGCGCGATGGTGTTTATCAGCAAAATTAAAACTTACGCAGAAAAAAAAAGGTCACGGTACAGTTGTTACAAAGATTAACGGAGATAAAGCGATTGACGAGTCAGAGAAAATACAAATCGCATATTTCATATATTTAAACACCCCATAACGATTATCCCTTTAACACACCAAAGTCACCAGTCATAATAAATTATATAATTATGATTGTATTTTAATATTCCCTTTTTAATGTAAATTTATGGATACTTTATAAGACATTTGAATACCATGCTATGTACCTTATCTTGTATCTGATTTAAATGAAATATAGATATGTCCAACTAATTAAAGAATGTCCGGAGCATTTAAACGTCTCACTGTATATATTTCTTGTCTACAAATGCAAAAAAAATATAACGATCGAAATAACAAAGCTAGACTTATCCAAAACTGAACTTCTCGTAACGGTAAAATGAAAGTAAAACCATGTTGTTTCCATCACCTTGACAGTTGAACTTGACATGTATAATGTGATCTATTACAAGAAAAAAGGGTAAACGCTTTTGAAATTATGTATGAATTATTTAAAGCAGGTATGAAAATTAAACAATAATTATCTTGGTTTGTCATTTATTTACTGTATTACAATTAAAGTTTACCTGAAATATTATTTAACTATGTCCGCTTCTCTGATATAATGTTCTTGAACTCTTATAACCTGGAATTATTCTTTCCTTTCATAAATGTGCCTTTTATGCTGGAAAATGTTTAGAAATCCAAGAGTGTGGTTTTTTTTAAAATAAAATATTGGATAATCATTAATTGCTTTGACTTATTGGTATCACAGAGAACATTTACTATAAGAAATGTAAACATGACCCAAATATTTTTCTTTATGTTAAATAGAATACCGGTAGCTTGTAATCACGCATGATATTTTATTTTAATGATTAGGTACTACGAAAAATAAACTTTTTACGAAACTTTTCATGCATGAAAGTTTACTTCCTTTTAAAATAATTATTTCCTCCGTGGTTTTTCTCGAAATATAGAAATTTGAATCCTTTGGGGAATAAAAGGGAAGTAATTTTATTCCTATTTTAAAAACAATTATATGCCCTAAAGATAGAAAATTCAAATATGTTTTAAAAGTTATCTTGTCCCTTCCTTTAAAAAATATCACACTTTACAAATAACGAAAGTGTAAATTGATTACCTTGACAATAGTTTATCTCATGGTTTATCTGCATTTTTCGGACATGGCATCCAAAAGCGAGTGCTCAAGCAACGGCATAATTATCTTAAGTTCTTTTTAAGAATAATGTTTGGACACACTATTTTTTTATTTATTTTTTTCTTATATGAGTAATAATTTTTTTAAACTTCAAGTGTTTAAAAGCACAATTAATATTTTTTTAAAACATCAATGAAATAAATGTTACATTATCGATAAAATATTGTACATATTAAAAACATAGGAAAGATATGTGTGTCTTGTTCAATATTATTTATCTTAATAAGAATTGAAAAGAGTCCATGTCCCAAGTGCTTGTGAAGAACATATGTAATGTGAATGGAAAATATCAAATAGATATAGAAACAAGGATCAACTTCTTATGTTGTATGTTTGATAGATACATTATACTATACGGTATGTACTTGCATTACATTTTTATTGATATATTAACTTCGTCACAATAGTGTATGCATTTGTGCTTTTGTTTAGCAGAGAAGGAATAAAAAAGAATACATTTGATTATCTTGTAGTTACCTTGGAACCATTGAAAAGAAACGAACGAGATTTTGGTAATCTCAGAACATTTTCAAAAGTACAGGATTTCAAAGAAGATGTTATTTAGATCTATACGGAGGCAACTTACATTTTCTAGACAGTTTGTGTCATACCATTATAAACAAGCACGAACATTTTCAGGAAACAATCTTAAGGTATTTGATACTTGTAACATCAAAGTAAAGAAAATGCACTTTTTTCCATCTACATCTTACTAAATATATTACAGAAATTTGAGAATTTTAGGGTGACGGGTTGTGTTGCTGCTCCATTTACTCCCTTTCGCGAAAATGGGTAAGACATAACATTCGATGATTCTATAATGCTTAACCAGAAAACATTTCAGGCTGTTCTTTATGCCCCAGAAGTATTTAATTTTTACCATCATGTGGAAGACTTCTAAATAGTTTATTTAATTAATTTTTTTTTTATTTTTTAGAGATATCAATTTTGACAAATTTGGGGAAAGCGCTAATTACTTCAGAGATAACCACATTCCGTACGCGTTTGGTGAGTGCCTATGAGATAAAGTATTGTCAATACACAAACACCGACTCCAAAACTGTTTATAGCAAATTCACTATGCACAAAAAGATATACATTTGAGGGATTTTTTTTTGTAAATTGGTTATGTCTGGACAGTACCTTTCTGAAAAACAGAATTTAGCATTTCCCTACGGAAAAAATATCATACAAAGTTCATTTAATTTAAAACTGAAACAAAATAATACATTAATTTGGAAAGCTATTCTTATACCAAAAGCCGGTCGGCTTATGTCCATCGATATTTGAAGACAATATGATGCAATGCTTTGAAACCCAGTGTAGAAGGATTCTTTTTTATAATCAGTAAATGGAACCGTAGGAGAGGGAATGTCAATGACTGTGAACGAGAGGAAAGAGTCGGCAGTGGCATGGGTAGATGCATCAAAAGGAAAGTAAGAACGATGAAGATGGGTAGACAAGTACTTTTAAAAACAGTAAAAAGCCTTAATTTAAAAATCCATAGACTGTTTTAATTACTTGTAGTGTAGAGTACAGTTATTTCAAATAGCTTTTGATTTTCACAGAGTGAAGATTATTCTCCATGTTGGAGCAAATAATATTCGAGATTCACAAGAATTAGTGAGTGCGGTTCTAATTTTTTTTCAATAATTAGAATGTTTATCACACAATTATACTGAGCGCATATCAAACAAACTTTATTTCACTTTCAGTCATCATAAGTTAAAATGGTCTTTACTTCCTGATGAATTACCCGAAATATCAATTAATCGACTCAATATCAGATGGGTTTTGTTATAAGCATGGAAATAAAAGAGTTGTTTTGAATTGGATAACTCAGGCTAGACATGGAAGTTCCATTGGTGTAGACGCTATAGCATCTCTCTGTCCCTCGTTCTTCAAGCCTGCCAATGAGGGTTTGTAGTTATATATTTACATTGTTCAGTGTCTTTGTCTGTGATAACACTACGAATCAATTTTGTAATGTACAGTCAAATAAATTCAAATGACGTATTGTTGGGGCGCAAGCGGGGTTTGAATAATTTAAAGAAAAAAAATTCCCATAAATATGTCAATATTCTAATATTTAATACATTGTAGTACAATTGCTGAAAATTGTATAAATATGAATAATAAGGAATCATTCTTTGAATATTATGAGGTGATAATTTTGGTCGGAGCGTGATCAAATCGATCATAAACCCCTCGGGCTATATTGGATTTGACCACGCTCCGACCATAATTATCACCTCATAATACTCAAAGAATGATTCCTTATTCCTGAAATAATTTTAATTTCTGAGAGTTACGAAACTCTGGATGTTTAAACTTTTTTGACTTTGTGTAATTTTGTTATCAAAAAGCTATTTTTGCATTTTAATTTTTTTTCTTTCTTGCTATTTGATAGTTACATAATTTTGATGTCAGTGATATAACACGCTGCTCTTTTCATGAATAGAAATAGTGACTGAATGCCTATCGGAGATCGCCAGTGCAGCTCCAGATTTACCCTTCTTCTATTATTCCTTTGATTTTCTGACAGGAATTAATGGTAAGACATAATCTTTATACACTTGTAGGATGTACAGTCATTGTTCAAATAGAAGCTAAAAAATGATTATTAGTACATGTGTAACTTTTGCATTTAGATATATTTTGTTGACCATGAAAAAAAGAGAATGAGGATTTAAACTTGATTATCAATGTTTAAAATTAAACCACAAAGAATCTGAGGTAAAATGTACGATAATGGTATTGCGTTTTATTCAAGTGGATCCATCTAAAATTCTACAAAAAGCGAAAGACAGGGTTCCGAACTTAGTTGGAGTTAAGCATACTTCAAAGGAAGTGAGACAAGTTTACAACAGTTCACTGGTAGATCCAAGTCGTTTTCAAGTTTTAATGGGGACAGAGGCGGTAAGTATACATACAAAAATGAATTTCGAAACAAACCTTAATGATCATCCGACCTTCTAAAATGTTGATTAATTTTAATTCAATCATTAAATATTAATCGTCATATATATTCTTAAATCTTCTTTCAAGTCAGTGTTACAATCTCATTTTAAATTTTAGGAATTCTTACCTTATTTTTCTCTCGGAATTGATGTTCCTGTGACTGTGCCGTACATGGGGACCTTATTCTACAAATTAAAAACGGCTTACGATTCTGGAGACAAACACACAGCACTTAATATACAAGTAACTGTTACATTATATAAATCGCACGTAAAATATAAACCTGAATAAGTCAAAACAAAATACATGTACTTGTTTAATAAAAATATCTGTATTTATCATTTGCATTGACAATAATTCATAATGGTGACAATTGTTTTCTTTCCACCACAGACTCGGATGTTTGAACTTGATGCAATACGTGGAAAATATGGTATATCTATTATGTTGTTTATATACTCAAATCAATGTCTAAAGGTCCAATTTCTCCAGTTGACAAAATAATATCTAAAACATTCTTTTTCCAAGTTGTCTGTTGATTCCTCTTTGATGAGAATTGAAAAGATTTTGAATTTTTAAATACAGGAGCTGGGATAGAAGTAGCAAAGGCTATGTTTGATATTATCAGTGGAATTGATGTTGGACCAGTGAGATTGCCAATCCAAAAACTAACAAAGGATCAATACAATGCACTGAAAAGCGATTTGATGGCGTTTGAGTCAGTGAATTGATTGTAGATACATGAACTTAACATATGAACGTGAAGATTTCTTGTTTACATGTACAAGGACAGGTGATGTATTTAGGATACCTAATAAAATGATATCACATTTGAAATTGTACTTGGAATGTATGCAATATGATTTAGTACTTCAATAGATGTTGAATTTTATTAACATTGATGTGAAGAAATGACTAACCTTGTCTATTTAAACTGACGTATGCGTATCAAAACCTCCAAATAGTGTCATGTCTAGAACTTCAACGCCTTTTCTTTTATACAGTGGGTCTGTGCTCCATATTTTTGTCAGTCTAAATAAGGTCTAATGGAAAACAAACCGATTTCAATCAACAAAAACGTAGAGATATGACGAACTATATAGTAACAATATCATTTTATATCCAAACAATTTAACGTTTTCGAAAAATGATGCAAGTCCGTAAATTCGTGGTCAAAGTCGTATATAGCATTTAAACAACACACTTTTTAGTGACTGAAATGGATCAGTGGTTAGAGAACCAGATATTAGGTAACTTTATGGAACTAGGCTTTTTAGGTTGTGGGTTCGATACCACCAAAACTTATGGTAAAAAATTTTTTTTTATCCTTCGTTAAAATATTCAAAACTGAATATAATTAGAAATTGTGCTTTCCCAAACTTGATTTATAACATTATCAAATAAATTTAATTTGAAAAAATTAAATTTGAAATTGTATTTCACGACTAAACCAAATGGGTGGCTATCTTATCTACCCATCTTCTTTTGAAAAAAAAAAAGAAGAGAATTTGACTTTTTAAAATTGTATTTCTGAAACTCTTTCCAGATAAATCGAATTAAACATGTTTCTGAATGTTTAATTTATAGCTATTTAAAAGGTAGGTAGAAACATGCCAACAAACTTTGAGATTGTAAATTGTTAAATAAATAAAACACGGTAATTATTAAATCCACTTATATTTAATTATTGGACTGGTTTTATTTTTATGATCATTTACTCATCCCTTTAGGCTCTAATAAAAACAACAGTTAAATATCTAATTATAGATTTCTGGATAATTTAAACCGAAAGCAGAATGGCTTTTACAGGAAATAAATATGTCGTTGATAAAGTATCTATTGCTTGAAAAATGCAGAAAAATTGCAGGAAAATGTGATTCCGATTATGATATAAGAAGTACCATACAATTCACATGACAGGTTGGTATAAGATGTCAAATGCATGGAATTTTTGTCAGTCGAAATAATGAAGGTCTATTTTAAAGTTGTTTGATTTCAAAGTATATTCGGCAACTTTTATCAGCCTTATTTTTATAATATTCTGAATTACTTTTATAAAACGATCGAGAAAGTCAATTGACATAATTATTTATCACTTGTATGCACATTTCATCAGTAAGTTATTTTTATTTTTATTTTTATTTTTTTTTAGATAAAGGATTTTCCCTATCTATTTGTGTCTTTGTATATAGTTGAGAGTTTGTTGTTTGCTACAATCTTAATCCCACCTGAGGCATAGTCAGAGATTTTAATTGACCTCTGTTTATGTTTATTTATACTTCATCATGCTGCTAAATGTCATGATTTACTCGATATCTGTTTGATAATTGATTTCCTTACATATCTACATATTGTGTTATTCGATTGTTCACTATATATGATTTTAAATTGTAAACTATCGTCAGTTTGAATCAGACCTACGGTGCTGATGCATACCAAACTCACGTAAAAGTTTATTTCATGCAAATTTTTGATAAAAGTCTGAAAACTAAAACGCGTGTTGGCTTGTTGAAGGTTTCATGAGGCTGGGTCCAACAACAAAAGAAAAATCTCAGGGTTGGAACAGTATTGATCCCGTACGGGAGGGAGCGTCCCGTAATAGTATGCTCATCTTTTTTCCTAAAAATTTAATCATTTTATTGGAATAACCAAAGTTTCCATTTAATATTGAGTTTGATAAAAAAAATTCTTTTTATTCTACAAATAAAATGAATAATATTTGAATTGTATAAGATAAGATAAGATAAGAGATAAGATGTTTATTTGGTACTTAAAGGCCATTGCCCACTGTACATTTAGGCATCATATTCATATGCAACATAAACATTTTATATACATAATGCATAGACATAAAAAAAAAATTGAAACAGGAACAATACTGTATTGCTTTACTCTAGATTATCATAGAGTTAGCATTTCTTGTCTTATAGACAGACCTCTTTTTTTATATAAAAATTGCTGTACATTTGATGACATTTTGGTCATTGCTGTTAAAAAGATGGCAAAAAAATTGAATTTTATAAACTATAAAGTAATGCTTTTTAATTGACAGTTTGACCTAGAGCTATAACTTCTATTGGTTTTAAGTTTTTGTTGCAAAATCTGTTATCGTATTGACCAATAGACCAATCGGTGTGAATTGTGTATAGTCTTCTCTCTACCCCAGATTTACCTGTATTTTTCCAGTGTGTTTATAAAAAAACTTGGTTGATATAAATGTTCAGTTTCAGTGTCATAGAAAAGACCCGAAGACATGGTAGGTATAGGTTAGGGTAAATGAATACTGTACAGTTATTGAACATTTAATGCAACTGTAAACAGGTGTAGGTGTTGTAGCTAAATCATAAGTAAATTTTCATGACAAAATTTGCACATGGTACATGTCAATAAATTCAATGACTGTATTTTTCTCAAATGTAATTTGTAATTTAATTGATTACATTTGCAAAGTAATTATACCCGCACCTTCTAAAGAAAGTTCGGGTATATTGTTGTTACCCTGTTCCGTCTGCCTGTCCATCCGTCCGTCCGTCTGTCACGTTTTACTTTCTCAAACTGCTCTTACATCTTATAAACCAGCAAACTGAACTCTTGGAGTATGATTTGGGTGTCATGTTTTGTAAAAAGGTTTCAAAAATTCTCTGGTAGTCCTGGGGGTCAAATAATTGGTAAAAAAAATGACGTTTTTTGACAAAAAACCTTCTTCCTCGAACTCCTTTTACAATTTCAACAGTAGACAAATCATCTCTTGGAATATGTTTTGGGGTGTCTTATAGATGCGCAATAAGGTTTCGGAAATTTCAATTTTGTCCTGGGGGTCATTAAATGGCTGAAAAATTACGTTTGTTTACAAAAAGTCTGGTTTCAAAAAACGTCAATTTCTTTTTGCAGTAGCCAAGAGATCTTCTAGAATATGATTCGGGGTGTCATGTTGATGTGTAATCATGTTTCAGAATGTTTGCTTTTATCACGTGGGTCTGTGGTCATAAAAAAATGACTTTTTTTTGCCAAAAAAATATGGTTCCCAGAACTCTTCTTACAATTTATGCAGTAGTTATGTCATCTCTTGAGATATGATAGGGGCTGTCCTATAGGTGTGCAATAAGGTTTTAAACATTTAAATTTCTTCCAGGGAGTCAAATAGTAGCAGAAAACTGACGTTTATTACTCTTAATAAAACCTACTTCCCAGAACTCCTCTCATGATTTAATGAATAGCCATATCATATCTTAAGGTATGATAGGGAGTGTCCTTTAGTTGTGCAATGAGGTTTTAAAAATTTAAATTTCATCCAGGAAGTCAAATAGTAGCAGAAAATTGACGTTTATCACTCCTAAAAAAACCTACTTCCCAGAACTCCTCTCATGGTTTAATGAATAGCCACATCATCTATAGGAATATAGCAGGGGCTGAGCCATAGATATGCAATAAGGTTTTAGAAATATAAATTTGATTCTGAGGGTCAATACTATCTGCAAAATGATGTTCCGTCCCATAAAAAAAACCTTATTCCTGGACCTCCTCTTATATCTTGTGATTATGCTTTAGGGGTGGGGATCACAAGCATTTCTTTCAAGTTATATATTTGATAATTTCTGATTTTGGGAGGGTGGGGTGGGGTTAAGGTGACCCCCAGAGGCCGTGACCTACTAATATCACAAAAAGATTTGCCTTGACATGGTCATGTTCAAGAAACAAAAATATATATGGTTTAGGAGTGGGAATTTCGATGATTTTGAGGATATTTTAAAAATATTCAACTATTCATGTTTACGGGGGGGGGGGGGGGAGAGATTCAGAGTCTCTACTCACATTTTTACAGTAGCAAAATCATTTCTTGATTGGTATTTTTCTGTATGATGTCAGATGTACATAAAGAAATTTTGGAAATTGCTTTTTAATCTTAAAGATAAACAAAATGTTATATGTAATTGTAGAAATTGTAAAGTCAGCCAACAAAAACCTAGAGCTTGCTGTAAAAAACAAAGCAGGGTCAACATTGGGCTAGGGCTAGGAATTACACTACACAATAAGATAGATTACTTGATTAGTTCCAACTCTGGGAAGTCACTGGGCATCTCAAAGGGGATCTCAAAGGGGGCATAACCTATATACATGTACCAATTGATGTGCAATGACACAAGGAGGAATAATAAATATGGTCTAGGGGTGGGGATCTCAACAGTTATTAAAATGTATTATCATTTCCTATTTCAGAGGAGGGGGGGGGGGGAGGTGGTTGTTTAAAAACAACTCCGGGGGTGGGGGAATGATCCAAGGGGCAGGAGCCAATTTGTCTTAAATGTATCTTGACACGATCAGCAGAATTGGACAGAATGATCACTATAGGGCATCTGCAGGGTGGGGCCCTAAATAGTTACAAAATCAATCTACAAAAAATATTGATAATATGTTATACATGTATTTAGAAATGTCTTTATTTTCAAAATGATTAACAAATTAATCAGTCAAAATGAGTTATAAATAACCGATTGGCAATTCTGCAATTGATTGCATGATCCCTAGTATAATATCACATGTATTTTTTTTTTATATATAATTATACATGTATTTTAACAATCAGGATTAAAATGCACAAATTTTCAGGAGTCACAAATCTTGACATACCACATATCTCTTGACAAAAAAGAATAAGCAATTTAAAATAAAAGAAAATTAGTCATTAACTCTTTTTATATTACTGGTGTATGATGATGGGGTAGGGGGTATAATGGGGGGGGGGGAAGCTGCAGCATGCCTTCATTCTCACTAAAAATGTATATCTAATCCACACATCCTGGGGATGGGGAACGGTTAAGGCCCCTTCCCCTTCTTTCCTATTATAACTCATATAAACATGATATTTAATACCCAAATTTAATACAAAATAGGGTCAATATGGAGTCAACTCAATAGAGTAAGTCTGACAAATGAAAAAATTAAAAAATTCTGCAATTAAAATGACAGAAACTGTAGATAAACTTATTTAAATACAGATGATGATACAGTATGCTGGCAAAGGGAGATCACATTTTAGAAAGTGAAAGTAAACCTTAACTGTTTTGTATACCGGTGTCTCATAATATTGCGCTTCTACATGTATTATACTTACCTATATTGGTCAACATCATAATGATAATCCAATTAGCACAATACGAATTCCTTTAGCTGATCACCACAAAAGAAACGTTTATTCATGTTAATTAATCCTATTCTGCATATCAAAAAAACATATGCATGTACACCACGTGAAACCCATCTAACCAAAGAGCTGGGTAAAACTAGTACCCGATGCAACCTGTACACCTGTGTTGTGTACGTAACTTCAGACAAAGATCATTTAATTGTAACATATTGCATGTATTTCAGTGGCGTAACTAGAATTATTTTTAGTGTATTCAAAATCGACAAGGAGTGCAGGGGGCTCTTAAGACCCATGCTTTGCAAATTTCTGTGTATTCATTTGCATTTTTGCGTAAAGGGGGGTGGGTGGGTGGACATAATTTAATTTTTTTTGAAATAATTATATAGACCATACTTTCTATGACATGAAGCGTTTAGATTATTGATTAATTCAAAATTCACATGCAAACAGTTCAACCCCAAATTGTACATAAAGGCAATATGTGTATTGTGGGATGTGAACTCAGCATTTATGAAAATTATGATTTTTATTAAAAAGTACCGGAAATTGCATGTGGCCTTCTTTTTGACTAAAACTTGTACAAGAGAGTGTTATTTAGAGGCAAACACTTGGTGCGGGTATTACTGTCTAATGACAGCATCTAGTTGTAATTGAATTAATTACATTTGAAAATCTTTGTAATGGTAATGGTAATGTAATTGAAGGTTTTAAGCAAGTAATTGTAATTTAATTAATTACTTTCGAATATATTTGACCCCATCCCTGATATGTACTAGTATTGTATTACTTACATGCAAGCATCTTGACATTTGTTGATTCTTAGTTGTTTAGACTGCGGTCCCTAGATAATTCTTAGGCAACACAAGAGGTTCGAAGTTTGATAGGTTTATATTCATGTATACACTTGTTTTAAGATTTGAGTGATGCAGTGCTCAATATGACTGTGGTGATAACGAACAGTCCAAAGGAATAATACAAAACAGGAACAGAGCAAACATGGACCTCTAAAAAAATTAGAGGTAGGATCAGGTGCCAAGGAAGGTAATGAAGGTATATTGCTACTTAAGTAATGAAAGTCTACTATAGAAAAATTGAAGTCATCACTTTTATCAGAAAGTTTTGTTGTTAGGTTTCGATCAATGTACCTTTCCAGTAAAATATTCAAATATGAAACAGCTGACGCAGACTTTGTGGTATCTTTTATTTCAAGTTCACTTAGAAATATCGAGTCGACGTAGGTACATGTATGGAAGTAACAATTGTTAATTGATAATACGTCGTCGATATACCTGAATGTTGAGTTGAAGGCTATAGCGAGTGATTTATTTTTTTCACGTACAAGTTTTTGAATAAATTCTGCTTCATATGAATACAAAATAGGTCTGCTAACAATGGGGCGCTATTGGTGCCCATGGGAATTACAACATATTGTTGGAAGACCTGATTTTCAAATATTACATAGATGTTATCTATCAGAATGTCAAGCATCATTTTATTATCTACTTCAGAGTACTTGTATGCACAATCCGAATGGGTTTTTTTTAAAAAATAGTTTTGCAAATGACCGATGACAAGCTAAGTAAATTTACTTGATCCATTTTTAATAAAAAAAAAAAAAAAAAAAAAAGCAGCCATCAACGATGTCCAAAAATCTGGACTTTTATTTATCGTGGGGAGTGGTTGAATAAAGTGTAGAAAAGTCAAAAGTTTTGATGCTATTGATTTTGGTAAAATTTTGAGATTTTAAATTTTCTAAAAGTTCTTGAATATAGTGTTGCACAATACTTTCGTAGGTTCTCGTTTATTGCTGTTAATATTTGGTATGGAATATAGAAAGGGGCTTCGTCGAACAATTACTGGAACCCGCTATATATCTTTATAAGAATTTTTATGAAGGTATTCAATATGGGTAAGGTAATTAAAATTGATTTTGGTTGTGAGGAACATTGAAAATATTCAAAACTGACATATGATTTGCTCACTCCTTCATGGCACCTGATCATACCTCATAATTTTTTAGAAGTCCGTGTTTGCTTTGCTCCCGTTTTGTAATTTCCTTTTAGACTTTGAATTTGAACACTTCGTTATCGCCGCATGTCATTTTGAAGAATTTCCTACTTGGAATGAGAGCTATAAGTATAAGTTGGATTGCCACTTGCGGAATTAAATCCAAGTTCTAATATAAAATTTATATAATGAGCCTTACAAACAAAGACAATGTTGTTTCCTGCTTTGTCAGCAGGGACCAGTACAAACTGATCATGTAATCTATGTAGTTCTTTTTTCACTTCTAAATTATCAAATATTATTACTTGTTAGGTTTGTTACTCACTACAGAAATATATAATTTCAAAGGACTATCAAGTGAGACATTTATTTCACAAGAAGCGATCGATGCTCTTCAATAATCCATGTATAAAAGTGGCTTACATCTCGTCCAATTTAACACAGTTATTCTCACCTTTCAAATAGTCTTTTAAAATATTCGCTGTGCTCTTGTTCTTTTATAATGTTTTGTTGCTGTTTAATTCTAAACGTTTTCTCGATTTCCTCTACAGAGGTTTGAACAAATCTCGACGCTGACATTTCATTCTGCTCCTGACACAACAATATGACATCAATTCAAAGGGCAACTACTCTAATTCAAAAGTAATTTCAAAAGGCAACTAATCCAAATATTTTAAGAACTTACGGAACGCGGTTTTTGCTTTAAATATTATAAAATGTCGAGATGAGTAGGCGAAGCGTCGGCCATATTGCCGAATACAAATTCTCACCAGACGGACGTAGAGATATATCCGACAGTCACGTGTCGTGTTTAAACCAATGAAAGTGTGACATTTCATTCCGAGGGAAAACCAAGAAGGATAATTGGTTTTCATACTGCGCTTTAATTGCTTCATGTGAGATTTTAACATGCATCGAACAATTTTAGTCTATTCTGACAACGTGTAAAGGTCTTCTTTTTCATGTTTGGCCCATCGCCTGGCGTATTCCTCTACAGAATTCATAATGTGCATAAAATTAGAATACCATTTGAAAGATCGGGGTTCCCTAAATTTTGGCCCTCTAAGAATAAGTGATTTAAGGTCATCATTATTTACTATATTTACGTCACCAGAAAAGACATGTCCAGCAGGAGTATAGTTTAAGGATGAAGAAGAACAAGAACATGTCGGAGGACTACCTTTCAGATGCTCAATGTCAAGGCATTCTAGAGTTTTTTTGTAATTAAAAGTTTGGAAGCAATGGTCCATGTATGATTGTAAGAAATACAAGGAGTAGAGTTCAACTTAAAATATGGTGGAATACAAGATGTGATATGACTATGAAATTATCCAGTTACAAAAGGGGCACAGTGTTTAACATAATATCTGCAGAAAATTTTGAAAATCTTTTTATACAGGATCTATTTTGTACAAGTACATATATTTTGTATATGACTCCATTAAGCTGATTTTATAATTTTTTTAGGCTATTGTTGCTCAAGTGAGCGATGTGGCCCATGGACATCTTGTTTGATCTACAAAGTTAAGACTTTAAGTTTATTTTCAGATTGAAATATTTTCACAAAATGTGATCGAGATGCCCAAATCGAACGTGAAAAAAAAATGTTTGAAAGAGAGAAATAAGGAGTTACTGAAACTATAGCAAACAACCTGAAAACCATTGGTAATTTTGTCATTTCATATGCATATTTTATTTATCTTGTTTAATTGAAATTAAGATTAGATGTAAAACAGCCGGGAGGATTAATTAAGAACACATTATAAGTAAAGTTAACCTATTAATTACTGAAATGCTTTATAACTTTTTCTTACTCTTATAAAATTGAATAATTTAGACGAAATCGTTTTATTCATAAATCTTAATATTGTAATATTTTTTAATCTCCAGAAATGGCTTCCAATATTGTACCGTACCAACTTACAACGCCAAAGAAAGTAAATTTTGCTCGTTTATCTCGTCTCGTAATTGATTTATTTACAAGGATACTGAGAGATATTCTTCTCAGTCATTATCTCCATCCGAAGGATTTAGAGAAAAAGATACGAGATACTCACCTAGAGCAGCAATTCAGAAATGATATGAACAGAATACTAGACGGTGATGGGTATGAAAAATGTGACGTCTCCCTTCTCTACACACTGATAAGATACACATGTGATATTAAACCACCAACAGTTACAAGAAGGCGTAAAACAGTGTGGGGAGGAACTCACATGCCACCCCGGGAGTGCACAGAATTGGGTGATGAATTAGAAAGAATGAGAATTATAAGGAACAGAATATTTGGTCATATACACAACACAGAAGTAGAAGACAGTTACTTTGAAAAACACTTTGATATATCATTAGGTATTTGTCAAAGATTAACAGGAAAATTTGGAACAAAGGATTATGTAAAGGAACTGGAGACAATAAAAATTTGTAGAATGGAGGCGGATTTGCTGGTGCTGCTTACAGAAAGAGTGAAAGAGGATATTGAAATGAACGAAGAATTACGTGACTACGTTAGAACACAAACTGGTAAATCTTTATCTGTCTTTCACACAACAAACACACACACACTCTCACATACACAGACACAAGAAGGGGGAGAGAAAAATGAAATTAATTTACAAATTTTCTCACTTTAGACAAATTGAGTACAGGAATGAACGAACTTCGCCTAGAGATAAAAGAACTTAAGGGTATGTTTCAAGTTTATTTTCGTAATCTGATTGCCACATTGCCATATTTGTTGCTACACTATTTTATTCTCTTTAGATCAACAATGCCCAAAACCTGAAGCTTTCTTCCTAAGGAACACACAAGGGAATATCATATCACTGACGAGAAATGCCTTAGACCTCATAAGAAATATACAGACAGGTAAATATACTATCAATATTGACATGCCATTACAACGATGTGATTCAATTTTCAATGACTCAAAGATGTTCCTGTAATTAACGGGTTTTTTTCTATTTCTAATGGATATGTCTTTATATCGAAAAACAATTAAATTGGTGAGATCCTAATAAAGGTTTAGATAAGAATTTCCTATTTTTTTTTCTCTTTCTAGAATCTGAAAACCAAGACTCAAGGAAACTCATCAATGACGTTTTAATTGATATTTGTAAGAGCAGAAATGAATTAAATTTACATGTGTTGGAAACCAAGATAAGAGAATTATTATGTTCCCCTTTTAGAAATGCTACCGGAATAAAATTATTGGACTATTTGAAACAAAACGCACACATATTTACCGTTTATCAGACAAAAGCTGAACAATGGAATGTAGTGCTAGTCGGAAAAAGCGTTCCTGTTCAAGTCAAAAAATGCAAAACCCCCAATCATCAAAAACCCAAATCAAACAGGAATATAGCAGTGGAAGACTTTGATATTTCTCTCGTATATCCGAAAAATCCAACATTTTCAGAAGACGCAAAGTTAATTGGTTCTGCAAGAAAAAATAAAGAGAGAATTTTTTTGGCCAATACCGATGCAGGGTTGGATGGAGAAACAATCTACGAAAGGGAAGTTATTACTTCAAAATGTTTTTCACAAAGCGAATTTAAGACCAGTCATCAACCGCTAAACATGGATATCCGCAAGACACGTTCATATACAAATGAAAACAAAGAAGTGTCACGTAAATCATTTTATTCCAAATCAGTAAAACCGAAATATAAAGACTTGAAACCAAATGGCCATCGAGGCCAACAATTTGATGGCCAAACAAGGAAGAATTCTCAACAAATTCTTTTGTCTGAAGATTCAGTAACGCAATCCCTTTCTGAATTTTTTGAAAAGGTGCACAAATTCGAAAGAAGCTCCGAATCTTTTGCTCTTGTCGTTGGAAAAACTAATATTGTGCCCAATATTGATTCCCTCGCGCTTATACCATGGTTTTGCGTTTTTGATTTCGATATTCATAGCAGAGAAAATGGGCTTATGTCTGTACTAGAGGGACACAACAATACTATTCATCCATGCACTTTGAGAGACCGTCCTCAGTTTTCTTTCTCATACACCTACTGGTGTCAGCTGCGTGGTGATTCTCAAGTTCCAGATACTTGCATAGAGTGTAATGCGAGAGTTTGGCATAACAAGATGAAATCAAATTTAGAAGACCATTTAGAGGCCCTAAAAGATTATATCTCAAACAACACAGTTTTAAAGGTTATAATATTATGTCCTGAAGAGAGCGAGGACATAAAATTCATTTCGAACTTCATCACAGAATTCCAGTCGATTATAATTTCAGATGTTTTTGTTCTTTATTCAAATACACTAGACGAATCAACTGTCTCGGCACATTTTGACGTCGACTTTAAATTTCAAGTACCTTTAGAGGCTCTTTTTTCCTACGTTAAAACTAACATACGTGAGATCAAACCAAGAAAACGAGCCAAATACCTCTTGCCTACGTTTAACGGTTCCAATGAACCAGCAATAGACGAGTTCACAGCATCTCATTTACGAGAAAATTTCAATATTCTTTATCTCAGAGGCAGCGAAGATTGTAGCTATGACGTCTTTGATATCAAAGAAGAACGTGAAAATTTCTTGCGAGGAGGAACACTTCGATGGTTTGTTTATTATGATGAAAATTTCGATGTGAAAAGAGATCAAATGGAGACCATTTGTTATGAAATAAAAAAATGGTACATTAAACGTTCAAAGTCGGCACTTCTTGAACTGTTTCACCCTCCTGGTGCCGGAGGCACGACTCTTTCCCAACGCATTTTGTGGGAATTGCATGAAAAAGTGCCATGTGTGCAATTGAAATCAAATATTCAGTCTGCTATTTCTGATATTGTAACACAAATGAAATCGCTATTCGAGAAAACCCAACTTCCAATATTGGTTTTGGTAGATGGGAGAGACACAGCAGAGGTTAAAAATATATATCGTCAACTTACACTACAGTCAGTTACTGTTGTTATTTTGCATGTTCAAAGAATTAGAAAAGAGCGTACTAGTTCATATTCAATAAGGGGGAAATACCACATCGAAGGACTTGTATCAACACGCGAAGCAAAACTTTTTTGTTCGAAATACTTTGATTTTTGCAATTCAGAGGAAAAGAAGGAAAGTTTGCAGACAATAGCTGATGATGTCTCAAAAGGTGGGCTTCATCAAGTTTATGAGTTTGGCTTGACAACATTTGCTGATGAATATAAAGGTATAAAATCATACGTTTGTGGTTACTTGCAATTACAGCCTGAACGTGAACTCGATGCGTCCCAAACAGTGCTTGGGTTTCTTTCTCTCGTTTATTTCTATGGACAAATGTCTGTACCATGTGAGTTGTTTTCAAAGATGCTTGAAAGGGATGATGGGATTACATTCAAAGACTTGCCATTCGAGGTTCGCCAGCTAGTTGTTAAGAGCAATAATCATCAACATCAAGGATTTGTTAGAATATGTCATCATACTATCGCAAAAGAAATACTTGAACAAATACTGACTAGAAATGTACTGGTAAGTCCGGATACTTCATGCCAGAACTTGAGTCAAGAAGCCTGTAGAAATCTTGTGAAATTTGGAATTGAATTCATAAATGAAATGGGGAAGATATGTAGTAAAAAGGCTCGTTGGAGTAAAAATATCATAAATGAAATTCTCAGCAAAACCTTTATTCATAGGGATGCGCAGGATACTGAAGAATACAGTTTGCAAAGAAAAAAGTTTTCACGATTTTTTACCGATGCCGAAAAGGAATCATCAAAACACGATCGAATTCGAATCATGGGAAAGCTTGTTTCTTGTTGTCCTAACAACCCAAATTTCCATGCCCATCTCGGAAGAATGCACACTCTATACTATCCTGGGGAAGAAATAGAAATAGCAGAAAAACATTTTAAAAATGCGGTTTCTCTATGTGAAAAAGAATTCAATCGTGCTAGCAAAGAAGGAAACAGATTGTATGAAGAGCAATTTTCCTCTTCGCCTATTTATCATATGTATGGGATGCATTTTTATTATAGACTGTGCAAAATAACTAAAGATTCTGAAAAAGCCTATTTTGAGAGCGATTTAGAAAAAGTCCTAGACCTTGCACAGAATGCATGCTTAAATTTTGAAAAAGCACGCGAAAATTCTTTTCCAGGCATTGGTCAATCATATGGACTTATGAGTGAAATAATGACCAGAACTGAAGTATGCAGTTACATCAATAAAAATCTTGGCATGGATTTGTCAGAATGTATCAAATCACCGATGTCGCCAATGGTGGCATTTGTTAGAGAAAGTATGGTGCAAATCTGTGAACTGGTAATCCAATGTTATAGTACAATCGACAGCGATGAAATACCTCAGGGTATGCCTCATTATATACAAATCTACAAGGAGTTATTTCATGGTCAAGAAATAAATCAGCTGTGTTTTTTTTATCGACCACCTGATTGTACCGATCGCCGACATTTAGTAACTCAAATAAAACTCAAGTATGGCAAATTTGACAAATATGATATTTTGTCACTGAACCAGGAAATGCCTTGCAAAGACATTCGTGAAATTGTTAATCACTTGGAAGAAAATTTCAAGGATTTAGAAAGAAATGGACCTGCTGAAATGAGGACATGTCAGATTGAGTCTGATTTCAGAGATTGGCTAAATGCTATTCGATTGAGGCAATACGACAAGAAAATTCGACTTGAGAGGGTTCTTAATAGACTGCACCAGTGGAATGAATATGCGCAAACACCAATGTCAATATTTTATAAGTTTGTGTTGTATTCTACCATGGCAATTATAGATGAAGACAAACATTATTCAGCAGAGGCAAAGAAGATGCTTGAAGAAGTTAAAAACCTCAAGAGTCATTTTTCGAAACCATACAAACCCAGAGAATGGCTAGGAAATCATTTGGGAGTTAAGTGTTTAATTCCAAATTCATTTCTTAATTCAAAGTCCAACACCTGTGTTGATGAGATCGAAATTGTCGATGACCTTGATGTACTGCCAAAGGTTTTAAGAGGTACAATATCTGGACGCAACACGCGACCGCACTGCGGGACCATCTCTATTGGTGTATGTGATCATATGCAATTTGATGCATTCTTTGTTCCTGTACGAACTAAAGAAAAGTTGGTCGGCTCCATGTATTCAAACCAAAGAGTTGAATTTATCATGGGATTCACGGTGTCACATGGATTTATTGCTTATAATGTAAAAAAATTGGAGACGGCGCAGTGCGACAAATGTCTAAGAAAAGTTGAGTTTGTGACAAATCAAAACATATCAAAATGCAAATGCGGATCTGATGTTCAAAAGTTCAAGGCAGATAATTAGTTTTACCCAAATGTTCTCTAAAAATGCCAATAACTTCAAATACTGTCGAATAATTTTTAATGAAATATATTGCTTTAAGCTTGTCGGCTTTCATTATTATTATTAATTTTATTATTCATGCTTTATTACAAATTATAACATCTGTTCAAACTATCGATAGGAATGTACGAGTTTGCCTCCATTCGCCGTAATGTAGAACGGAGAAGTACTAGGTAATTGAATTATACTGACTAGAAGAAGTGTTGAAGATATTGCATTGAAGATATTACGAATGAAATCATTTAAAATTTTAAATATATGTAATGTGGAATATTTTCCAACATCAATAAAAAGATATTTTTATGTAAGATCAATGTCGCATTGTGTGGAAACCACGATATCGCATTGCGATTAATTATTTTTCAATCATTGTTTTTTTTTTAATCTTAACACATGTTCGAAGTTTGATAGCTTTTCATTTAAGTTAATGAGCGTAAAAGATCTCTTCATATCATATACATGTACATATCATAGCTAGCATAATAATTTGTTGAAAATAATTATAAGTAAGCAAATAAATACATATGTTGCATTTAATTTTTTGAATTTTATCTTTTACTGTTGTTGATATGCAACATGCATCAACAATTCATGCGTGAAACTTATTTAATGCAATTTTAATTATTTTTAGAAGTTGTTCTTTGAGGTACATTGTACTTATTTGTAGTTATTTTTATGTTTTTAATTTGTTGATTATTTAATTGTTCATACCATATTTTTCTTTTAGCTATTTTTAATTCAAAGAATTTATGACAAGCTATCAGGTTAAAAAACTGAACATTACTTTTTTCTGTTTCTTTCGCTTGAAATTTCGAAATTCAACGTAGGGAATCTTTCAATTTTTTTTCAAATTCAGTTTTTTTGTGTGGTTTATTCTGAAATTGTTGTAGGTCTTCATTGTGAAAATGCGAGTAGATATGGTAACACTTTCTTTGGCTTGTGTCAAGCATCAGATATATTTTGCCGATAATGAACGTGAATCTTCTTGCAAGTTACCTTGTTGGTTAAATTCAAGTCGTATTAGTAACTTCTTCCCAACTTGTGGCAATGATAAAGACAAATTAATTTTCACGTTTTGATTTTGTTTCAAACTGGAAAGCATGTATTTTTGAAAATATCAATTATCTGTTATTGAACTGTAATTAGAATTGATTATCGTCATTTTTTATTCAATAACCTAAGTTATTCGTTTATTTTAATTTGTAGATTTGCCATACGAAAATTTCATGCATAAATTAGAATATATCTCAATTGTTTATTCAGTTAATTTATTATTTTAACCTTCACCGCGCTTAGATACGTTATAACTCAACTGCACAAAGATATCGAAATAAAATAGTTTGAAAAACGAAAATAGAACTGTGTGTGCTAAATTCTGAGACATGTTATTTAAGTCATATTTTTTGATTTAATAATAATTCCAACCGATTCCGGTCATTCCAGTTCCCCACACAACAGCTTAAGCTTCCTTTTCAACAACAGGATAGTAAAGTTTACTCTTATTCAAACTTCTACCGACATATGCAATGAGACGCTCTTCAACATCAACAAGCCGAATCGGTTTAAACTTTACGCCTATAGTTACGTAGGAAGTATATAATGAGTTCTAAGGGGAAAAAAGTCACTGTTTTGTTGTTGCATAGTAAGAATACATGTTTCTGATCTATGGGACAAAATATATTCATGCTTTGTTGCAGTATAGCAAGACTACATGTCTCTGTTCTATGGGACAAAATATGTTGCTGCTTTGTTTCAGTAGAGTAAGAAGACAGGATTCTGTTTTATATAACAAAAAAAGTTCATGCTTTGTTGCAGTATAGAAGAAATGTTTTTGTTTTATGAGACAAAAAATGTCCCCGCTTTGTTGCAGTATAGCGAGATTACATGTTTCTCTTCTATGTGGCAAAAAATGTCCATGCTTCGTTTCAGTAGAGTAAGAAGACGATTCTGTTCTATATGAGAAAAAAAATGTCCAGGCTGTGTTGCAATATAGAAAAACACAAGTTTCTGTTCTATGACGACAGGCGGCCATGTGTTTGCTACAATTGCTGCTCCCGAAGATTCATGAATATAAAATTAACATTCAATATCATGAATTATTTGTTCAATATTCCTTAGTCATCACGCACTTTTCATGTGCAGTAATTTGTATTTATTGTATAGTGGCCGTCAGTGAGACTTCTGTGTCGGCTGATTTACTCGTGATATTCAATATAACCATTTATAAACATCCGCCACAAAATATAGTTCATGTCACTTTTTGTTGAATGATTTAATTTTCATAATTGGAAATGAAAGTATATGTAACAATATATTAAACATATTTTGGAGATTAGATCTCGTTCAAAGTAGTACTGCATTATTATAATACAGATCCCAAATATCTCCGTAATTTGCGTTACAGACCTCATTTGTAGTGTATCGCCATTTGTAAACATTGAAAAAGAAACGAACGACAACTCTGCACAAGAACTATTGACACAGTCACTGAATATGGTGCGAAACCTATTTGAATTGTCTGCCGCGTAGTAAAAAATAGTTCACTGACTCTGGTAATGTTATTCATATTTCTGAAAATAGCAATATTCGAAGTTTTCAGAATGTCTCTTTGGTATACTGTTAAAGTTGCACGGTCCGATTTTTTCTTTGCCATTAAAAAAATGTATGTTAGAACCATTTGGTATCGTCCCCCACATGTTTGTGTTTTTATCAATCGGCATGCACCGATTGTAAGCAAAACAAACTTTAGAAATATTAGTGAAGAAAATATACACAGGTTTATTTTTGGTTCGCCAAAACATTATGACCTTAATAACGCAATACCCTTTTTATGTCGTTTGTTTTGTAAACAAATTTTGTACTTCATTTTTTCATTGAAATATGGCTTAATTGACCGGGAAAACTACTGCAATGTCTATTATTATACATATACTAAGCATTACCATCGTTTAAAAGCGTACTCAAAATTTGATATAAAATCGGACCAAGCAGCTTTGATATCTGTTTAATGTTGAATTTCCATTTATTGGTTTGTCTTCCTTCACAGTATTAAAAGAAAGTTAAGTTCTGACTCCACAACAATAAAGCTCATGTATTCAAAATACATTGATATCCACAGTGTAGTTTTATACAACAGTCCTTTTAGCACTAAATAGGATGGTCTGTCGAAAGTGCCAAATGTTATCAACATTGAAAATATTCCTGATAAAACTTAAAATTTTCAGAACATGGGTTAATTTACTACTTAATTGTCTGTTGGAGTTTAACCCCAGCTGCCACTTGAAATACACTACAGCATTGCAATTACACAAAAGAACAGAACGCGGATATTGCTCTGGTTAAAATATATGACAGGTCTGCCAAGTTAAAATTCTTATTAAACTAAATAAGGATAAAATAGTTATGGATCTTGCATTTTTAAATAAATACAAGATTTTCAGGATCATAATCTTTTTCAGTCTGATCAACTGTTTACTCCTCAGAGTGTCAGGTTAATCCTCCCCGTGTTTAATTTTGTCCATGGTATAATGTTATGATAGTCAAATATAACATTATAAATACGGTGGTTTAAATTTCAATTTTAGCTCACCTGAGTTTAAAAATGAAGTGAAATAGCTTCTCTTATCATTGTGTTGTCCAATATTCGTCTGTCTATAAACATTGTTTTTATTTTTTCGAACGATTTCTCACTGGCCAATGCAAACACCATAAAAATTTGCTTAAAAGAACAATAAATATAACATAATTGCAATAAACTGTGTTTTTTATGCAAATTGGTACATAAAACATGTAATATGAAGGGAACTTTTCGAGAGTTGATCAAATGATTGACTACAATCAGAGAGTTACATTTAATGCAACAGTGTGTTTATGACCTATTTATCAAAAAATTTGTTGCATTTCTGAACAATTTCAAAAAACATATCACCATAAAAATTTATTCTGCCAATAATAATTCCCCTTCTTGTGAAAAAAACAAAATCACACCATATGGATTTGCAAATTCCCATTTGCCCCTGAATTTGAACATACCATGAAGAAATATGCTTCAACCGAACATCATTGTTTTCATCAATGTAAAGATGGTAATGGCATCTTTACAGGCCTCTTAAGGGTTCAACATTTTGATAAGAAAAACTACATTTAATCTCAAGGAGCCCCACTCCATAACATTTACAAGAAACTCTTCCATCTGGAGAAGCTCCCATAGATGGATACTTTTCACTAACAAACAAACCACATTGATCTACTTTTAAATTCTTTTGTGATTTTTTGTGTTCTTCAAAGTACTGTTGTCTTGCTACAGGTTCATACTTTTTACCAAATGCAAGGGAAGGTACAAGAGAATGGGAACTATCCACATAAGTGCTAAGTATTTTCTTCAAGGTTTAATTTTCAGGATTGTCAGTAAATTTAAAATGCATGACAGAAGGGAAAAGTGATGCAGTAATCCTGCCATATCTATGTTCGAACCAAGCAGTGTTGTTGGACTGACCTCTAGTAATCTTTTCTATTTCTAATACAACATCTGATGTGTAAATCATTATTAAATGTTCTAAAACAGAACTTTTTAGTGACCGAGTTTGTAAAGGATTTGTAGGAACACACATTTCATCATCAGAAGAGCTGTCATCACTTGGAGGATCTAAAACCTGTAATAGTAATTAGTTGCTTGATTTAAACAGAGTAAATACACTTTTCTCAACTTCCCTTAAATTGATTTCACCACAAGGGGAGTATTTTTTGGGAGTTGGCATAATTTTTTTCTCAGTGGTTGTATTTACTGCAAATCAATGTTGTCTATCTCCATTGGCTCAGATGTTTTCTTCGGCTTGTCCCACATACACACAGTGTCAGTACATGCCTCCGAATAGCGATCCTTGTGTCTGTCACTAAAACTCCCCAGGGAGAACAATAGGGCAACACAGTGTTTACATGTCCCATTACCTCTAAAAAAGAAAATGCAAAATATTTTCAAGTAAATATTGATATTGTTCTTATCAAACAAATTTAAACTGGATAGGATGACCGAATGATATGATGAAATGAAGATGATAAACCATACCAGTTTCATACCAGATGAATGGCTGGTTACAGGAAAATGCATTAAAATGGTTACCGCCAAGTTGCCAGCACTGGGGTAGATGATAGGTGATGTATGAATGTGAAGTTAACGATTAAAGTACAAAAAAGACCCATTTAAATTAAGAGTCTCTTAAGTACTTCTCTCAGTTGCGACACAAAAATGAGAAAAACAATGTCTGGAAATGCTATTAATGAAAGGAAAACAAATGCACAATCTATAACTATTACATGATGATCAGATTATCATGCACATAATACTGAAGTACAAAATTTGCTTACACAACACAAGAACCGTTAGTTTTCAAGAGTACCCAAGTTACATATGGGGCTTTAGCCTGCCTAGTTTCTGGTACACAGCATGCCTTCACATAAAAGTATGGTGCAGATTTAGTTACCTCCGCAATAGTTACATCACTGATGTGGTTGTCTCTGTGTCACTTATAACCATTATCATTCCTGTAGGATGTTAATCGTGAAGCTTCCCATCCACGATCATTCAGGAGATACACCATGACGTCACATGACTCAACTGATGGTAATGTTGCCAAATTAACCGACCACTTCGTAACATCCCCTATTGGCAAAATATCCTTCTCAGTACTTCCATTTCCACTTTGCAACTCGTCTAGGAATTTTAAAAATAATTAAACTGAATGTCAGATATTAAATTTTCTGTTTATTAATAATGGTTTTGATAGCTTAGGTTTATTACGGTTCTTATGGGAGGATTTATAAAGGATTTATAAATAAGAAATAAACACTGAATTCAAGAACATACTCATACTGTTTTCAAATCTCATTCACGTAACGTGCATAAATTGGATAGATATTGTACTTTAAATCGGCAATAAATATGATGTGATGAAGTACAATATAAGCCTAACCTTTCACAATGCAATTTTACATTTCAAGAATTTAATCGTAAAGTATATGTAATGTATTTGTGTGACAATTTCAACATGTTCAAAGTGACTGCATTTTTTTTATTCCAATACATTACCTAATTCGTCATTTAAAACTTTTACACAGCCTTAAAAGGTGATCTCTTCTGTAAAAGTGACAGGTAACCCCGCGATTCTGTAAAAACCGCTTTAATTGTGGCACTTTCAGAGTTTCAAAAGTTATTTTCGGGAAACCGGATTTTGAAATGCCCGCATCGAGTACAAATTAATGTAAGAATCTTGCCGGAATACGGTAACTCGAAAATGGACTATTGGGGGAAGGGGATTGAATTTTCAAATATGAAATACATTTGATTATTCTCGAAAACCCAAATGTTATTATATAGTGGTATTACTCATATGCAAGAATCTTGACATTTGGTGATTCTTAATTGTTTATATTTATATGAATAGTTGGTCTTCTTGATCTTGATCTTCTTGAGAACTGCAATGCTCAATATGTAATATGACTTTGAAATCATCCAGATACAAAAGGGGATCAATGTTTACCTTATGAATATCTGGGAAAAAAAATTGAAATCTTTTTATACAGGATCTATTTTACTAAATTGTTCAGATGTTTTGTATATGACTCCATAAAGCGGATTTTATCATGGCTGTCGTTGCTCGGGTGAGCGATGTGGCTAATAGGCCTCTTGGGGTTTTTTTTTTTTTTTTTTTTTTTTTTTAAAAAACATTGTTTGTGAGGCAGAAAACAGATTAGTTGAAACGTAATGCACATTTATATGGTCACTTCTCTTTCAAAATATTTTGAAAACTTGGAAAACAAAAACGGGACTAAAACCGGGCGAGCATTGTGACCCAAGTGCCTATTATTACATTCAAATGCTTCTAAAACAATTTCTCAAGTTTGGTGCAACATTATGAATATGTGCTACAGCAAACATATCTAAAATAATGATAATGTTCAGCCACTAAACTTCCTGTCGCCTGCGTGACGCAGTGGTTAGAGTGTCTGCTTGGAGTTGCAGATTAAGGAGTTGATCACTTACGTTGCCGATTTAAATACATGCGGGACGTCATGGAGACCTGTCCTTCGGATGAGACCCAAACAATTTCCTCACTGCTCAATGACCCTAGTGCAGAGTATAGGTATAAATGCAGCCCTCCACCGTCAAGTGGTTGCGTCTCCATATGAGTGAAAAATTCTTATCAACAAACAAACTAAACTTCCCACCCCGAGTGGTATCGCTTCTAATTGAGTTTACACAATGTTCAACTCCCATGAGTACTTTCAGTACTTTGGTTTCTATATGTACATGTACAATGCATGCGCGATTCGAAAAAAAAAATCCGGATGGAGAGGGGGGTCCGAAAGTTAATTTTGTTGCCAGAGTGGATGATTTTATTAATTATCTTTTTTGGTTCATTTAATAAGTTTGAATTTTCCAAGGAATAGGGGTCTGACACCCCTTTTAGGTCTGCGATGCAATGTACTGTAAATATATCATATAAGAGGTAACATATAGTACTTGATCTTTGATTTAATTAATTTGTATGGGGGGGGGGGGGGTGAACAGGAACATGTCACATGTACTTGTGGGCAGTACTGTGCACCTCCTCGATTGTGAATAAAAAATGCCAGTAAGTCATGAATTTCTGTAATTTTGGAATTGAAACGTTAATATGAGGTGGTTAGGGACCATATGTTGTCCTGTCCACAAGTACTTTTGGAACATATAGATGAATTAAAAATACAAGTTAATAAAATTTAAAGATATTTTTGAAAAACAATAAAAGGGGTCGGGGTAATGCTTAGTACTAACATGTCCAGCCGACTACTAATTGTGCAATTTACCAAATGCATGAACTACTATCCGACTGTCATTAGGCTATGTACAGTACTGTATATTCCAAATTAAACGCAAGGAATCAATATCCGCGAAAAACTGCAAGAAGCATATCTTGCAGGTTTTAAACCTCGTTTATTTGAAAGTTGTAAACTTTATAATAACAAATTTATAACAAAAGTTCGGTAAAGAATCAGTGACGTTACACATTGCGTTACACATTACAAAGTAAACAAAAATATATTAAAATATTGTATGTGATATAGATGAACATAATTTCTATCCTGGATTTAATCTAAACCAAACCTCATTCATACGGCGGCGTGGAAGGGCCAGATGACAAAATAAATAAATCTTATTTGTTCGGACGAATACGTTATTTGTTTGGACGAATTAAGATATGTTCGGACGAATTAGCTATTTGTTTGGCCAATAAGTTTTTTGTTCGGACGAATTAGAATTTGTTCGGAAATTAGGGGTGTTTGGACGAATTAGTTATTTATTAGGACGAATTAGGATTTGTTTGGACGAATTAGCTATTTGTTCGGATAGATAAGTTATTTGTTCGGACAAATTAGGATTTGTTCGGACGAATTAGCTATTTGTATTGACGAATTATTTATTTGTTTATAAAACAGTATTTTTGACGAGTAATTTAGACTATCTGATCTGGCAATGATGTATATGAAGGGGGGGGGGATCTGTGATCATATCACCCTTTTCTTGGAATGTTGTTTTTCCTTCAAATTATAATTTGCTATTAATACATATTATGTTATACATGCATTGGTCACTGACATTAATCTATACAATATCTGACATATTTTGCTGCCAGGATATAAACTCAATTCTCAAAATCGATCACATTTTTCATGTCGGTAAAGGTTGGGAGTTATATAATTTGTTCTGGAATAGCGCAAAATTTGTTTTATAGTTACTAAAGAAAAAACCTGCGTTGCCTAGAGTGGGCATCTCCATGCATAAATCTAGAGGGGTGAGGTGGGGGTGTTGCGGGCCTCGCCCACCGCCGTAAACAAAATTATCTCTCAGGCCCCCCCTCCCCCCTCGGGAAAATTTTCTCCATCCGCGCATCATCTCTTAAATTGATTTAGACTTTTCAGATCGGCATATCCATGATTAAATCATGACCTCTCTCTCTCTCTCTCTCTCTCTCTCTCTCTCTCTCTCTCTCTCTCTCTCTCTCTCTCTCTCTCTCTCTATATATATATATATATATATATCTGATTTAAAAATTAACTTATCCGTCCGAACAAATATCTTATTCGTCCGAACTAATACTAATTTGTCCGAACAAATAACTTATTGGTCCGCAAAAATAGCTAATTCGTCCGAAGAAATTCTAATTCAGTGTCTTTCTCTGTGATTACACTACGAATCGATTTTGTATTCTACAGTCCAATAAATTTAAATGACGTATTGTTGGGGCGCAAGCGGGGTTTGCATAATTCAAAAAAATGAAATTCACATAAACATGTCAATATTCTAATTTTTAATCGTATAATTGCTGAAAATTATATAAATATAAGTAATAAGAAATCTTTCTTTGAATATTATGAGGTGATAATTTTGGGCGGAGCGTGAACAAATCTATCATAAAGCACTTCGGGCTTTATTGGATTTGACCATGCCCCGAGCATTAATTATCACCTCATAATACTCAAAGAATGATTCCTTATTCCTTGAATAATTTTAATTTCTGAGATTTATGAAATTCTGGCCTTTTAAACTTTTTTGACTGTGTGTAATTTTATTATCAAAAAGCATTTTGTTTTAAATTTTATTTTTTTCTTTCTTGGCATTTGATTGGTTTAATGTTAGTGACGTAACACATTGCTCTTTTGATTAATAGAAATAGTGACTGAATGCCTATCGAAGATCGCCAGTGCAGCTCCAGATTTACCCTTCTCCTAGTATTCAATTGATTTTCTGATAGGAATTAATGGTAAGACATAATCTTTATACACTTGTAGAATGAACAGTCATTTTTTAAATAGAAGCAAAAAAATGATTATTGGTACATGTGTAACTTCTGCATGTAGTTTTATTTTGTTGACCATGAAAAAAGAGAATGGGGATTTAAACTTGATTATCAATGTTTAAAATTAAACCACAAAGAATCTGAGGTAAAATGTACAATAATGTTATTGCGTTTTATTCAAGTGTATCCATCTAAAATTCTACAGAGAGCGAAAGACAGGGTTCCAAATTTAGTTGGAGTTAAGCATACTTCAAAGGAAGTAAGGAAAGTTTACAACAGGTCATTGGTAGATCCAATTCGTTTCCAAATTTTAATGGGAACAGAGGCGGTAAGAATGAATTTTTAAAAAAAAACATTAATGATTATCCAAGCTTCTGAAATGTTAATTACTTTTGAATCAAGCATTAAAATCTTCTTTCATATCAGTGTTATTTTCTCATTTTAACTCTAAGGAATTCTTACCATATTTTCTCTTGGCATTGATGTTACGGTGACTGTGTCATACATGGGAGCATTGTTCTACAAACTGAAGACGGCTCCTTATTCTGGGGACAAAAGCACAGCACTGAATTATCAAGTAACTTTTGTCCATCGTACATAAAAATATAATCGTGAATAAATTAAACAAAATACTTTGACTTGTTTATTAGCAATACCTGTATTTACCATATGCATTTACGATAATTTATAATGGTGACAATTGTTTTCTTTCCACCACAGACTAGGATGTCTGAACTTGATGCAATACGTGGACAATATGGTATATAAGATTATTTTGTTTAAATACTCGGATCAATGTCAAATGGTTCAATATCTCCGGTTGACAAAATAAAATTTTTAATATTCTTTGTTACCAGGCTGTCTGTCGGTTCCTATTTAAAGGAAACAAATTGTGTTGTCTTTTTAAAATTATTTTCAATTTTTGAATACAGGTGCTGGAATAGAAGTAGCGAAGGCCATGTTTGATATTATCAGTGGGATTGATGTTAGACCAGTGAGATTGCCAATCACAAAGCTAACAACTGTTACATATAAATCACTGAAAAGTGATTTGATGCCGTTTGGCTCTGTTGAATGAGTTGTAGATCCTCTCATAACGTGTTCAAAGAAAGCTAGACAATTTAAATAGAAAAAAATCAATTTTTGGTTATTTACTGATAGTTGAAGTAAAAAAAATTTCGATTTGAAAGTTAGATAGTCAATAGTTGTACAAATAATTAACATAAAAATTAACCTAAAAACAAGCGATTAAATTATTATACAATGCCAAATTTCAATTTCATCTAAGTATCGACATTAGTATTCCTATTTCAGATCTATGTATTTGTTAAACTATTTATTATATTCATTAGAATCATACATTGTTCTGTGCAATGTCAGAAAAAAAAGCTTACCGCAATGTCTCAATGTCTTATTGCTACATGTATCATCTACGTTGGATTTTACAGGGATTTGCATGATTAGAAACTTGATTAAGCCTAATTCGATTGTTTGTCCTGGCATTGAAAGCTCGCTTTTAGTTTTATTATGCCTGTTTTTATATTTTATGAAGTGATTAGTAAATACCATATTTTGACAAAATAGGCATTCTGTCGTTATCGCGCCTGCTTGGACTTAATTACAGAGCCAAAAAATATTGCTTTTCGTTTGTAGCAAAGACCACAAAAGTTGCGAATGGTGACTAATTCCTGGCTATATCTATAGACTAAAGACAACAACATGGTGACAAGCATGAATTTATTGTGTTTATTTATTATACACATACATATAGGCCTATTTAATTTGACTATAGGCGTTTGGTCCTGGACAAAGTTGAAAACTTTATTTGCATACACGTACTCCTCCCAACCTTGCTCTCTATGAACTTAAGCAAATAGACCTAGACATTGAGTCAGTTACCAAGTTATCTTATTACATGTATAAGAATTAGTAATATTTACATGGTTTAAGCTTGTAAATTCAATTATGATACGATAATTTTATCATGTGTTACATTATTGCATAGTAAAAATATATTTACTCTCAAAAGTATTAATATGTTTTTATTACCTCAACATGCTTATTCTTTCTTTATTTTTTTTCTATTTGTCATGTATAATCAAATTTAATAATAGAATTGATATGGTTTTTTAATCAAGAGTGGCAACTTCTTTTTTATTTTCTAAAGATATTCTTAACTCTTAATATTTTTAAAATTATTAATCAACCCTTAATTATTTATTAGATATTAAAAATTGAGTTACCTAAACCTATACATCGGTGTGTAACGGAAAAACATGTTTACGGAAATTTAAAGCTCTATTTTAAGTTTGGAACATTCACCGAGTGTAAATGTATGTTTGATATATTTTGACATAGTGTAATAAAAAAATATACACGCTATATATTTGTTGATGTTTTTATTTTATTTTTTTAATTGATCGTGTTTTACACTTTTCTTTAACCCCTTAGGCTCTCAGTAAATGGATATCTATATTTAGAATTCTTCTTATTTAAACCGAAAGAAGAATTGAAATTTATATTGTTTTTGATTGAATGTGGCACACGTCAAGATATTGATATCAGTGTAACAAGTAAGTTAAAACATAGTATTAATTGGTTTAGTAATCATTATCTTTATAGGAATGACACTGTAGCGGGTCGGGTACACAGACTACACAGAAGGTGATTACGCTAATTTATGTTTCCGCATGCTGCACAGTCTCACCGTAGCTATGCAACATGATTACTACATTACTGCATACTTTACTACGTGATTACTACATGAACAGCATCTTCTTCAGCATCCACGTAGAGATGAAATGTGTCATCAATTGAAAATGACATACATAAAAACGTTTTATTTTTTCCTAGGGTCTTCATAAATGGCCTCCAACGTTGTACAACGTCAACTTACAACGCCAAAGAAAGTAAACTATGCTCGCTTATCTCGTCTCATTATTGATCTTCTTGCACCAGTTTTGAGAGATATTCTTCTCTATTATTATCCATGTCCAGAAGATGTACAGGAAAAAATAATAAACACTCATCTAGAAAACATATTTAGAAAGGATATGAGTAAAATACTTGACGGTGATGGGTATGAGAAATGTGATATTTCACTTCTTTACAAGCTTATAAGACATACATGTCAAATTATTCCACCGACTATAAATAACAAACGTAAAATAACATGGGGAGGAAATCTTATTCCGTCTCGAGAATGTACAGAATTAAGTGATGACATAGAAAGAATCAGGATAATCCGAAACAGGGTTTTTGGTCATGCCCATTCTACAGATGTAGAAGACGGCGATCTTGAAAAGTTCTTCGAGATATCATTAGGAATTTGTCAGAGAATGGCTGAAAAGTTTGGAGTGAGAGATTATGTCAAGGAATTAGACACCATCAGAACATGTAGAATGGAGAATGATGAGATAGTGCAGCTGACAGAAAAAGTCCAAGAGAACATAGATAGGAACGAAGATTTGTTTGACTACGTCAGAAAAGTGACAGGTAAAATGTAAAACACTCCTTACTCTCTTGTCCCAATTTTTTTTCTCGCACATTGAAGCGTTAAGATAAAACTTAAACTTGTAAATTTCAGCAAAGATGAGTGAAAATATGGACAATATGTTCAGAAAGATGGAACATTTACAAGGTTAGAACTTATTTTGAATGCATTTTCCCCATCGTCCATATTACATGTAGTTTGAATTATGTTTTTTGATACTACTTTGGTGGGTTGGTGTTTTTTTTTTTCAGAACAAAGCTCTAAATCAGAAGACTTTGTAAAGAGAAACAAGAAAGGGGACATTGATTCACTAACTGGATATGCTATGGAAGTTTTGAAAAAACTACAAACAGGTATTTTTTGTCCTTATTTGTATCTTTCCGCTGATCTTTATTTGGTATATAGTGCTTCGAAAAGGTATTTAAAAAATGTCACTGTATGTATATTCATATATGTATAATGGTTGTTTACAAAATCTTAAAATCATAATTTTGAACATTTATAGAATTACATATACCAAAAGTTTATACGTTTATACGTTCATCATAAAATGAAAACATTCTTTGCATCAAATGATATTGTTGATTTTAACTAAAATAATTAAAAATAAACACTTTTAACTTCTATCTTTTTTATTTTCTAGAGCCAGAAAATCAAGAAGTACTTGAAAGATCCAGGCAAATCATAGATTATGTAATAATTGATGTATGTGGAAGAAGAGGAGGAATGCATTTACAGAAGTTAGAAACTGAGATTAACAATATATTCGGTTCCTCTTTCAAAAATGTTGTTGGACTGAAACTGCTTGACTATTTAAGATTTGCAGAAAAATTTAACATATATCAGACGAAAGCAAAGCAGTGGAAAGTATCGCTATTCGAAAATAGCTTACCTGTACCATTCAAAAAACGTAAAAAAACAAAATTTGCGAAGATCCTCTCAAACAAGACCCCAAAGGTAGAAACTTTTGACATTTCTCATATTTATCCAGGAACTCAAATTAATACCGAAGACTTGTCCACTGGTACCTCAAACAAACATATGGAATGCATCATTTCAACTCAAGAATTTGAAAATGCTGAACGATCTATAGATATTATTCAAAGTTGGGATGAAATCGAAATTAGTGATGAAGAATGGGGGGAGAAAGAGAAAGAAAAAGAGGATGAAGCAGTTTACAAATCAACAAAAATAACAAAATCTAGCATTTTTCAAACAAGTCTTTTACCGATAGAAATCCGTAGCTCACAAAACTCAAAAAAGTCTCATCTTCAAAAGGAATGTGTATTGAGAAATGAAAGACCAAAAGAAGAAGCAGTTGTTCATTGCAATCCAAATTCTTCTACAGTTAATGAAGTAAAAGATTTGATTGAAATTAGAAATATATCGAGAAACGTTCATCAAGGTCAAAAATTTGTCGTTCAACCAGAAAAGAACCAGAAAGACGATAACTGGTCACAAATGGCATCTGCAGATTCAATAGCCCAATCAATGTCTGAATTTTTGGAAAAGATTCACAACTTTGAGAGAAGTTCTGAATCATTTGCACTTGTTGTTGGTAAAACTGATGTGGTACCTAATATTGAATCACTAGCGCAAATACCATGGCTATGCGTATTTGACTTTGATATGTTTAGCAGAGAATGTGGGTTGATGTCCGTATTGGAAGGGCACATCAATGCTGTTCACTCATGCACTTTGAAGGACCGCCCTCAGTTTTCTTTTTCGTACACCTACTGGTGTCAGATGCGTGGTAATTCCCAAGTTCCGGACACATGCATAAAATGTGATGCAAGGTCTTGGCTCAACCAAATGAAAACAAAGCTTGAGGAGCATTTAGAGACCCTTGCGCAATATATTTCAAATAATACAATTCTTAAGGTGATTCTTTTATGGCCCAAAGAAGACGAGCATATGAAATTCATTTCCAAATTCATCACGCAGCTCGAAGCATTTCTATTGCCAGATATTTTTGTTATACATCCGAATTTGCTGGAGGAATCAACATCATTGGCCCAGATCGATTCGGTATTAAGAATACAAGTTCCTCTCAAATCTTTTTACTCCTACCTTAAAACAAATTTGCCTATAGTCAAACCAAAACGACCGGCCAAATACCTTTTGCCGACTTATGACAAATCCAATGATCCCAGAATTGATGAGTTTACAGCATCTCATTTACGAGAAAATTTGAACGTGCTGTACTTCAACGGCATGCAGGGATGTAGTTATGATTTCTACGACATCAAAGAAGAAGGTGAAAATTTCTTGCGAGGAGGAACACTTCGTTGGTTTGTTTATTATGAATGTGACGAAGGTGGTTATTTCGATGTAAAAAGAGACCAAATGAATACAATTATAAATGATATAAGAAACTGGCACATAAAACGTTCCAATTCGGCAATTCTTGAAATCTATCATTCTCCTGGTGCTGGAGGTACCACTCTGTCACAGCGTATTCTGTGGGAATTACATAAGGAAATACCGTGTGTACAAGTAAGATCAAATATTCAGTCTGCGACTTCCGATATTGTACAACATATCAAGTTGCTATTCGAAAAAACACATCTTCCGATTTTGGTTTTATTGGATGGTCGAGATGATTCAGAAGTCAATTATCTTTATAATCAACTGAGACTTCAATCAGTCTCTGTTATTGTTTTGCACGTGCAAAGAATTAGAAAAGAGCTTAGGGAAACGAAACTATTTAGGGGGAAATACTGCATCAAAGGACAAGTGTCAGAACGTGAAGCAAAGCAGTTCTGCCTGAGATACCTAGAATTCTGTGATACCGAAGATAAAAGGTATAACTTGCAAGCAATAACCGACAATGTTACAAAGGGTGAACTTCATCAGGTATACGAGTTTGGGTTGACAACATTTGCCCATGAATATAAAGGCATCGAAGCATATGTTAAAGGTTATTTGCAATTACAACCTGAAAGCGAACTTGATTCTACCCAAAGAGTACTTGGATATCTTTCTCTCGTATATTTTTATGGCCAAATGTCTGTGCCGTGCGAGTTGTTTTCCAAACTTCTTAAAAAAGATAATGGGGTTACATTCGATGACCTGCCATTTGAGGTACGTCAGCTAGTGGTTAAGAGTAGCAATCATCAACATGCAGGATTTATCAGAATATGTCATCAAATTGTTGCAAAGGAAATACTCGAACAAATACTGGCCAGAAATGTTTGTGACCACCAGAAGCCTTCAAGTCAGAATCTGAGCCAAGATGCCTGCAGAAATCTTCTCGATTTTGGAATTGAGTTCATCAATGATATGAAAATATCGTGTAATAGGAAGGTTCACTGGAGTAAAAATATTATCGTTGAAATCCTAAACAAGACATTTCTTCATAGAGATACTCAAGATATTGATGTATATAATTTCCAAAAACGCAAACCAAAATTTTCACGATTTTTTACAGACATGGAAAAAAGTATATCAAAGCCAGATCGAATCAAAATCATGGAACACATTGTGTCTTGTTGTCCACAAAATCCAAATTGGCATGCCCATCTCGGACGAATGTTTACTCTGTTTTATCAGGGGAAAGAAACTGAAACAGCAGAGAAACACTTCAAAACAGCGATCTCTCTATGTGAGAAAGAATCGAATCGCGCTAGTAAAGAAAGGAATAAGTATTTTGAAGAATCATTTTCCTATTCACCTATCTATCACATGTATGGAATGCATTTTCATAATAGACTATGCACGGTAACAAGAGATTCTGAGGTCTTTTTCGATAAAGATATCGAAATAATTCTGGACTATGCGCGAAACGCATGTTCTAATTTTGAGATAGCGCGAGAGAAATCATTTCCAGGCGTCAGTCAATCATATGGGATTGTGGGTGAAATAATGTCCAGATTAGAAGTCTGCAACTATATTAACAAGAACCTTGGAATGAGTTTGTCGGAATATGTCAAATCGCCAATGTCGCCAATGGTGGCGTTTGTTAGAGAAAGCATGGTGCAAATATGTGAACTGATCGCTCAGTGTTACAGTACGGTCGATAGAGATGAGCTTCCTTCAGGGATGTCTCATCATGTCAATTTGTACAAAGAATTATTTCGCGGACAAGAAATAAATGAATTGTGTTCTCTCGATGGTCCAATTGATTGTACACATAGGCGACATTTCATAACACAAATAAAACTTAAGTATGGAAAATTCGACCAATATGACATATTGTCGCTAAATAACAAAACGCCTAGCGAAGAAATTCGAGAAATTGTTCATCATCTGGAAAACAATTTTAAGGATGTGGAAATAAAGGGGTCTTTTGACATGAAGAAAGGGCATATTGAGTCTGATTTCAAAGATTGGATTAATGCTATTCGTTTGAGTCAATACGACAAGGACATTCGACTTGAGGATGTTCTGAGAAGAGTACGTCAATGGCATGAAAATGTGCACACTCCGTTATCAACCTTTTACGTTTTCGTTTTATGTGCTTCAATAACAATTGTCAATGATGACACAAGTCGTTTCATTGACGCAAAGGAAATGCTAGAAGAAGTTAAAACTTACAAAAGTCACTTTTTGAAACCATACAAACCCAGAGAATGGCTTGGTGTTCATTCAGGATTCAAATGTTTAATACCAGGTTTATTCTTAAAATCTAAATCAGACTCTGGTATTGATGAGGTCGAAATAGAAAATAACCTTGATGTAGTTCCATTATTTTTGAAAGGTACAATTTCCGGAAGCAACAAACGCCCTCATTGCGGAACTATTGCCATCGACGTATGCAATGGTTCCCAATTCGACGTGTTCTTTGTTCCAGTGAGAACAAGAGAAAAATTAGTTGGTTCCATTTCTTCAAACCGACGAGTTGAGTTTATCTTGGGGTTCACTGTCTCCCATGGATTTGTTGCGTATAATGTCAAAAAACTTGAAACAGTCCTATGCGAAAATTGTCCGCGAAGAGTTGAGTTTGTAACAAATCAACACATAGCAGAATGCAAATGCGGATACAAAGTTCAAAAGCTCAAGGCAGATGATAAGTTTTTCCCAAATTTTAACTAAATAATTTAAGTACTTAAAAGTTGAACATAACGGTTTGCTTGTATTAAGAAAGATCTTACTTTAAGTATATCTAACATTTGATCAATGTTTTGCTGTTGGTGGTGTTTTTTTTGTTTAGTTTTGTGCTTTTTGTCTTTTATTATTTTTGAATCCTTTTTTATTTTTTACATTAAATTTACATTAAATTCCTTTTTATATTTTTATACACTAAAATATAGTACTGTTATTGTTAATATGTTTAGAGATAAATATATTTGATGTGAATATGATAAGAATCAACGTGAAATTTCTGCTGGTTAGAATTAACTAGTAATCGGTTTAAATGATGAAGTTTATATAGTGTTGTTAAATGTTTTTAAAAGTAAACTATTCTTTTGTTTGTTTCTTCGTATAATTTTAATAAATCAATTTAAAATTTCAAATGGATTTGAAAGATTTTCCAACATCAAACAAAACTTGAAAATGATTTTATGCAATATCCTTAAAAGGTCGTCGTAGTTTAAGCATTTTGTTAAATTTAATGTTGTAGGAACTCTCCTACTATAATATCTAGCATATAAATATAAATTAAATCCTGTTTTATAACCAGTGATTCATTAAAAATATAAGAAAAGCACTCCTTCCCTACAACCCACCCACTTAGTGCTTAAATACAAAACGTTTTAAATACATGTACTAGTATAATATGATTACCGATTAGGTATATAATACCGATGTACATACATGTATATAACAATCTGTAATTGATCTCGCGTCTCTGATACTAGTATTGCAGACACTCCTATTTTCCTTATTTACACACAATGCGTTCTTTAAAAACACTAGACTCTCAGGCACATAGGGGGGAATGAACAGTGAAAATGAAGTTATAGTTGAAATTATAAGTATACTCCCCCCCCCCCCCCCCCCCCCCCCCCCCCGGTTTTAGGATTTTCAAAGTAACCTATAGTATCCTCTGTTTTTATTTGCTTGTGAAGATTTTTTGGTTGAGTCTGCTCCTGCCCCCCCCCCCCCCCCCCCCCCACACACACACACACACTTTAAAAAACGATGCTACGTGCCTGACTCTTGTGTAAAAAAAAAATTACAAAATTACATATGATAATGGGGGTTGTTCTCTTTTACACAAGCACACTCAACGTCATTAACAACAGAGAAAAAAGGGTCATGTTCCTCTCCCTTGGTTCCTTCTGTTCAGTGTATCTTATTCTGGAACTTCTTTGTTATCGAAGACAAATCTTTAGTAAAGATAATTCTTAACATGTAGTAATACACAAATAGTTTGCATTGATGATATTTTTCGCGACATTGTCTATTCGAGTATATAGTTTCATTTGACAAAGCACGCGCAACTTTAGTTTCTAATGCCGAGCAATATTCAAAGCTAGGTATCACACGTGTAATTTAAGACAGATTGAAAGTCTATCATTGATGTATGCAAATTGTCACTATCTGCTATTAAGGTAAAATAAATATTTTTCTTTGGCAATTCGTCATGATGTGTTTTTCTCTTCCAAATGTTTCTGGATTCGTTGATCGGAACACTAAGTCTATAATGTTTTAGATTGTTTGTTTCTGCATTCAAAACTGGAATATGACTTTTAATTATATCTTATCTAACTAAAACTTACTATATATATATATATATATATATATATATATATATATATATATATATATATATATATATAACACGTTATTGTGTCATAATTTTAACGACTGTAAAACGTGTGAAGATATGAAATGAAAGCGCTAACATTTTACAATTAGTGTTGCTTTTTTTCTTCTTTTTTTTCATATATATATATATATATATATATATATATATATATATATATATATATATATCTTGTTGGCGAATTAAGTCAGTCATACAAACAACTGAGCCAATATCAGATCAATGTGCATGATTCTATTATTTGATGAAACATATTAATTCTATGCTAAAAAATATTCCAAATGTTAATAAGGTGATGGCATCAAGTTTTTATTAACCTTGTCCGTTTTTAAATTATATTTTTGTTTGGAAAATTAGGTCTATTTTACCCAAGAAAATTGGCCAGTCTATCTAGGAGTATCTCTCTTTATTACACTGATGTTCATTAGACAAGTGCGTTTATTGATTAATGTATCTCTGATAAACTGGAAAGTGAAATTTCGGGTTTGTTATTATTTTTTTCAGTCAGATATCTGACGTTCAGTGAGAAGATCTACATTTACAGCAAACTATTGATTATTTTGTGAAATCTAATTGGGAAAAAACTACCATCTACACTTCATTAAAATTAGTGCGCATTTAACGGATAAATTTATAAAGTTGTGCGGTCCCATTCAACAATTTTCTGCCACAGATTATTTATGCCTCCTTTACTGAGAATATTCATTTCCGGGACATAAACCGGATTGGTTTAAACTTTACATCTCTCGTCACAAAGATGTTTGATTAAACGTAGATTTTCCTTCAAAATAAAGATTAAGTATTACATTGAACAATTAAAAAAATATGACACTTTAGCAGTTTAGGTTAGAGAAAATGAGTGCAACAGACTTAAAGAATCAAGGAAATAAACATTATGCTGCTAGAAACTACGAGGCTGCCGTTAACTGTTATTCAAAAGCAATCGTAAGTTCAGTTTAGTTATCATATCAGTGATATAAAAATGATGAAACTCTATAAAAAAAAAAATTGTGTATGTGATCATGGTGATTTTATTCTTTATTCTTTATTCTGTCTTCTTGTCTGTCAGTAGCCTTCATTTAAATACATCTTCTTTCTACACTGTTTGATCAATAAAATCTTAGTTAATTATTAATTTTAAAAGTTTGAAAAATCGTGGTGTCAGCAGTATTCTATTTATTCATCCTTCCTGCATCTCTAAGCTGCCTCTATCAAGGAACATAAAATTTGTCTGTTAAAGAACAATTTCTCCTAATTAAGGTTTTTTATTAGTATTTCTTGGCTGAGACACATACAGGCATGTCGGGGTTTAAATTATCATGAATTATATTATATTATTATAATCAATGAATGCAAATTTTTTTACCGTTTATAAACAAGTGTAAACTGTCTCAGGTTACCTAACATAGGTAGAAATTAAAATTAATTCCTTATACTTCAATTTTCTACAGCTAAAATCAGAAAATGAGATGCATTGTTTCAAAAGACTTGTCTTTATTTGTAATATATTTAAATGTAACATACACTGATTACTGATAATTATGTTTTGCATGTTTTGTAACGTAGATATGTTATGTTATATGATTTAGATAATTTGTTTAGTCAATCAAATAAGACGTTACAACCAGAATTGAATTATGGTGCTCTTTATTATTTGTGAATTCAAATCTCTACCTTCAGATAAAAAGTCCAAGCACACCAACATTTTTCACCAACAGAGCTTTGTGTTACCTGAAACTAAAAAACTGGGACCAAGCATTACAGGACTGCAGAAGAGCATTGGATCTTGATCGATCAGTTGTGAAGGGACACTTTTTTATGGGTCAAGCTCTAGTTGAGTTGAGTTTGTACGATGAAGCCATCAGCAGTCTGAAAAGAGGTATGGTTTATCTTGTTTGTTATGTTAAGCTGAAGGCTCAAGTGTCAAGCTTCTCTGATCAAAGTTTGCCTAGCATCTGTTTTCATCATCAATTCATTTTTTTATTTTTTTTACATTTTTATCTTTTTTTTTAGAACCACGTGGTCAATTTCATTATACCTTAGTCATGGTACCTGGGCAGAATTTTTTTAAATTGAGATATCTGACTTTTTTTTTAAACTAGTACACATACACTTCTGACCATGAAAAATTATGATCAACTTTTACCCAAAAACATATTTACATATGTATGTACCATCATCAAAGCCTTCAAAATAACTACTTGTATACATACAAGGAACTTGACTTAATATCCTTAATTTTAGCTCATGATCTAGCCAAAGAACAAAAGTTGAACTTTGGGGATGATATTACATGTGCTCTAAGACATGCCAAGAAGAAGAAATGGAATATGATAGAGGAGAAAAGAATTCAACAAGAAATAGATCTACAGACATACATAAACAAACTGATAAGAGAGGACACAGACAGGTACATGCAGTAGTATTTTAATGGTAGTAGATGTTAACAGGTAATTTTGGACAGAATTATACAACTGTTAGATTCAGAAAGATTTTGATTATACAAACGATTAATTCAGATTTTAATAAAAAGTGTTACATATCTAACATTGCTTTTCAATAGGTAGAAAAACATGTACCGGGTATGAGATGGCAAAAACAAGACAGAAATATTATAATGTAATACATTGGTTATTGGTAGTACCTTTATCTTTGCTTTATAGAATGAGAGATGAAGTTAAGAAAGCAACCAATGAAGAAGATGGTGAGGAAGACAAGATTTTAAGTGAAATTGAAGAGGAGCAGGTTAGCTTTTATATGAAAAAGAAAAGTAGATTACTATTTTTTAACATCACTTATGTGTTTTTCAAGGAAGAAAAGAACAAGATTATATGCTAGAGGTTTATTTTTAGGACCAAAAGATCAAGGAAATAAATGATCTGTTTGCAAAAGTGGATGAAAGAAGAAGGGTGAGTTGAAAGTGAAAGAAACTTCAGACAACAATTGTTACCATAGTGATTGTCAGACTATTTATGGTCAAGTTTGCTTATTCCATTTGGTAAACACTGTCAATCTTTTATTATTTTTATCCAATTACAGAAATCTTTTTGAGTGATGAATAATAGAGGGATGTACAACTAACTATAAAAAATATTAGGGAGCAGATACAAGGAAGACATTTCAAAAATAATTTTTGCATTTGTATATTCTATTAGCTTCAATTTTTGCATTAACATCTTCCAATTTTCCAGGCCAGAGATGTTCCGGATTTCTTGTGCGGTAAAATTAGTTTTGAACTGATGCGCGATCCTGTGATAACACCGAGTGGAATTACGTACGACCGGAAGGACATTGTGGAACACCTCCAGGTAACAAAGAATTGGGTTTTTTTCTCACTCTGTATATAATCAACAGTTCATTGCACTAATTGAGTCATTATTCCTTGTTCAGTGGCATGTCCATCATTATTTGAAGGGGACAGAAGAAAGGGGGGGGGGGTCATAAAATCATTATATGAAAATCTCAAGTTATCAAAGTACCCATCATCTCAGAAATTTTAGGTCTAAAATTGCCACTTAAGTTTAATAGGATAGATCTGTTGCTGATATTCTTTAAATAATATTGAAACCTACATATACTGTGTGCTGTTGTTATTTATTGTACATTGATTTGTTTTTTAATTTGAACATTTCTTTCAGAGAGTTGGACATTTTGACCCAGTGACTCGAACAGACTTGACTCAGGATCAGCTCATCCCTAACCTTGCAATGAAGGAAATGATAGACAATTATCTAGAGGAAAATCCATGGGCCGAGGACTACTAGCACTAATTACATGTACATGTGATTATGCAACCTTCAAACCATTCCGTGTCTCCACTTTATGTTTAGGTGTTTCATGGTTTTCATTGATGCAGAGAATGAAAATTTAATTGATATCATTGTTTCAAATTCATGCAAGATATTTGCGTCAAGAATTTTTACTTTCATAGATCCCATTATTGAACATTTCAAATATGGCTGCATTTATTATAATATACATTGTTTCCAAGGAAACAAAATTATTATTGGGAACAGGAGTAGTTCAATATGTGCATATGTATGAAGAACTGAAAGTGAAATTTAAGTAAATGTATATACAATGTATATGTATTGATTATTCATAACAATTAAAATTTTATTATCCATGTACCAGGTACATAAACTATGAGCCTCCTGGCTAATTAGAAAGGATTTAACTTAAAGCTGACATGAATTCATAAAAGCATTTGGTCGCCATATTAGTTTCGATCATTCCTAAACTGCCACTGGGGTATATATATACCAGTTGAGAAAGTTACGGTCGGTTGCTTTCCGATCGAGGCATTCTGGTTGCATGGACTTTTAAATGCATGAACTACACATTGTAGTAAAATGTTTGTAAAAAAGAATAAAGGAAACTACAATCAATAAAACACAAAGTATATTTATTCTTTAAAAGAATTTCCAGGTATCCGTATTATTTTGCACAAATAGGCACTACATCCAACACAGAAGATAAATGATAGTATAAATCCAAGAAAGTAACATCGTTTCCATCGGTTTTTACATAAACACTCCGTTTCTAAAATCCATGCGGTCATTGACATTGCTCGATCTGCCACAGTGTGGGTTTGCACATGTGTGATGTTGTAACATACACAAGAAAACGTTTTACAATTATCGAGGATTTTTGAAATATGTGGCCTGAATTTCAGTCTGTCTTGTTTCGTTGTTCATGGGATATTCCTTACCAGTGCAGTTGTTGTCGTATTATTTTGTTCAAAACGCGTTTCTATAAGTCTTTTTGTCCAATGTAACGTGTTTGGGTGAATGAAATACCTGAATGCAGTGAAGCATGAATATTGCTATCGGCCTTATATAGGGGGTGTGTAGCGATGAGCAGAATAATAGAATTTGACAACTAATATGGCGGTTGTCGGAGATAATAGGGAAATGCATATTTATGAATTCATGTCAGCTTTAACTATTAAGCAGGGAAAACAATTACCTTGATAATTTAACTTGTTTATATTATCAGATGTACACATGTATAATATTATTATGTATATGTCATTTCTATGTATCTGTAATTAAATAAGTGTAACCATGCAGTCACTAGTTTAGATTCTAGTGAAGCTCACTCAGCTCAGTACACAGGCACCTGGCATTATAAATTTTTCTCATAATAAAGATAAATACCCTATAACTAATAATACACATAGTTATAGGGTATTTAATTTTATTTTCTCCTGACGTTATAAATTTTTCTCATAATAAAAAGAAATACCCTATAACTAATAATACACGTAATACACATAGTTATAGGGTATTAATTTTTATTATGAGAAAAATTTATAACGTCAGGTTCCTGTATATTATTAGCTCATCTGAGCTGAAAGCTCAAGTGAGCTATTCTGATCACATTTTGTCTGCCGTCTGTCTCTCTGTCTGTCCACCTGTCCGTAAACTTTTCACATTTTCAACATCTTCTCAAGAACCACAGGGCCAATTTTAACCAAACTTAGCACAAAGCATCGTCAGGGAAAGGGGATTCAAAGTTGTGAAAATTAAGGACCACGCCCTTTTATAAGGGGAGATAATTAGAAATTATTGAAAATTTTTGTGGGATTTTCAAAAAATCTTCTTCTCAGAAACCAATCAGCCAGGAAAGCTGAAACTTGTGTGGAAGCATCCTTAGGTAGTGTAGATTCAAAGTTGTTAAAATCATGAACATTGGGGGTAGGGTGGGGCCACAATGGGAGGGGGGTCGAATTTTTACATGGGAATATATAGAGTAAATCTTTAAAAATCTTCTTCTCAGAAACCAATCAGCCAGGAAAGCTGAAACTTATGATGAAGCACCCTCAGGTAATGTAAATTCAATGTTGTGAAAATCATGGCCCCCGAGGGTAGGGTGGGGCCACAATGGGGGTCAATTTTTTACATAGGAATATACAGAGTAAATCTTTAAAAATCTTTTTCTCAGAAACCAATCAGCAAGGAAAGCTTAAACTTATGTGGAAGCATCCTCAGGTAGTGTAGATTCAAAGTTGTGAAAATCATGACCCATGGGGGTAAGGTGGGGCCACAATGGGGGGTCGAATTTTTACATAGGAATATATAGAGAAAAATCTTCTTCTCAGAAAAAAATGAGCCAGGAAAACTGAAACTTATGTGGAAGCATTTTCAGGTAGTGTAGATTCAAAGTTGTGAAAATCAGGGTAGGGTGGGGCCATCAAATCATGACACCTGGGGGTAACATGGGGTCACAAGTGGAGGGGGGGGGGCACATTTTTACAGGAATATATAGAGAAAAATCTTTAAAAATCTTCTTCTAAAAAACCATTTGCTTAGAAAAGCTGTAACTTCAGACAGTTTAGATTCAAATTCGTTTAAATCAAAATCTTGAGGAGTAGGGTGGGGCCACATTGGGGATCCAATTGTACAAAGGAAAACATTTTAATTATTCACAAAAACTGTAATAATGTTATTACATATGGTTTACTTATTTGCAAGCATTTTGACATATTGCTGATTCTTTAAAATTGTTTAGACTCTAGCCCCTGGACGATTCTTGGGTCTCACAAGGGGTTCAAAGTTTGATGTAGGTTTATATCATATATATATATATATAAACAGTTGTTAAGGATCTTCTTTAGAACTGCAATGCTCAACATGTGATATGACTATAAAATCATTCTGTTAGAAAAAGGACTTGATTATAAACATAAGAATATCTTGGGGAAAATAGATTTTTTTATACAGGATCAACTTGTATTATACCACATTGTCCAGATATTTTGTATTATGACTCCATTAAGCTGATCTTATCATGTCTATTGTTGCTCAGGTGAGCGATGTGGCCCATGGGCCTCTTGTTAGTTATAGGGTATTTATTTTTATTACGAGAAAAATTTATAACATCAGGTGCCTGTGGCTCAGAAGTGTGATTCTCCATTAGTTATTTCTTTGACAGTTTTTAATCCCAACCCACTTATGTCTCTATCCTCAGAAAAGGTAACTGTAGATTCCTTAATAAAACTCGAGGAATTAATATCCGCGTAAAATCGCGAGAGCCCCATCTCGCGAATTTTAAAATCTCACTTTTATTTTTCAGACATATGTAAACTACATAAACATGATAAAACTAAAATAATAAAATTTCCTGATTGCATGTTCTCACGATTTTATGGAACATATGGTTGAATTGCGGAATTAAGTACTCGCGTAAAATAAGGAATCTACAGTGCTAATGTGGTAGAAAATGGGATCTGGCCATTCTTTTGTCATCTCCTGTACCATGAAAAATAGGAAACTTTAAGGGAAAAGTGTTCTCAACAAATTCATTTTTTTCTTCCTGTTTTTGGAGAGGGGGTATGTGGTTGTAATCGTGTCTTTTTGTTGTACATGTAGTGTAATTGAAAGGACAGATTTTGTGGGACCATGCCTTCTTTGATTATTGTTTTCTTGTACATTTAGATCATAATACACCTCATAGAAAATTTATTGTTTCCTTCTCACAACATGAATCATTTTGTTTTCTTTCTAGTCACATATGCAATGGGCAATGTTTACTATACATATCTGCAAGAGCACAGTGCTTTTGTTTTTCAGAAATCTGTGATATTAAAGAGGAAGAACTAGTTTTTTTTTTCTTATAATTTGGTAGAATGTTACACAATGATTAACGTGTATATACCAGAGTATAATTCAGATTTTTCTGTCTGTTCTGGGACTGTCTCTCTCTCTCTCTCTCTCTCTCTTGCTTTCTTCTCATATTTTATACAGTGTAGCATTCATATACATACAAAGTCAGTCATACAAATATAAAGTAGCTCAGTGGTGTAAATTTGGATGTCTTAGCAAAAGAACATGAAGGTTATATGGGGGTTTGAATATTTAAATGCAAACCGTTAATATATGGGGTTTGAATATTAAATTTTGTCCAAAATTTAAATTAATTTTGCATTGCACAGGAGAACTACCGTACATGTATGTACATTAACAATTTTTAAGAACCAGAATTTTTTCAAAGTACATGTATTTTGTAATCATTACAATAAAACCCAGACTGCCAGAAACCAGTTTGATGAAATAGAAGTATTATATACCGAGTATTCAATGGAGGAACACATTTATGGATTGATAACTAACAAACCAGAGTACACTTGCTGTCATAATTTGTCAAATTGATTATGACAGCAAGTGTACTTATAGTACTGGTAATTTCTTTATATTTTCAGAAAATAAATATTTCTTTCTCATATTTGGTATGTACATGTACTAAAATATGCCAATGACTATTTACCATTAGGAATGTATATACATCTTTGTTATTATATGTTGATAGTTTTATGGAATGTGCACTTGATAAATTGTACATCACAAAAAAATGTTCCATTCATTCTTATTGTTTTTTCAACATTATTCAAATCTTACCAATACAACACTATCATAACAGCTGATGGAATTTGCAAATTGAAATAAAATCACCTTAGTATATGACTTTTTCCTGGTTTTGTCTGGCAGATTCTTTTATTTCCCTGTACTCCAGCTCCTTATAATACTTCATTCATTTTGATACACCTGTCAGTTCATCTTGTGTTGATTCAAACTAAGTTTTTGTGAGCATCCTTGTGAATAATATCAAAGTTATAAGAAAACAAAACCGATACAGCTGAAGACATTTATTCTCATGTACATGTATATACACAAAGCAGCATATCCATGTATATGCACTCACGCTTACAATTAACTAGTATCACATTTTGCAAAAAATATGTCCAACATTGACAAAAATTCACACATCCTGTGTCACAACTAACAACAAACAGATGAATAGCATTAAAAACAAGATGTACACTTTTTTCTTCCAGAGCCATCTAGTGATATGAACTGCCCATACTTATAGTTTCATGATGTTATTCTTGACTAGTAGCAATTATACAAAAAAAAAAAAAACCCAACAATCCTAAACATGCAAAATCCTATTTTAAACAAAAAATCCTTCAGGCCAATGTACAAAAACTATGATCCGTTCATCATAATCATCAAACATGAAAAAATATGTGGTTATAATTTTTACAACAAGAAAAGTTTTAAATGGAAGATTACAAGGTTTCACTTATCCCTCTGCTTCTTGCAGCTTGAGTACATCATATATTATTTTCTCCATGAAACTACAAGGGGAAACCTAAGTTGCATGGTATAATTCTTTTATATCTAAAAGGAATACATTGTATGTTTCATTTTCTGGTAAGATAAACACCAGGTACATGTAACTTGAAACAAAGCAGGTTAATTATACAAAACAGCAGAAGTTCTGTAAAGGAGATAAAATTACAAAGACCAGTAATAACAGCTTAGAAATTTTCTTTCTTAAACTGTAGTTGCTTGAAACACATCGCAATATTTCATATATCCAATGATGAAAAAGCATAAAGGGAAGTTTCAGCTTTTTAAAAAGTTTACACATTGAAAAGATGATACCAGAAATAATATGCATATTTAAAACTGCAATGAATTTTCATTATAAGCATGTCTTTTGACAAAATTAACTAAGTAAAGAGATTTTTTACAATGGTTTACAATTTTTGATATTTTGCAAATAAATTTATGACAAAGAATGGACAGTTTTAGCACCCTTTGCTTCCATTCAAACCAGTATACTCCTCTTTCTATAACACAACTCAATCATCAACCAACATCTTTTGTAAAACCCACTCATTATTAAATCTACTACTAAGTCTTATTAATTACACAATCACATTAATGCAACTTGAGTATCTTCAGTAAGGAATTCAAAAATCAATACTAGATGCAACTTGTTTTGTACATGTTACTACTTGGATAAAATCACTGCTGGATAATAAAACATGCAAAACTCATTTAAATACATTTTAAGATATGATCAAAAAGAAATGATATGGTTTCATCAAACAGCAAAATTATTGATTTGCACTCGTTTTTCCATGTTTTCCCAGAGCCCACATCAGTATCTGCTCATACACACAAAATGGTTTTTTATGTGCAGTTTATTATAAATTATATAGGATGCATGTTCTTGCATATGCGTGTATATTTAAATGCAAATAAATATATACAGTACCATAATGATAAACAAAAGTTAATCCTGCAAGTATACTAACTTAAATATACAAAAAAAATAATTATTAAACAAAAAGGTGAAAACTTCTTTTTTCTATTTATTTTCTTCAATAAATAAGATGAATGTTAATCAATATGGCAAACAAAGGAAAAAATGTTAAATAATTCAACCACTCCAGGAAGTTTGAAATAAGTTTTGAATATTTGAAGACCTAGCTATGTTAAAATATCATACTAATTTTATTGGTCCAGTTTTTTTTGTAACATCATTTATAAAAATTCAATGCTCAGATTATTTTTTAACAGGTGTAGGAATGTCCAACAGTTTAACCTCCAATGCATGTTAAATACACATAAGACTGAACTTATTATATATAAGAACTACAACAGGTGTTAATGCCCGACACAACAGAAATAAGCAGGTAACCTGCACTGGAAAATACTACAGAATACAATAAGCTGCCATGAATTATAATGTGTCGCTCTGTATACTTATCACTTACAATTTCAATTACGGTACATTCAATAATTTCAGACGAAAAAAATATACAACATTTTCTGAATAATTGTTGAACAACTGTAACTATTTTCCTTTCCATAGAATACTGCTAAACTCAACCATTACAACAGTAAATTAATAACTGTTTATTAAAATGTCACAACAGAAGCACATACATGTATTTTTAAACTGACTTACATCTGACTGAACTCTTATTAAATACATATGTAGTGTACAAAACAAATTTACATGTACATATAGCATGGCTGTCTAAAGGAATACTCAGCAGGGCCCCTAATAACATTGCTCATCATTTTACTTTTAAAATCTGAGCTTCACGAACTTAATACAGTGTACAGCGTTCTATTTACCTTATATTGATGGTAGTCTTCATCTTGTGAAGATAAAACAAAATCACTACACTGTACAGTTCTTCTTAAGACTGTGTCGTAAAGACTGTGTGTTGCTTTATAAAGATCATCACCTCTCTTTACCGTTAATCTTCCTACATCATGCATCTTTTTCCTATTAAAGTTTCTTATTTCAAGTTAAAACCAAAAGAGACAAACATTCTAATTGCAGCACATACGTGTATCTTCAAAAATGGAAATATTTTTCGGTGAGATTGAAATGGTACTGTTCATGCACAAATGTTCAGAACCTATCAATAATTCAAAATACAGTACAATGCAAATTAGTATTTAAAAATCAGCTTCTTTTGGAACTTGGGATTCAATATATCTTTCTTTTCTTGACTTGAAACATCTACCGGTATTAACAAAGACAAGTTACGGTAAGCAGATTTTCGAAAGAAAACGGGACAAGTACAATCACCAAATGCATAAAATCACCAAATGCATAAAATTGTTGAGAAATAACAAAATTACTTTTGGATCTGTTGGGTTTTTTAAATGTATTAAAACCTTTTGATTCTGGATTTTTCTGTTTCAAGGACTCTGCGTATCGAAAGCAGATAAGTATCAAATAAGCAACAGGCAAAGACCAATCAGAAAAAGGTTAATTAGTCAAAGCATTTTAAAAAAAGGGACAAAACACAAAGTCAAAATACTCAGGGTAAATGGATTCTTTTCCAAACAGTGATAAAAACGACTAGATATCTTCATTGCAGTGATACCTTCTTTGCAGTATTTCAAGCTCCATGTGAATACAAGACAAATTTAAAAAATCCCTCTAACTCGCAAAAATAATTATGGAATGATCCAAAAAACACTGTCATAACAACTAACAAGCTCAATATTGATGGCAATAACAAGAATGCACCATTCAAACAAAACAAATCCCAGAATCCCCATTGAACTCTGTCAGGGTGGCATTCGTAAACTCCCTACAGGTGACAGATGGGATCCTTGGCATTGGTGTGCCCATATCTTAGCACCACAAGTGTTCTACACATGGCAAAGGACAACAGAATCATCACAGGCAATAGCTCTCCCCGTCTCCTTCATGTTTTATCACTGCGGTCTGAAAAGCTACTTGGTCTGGCAAACTTTTCGGAGCTTGGCCTATGTTTCTGTAATAAATTCATACAGAAAAGTGTTATTACTAATAAATTAGGGACTATTTGATTCATTTTCTTAACTTTTTTGAATACATTTCAATATAGATGATAAAAGAATGAATGGTCTCTGCACTTACGTGTGGATGATTAGGGCCTGTCTGCATGGCCATGTGACCATGAACTGGAGGTGAGGTCCCCGGCATGTGGGAGGGGGGATGGAAGGGTGATGTCCCTCCACCCAGACTTCTCCTCATTGGACTCGGAGGACTGAATGCTGGGTAATTTCCTCCTAAAAAACACATTATTTAAATTCTCTGTGTAAATCAATTATATGTTCAATGACGTCAAAGGAATTAATAATTTAATGGCTGAAACATGTTTATCAATAACTGAAAAAAATATCCAGGTATTTTATTAGTTTTCAGGTTTAATGAGCAATATTCTTGGAAAGCAAGTTATCAATCTTGTATGACCCATGTCAGGTAAGGTGGTCCACACCTTACATACCTGGGGACAACGGCCGTGACGTGTTTGGAGAAGCGTAAGGAATGGGACTAGACACTGTTCGGGGTCTGGTGCTGTGAGCAGGATCCTGATGCTTGGCCATTTCATTAAAATGCCTGAGATTAAAAAATAATACAAAAATATAAACCACAAGGAAAAGGGTCAAACAACAACAGAGCGAATCAATATAAATAACTCTTATTAACAATGTCATTTACATTCACTATTCATTTCCAGTTTTATAGAAGCTTTAAATTTATAATTTTTTTTTAGGGGGGGGGGTGATATTAGACAAGTACTGAGTAATTGAAAGACGCACAGTAGGCAATAGACTTGAGCATTCTTCAACAAATTGCTTTAAAATACTACCTTTCGTCATCCATCTCTAAGCTAGATTCACTTTCTGACAAGTGGCGGCACAAGTTCTCTCTCCTCTCCATCTCAAGTTGTAACTTCCTCTGTAATCTAAGATTTTCTTCCCTTATGTGTTTTTCCTCCTGTGCATACTGGGCCATCTTTTCCTCATCTGAATACGAAAGGAAAAAATGCACTAGTTTTACATTCATCCTTTGAATGCAATGAATATCAAGCCACTTATGACAAACAAATGGTAAACTAAAATACATGGTCACATAAATTCTTTATTAGCAATAATATACAGATGAGGGGGTAAGTCTACAAATGAGCATTCTGAACATCCTTCAATTATTTATTATTCAAGATAAAATTGAGACCACTACATGGAGTATAATTATCAAAAAACAACAGACATTTTGGAACATTTCCTGACAATTCACTGTTGAATTGCTACCATTACAAGGCTTCTATGTGCATGCCAAGAGAAACTAAAAGTGAAATCAATCAATATCCTTTGGTTATCTAAGTATACCATACCATACAATACATACATTTAGATACAATTTAGATACAATAAGCTTGAAGCAATGCAAAAATGAAAATGAGTTTTTTAGTCTGGAAAGGTAACCATATTACATATTTTCTATTTTATTGAAAACTGCAATCCACCACCTAAGATTACATGGTCAAACCGAGAAATGTTATTTCTAGTTTTACGTGGCCTAATATATTTCTATACATAAATACTGAAATCAGAATTGATATTTCAGATAAATAGAACCCTCAGGAGACTCACGTTCAATCTGTGCAGCTCTGAGCATGGACTTGAGACTGACTACTTCTTTGCGGAGTTTAGCGATGTGGTCAGTGATGTTCTGGGCAGTGTCCCCATTGTTGATGTCCCGTGGGGACGGGGGACCAGTCACAGGCTGGTCCAGCTTCTCTTGCAGTAGCCTATAAAAGAGCACCAGATAATTAGAGTTTGACTACAGAACTGTTTAACATGCATGTTAAGTCTTAGCAAAGAAATTCTTCATCAAAAATGCACAACAGAGGGTTTATATGAATCATTCTTACACAAATGCAAGTAGTTATCCAGTTACAAGGGAAAATCAAAGTACTGAAGTACTGACAGTTGATTTTATCCATTATTATTTATTTTAAAATCAATGATATGTTATTTTGCATGGCAAATTGTTTCTAATCTTTATTAGAATCACGCACATTTTTTATAATATGAATTCTTGGACTTTTCCGACAAGAATTTCAATATGAATCATGTTGTGTGATATTTAAAGATAGAATTAATTCCATCAAACTATGTATCAGTAATCAAAATATTTCTGGAAAATTGTATGGATCCAAGCAATATTGAACTCTAGTCTCGTTCAACCAGATACTCAGCTGTCGTCGTTAAACTCCGACAAGCAAGAGAAACTTTCTGCTGAGATTTACAGAGACAGCTGAGCGTCGGGTTGAATGAGACTATATTGAACTCTGGTGTAGGAATACATGCGACTACAAAAAATATCTAAATTGTTCGTACCATTTAAAATCTGACTATTTTCAAGGTATTTATAAATAAGTTTCCTTGAAAAGCAATGCTTCAGCATCGAATTTATCAATTATTTTCAAGAACTAAGTCTTGTCAGCGGTGATGATTTGTGCTTAGGTCCAAACACTGTTTCACTTCCAGTTTGCCAGAGTAACTGCATAGGAGAGTTGATTAAAATCACCTCCAAAAAATAGGATTGTGCTGTTTGACATTTATCATAACTTGTGATTAAGAAAGCTTATTTGAAATGATCATTCTGTTACTATACCAGTGCACACACTTCAACAATTAAGTTTTTATCAATGTTTTTTCAAATCCACATGAATGACCAAAACCGCTGTCTATTGAGTCTGCTTCATACAGAGTTTGCTCCATATGTTAAATGGGCATGGTCATGATTTTGGTCAAATTTTATTTTTCTACTTTTATTTTTTAAAATGCTTTAGTAATGCATTTGTATTGCAGCCAAAATTTGAGTGTTAGTCGTAGAGCTACAAGCAAGATACAGAGCTTACAGTTCTCTGTTATGTAAACAAGGCTCATACCATGTTTATTTAACTATGCATTGTACATGTTTTGATTTACAACTACCATTATAACCACCCCTGTACTTGCAATACAGAATTGTGAAATTTCCTCTCAACAGATAAGTGATTGAAGTACCAGTATGGTAGCTCAGACTCAAATAAAAACAGGGTTGCAAACAACTATAGATCATTACTTTGAGCTGTTCAGTTTCATTGATTTATGATTATGTTTCAGTAATGAATACAAATTATATTCTTTCAAGGGTATATATTTCCTGTTTTATGTCCTTTTAAGATCATGGACCATATCCTAATACCCTTAAAAGGGAGAAAGTCATACAAAGAACTAGCTAGGTTAATGAATGCAGTACCGGTACATAAAAGGCATACATACTTCATAAAGCTACTCCATAATTAGAGACATTATGAAATTATTAATTTCTTTAAAACATTTTTCTGTTGTACCGATTTGGATGACTGAGAAAAATTACACCTTGAACTAACTATTTCAAATTCCTTTAATAACTTAAATGAGTCAGAAATATATTTACATCCAACAATATTTACATTCAGTTTATATTTCCCCTTATGTTTGCATTGGAAATCTGCAACGTTCAATTTTCTATGAATACACTTTGATAATTCATGCGCCATGTGCACAAATATAAACGTCTTCACGTGTTTTGAGTATATTTATTTTTGTAAGATTAAATGAAACCTTCAATCTTATACATAACCAATTTGATATGTTTTTTTGAAAAATAATCTTTTAATTATATCTGCTCCTTCATAAAAAGATTTTTCTTTACAAAGTTTCTGGCACTATATTTTTAGTCGCGGAAGCGAACTAAATAACATGTTAATATGGCTGTTCCATGTATGTTTCATATCCCTGACTGAGAGCGTATATAATGGCTTTACAGCGACAATACACATATATTTCATAAAAATAGACATCAGTATGAATATAAATATAAGCATTGAATGCTTATTTTTGGATGTCATCGGTCCTGTAACACACCAAGCGGTGCAGACAAATTATCGTACCGCGCTAACATGCGGTATTCAATTTGTCTACACCACTTGGTGTGTTACAGGACCGATGACATCCAAAAATAAGCATTCAATGCTTAAATTAATAGATATTTATGGTGAAACTGCAGGACTTGTAAACAAATGGAAAAGTCAAGACTAATAAAGCTTTAGGGAGCAGGAATATGGAAGAGAATCATTATTTCTTTAAGTATCTATTGACATGCAAAAGATCATATACTGTACCAATCTGCTCTATGACATCTTGCAAAATATGTTTATAAGACTTGTTAAAGAATCCTTGTAATCATATCAAAGCCCCAAGAGATAAAAGAAGAAGAAATCATTGAATAACAACTAATTGGTTTTTTTCCTGGAGGGGGGAAAAAGCAGTCTTAGACTAGAAATAATTGATAGATATAGAACCCAAGAGACTACCATTTAAATTATTTTGATCTTCTACGCATTTCCTTGAATATCTTTCTTGTTTTGCATAATTATTGATGATTATGATGAATGCCAACCTTTTTTCGGTCTCCAATTTGTCCATTCGTTTCCAGAGACGGTTCACCAAAGACTCTTGCTCCTGCTCCAAAGCATTCTCCAGTTCCACCTTCTCTCTTCGTAGCTGCACAAGCATGAAAAAAATTAAAAGTTCAATGACACCATGGTCTTTATAGATCAAAATGTTTGCCTTTGTTGTATCAAATGGCAGTCTTGTGATTTGAACATAAATGTAAACATCCGTGTTATTTTATTGTCCTTTGTTTCTTTTCATCATTACTCATTATCATTATATTCATGATCACTAACTTTTTTTTTAAAAATACGGTAAATTCATTTTCATATGAATATTTGTCATCGCTGGCTTTTACAATAAAAGTGTTGACATAAAAATTAATATTATATGAAGTATAGCTTTATCAGCAGATAAGCAACCTCATGCCCACAAACTCTTTTTAAATTAATCAATTTTAAAAGGAGTAACTGTCACAGATACTCTTACAATTATGAATCATTAAAATCAAAAATTAATGTGTACAGTGTTAAGTACAATATCCACAGATAAGCCACATCATGACAGCATGTCAGATTATGGGTTTTTTTTCCCCCTCTTTGATTTGAAATTATTATTTCAAATTTATTATTTGTGATTAACTTGTCAGGTTTCTTAAATTTATTTTTTAATTCTTCAACCATTTTATTTTGACACATAAATACTCTTAAATTCTTAATTGAGTATTGAGTACCGTGTAATGATGATGGTGATAGAATGGTACAATACTAAAAATACATTTATACAAAAAACCTAAAAAATAAAACATATCCTGTACTACACCATTACACAAAGTGCACTTGAGATATAAATAGCATGATGGCAATAAATAAACCTGTGTGAAAGTCCCAACCCACATATGATTTCTTTGGTGAAAGACAGTTTAAATAGACATATGACCTTCAACCAGCATCAATAAAAATGCTCTCTCTCTCCTCTCTCTCTCTCTCTCATTTTAATAACTGGATTGCACTTAAAGTTTCTCTTTCTCTAATATGACTAAGATCATTCTATGACATAATCAAGATGTTGTCCTTATTCAAACATACAAAACCTGCAGTAAAATCTCCACATGATTGATTTGAAGTAAAACCTAACCAAACCTATACATGTTGCCACAGAAATACAATTGCTTTGTACATGACAAACAGAAGAGTTCTATTTACCTGTTCCAGTGTGCTCTGCTTGGTCAGGGTTTCTCTCTCCAGTTTCTCTATCTTCCTCATCAGCTTGTTAACCTGGTACTCCTGCTCTTTCTCCAGGGTCTGCTCAAGTTCCACCTTTTCTTGTCTTAACTGAAATAAACAGAATATACATAAAATCAGACAGTGTTTTACATCATTTCATGTGGACATGCATAAATGCTACAGACAAGAGTTCTCTCATTTTTTCCCACAGCATGCACTACTTATTTTATATTTAGAGGAAAAGGGGGGTGTGAGCTATTCATGCCAAATTTGACTACTTTATAATTCTGATACATTTTCATGATATGATTTGATACAATGAAATTATGATTGTGGTCATTTAATCATTTATATCATTCTCTATCATGCTAACGTTATTCTAAAAATCCCCCATTGTAATACATATGACACATCAAACCTTTTAAGAAATGAATTATTGTTGCAAGACAAGATAGGGATATCATTTCATAGAACAAGTGTAAAATACTTCGAAGAACATATTTTGATACTCTTAACATCCTTCATGGCTGGAGAGCTGTACAAATATTATGACTAAAAGGGTGTTTACCAAATTAATCTTTACAAGTCCTTAAAATTTTATGGCTTTGTTTCTTAAGAAAAGGTTTTAAACCTTATCAACTGATTCTAAAAATGAAAAAAATCTTGAATAGCCAGACTTTAATATGTTCAGTGAGCAGTTCAATGTCTGGAGTCACTCACCCTTTAATGTCATTGACATCAACAAAATAATCTAAATATCAATACTATTTATATCAAATAGTAAATTCTCCAAAGATTCCTAGCTATATATTTACATGATTCAACATTCTACAGTACACAGAAAATTCACTATAGCCTTACATCAATATCTCTTCTCAATTCTGGCTGAAGTGCCAAAAATTTGCTAATATGTAATGTCAAGCACTTGTTTGGGCTATATACATATATTTTCATTTTGTCAAGCCATGATTTCCTGACAATTCAAGATACATACCTGGTGAAGTTTCCTTGACAGATCATTGGTCAGGAACTCTTCCTCTTGCTCATAATTCATGGCCAGGGCCTCTTTTTCTTTCTTTAGAGATTGTATTTTCTTCAGCAGGGTGTTGCTAATAAACTCCTCTTCTTGCTCAGCCCTGGCTTGCTGAAGTTAGAATTTTATAAAATTCAGAATACATGTAGGTGTATTGTAAAATCTGTTTATTGTATCATCATGAAATAACTTCCAGAATACAACAGAATTTTACTTGACTTTTTCATAGCTTAAATTTCCTTGCCCCACTATGGACTCCAGGGAATTCAAAACAATAATGAAAACCAGATACTGTACTAACAAAATTCTGGCAGTAAATGATGCTAAATTTTAATGTGGCCCCATATTCAATCTAATGTTTCTAAAATAGGTTCATTTTAGTCATTTTTTGTGTTATATATTTGTCAGAGACTTGAGAATTGATGGTCAATTGTAAAAATGTCTGACACAATTTTTCTCTTTTCAATATTCTTTTTCTCTCAAGCTAATCAAATTTTCCTATTGATACACACTAGCTGTATCTCATCTCTTTTTGTGTCACTTCCCAAAATAGAACCTATTGGCATACAGTGGATTTCTAATCTTTCAAAAATGTTTACCTGCAATAAAATATTTTAAATAGTCTTATCTTTAAGAAGTTTTAGCTGTGTATTTTTTTCCTGCATATGTCTAAATTGATTAATACTTCTAACTGTGAAAGATATTATAATGAATAATCTCTTGAATATCTCTTGCAAATGGAGAGCTTTAAGCTCCTCCATCCTCTTCCTAATCATGTTCTATCAGATTATACTGAGATAATCTTCATGAAATGGCCATATAAATAATCCAGTTCAAAATCCTTCCTTGCCTTCTTCTTCGATGATAGTACATTTTAAAGAATCTGTAAACAAGTCTGGGTTGAGAAACTACATAAACAATAGAAAAACTCCCTTGTACCTATCTATGTGAAATGTTGAGTAAACTGTCTAACATGCATATCCATTTGCAGAATAGTTCACTAGGGAATTTCTTTAGAATGTTGTAAATTCTGAACTTCCGTAAAACACTGGGGGTTTCTCAACATGAAGTGAAATACCACCCAGTCATAACACTTCCAAACAGACATACACTGATCAATAATGAATATTTTCAAAATCCAACGCAATTTATTTCTGTCTACTCTGAGTCTGGATCATTTATTCACTCAATACACTGCCTCTGTAATTCAGCAGATACATACAAACTTACATTAGTTATTATTTCAGCTTTGCAAGTAAACTACAGTAGATGTATACAAAAACCCAGTTTTCTCATTGTACACTAGTCAAACTTGATGAATACTTAAAGAGCTAAGTGGACATGGCAGTCTTGCCATAAGAAATAGAGATATAAATGGTTCAAGATGCTGCAATTGTTCAGTATCTCTTGGTTTTGAAAATTCATGTCCCATTCCACATTAAAACTATCTATAGACATTAATTTCCCTAATGGCATGAAGGATAGCCACCTCTCAAATATTAGAACATTAAGAAAGATCATGCAGTGTTCAAATATCTAAAATATTGGTGCATCAAAACTGAGAACAAAACCCAAATACCTTATAATTTATGAATATGACCTGTGCATCTAGTTAACCAGTAATATAACTAGGTCTTACAGTTTTGCAAGTAATAAGAGTGCACAAAAATTTGTTATCGGTAGAATTTCTCATTTCTACTCAACTGACACCTAAAGATTTAGATTTTCTGTGGATAAAATCAATATAATAAACATGTTTTCCTGGGAAATACACTTTAACACTGTTGGTGAGCAATTTTTGTAATAATTCACATGGATGAAAAATAAAGGTACTGGTAATTTAAGATTTGCAATTTGTCTGGTCTTGGTGGGGTGCAAATTACTTGTCAAGAATAATCTATATAATTTCTACATCTTTCCTCTATAATGTTTAACTTTTACAGTGAACATATTGCTATGGTCTTTTATAAGTAACCAACTATTTCATGCTGCTGTTTTCCTGCATTAACAATGAAATAATTGATCCTATTATGAGTACGAGAATACAGATAGAAAGAAATTTGATCATAAGAATCACACTTAAAAGAAAAAAAAATACGGACACTTGATAATCCAAGTACGGTAACAACTTCATTTCCTTTTTCTCCAACTCCATATTTTACACAATGTAGTTGTTTATGTAACAGTGAACATTCAATTATTGATGACACTTCACAAGATTGTTATCAATAAATCTATGCAGTCACATGGTTTGATGGGAAGATGACATCACATTGAGCAACCTGCTCTAGTGACTACCTAGTATGTATATACAATGTACATGTACATACCTACATGTAACATTGTAATACATTTCAGCCCAGGGGCTGTCAGGATATGTTAATTCAATGTTTTATTTTATAACAATCTTCTCTTCTCCAGGTTAAAATGATTTTAAAATAATGTAAGTAGGAAATATATCTGGACTATGTATTGGAATAATATTTACTCCTATTGGTATTCAAGGGAAGGCATACTATACAATACTTTCAGGCAACAGGTCAAATATACTCTATCCAAGGTTCTTCAATCCAACCCTTTTTCTTTGAAATTTTTTCAAAAAAAGCATGTACTTTGATGCTAAACTATGGTATATTCATTTATTAAGATTCTAGAGATACATCCAAGATTTCTGTTTTGAAAAGTCCTTCAGAGGGCTCTACCTTGCCAAATTGAAGGACATACATTGCAATGAACATCAGTGAAGCCATATGATATTGTTCAATTGAACAACTGTGCATGGTGTTCCGAAAAGTCCTGAATGTCATAATCAGTGTTTTCCCTTTATTTCAAAGTAAAGGGTTAAAGATCAGTTGTTAGAGGCCAAGACTTGATCTTAATGAACAGAACTCGAAAAAACAATTTTTTTTTTAATTTTTGATTTCTTAACGGCATTTTTAACGGCCGGTAGCCGGTTTAGGGAAAACACTGCATAATTATAGATCTAGGCAAGAAATATCAATTTTTCCGGGTAAAGAGATGAGACATGTTGATGAAGTCATCTTGTGCTTTTCCTTATTTCAGTTCTTAACTGATATGTATGTTTACATCATATTTCATTAATTGTTTGGAAAAAACACCAACATCTTGTATTTTGGTGAATGATAAATAACTTTGTTTATTGTTATCAATGGTCGTTTGTGTGTGTTGGCAACAAGAGTTTATTACAGTAGGGTCGTTGACACTTCTTAGACTATCACATGTTGGGAAAGTTAACTTGTGGCCATGCCAGAGTATCTTAGTCCATCGACATGCACCTTCTCTTATGACTCATTATATATTCATCTTGCGCAAGATTGCGCCAAACGATACGATCAGACCATGACAGCTTTGTAAACTTTTAAAATAGATTCCGACTTACTCGAATTGTTACCACAGATATACAATTATACGTAAAAATAAATATAAAATACTCACAATATTTACGCTGGCTTTTTGAAGTTCTTTCTTTTCTTCTTGCAGGGTCTTGCATTTTAACTTGTAAGTTTCCAGTTCCATTTTTAAAACCCGGTTTTCTTGTTGAAGTGATTCAATCCTCTTTTGAAGCTGCTCAACAGCAGCTGGTGACGGTGGTTTGAGCGTAGGACCACCATCGATAGAGCTCGTATCACTCTCCAACTCGCTTGCACTGTCCGCCATAGTTATTTGTTTGGCTCCAAACTCAAACAACGTGTGGAGCCGCAACACGATATTTGAACAAAAACATTTTTATTTCATAGATATCGAATCACATCGACTAGAAAATAAACAGTTCATAAGCAATTTTACAAGAGATATATTCGATTGGGAAGATTAAAGTTTATTTACATTACAATCGAAATGCGAAACTAAAGGCCAGTGGAAGCGACATACTGGCGCGGAACTAACATTTTTCCGGCGACATAAAACTTTCTGTCCCTGTAACGTTATGCAAGTTATTTTTCTATAGATTGGGTAAACATGCAAGAAAAGTTTGCATAATTATCAGCAACATGTTGATTTGCAAGTAAAGCAATTCCAAAAAAAGTAAAAAAGAAAAATACAGTATCCAAGATGCAACTCATTTTTTGAAGTCGACACGCGATAATTATGCAGGCACACAGCATCGTTTTTTAAAGGGGGGGGGGGGGCAGACTCATCCAAAAAAAATTTCACAAGCAAAAAGAAAAAAAAGGGGGAAAATACAACGTTAATTTCCTTCCTTTCACTTCAATTCTTTACATGTTCACCAAAAAGTGGGTGGCCAACTCCATGTTAATTCACTTTTAATTCACATGTCGACGTAAATATAAGTTGCATTTGGCATGTTAGAAGTCCCATGTTTGCAGTTATTGATAATTTTTTTTTTTTAATTCGTATCTTTTATTATTAATTTTTTCTTGTATGTCAACCTAATTACGTTGCATGTTAATGTAATTTATAGAAAAATTATTTCCATTCAGAAGACAGAGAATTTAAATTTACGAAGACGTTATGCACGTATTATTAAATTTTAATTATCTTGAATTTTCATAATTAAGTTGCATGTCAACATAAATATTTTGGATATGTTTAACATTTAATAGAACTTTAAAATTTATCAATTTAAACTTAGACCTTTACAGTTTTTAGTTAAATTTAGATTGATATATTGTAAAATTTTGATTTAATCTATGGACATAATTAAATTGCATGTTGACATAAATTTGTTGTGAGTAGACATTTGCATGACATCAAATTTATCTCGCGCATATCAATAAAAATAAGTTGCAGGTCAATAAACACAAGTTGCATAATGCATTCTCAAGGTCCCATTTCGGCAATATTTGATAAAAAAAAAATTTTAACTGACAAATTTTTTAAGTCGTAAAATTTTTATAATTATATTTTTTTTGCATGGCAACATAGTTATGTTGCAAGTAAACATAATTATCTTGAATCTCGATATAATCATTTCAAAATTACTTGCATTTAAGAGGTAGGAATATTGATTAGCCACAAGATAATATTTAAATACATTTTTTCCAATACTAAAGGGAAAACATGCCATGCAATAGATATGATAGAATATGGATTTGATTTGATTTGATTTGAACATATTTTATTGTGTACATTACACAAAAGGATCGGAAACAAGTTCTTACAACTTACATGTTCCTCTCCTAATGATAATACATACAATATATACAATTGTCAAAGTGATATTACATGTTACTTATACTTATTGACTTTGTAATAGCAATATTCATAAATATGCATTTACAAAGTATTTGCGAATATATAGTAAATAGTGTTGATATACAGTATAATAATAGAAGAAAAAAAAACAAGAGAAAATTAATTATTTAATCTTCCAGACTCTTTAATAAAGTTTTGAACTGCTGAAAAAATAAAGCAGTTTGTATTGTAAGACAAATTGTCACTACCCCAAAGAAACAAATGTGAATTAATCAAAATTGTTTCTTCAAGCCTATCAAAAAGTAATTCAAATAGATTGATTCTAGCATTTACATAATTCTTGCATACAAAGAAAAAATGATAAACATCCTCCTTTTGACCACAAATACAATTAGGTGATTCAATAATGTTTCTTCTGTACATATCATAATTCAAAATGCAGCTGTGTCTCAATTTGGTATGCAAAATATTAATAGTGCGTTTACCAAATGAAAAATATTTCGGAGGTTGAGGAATACTTTCAGTAATATTTTTCTTGAATATGTTGAGAGACGTTGCTCCCCTAACTTCGAAATTGAGAGAATTCCATTTCCGAATAGTGTCAGGTACAAAAGATTTTTTTTATAAAGTTCTAATCCTAATTGGAACAATATAATTTTCGCTATTTCTTGTGTGATATATTGAGACATTTTTTGTTACAGGAGGAATAATGTTGCTCAAGTACTCAGGTACTTGTTTTTTATGAATTTTAAACATGGCTATTAATTTAGCCTTATTACGTCGACTGACAAGAGGTTCCCAGACAGTTTCTGTGTAGAGAGATTCTACAGATGCTAAAATGGGTAAACCAGTAACAATCCTTGCAGCACTTAATTGAACTTTTTCTAATCTCTCCATGTCAAACATATTACAACCGTCCCATAAGCATATCCAAGAACTGGTCTAATAAATGTGATATACATTTTTGATAAATTAGTTCTACCTAGAGTAAACTTTAGTTTTTTCAAAAGTCCTAATTTTTTATATGCACTGTTTACTATATTATTAATATATTGAGAGCAACTTAAATCATTAGAAAAAAGTAATATTGAGACCAACTTAAATCATTAGAAAAAAGTAAACCAAGATGTCTGTGGGTTGAAACATAGTCCAGTTGACACCCTTGAAAAAATAACCTTGGAAATTCTTTCACACGTTTCTTTGTGAAAAAAAACAGCTTTTGTTTTAGACGGATTAAATTTCAATAACCACTTGTCAGACCAGTCGCTGAGAATACAGCAATGAAAATTTCAAATACATGTAAATTTGTTTTACTTACATGTGTATAGCAATGGCATCAACACATATTTTTGTGTGAAAGTCCAAAATTTGTGAGTTACGTCAGTAGTGTAAAAAAAAAAATAAAAATTAATATGTCTGCAGGAACAAGAGAAACATTTAGAATCGTTTTAACAAGAGCTTGGACTTTCGGTAGAATTTTACCATCTAGTTTGCTCATCCAGACAAGCTCTCAAATATTGAGCACATTTCTTCTAGTTCGCTATAAAGAGAAACTCATTAATATTCATAGAATGTCAAAACCGGAAAGGTTTTTGCCAAAATCTGCTATGTTGTGTGAAATTGATGCTGTTTCAACGAAACATACATCCCTGGATGAAGTCGGACAAATGACATTGTGTTCAATGTATTCATATCTATTAGCCAATGACTGGACATTTAACCTTAAATAGACCCGCCTTCATCAAATCGGAGTTTTTCACGTACTGCCCAAAGTCCAAGCTCTTGTTAAAACGATTCTATTCATTTCGGTATTTCAAGGAACGAAGAATCTGTCTATTTCCCATTTCCATGCGTCTTGTTCTGTCTCGTCAGCACCAATACCGAAAACTCGATTTTTTTATCGAGTCGAATATCTTAGAAGTTCACGGTTTATCGGTGTTTTTAAACCATATATATGCATATTCTAATGTGGATTGTTTGATTTCAGCTTTTTCTTTAATCTGTGATTTGATATGCTCTTTATTTCGAACTATTTATAGGCTTGGAAATGTATGGATGTTATAATATATCTCTCATATTATACATCTTTACAATAATTTTTAAAAAGAACAAATTTCAAAAGAAACTGAATGTGGTGTTAAGTGGTACTAGTAACTTACTACATTTATTATGGAATTTTCTTTACCAAATAACAGTTTATATATTAAATAATCATTACTAAAAATTTAAGGTGAATCTGATTGCTATTACGTTGACCAAAAAGCCTCCTTAAATTAGTTTGATATTTACATCCACTAAGTATGATTTCCTCTATTTGTTACAAAAATTGATTGTAATTCACTGCTGTATATAAACCGACAGGACTGATATCTACACGATCCAGTTCTAACCAGTTTATCAATAGGAACCTTCAGCAACCAAAGAAAAATCACGGACTGCACGAAATAATCATGATGAGTAGACTCAAATGAACATATAAGACGATTTGGCTATTTCTTTTATCTAACGTACTGATGTACATTAACAATTAATAATTTAGTTACTTTTACTTACTTTTTACGATCAATTCATTAATTTGTTAAAAGAAAGATGTAAAAATAAACAATATAATGCATCTTTTGATGATTCGTGCGGGTTAAGAAGGTAGCGATCATTGCAGAAAAAAAATAACATGTTATTTTTTTCCGCAATGATCGCTACGTTTAATTTTTTCTGCAATGATCGCTACCTCCATATCCCGCATGAATCACCAAAGAAAGCATTCTGTTGTTTAAATGACTATTCATTGGGTAAAACGCTTCACTAGACTAAACGGTATATATTTCTGTAGACGGCAAGTTGCAAAGGACAGGGGCGTACAGGGCGTTGTATATCCCCCACTTGGAGCAATAAACACGAACGATTTTCGATTTCAGTTAAAATAATAATTTTTGGCTTGTAAGCATTGTTTATAGTATAAATGTTATGGTGTGAGTCAAACATATGCTTTCATTCTGTAAACACGACAGATATGGGTTTCATAATTAAGCTGCACAGCGTTTTATGGAAAATCTTGATCATTAACTGTTCTAAATTGCAAATTTTAGGTATGAATGGGTCTTGACTCCATCCTAAAAGTACTTATATTTAAAGGAAAAGTTTTTATTTATTTTTATTATTTATTTATTAAAATGGAGTCTAGACCCATAACGGGTCAAAGTTCGATGTTTTCACCAAAAACATTTCACTTTTATTAATTTATTAATAATTGTCAAACAATCCAAGTTATTCACCGTTCCTGTAGTGTATCATCGTAACTCAGTGAGATAGGCGGAGCCTTACTGGATGAGAGGGTGTTCGAATCTTAGCCGACGTTTTATTTTTAATTTCTGTGGTTTTAAGTAAATAATTTAAAAAAAAAATTATTATATTTTGATTTTAAATATTTAATACGCTCTAGATAACGATAAAAAATGCGTAATGTTCATGTTCTGTTCACACAATGTCGCATAAAAATAGCTCCAGCACAGATATGAGAATATGATGTTAATGTTTAGAAAATAAACTAATAAAACAAACGAGATAAGTACAAAGTATAAATGTATAATTGTTAATTTGTCAGAGAATGATGTTTTACATTATACATATATTGATGTACACTTTCAAATGTAAATTTCTTTTTTATATGTACGTATGCCATTTCAACATTCTGGGTGCGGGGGATTTGTCAGGCATCGTACGCTCTTGTCCTTTTGGCGGCAACATGGCGGCAGAATGTCGTAACTTCTTTTTTATTGTATTTCTTTCTTCAACTTCATAACGTACAAAATGTCTTTACATTTTCTTCATAACACTGAGAAGTCTCACTGTATGTAGATAACGTTGCCGAATAGCTGTCGAACACGCTCAATTTCTCTTTTATAGCTTTCCTCTATTCCAGAAATGGTAGGATTGGGCTTTTGATAATACAGCGCTTGCATGCAGATGAAAGCGTTATAGATCGACTATTATTAATAGAACTTACTAAGAACAAGGAGTAAAATCAATATACTAAATAAAAGCAACAAACACAGATATATTTCTCAATTTATTGATTGATGAATAGTAATACATGTACTATTTGATACATGAAAATTGATAATCTTGACCAAGACATTAAGATATAAAGTATGAAAATAATAATAAATTAAAAAAAGAAACAGGTACCATATTACAGTGTATTGTGACATCAACACATTTCAGAAAGAAATTTTAGATGAATAAACACATGAGAAGAAAAGTCAGGAAAGATGACAGAAGTTTAAAGTAGACAGGAATTTGTTATGTAAATACGCCAAAGGTATACAGCTCCCACGCCACCCCCTCTCCACCCAACCTCCCACCCACCCCGAAAAAAACCCAAAACAAACAAAAGAAAAAATCTCACTCTTCCCCCCCCCCCCCCAAAAAAAAAGCTGTCATATTCATTCCAGCTCCCTAAAGCTCAATGCATAAAAACGAGTATGGTACAAGATGTACAATGCCACACCACCCGCCAAGACTCAGAGAAAGAAACCTTCAAATGCCAAACAGAGCTGCTCCATCAGTGTCTCAATGGACCACAGCCAGCGACACTAAAATTCATTAACAAACAGATATGAGTAGTACATCTTTATTTCCAGAGGACTTCAATGTACAGTCATGAGATTGCTTTATTCAACCAGGCTGCCATCTTTATGAAAATACTTACACTCAGCGGAGTGTCGTCTGCAGACTTCTCCAGGAGTACAGGCTTGTTTGTAACGCTGTGTGAATCCTGTCTCTTTCTCTTTAGAAACTTCCGATCCTAGAAATAGCAGATACAATTAGAGTATTAAAGAGAGAGAGAGAGAGAGAGAGAGAGAGAGAGAGAGAGAGAGAGAGAGAGAGAGAGAGGCAATCGTTATATTTTAAATATAATGTTGAATTTTTTCTCAGCAGCAACAAATCCTATGTGAAAAGATATCTGCGTATTCTAGAATACGTATATTTATCTTCCGGTCTATGAGGAGCCGTTTTGGCATTTACATATATTATGACATCTATCAAATAGGCGAAATCATTTATTCAGACTAGTGATATTAATGAGGTGATATAATCTGTTTCAATCAGTGATATCCAAAAATGCTATAATCAACAAATCAAGATGAAACGTCATTCATTTGAAAATTGCATTTATTTAAATAGGTGATATCACCTTTTCATTTTTAAAGTAGGTGATACCAATTCAGATTTGATTAGGTTCAATTATCTTATTGTATTGATAATTAAGTGGTATCACCTTTCAAAATCGAATAGGTGATATTACTTTTAAGTATATTTTCCCCCCTCTTTTCAAAAAAGTGATTCCGGTATATCACCAATTCAAATTTTGTTTAAATGTACGATATCACCTAATGATTTTCAATTTGTGATATCGCCTAAAAGTAAGTGATCACGTTTTCGAGTAAGTGATATCACCAATTGAATTTAAATAGGTGATATAACTTATAATGAAAGATGATCTCAGATAATGTCAGATAAAGCAAAACCAGTCGCTCATTCTTGCCCCCACAATGATATGTAACATGCTTTATGGTCAGTATTGAACACTTACCACTCTTTCCTCTGCCGAAGGGGAAGATTGGCGGGTTATGACAGGAGGGGCGCAAGGGGTGGCAGTGATAGGCGCCATCTTGTCATGACAGGCAAGATTGTCATTGAGAATCGTCACTTTACCATTATTGGAAATGGTTGTAACTGTCATTTTATTTGAATCTGTCACAGTTTTGGAGACAACCGTCTCACGAAGTACGGCGATGGAGCTTGTCTCTGGCACAGCCGCTTCAAAGGGTGGAGCCACGGACAGAATTGTCACTGATTTTGACGTAGAGGCGGTGGTAGGCGCAGTTTTGCTGATAGAAGCAGTGGTGGGCGTGGTTTTACTGGGAGGCACAATTCCCTGTGCAGAGTCAGTGCTTGATTTGGCTTTTTTCTGTAGGGGTGCTATAACTTCTGTGGAGGGTGGAGAATGCCCAGAAATGCACGATTTCTTGGATTGCTTAAAGATATAAAGAAAAGGGTTATAAGGTTTAAAAATTAGTAACTTTAATTTCGGCATTTTTCCCAAAATGATTTTAATGATGAAAATCATCACAAAGTATCAAAAGCAGTGGTCATAGAAACATTCGATAATCGGACCATTGCATGAGCGACTCAGTCTAATTAAAATTCGATGTTTTGGATGTTTGAGAAGGGTATCGGATCCAAAACATCGAATTTTATAAGAAACAGATTGTGAGCGACTCGACTTTCATTCGAAACCAGTGTATATACTGAGGGGACTTGGAGCACAAACCAACAATATGAAATGAAATTGTAAAAGTATAAAATTGGAATCGAGATGAAGAATAGATTACAAATGGTTTAATATTATAAGAAAATATAAACTTATTTTCAAGTTAGGGTTTCTTGAATGGAGTAAGGAGCTTATCAACAACGGCGACTTAGTGTGGGAACGGTTTATTATAAGAACATTGTTCAGAAATACACAATCTCACAAGTTGATACTTTTTGTCTTCTTTTTTTATCTTTCAACGCGAGAATACGAGAAAGAGTAAGCTATTCACCTCTTTCTTCCAGACGAAATCTCTCCGCCATATTCTGTTATAGCGCCACCTTCGAGGCCCAGACTGCAAAAACAGAGGTAAACTTGTATAAAGTATGTGCGAGAAAACTAACTTTCTAATTGTGGAATTATATATTAGGGTCCAATGTTTTGGGCATCCAGACGTATTTAATCATTAATTATTAATTGATGATAAATAAAAAAATATATCTGAGCACAGTTCCATTGATGATAATAACTCGAAGCATAATATTTTATTACAAATCATACGATTTATGTAATAATCTCTTTGTCCATGTAATGGTCATTCAAGAAAAAGACAAGTAGTTAGTTAAGAAACATGGTGTATCATGATGGTTTACAATATCTTATAAACATAACTTACTTTAAAGGTTATGTAACCTTGATTTACATTGACCTTGGCCTTTGTTGGCCGTTCAGGAAGGTCCTTGACCCAGGGGTCTCCCCCGACCTGTGTTTGTGGGTCGCCCTTGCGCCACACTCTATTACGGTACCATGTGCGCTTTTTATTTGGCTTGGTCTAAAATAACGAAATAAATGTATGTTGTAGTATAAACGTACGGTCGTTTTCAAACGTTGGCTATGTCAGAAAACATTGATATTAACCTTGTCATATTTTAACCTTGACTTACATCGACATTGACCTTTGTTGGTTGGTAAGATAGGTCTTTGGCTCTGGGGTCTCCCCAAACCTGTGTTTGTGGTTCGTTCTTGCGCCACACTCTATTGCGGTACCATGTGCGCTTTTTATTTGGCCTGGTCTAAAATAACGGTATATGTTGCAGTATAAAGGTATGGTCATTTTCAAACGCTGACTATGCCAGAAAAAGATTTCAAAACATTTTGATATTAACCTCGTCGTATGTCCTGTTCTGTGGGGTATGAGTGGTAAGGGACGAGACGGTCGCACATTGTTCATCGACATTCTGAATAAAGTTATGAAATGTAACGGTTATATAAACATCTTTTGGCCGAGAAAATAATTACATCAATGGATTAAATGTACAATTGGTGTTTCATGATGAACTACTTGTTTTAATACAACCAGCTTATTTTTTTTAATCTTGACTTACAACCCTGACCTTTGTTGGTCGGTTAGGAAGGTCTTTGACCCTGGGATCTCCCCCAAGCTGTGTGTGTGGGTCGTCTTTGCGCCACACTCTATTGCGGTGCCATGTGCGCCTTTTATTTGGCTTTGTCTAAAATACCGATATTATGTTGCTGTATTCAAAAGAATGGTTAATTTCGAAAGTTGACTCGGAAAATGTTTCAAATCATAATGATATTAACCTCGTCATTTGTCTGGTTCTGTGGGGTACATGTTTTAGATGTTAGGGACGAGACGGTTGCCAACTGTTCATCAAAATTCTGAAAATATGAATTAAAAAGATTTTGAATGAGAATCAGAATACAAACAAAATTAAATTGTACTTTACATGTACAGCCACAGGTATACATCAAACATATCTTTAGTTCCATATATTGGAAAATAAAGCTTGAAATCTTTGCAGAAAGAGTAGCAAACATACGAAATATGTGTGCTTATATGGAGGACACGTATATACATGTAGTTATTTATTACAACGACTTCTTTTTGGGTTGATGGTATCTGTTATACCTATTATCACAGTTGACTATATAACTGAATAATCGGTGTATATTGGTAGAGTATCAACAACATTCCATGGTTTATTGCTTTGTGATTGAATGTGACTTTTATTCTGCGATTGACAATTTGTGTTTAGACTGTGGGTATAGTAAGGAGAGGGGAGAGTCGAGGGTCTATATTAGATCATATGGACGGGCCTATAACATGAAATTGATAACGTTGCCAAGGTTACTGAGAATCCGAGCATAAACAAAATGTTTAGCAACGAAGATATGGCTAAATAAAATTTAAATATATATATATATAAATTTTATTTTGGCATACAATCTACATTGTTTGCGATGATTAAACTTGACTATATTGTTTGAATACACCCCCCCCCCCCCCCCACTTCAGACACACTCACACTCGGTGTGTTTATAGAGAGAAAAGTATCTGCACAATATCACCTACCTATCAAGTTACCATTCCAACTGAACACTAAGATGTAGCCTATTTTTCAAGTGATGAAAAGTCTTCCAACTTATCGGTAATAACAGCAACACAATCTTTATGTTTTGTATCTAAGAAAGTAACTAACGACCATTTTTAGAATCAAAAAGCAGCCATTTTAGCGGACTTTTACTAATGTATTTTTTTTATTTTGTGAGATTGAGACTTTTACTGTGTGGATATCTCTCTTAGGCTCATGATAAGGACAGGAAAAATGAACATGTGAATTTGGATGTGGAACTCAGAAGCCATCGTTCATAAAATACAAATGTTTGAGCGACCATCCATGGTCTCATATGGGATGACAAGCAGACAAATTCTCGAGATATTTGTTTATTTACAAGATACGTGGAATTTCCCGCAAAAAATACACAAAAATATGTATTACCCTCTTAATTCGCCTGTTGACCATCTTTTAAGCTGTTGAAAAGTCTAAAGACGAAGATATTTCAGAAAAAGTCAGGAGCGATATCAGACACAACCGACAGCCTCGACTTGTTCGTTAGAAATAACCGTAACTACAACACAGCGTTGGTATTATAACAACGTCGACGTCACAATGAATGACGTTGGCCAATAAAAACGCGCGTTGTTTTATGCACGTCCCGGCCGGGCAGTTTATCACTTATTAGTGTGCACCACATGTCTACCTCGTAAAGTTAACATATCATAGACAACAATAGAAATTACTGTTTGGATACCAGATAGTTCTCCATCTACCTCCCCGGAAAGTTATTCAGTAAAACATATTTGTCACATGTATTGTTTTGTACCAAATGATATCCCTTCCAGCGTAGTTGTTATTCTTAAATTCTCTATAAAATTATTCATATCTTTTCACAAAAGTAAATTTCTTTTTTTTTTCTAAACAAGAAATTTTGTGCTTTAATAAGTATGCTCTGAATAGTCCAACCATGACTCGGTGCATAGATTTAACATTTATATTGAAAGATGTATAACGTTAGTGATTGTAGCCAATATGGATAATATTCAAAGTGGGGGAATTTCAAAATAAAAAAAAATCTTTACATCAAGATAAATTGTAAGATGGATATTATATCATATTTCGATTAAGACGCGTTTTTTTCTGACAGAGATAAACCCGGATAATGAACTTCCAAACTTTAAATTTACACAGCGCTCTTTGTTTCCCGTTGTAATTGCTGCTGAGCCGGCGAAATCAATTACATATTATGGTATTCGTGGTGTTTCTCTTGGATTATTCAAGCTTTTCGATTGCTTTATTTAAACTTAAATTTCGAACACGAACCAATAATTTAGCTTTGTTAGTTTCAGATAAAGAAGACTGCTTGATTTTGGTTAGCGACGCTAGTGTGAGAAAATCTACTGGAATTTGCCCTTTCGCCTGTCTCGTACGACTTCTTTAAGAATAAGGATGCTGACACTAAACGATTCAGATGTAAGTTGTCGACTACTAAAATTGCTTTTTTAATTTTTTCTCTCTCATTAGGCATTGTGAAAAGGCTTTTAGAAATTGGCAAATATATCTAAAGATTTTATTACGTAGTTAAGTGATAATAATGCGTAATGATTGTTAAATTCATTTTTGTTAAAAAGTTAAACTTAATGATTTAATGTAGTAAAAACCTTTGAATATCCCATACAATTGCATTCATTTTCAAAATAATTTTCCATTTTATTTTTCATTAAGAATAATATCTCATACATGTATTTTCTATAGGCTTTTTTAAATAATTCATTCATTGCACACTATTTACATTGTTGAATTCAGTAAACCCACACAAGTTGATGCTTCTTTCTTCAATCAGTGAAGAAAGCATTAAAAAGCTTCATTGTTGACCAAAAAATGTTTTGAGAAATTTAAGTTATGTTACTTTGCTTTCTCTTTCAACAGAAGCTAGAATGGTGGGTGAAATTCAGAAACCCCAAGGACATCCTGGAGAAACATCCAACATTTTTAGTTGGGGAGGTGTACATGATCATTAATTCCCTGCTGTGTTTATGCCATGGTAAATTTCATTATGCTGTATGCTGTAGCAATTATGTGGATGTTTTGAATTAATAAGTCTGGAAATACTCTAGTATGTTGAGTGTTTCATTGAGAATTGAGATGTCAGATGAAGTATACCAGAAAGGTGCTAGAAACAATATGAAAATATTAGCTTTGAAATTTACTACTGATAAGAATAATAAGACTGTTATTGCATACACACATTCATGCATATGTTGCACTATGACGATTGTGTACATGTATTAGTTCTTTCATATACAAATGCATCTGTAAACATTTTGAATGTTGATTTGATTTTCTATAGCTTCTTAAACAAATTTAATGAATCTGTCAATGATTTGAATGTTGACTTGATTTTAAAGCTCTTCGAAATGGTGGGCGATACAAATGGCTGTGGTTGACCTGCATTCTACAAGGCCTTACCACAGAAATGGTCAGTTACTTCCTCCCAGACATAGACAACTTCTGGCATGCTCAAGGCATGGTCATGTTTGCTGGGCAAAGACTGCCACTGTATATAATGGTCTTATGTAAGTAATTTTATTCAAAGAGAATATTCAAAAGTGAAACTAATGTCCCAGCATAGTTTTAGAGTACATTGATCCATGATAAATTAAATAGGTCATATGATATGACCTAACATATGCACACAATTTCTCATGAAGATAGAGTTGAAAATGTTAGATAGGGAGTCAGAAGATATAATAATTCACTGAAATGAAACCGAAGTTGTTTAACCTATGATGATACTGTTACATTGCATTATAATTACCTGTGGAAATTTACAATGAATTTCTATGAATAGGAAATATGTTTTAAAAATATATGATATGATTCCAGATGGGATATGATCCCTCTTAAGTGCATAACTGTTATTGCAATCATTTTCTCTGTAATCAGATTCGTTTTTCTACTACACTGCTGTGGTTGGAGTATCTCACCTCAAGCTTCCATGGTGGGCAGAGCCATTTGCTGGTAATTGAGTAACAGATTGAATAAAATTTGCTGTAACATATACATGTTAATGTATAATGATTTATGATATATTGGCCGAAATGGTTCAAAACCAATTTTTAATGGAAATTTCTAATTAAATGCATACCTGGTATGTCCTATTTAATCTCAAATCATTTGAAGTAACTAAAGCATACAGCATTTTTATTACTTGATTTCCACTTACATTGTATTTTTCAAACATCACTTATCTTCAGATCATCTTCTTGTTTACAGTGGGTATATCTGTGGTCCTGATTGACCTACCCTATGACATCATGGGCATCAAACTGTTATGGTGGACTTGGCATGACACTGACCCCAACATCTATGACCGCCATTACTGGGTCCCCTGGACCAGCTACTACTTCCATTCTACTTTCTCCTCGGGAATGACTTTCGTCTTCTACGGAGTCCATAGGCTGCTTGCTAAAAATGAGGATAAGCTTCAGAGTGCAGGGTAAGGTTGTTAACTGTATGTAAAATACATACAAATTAGTACCAGGCACAGGGGTCATTTATCTGCAACTAATCACTTAGAATATGTTATAAAAAATACATGTAACAAATTTGTAACTCAGGTTTTAGGTAAAATTAGCAATCATAGCAAAATTCTAATCTTAAACACTTTCCAGAATATGCCTTTAATTTTTACTCCAAAGAATATATTTTCTGTTGTGTGGATTAAAAAAATTGTATCCATGTCCTTAAAGGATTTCAGGATGTAATTTCAAGGTTTTATCCCATGTTGGTTGTTGGTAGTAATACCTGACTTAGTGTTCTTCTGCCTCTGTAGGTTTTTTAAGGAGGCACTAGCTTGCTTGTTGGCTGGTATTTTGGGGATGCCCCTCGGAGTGATCCAGTTTTTGCCGGTCTATCACCCTCTCCACGACAGCAACAACGTTCACACCGAGGTGTGTGTCTTCCTCCAGATGTCTGTGTATGTTATGATTACCTGGGCGGGAGACAGGCAGGCTGCTGCCAAGCGGCACGAGCTGCAAGGGAAAGAGAAGGAGAAGAAGAAGAGTAGGTGTACCTAATGAGTTTTTTGTTTAGTCACTGGGCATTGCCAACCTATCAATGTTTATTAGTTATTTTGAGAGAGAAAAAAAACCTTGATATTCTTTATCAACTTCTTTTCATAGGTTATGACATATTTTTTTCTCTCTGAGAAAGGCTGTTCAATATTGATAGGTCTGCAATGTCCTGTGGTTTAGACTAGACAGTCAAGATTCAGGCATGAGTAAGTAGCTTTAAAGAAATGAGATTCTTTACCCCCCAAAAAACCATTCAAATACTCAAACTGAAAGGAAATTGAAACAAATGTGTGTGGCAAAATTGTTAAAAAGAAATGATTTTATACATAAAGTTTCTTTTACATCAGTGATTGAAATTTGGATGCAAACAATATTTAACTTGCATGTCGTTTTGCAAAGGTTTAAAGATGTGTGTGAAAAAGCAACTCTCTGATCACCTTTTGTGACACACTCTTGTGATACAGATCTTTTCTTACACTCTTCAGCTACCAAACTACAGTGAATAGAAATTAACTTATTTCTTCCCCACATTAATGGTAACCCATTATATTTCAGAATTCTCCTTCAATGAGATCATGCTGGCCTTGCTGATACATTACTGTGTGTACATCTTCCTGGTGTTCACAGCCAAACCTGAGAACCAAGTGGCTGATGGACTGCATGAAACCATCGGCCCATGCCAGGAAACCACCCCTGTGTACACTGCCTTTGGTCATGTAAGTTACCACCGAAATTGCACAAGATACACTGATCAAACTGCAGACTTCCAACAATAGGTGACTTCAAAAAGAATGGAATATATCTTATGTTCCACAGGGACATGTCTATCATACTACAGAAGGAACAGTTTCTGAGGCATTTATGTTTGTTGATAATAATTTCCATGTAACATCACCATTTTACATGTAAAATTACATGTACTTTTATAATATACATATCACCTATGTCAAAGACATTTTTCGTCTGAGAATTTGGGCAAAAAAGAAACTTTTGCAAGACAATACTAATGCATGTACCAGGTATAGAAAAGATTACAAATTATCGAAGAATTGTAGCTTTTCAATCTTTTATTTTTAAAAATGCTATAAAACTTTTTTCTATTAAATGAACTCCCCAAGTCTCTTGAAAGCTTACAAGCACATTGTAATTCTAAGGCTGATAGCATGTAACACAGAGATGTTAATAAAGGAATTTAAGGTTATCAGTGCCAAATGGCGGAGGAAATGAGCATTTTTATTTTCATAATCAAATTAAGGCATTTGATAAATTGTAACATTTCTGTTTGCTGGTAGGTTTTGGAGAAACACAAATACCTCTGTGTGGAGAAATATGATGAAGCTGTGTTCGACTTCCATTGCGTCAAGAACCTTCCTAAGCCCGGAGAGAGCTGGTACACTATATGTGGCACCAAGTACCCCAACCATCTGGAGTATATAGTCATTGTGTGCGGAGCTTGTATGTTTGGATTGGCTTACTACTGGCAGCTTCTGGTGTGCTCTGGCTCACAACCATCTGGATCAAGTTCAAAACCATCTGGATCTGGCTCAAAACCACCAGGATCCAGCCCCAAGCCATCTGGATCTGGTCAAAAATCACCAGGCCCCAAGGGAAAGAAAAAGGAAATCAAGCAGCAATAAGAGAGTAGTATAAAAGGAGTGAATGGTTTATAACTGTGAAAGTAGTCAAAGTGAAGCACAAAAAGAATATTTACAGAAGTAATATTTTTTTTTTAAAGAATTTAATCTTAATTGATTTAATGTTCAAAGCTTATATTGCCAAAAATTAATGCCACTTTATTTTACAAGCAATATTATTACTGTATTATCAATTATCTTTTTTTTTTTTGTGCATTCATTTTATGGGAAATGATAATTTTTTTTTCAGTCTGTTATGTTCTGTATTTTTTTTTTATCAGAGTGCTCTCTCTTTCCTCCTCCACTGAAGCCTGTTTGTAATTTTAAAGGAATGAACTTTTTGTTTAAAAACTTCAGTTGTCTTTGGTGATGCCATAGTTTTTTTTTGCGATATGTTTTTGTAAATGTATATGTACATGTATGTGTAAAAGTTGATTATACAAACTTTAGAATTATAGATGTTGTCTGATGAATTTACGTACAAGAACATACCAGTTATCAGTGTGTTGAAATATTCCTCAAAGTACTTGTAATACATTTATATACCAAGTTGAAAATATTGCCAGTTTGCTTGAAAACCAGTAAAAGTTTATGTTTTGGATTTCACAGATGTGAACATGTATCAGTGTAAATGTATGAACCATGTGTAAGAATCATTTTGATTTGACTTAAAAAAGGAATAAAAAATGAGATTACATGTATACAACTTTGAGCAGTGTTAAATTTTGTATAATTTAACTATAATGCTGTTTCATGATGTTTTGTTGTACAAAACTGAAAATGTTGTCAGTATTTTACTACCGTAATGGTAAATAAACAATCGAAATAAGCATTGAATTATTTACATTTCTCTTTCAATTTTTAAAAATGTTTATTTTTTTGAAAATAAGTCAAATATAAGGGAATACTGTAAAAGTGGTTATATACGCTGGTGGTTAAGCACGGTATGCGTTTTCTATGGTCAAACTATTAAAACACGCAAGTATTAAATGCGTGATTTACCACACTAAAGTTTTGAGTTTTTTACCACATGGTTTTAAGCTTACCGCGTATCTACTGTAAATTTCTCCTACGGATAAATAACAACTTTTACAGTACTAGAAATAAGAAAGAATATAATCATGAGAATATCCATGTGGACGTCTGCATTCTTGCTCTAGATATTTTTGTGTGGTTATATATTTAGTATCATATGTAATTTTAAAAAATAAAATATAAAAAAAAAAAAGCATGAATAATATAATAATTTTTTAATCATACATAACAGAACTATGAAAATAAATGGAATTAAATTTCATTCAAACTTTTACATTAAACCATGCGATCTGAAAAAAAAATCAGATCCTTTGATCCACTCTCATGGATAAGCGAGTAAATCAAATTATACATACCAATTTACATCAATTTACAATGTAATACATTTATCTTGGGATAGTGTTGCTCTTGACATAATAAAATACAAGATCCAAGAAAAAGCACTTTAGGGACTTTAGGGAATACACAGTATACCGTACCAGTAATACATGAAGTTACATCTGCCTATACTCTCATATTACAGACTACCGTAACTCAAAAAAAACAAAACATGTCTTAATTATCAAAGTTCATATCAAAGATCAGTGTAATAAAACAAATAATGGTGAAATTATGCATCTATATTCTATAAAAATAAATCAAACACACACAAAATTTTAAATGGATCCAACATAGTTGGCCTATGTAACATTTTTATCACAGATCCAGCCTGCCTTTTACAGCACATTACTGTAAACACACATCATACAACACAGAGAACTCCAAAAAAAGATTTGTTATAAAATACTTGAAAATGAAAATACCTTTGAGCAGAGTAATATACTACATGTACAATCCATTATATACTATCTTGTAGCTATTTATTTGACCTTGAATTTGATGTTTTCTTATTAGTTTAAAAGTAATGGAAGATAGAGAGACAAAAAAAACCCATCTAGGAGTAATACAAATAATACATGTAAGGTAATTGTAATGGCAAGATACACCATTCCGGCTAGCTGCTAGCATACGTTAATTCGGGAATTAATTGGAATACGTGTACAAGTAAATCTTTTCAGGTCCCTTTTCAAATTCCTGGTATGGTGGTATTGTAATTGGAAAACAAGTAACTCATTTCTAGATTTTCAGGTCCCTTTTGCAATTCCTGGTATGGTGGTATATGATTCATTAGGATTATGTTATGTAGTACAATTTTAATACATGTAGGTACAAGCTGAATTAATTTCCAATAACAGTTTGATAAGCAAAATGCATAATGCATAATGAATAATACTCCATTAAATAACAGAAATGCAAAACAAATTTTGTCCATTTCATTCATCCTACGCTGGAGGATCAGTGTATCGACCAAGTATCATGTTCTGCATGAACTCTGGAATCTGAAAGTAACAGGCAAGATTTAAAACATTAGTACAATGTATATGCACTTTACAGTTTTAAGTTAAAGACAACAAATATGATGCAATTCAGATTCACAGGGTCTCAAAAACCACTCTTATTTGTTTCAATTTTATGATTTTTTTTTTTTACAGGGGCATTGGATACCAGTAAAAATTAAAAAAATAGACCGTTGATTTATCTGAACTTGGTTTATGTACAAATTTAATAAAAATTAGATCCCTTGACAAGTACTTTTGTAGCAATCTACTTGAGCAGATCAAGAAATCAAAATATTTTTAATTGTACTGTACATGAACCAAGTTCAAATAATTAAGTCAACAAATTCTACTTTTTCTTTGTACTGATATCCAATTCCCCTGTAAAATAGTGAAATAAACTTTCAATACAGCAAACAATGACAAACCTCATCAGTGTTATTCAAGGCCTGATGAATCATCTTCTCCAGGTTTCTCATCATGGACACCTTCTGTTGTGGAGAAAGGGGATAAACAATGTTCCCAATCGGTCCTGCCTGTGTAGTAAATAGAGATAATGAATATTTCCTATAGATATGTTTCTGTCAAAATAAGTTTTTAAACAAATGCATCATGCACTCCATCACATTTATATTCCTATAAAACATTCATTCCTACATTATAACAATCAACTACATAGCAAACTACAGGTATCCCGGCCAAATTCTACTAAAATTGTATTTTATTATTTTAATATGCAATTAATGTTTTAGTTTTTGTGTACTTGTTCAATATATTGACTTTGTTTTCCTTTGATAATTCTTCATTCACATGCACATTGTATCTGAATGTTAACAACATGTATCGAGTACGGAATCTCCAAAAGCATTCAATTTCAAGAACAAAATATTTTTGAAAATTTAAACCTAAACACATACAGTACAAGTATATACATGTAGCTGAAAATTGATACCAAGCTTGTTTTTGGTAGTTTTTGATTACCTACCTTGTACCAGAATGTCACAGATATTGTGTGTCCATGGTCGGGGAGAGATTCAACTTGGTGCCACCTGGTGAAACAACAAAAACAAAATATAGACACAAGCAACTATTTATAGCTAGTCAGCCTACTTGTTAGTAAAGTATACATTCTTGCAAAACTTGGTCCAAATGTAATTTTTATTGATAAAACATGTAAATGTACTGTAAACCATCTTTTACTTTGGTGCAAGGAAATTTTTGCAATGTTTGCAAGGTCCTCATCAGAAATACTTCTTGCAATAAACCAGTCCTTTATTATCTAGCATATATGTTTATGATTATCTACATAATATATAGTGTTGCAATGAAGAAATAATGAGATATAGAATATGATATTGTGTTGCAATGTTGTTTATGGAAATATGCATACTTATTATTAATGATTTTTGGGGAGATTAACAAAACACCATCATTGTTTATATTTCCTAGATAATACTGAAATGACATCTCACCAGTACATTGGCAAAAACAGCACATCACCGGGACCAACCACTGTTTCGTATCCCTTGACATCCTTAAACTTAGGGAATCTCTTGTAATCTGGATTATCAAAATCAACCTGTAACAAATGGAACAGTATTCATAGACCAGTGTGACAATAAATCAATGTACAGTAGTCATATCATCAGCAGACCAGTGTGACAATAGATCAATGGAAACAAATTTGGTGTTGTTGCTGTGATAATGCATTGGTAATCTTGGGACAATTTTCTTATATTAATTTCAGTGATAGGTATGTGCTTATATATATTTGTTTTTTATTGAAAATCACCGAAAAATTTTAGTAAGGTCCTTGGAATCTGGGTTAGATTATAAATACAATTTTCTCCTTCCTTACCTGGCTCTGCCTATCACATGGGTGGTAGGTGGGATAAGGGTACAAGCACTTAAACTGGTCTGGATGAAACAAGATGAACCTCTTGTATCCTCGTATCTGTGTAAAGAAATTCTCCTGTTCATCATAATGGGCAGGAGTTACATTCCCTAAAATCAAGAGCAATGATTCAAATTTACATGTTTCTTCGTATATATGTATTCTAAAATGAAATCAAATACAGCAAAAATACATCAACAGTGGATTTATCAATATTTGTGGAGGGTGATTTGAGGGTTCCCAGATTCACAGGGTTGTGGTTTTTTTTTACTTGCATGATAAATTAATTAATATTCATTAAGAATGTAAATTTTTAGGGGAGAGAGAGAGAGAGAGAGAGAGAGAGAGAGAGAGTCACACAAATCTTAATCTTAATATTTCCAGTTTATACCAGCACCATTGCACTAAATAATAATAGTTTGTCACTTCTTAATGAAGTCAACAAATTTTCATGAAGAAAAGAAAATTGTAGTCACTAGTGACATCGATGTCGATGATGACGATGATGATGATGATTTTTTTTTTACGTTTCTCACTTACCTTCCATCCCAATGAGAAGGAGATTTGAAGTGAGGGGTCCAAACTTGTTCTTCTTCTGTTGCTCTGTTACCCAGCTCCAATTGAATCCAAGAAAATCGGCAACAATCCTCTTACCAACACCTTCATTCAGAGCTTGTTGCAAATACACTCTAAAATTTAATACCTTTGTAAGACTCGAAAGTCTGATGGCCACATCAAAGTTTGATGAATGTGCTAAAGTCCAATGGCCTGCCATGCAAAAGTCTGATGTTGTCAGAATATGTTTGTTACGTCATGTTTTGGTGATGTCATTGCTGCTATCTATTTAAAATCAACAACCAAACATGGATAATGGAGTAAGGGACACGTTGTGAAAATCAACAGTGATAGTAGGGGAGGTCTTTACAGTGGAGAGCTGCGAGAACAAAAAGTTAATGTTGTATTCAAATATGTGTTGTGCCAAAATATGCAGCATTGCTGTAATTAATGTGTAATTCATTTAATTTATAAGTAAATAATGATTAAATCTAAGAAATCAAACCAGGTGGGGCTGTTAATAAAACAGTTACCATCATTTTTGTTTTCTTCCTTATTCTCAATTCAATTCACTTTTGCATGCGCTATTACAATTTTATTGTGATGAATGATGAGTAAGAAGAACAATATTTTTGCTTCTGGTAAACGTCTATTTAGAAGCGTTACGCTATAGCATGTCACACCATCGGACTTTGACAATGTCACACGAACCATCGGACTTCAGTGTGTCATTGGGATTTGACGCAAACCATTGGACTTTGGCATGACCATCAGACTTTAGAAACCCATCGCACTTTGGAGTCCTACACATTCACCTTAACATATCACTTATTAACCTTATCATTTCACATATAAATTACATATACAAGAATTTCTTTAGTTTTAAAATCTTAGAGATAATTTATATTATCATATTTATGATAATTAAAACAATCACTATTAAAGTTATAAATTTATGTACTTGTCTTTCCCAGGTTTTGCTGTCTTTAATTTTCTGACAAACTCTGGAAAGGTTAAATCCAAATGGTCCATAGGTTTTTCAAAATCCTTGAAAGTGTCAACTTTTTTATCATCAAAATACTGAAATCTTTTGTTCTTTGACTTGTACACAGTGAATTTTCCATCTCCAATATTTTCTTGCAGATAATCTAAGTCCCAATGCAACGCTGACCGCACTAAACCAGAATCTGTGATCACAACTGGTAGCTGAAATCATAAATGAGACTCGATCTACCTAAATTTGCATACAACTTATCACTGGGGCTAGGAACCAGTGAGTTTGCATGCATTAAAAGCTTGATCCCCATGCTCCGTCTATGTAGTACAAACTTAGTTTTTACTATATAACTTTGACAAATTTGAATTTCAAACATACTGTAAATCTGACAATGTTGGAGTGACTGCAAAATTTTTAACTACACAAACATGCAATACTGAAGTAGGCAATACTACATGAATGATTGACTTACACATTTTGTTTTTGATACAATTACCCCTGTCTATGCAAACACAAATTTTACCCAGATATATATCCAGATATATATCCAGATGTATATCCAGATTACAGTACTATTCTTACTTCAGTAACAGCTGGATAAAAACTTTTGATTTCATAATAAAGAGTTGAAAAGGAGAACAGAAAACATTTTGTAGTTTTTGCAACCCTGATTTCTTTCTCAGCAGTGGTTGGAAATAAGTGTTTTTATAGATTAAAAAAAAACTAGTTCATTTTGAATTAGAATTCTGTAATGATAGCAACTGTTCCATTTTAGTGACCTTTTGGTCAGTGACTTTTGTTGCTTCCAGTCTTTTTCACTAATAGCTACAGTGAAAAATAATTTTTTCTTTGAAAGTACGTGTTCTTATCAAAATAGACCCCTTTACAGTAATTGCGTTACTGCTCCTTTGCAGAATGCAGGGCAAATTGATATAGTTTGATGAAGTTTTAGTTGGTAGATAATTAAGTGGAGTAGCTTAAGGAGGCTGGATTGTCATCAAATTTACCATCAGATCTACCTAAAATTCTAAGATATGATTTGTTTAGCTATAAACTATTATTTAGTAAAGAAAAAATCCATACATTTTATCTTTTAAATTTTGGTATTTTCCTGTAAGTATTTTCATATAAAGGTCTTATTCTTCTAAAGAAGACCAATATATTGTCTCAAAATGACCAGGGCTATACAATTGTCATACTTTTCACACATAGAGCAATTTGGCTACTGGCGAATTTTTTTTATTAATCACCAATTTAGAAATCACTTGAATTCAATATGAGACATTTGCGAAAGTGAAAGTACAGTAAATAAAACTCAATACAAATATAATCCATATCAAAAGCACGTATAATTTTACCCCAGCTGCGATACGTTTTTCTGTCTCTGGATTATCTATATTAAGTCTTGGAATTTCCTCCGTGGGAAATGGGTATTCTTTAAGATCAAAATTTTTCTTTTCCTTGGCCATTTTTTACCTATTGAACAAGTAGAACATCGAGCCCGATATCTTTATTGTGCATATGGGAGCAGATCTCATGCAATATCATCACCGACAGAAAGTTTATAAAAAAAAAACTGGACAGAAGATTACCTTTTATATCACATTTTAATAATAAAAATGAACTATTTTGCAAATACATATTAGACAATTGAAAACTATTTACAACTTCTATGTTTTACTTTACGGGAAATATAACCCAAAGTGAATTCGAAATATGAGAATTGTTAATGATTAGATAAACAAAAATTTGACTGAACTATTCCTATGTTCGTAAGGATGAAAAATAATATACAACTCACTTAATTATTACTGAGTAAAGAGGGAGGTATCCTCGAACACCCCCTCGATCTTTTAGTGTGCCAACAAAATGATATTCAGGAAACTAACGTCTTTAATTTTAGTGTGAGTGAATATTTAGAGGACAAATATGAAAGACATTCAAATGCTTAAAAAAGAAAGTTCATTTCGGCATTTGGATCAAGGAAATCCTTCAATTTTAAGTCTATTGGATAAGACTCTGTGATGTATATATGGTATCTGCCGAGGATACAAGTTTAACCATCACTGACATTCACATATTTTTCTAGTCTCTCCACTTCTCTGTGAGCATTTTCAATTTTCTTCTGTACAAGAGATTCCTCTCTTCGCTGTTGCGCCTGCTCCTGCTTTTCTGTCTGAGTTTTTGCTTGATTTTCTGTAGAAGTAAATTGAAATAGATATAGATTCTAGATACATGTATATCGGTATTATACTTTGAAATGATGATTGTATGTACATTTCCCATTTACAGGTCTAGTTTGGAATTCAGATCAATGCACGCAGCAGGTCGTTTTCAAAGAAGTGTGGCCAATGATTGTACATTTACATAATCATTTGTTCATACGAAATTATAAGAAAAAGTACACTGTTGAAAAAGTGGAGAGACCGGCCCTTATCCCCACCCCCACTCTGTTGCTACGTCCCTGAGCTCCACCAATCTTATTATTTTCTAATTAAAAAATAATCATAAATGTACACGTGTTGGACTGTATACCTCTCCATTTCTCAAAGTTCTCCTCTTTGTCGCTGCACACCAGTTTGCTCGGCACTGGTTTCGGTGTCGCCTCCTCTGAGATGAAGGACAAGCCAAAGGCTACTCCCCCCTTCTTCTCCGTCACATCTTCGGTGACCATCGTACGAATCACCTTCTCGTACCCCTCAGCTTCTTCCTTTCCCATCACTCCAACTTTGTTATTTCTTGCTAGACAGCTCTGAAAGATACCCATTGTTTGCCTGGTAAATCATTTAATAATATAGCTACCTTTTGTGACGTTTTGATAATGCGTCACAATAATGATGGCGTCATAAACAATTTTACAGAGAGAGAGAGAGAGAGAGAGAGAGAGAGAGATAGAGAGAGAGAGAGAGAGAGAGAGAATTTGACATGGTATGTGTATTTTGATGTACCGCTTCGATTGCACAAACCACATTAACTAGAATGCTGGCGATTAATTAATTGCTCCATACACGAAGAAAGGGATTTAGATGTAAATTCAGTACTGTATAATTTCAAATAAAAAACACACATGCATATATATGGTCTACAATTGAAAATACTCTTATTTGGCAAAAAATTACAGTTGTTTAATCGCCAACTTTGATTTTTTTTAAAAATATTTTTTTATATAAAAAAAATTAAAATACTTTTTTTCATTAAAGCAAATATTCTCGCAATAACCTGTTAAAAAGTGTATGTCGTTCTTTAATATTACAAACTTCAATGTGATGTGAATTCATTTACAGAGAGCGACAATTATATAAAGACTCCATTCACCCGCCTCCATTCAACTTTAATCAATGCTGCGTCCTATTTCCACAGTCATAACAGGCTAATCCCTCCGCACTCCTCGTTCACTACATATCACTCCGCGTGCACCTTATCTGACACCGGTGGTGGAACGAGGTCGGAAAGAAGCCAAAAAAGTGTATGTGTGTGTTGATGTTGTAGATATGTAGAGTGTTTTTGAACTTTTAATATGCAGAGCTGTTGGATTACACACAAAGTGGAACTTATTGTGGGGATAATTTGATTTCTCACCTGGTCTTTAGATCAGGTGTGCAAGATTGCTTTCGAAAACGTAAACAAACATGGCTTCGAAGTGTCGCAAGTTCGAACCCAACATTTTCAACAAATCGAAATGCCAGGCCTGTTTTGGTGCAAAGGATGCCCATTCTGCTGAGGCTTTACATAATAATAAGGTAAAATTTATTTTTTCAAATTTCTAATGCGCTGTGTGACACAGGTGTTAACATACATGTGTGTATCACTGCTGTACTTACACATGACATTTGTAAAATTTGTGGTGTATATTTGCTGTCAAGTACCGTCTTTTTAATAAATGACTATTCATAGACATTATTGGAATGTATAACCACCAGTTGAGACCAAAATCCATTTTATTATATCAGACATGCAGGGCGAAATAAATTGCTGGAATGATAAACATTACATAACTGTACAGTATATTTTGACAAATTGGAGCCATACAAATGCCACTTGAAAAATATGAGGGGCATTGCTATGCTTTGAATTATAGATTTAATTCTAACTTTCATTTAAAAAAAGCAATGGATCAATGTTAATAATCATTTGACACCCCCTTGACCCTCCAGTTAAAATGCATCAATTTTACAATATTATGCAACTCCTTTACTCTTTTACCCCAGCCAAAAAGGTAGAAGAATGTTAAGGGATAAATATTTCTTCGTTTTTTTTTTCTTAAACAAAAATTATCTTTTAATGGATCAAGAACGTGCAAGGTTAAAGATGTATGGAATAATATGATTGAGGTCTTGCATTAATACAACTTGACATGCCTTGTAAGCCCTGTTTTGAGGTTTTCAGAATTTCAGTACACTCTGTATTTATTTCCCATTGTAAAATTAAATCTGGGTGAGGCGGAACATCGTAATTGTTATACAAGTGTCTTGACACTGATGTTTGGAACCTGACCCATTTTCTATTCAATATTTAATAAACAGGGCCCCTCTACTATTACAGACTTTTTGCCTTGTTGGATCATATTCTGTCATATAGCTTATGCTAGAAATTTTACTGGTGTACTTTCATCTCTATTTATACTGTCATTATGTAATACATTCCACACAACTATCTGAGATGACATAGCACTATCTATGTAATTGTACACTAAGTACAATGCAGTAAATCAGAGAGCCAATCTCTCATTCAACTTGAAAAGATGTATAGTGCTTTGTGAGGAGAGAATTTCATTTGGCTGTCTGAATATATATCAAGCTTTGATACTTTGGAAAGAAAATTGTTCTTGGCAATGTGCATTTATGTAAATATTATGTTCACTGTGGAAATGGGTATTTTTAGACTTTTAAAAAGGATGATCTTTGATACAGATGCACTATTGAAGTTTCCAGTCTATGAACATCTCAAGGTCTCTTGGGGCAAACTGAATTTCATGCTAAATTTGAACCAGATGGTGTGTGTCGGTTCACATTGAAATTATGATCACAAAGAAACCTAATAAATTATATTTCTTTTCATATGTCAGACACAAGAAACATATGACTGTCAATTTCAAGTAGCTAGACTAGCTGATAGGAAGAAACAATAAATGATCAAGAAGCAAAAAACTTTTGTGAGTCGAATCAGCAGATTTTGATATAAACTTTACATCTGCTCTGTATTTGTACTGTGTTACCCTTTGACTGATGTACGGAACACATATGTTGCATATTATTAATACAACTTGTGGTTTGTGCATTTCTGGAGACATTTGCATATTTGAAGGTTTATGCATTCACGGCGACTGCCAGACCAAAAGCCTATTGTTAGAAATAGATGAATACACTGGTATTGGTTACTAGTATAATGGAGAGAGAGAGAGAGAGAGAGAGAGAGAGAGAGAGAGGAGAGAGAGAGAGAGAGAGAGAGAAATGTCTTGCATCCTTTCAAGTACTTTATAAAGAAGATTGTAATCAATATTAATACATTTCAGACTCCATTTGATTATGAATTCTCCCTCGAATCAATTTTCATTAAAACACCATGTATTGGTTCAGATTTAACAAGTGCTTGAGGTTTCAAATCATTGACATAAAGTACACCACAAAATGCAAATACACTGTATAGCAAGCTCTACTGGGAATGTCCGTAAACGTCACATAATGTTAAGTTTGTTTCAGGAGACAGTTTAGAAATGTCTGATGCATTTTAGTACACATCTCTGCCAGCTTTTCTTTCATTGACACATGGAAAAGCAACCACAAAGAGATGAATAGCATTTGACACCTGGTGACTTGTTTACATTTCTCCTTGAGTGACATTGGTAATCATATCTTGACTTTGTTTTCCATGCAGACAAGCAACCACTAAACTGACAATAGCTCCGAAAGGTTCCCTATCTAAACTATCTCCCCAGTGGTGTGTGTTGAGGGGTAACTTTTACCTTGAAGTAAAAATGTGCTAACAAAGTGACAGTTCTATTTTCACAGCGCGAGCATAGTTCATAAATGGAAATATTTCTAGCACTTATTAACCCCATTTTGATACAGTTAAACTGCATCATAGACTGACTGTCCATTGTCCCATATTTTACGCTAATTAAAGTGAGTCTTAAAATAAGTTTCTGTAGTTTGTAGTAAGTGTGTAAGGTGACTAGATTAACATGATAGTCTATGAAGGACGTGCCTCTGAAGGACACCCTGACTTGAGGCTACGATTTGTAAGCTGTCATGATTTTTTCTCCGTTTGAAGTTGTTTTATTGACAGCTTTCCCTTTGTAGAACAAGGTCTAAAAACTTTGATGACAAAAAATCATGAAACAGATCAAGTATTAAAAAGAGAGATAGAAACTTTTGGGAGATGAAGACCTTGAAAAAATGCTGATGGTATTTTAGATGGTAAATTGAAATGATAATAATGTTTTCTCTTAAAAATCCAGAGTAAAATAGGGAGATAAAGCAGTGGCCCATAAAGTTGGTTTTGGAATGCATTCAGGAGTTGAAGACTCCCTACAGATGTTATCTGTGTGCATTCTTTGAAGTATGAAAAAGAAGAGAATGGAAAAATAAGAATTGTAATAAAAGATAGTTGGAATTTGCCTTAAATTGATAGCATTCTTACTGTGTTTTGATATTGTTTTAGAAACACTTTGCATAGTGTGCAGACGGTGACAGTTTTGAATGCTTTTAATAACTCTTCTGAGTACATGTAGTAGTAAAAGAAAAAAAATCTTTTAAAGTAATTACCCATTATACCAGGAAGTTAATGATATTTTTAAAAAATCTTAAAGAATAATTAAAATCACCTCCTAATTCTTATGGATTTAAAAAAAAACACTAGTTAGAATTTAAACTGGGATGCATGTTATTCGAACCATGATAAATTACTGGTAATGAAAAATGTTTTTTTTCTCCCACCAAAGCCCCCCAGTTAACCCTCATTGACTTCAGATGACCATGATGAAAGAAACTGATGTTGTGTATTTGTCAGTGAAGTAGACCATGCTACTAGCCTAATGTTTGTAGTTATAACATAGCCATGAGCCCCTGGTTCAGGAATAATGAATATTTGTTCTACATGACTGCTGATTAGCTGAACAAACTGCACATGGCCTCTTTCGTAGAGATGTTACTATGTCAGTACCCCGAACTGACCCATATCCCCCTTTTGATTTCCTCTGTAAATAAGATTAATTTTACATTACCACGATTACCAGGTATATAGTCTCAATGTCTGTACCTGTGTGGTATATAGATAGGTTATGGATTCTTATATATAAGAGGTATTAGGAGGCTTTCATGTTTACATAGTTATGAAATCATGTTGCTTAATTCTTGCCCGTACATTTCAGGAATTTAGTATTCGGTGCAGGTGTTTGAATGAAGATTTTCTATATATTTTAGAACGGAAATCTGAGTAAACAAGCTGATTAAAATGTATCATAAAAAGATATACATTATGAGTATTTAATACTGCATTAATCCTGTTGATGCTTTTATAATGGTTCATCTGTTATTGAAACTGTATGGGAACTCCCAGAGATATTAAAACTGTTTACCTCACATTCCTATCTATATTGTGTTTAAATGTGTTTGTTATTTTCATGCACACCTACAAAAAGAGAAAAAGTGGCCCAACCTGTACAAAAATAATACTTGGTGCTAATTCAGGTGTGAACAGGTAAAAGTTGTCCCTGTGCAAGATCGAATGACCAGATACTGAACTGATTAGTGTAGAGGGCTATGTAATACAACAGTGTCACTGAAGTAGAGCCGCATTCCTGGGGTTCTTGTACATGTCAATGGGCTCAGAAAAAGGGGTCATTAATCCATGATATAAAGTGAGGGGAGAGGCTTGACCATGCACGCTCACAAAAATGTGTCTGAAATAATATTTATGTCTGAGTATTTGAAAACTTGGTGATAAGACTTCTAAAGAATGCTGTGTAGTAGAATTCTCCTTACGTTGTAGGTTCTGGACATATTTGAAGTATTTTAAACTTGTAAGGTTTATGTTTTTGTTTGTGGGCAATTATATGATATGATAGAATTGTAAGGTCATAAGAATAGGCTGGACGTGATGTAATGGTCAATTAGATACATAGGGTGTTGAGAGTTCACATAAAGTTTAGTTATTTTGATGACTATACATCTAATTGGACAAGAAATCATGACAGTTAATCAGGATAAATACAGTAGATCAGCATTCTATTTCTGTTACGTGACGTTATTGTTATGACATACTCGTATATATGTAAATGTATATATACATGACTGGCTTCGTACATGTACGTAGTAGTGGTCTGATTCAGGACACACTTCTTCAGTGTAGGGTGTAGCCATGTAGGCCCTAGGGTGTCTGATGAATGTTGAAGTACCAAACGGCCTCATCATCTGAAATATCTATATGGAAATGTATATGAGTGGACACTGCTTTAACATCTGATAATCATGTGGAATGTGGTGAAAAAAGCCCTCCAGAAGAGAAAGCCAAAGGCGAGTTTTGAATAATCTGACATGATAGATTTGTACTCTGGACTTTTTATTGCTTGGTAGATTTGGCCTTGCTAGGTCAGATAAAGTGGTACGGATGGTTTTTGGATTATTAATGGGTAAACCCTGTCAGGTTACTGCAGACACTAAAGGTGCATGTACTTGTATGTCCTAGTGGTGTGTCTGGCACAGATATAGCCTCATGAAAGGCATAGTACATGTAGATTATACAAGCTGACAGATCTTCTGTTTACTTCCAGACATGTCTGATCCAACTCTTTAATAGCAATCATTAAGCCTTCACCTTCAACCACAAATATGTCAAAGTCCACAATATAATTGTCTTTGTCTCAAAAGTAAACCATCACTTTTGTGTTTTAAGTTTTTGAATATACAAGGTAATGTGTTTTATCTCCATTTCACCATTCCAGTGTTTGTACAGGTATTCTTAATTTTGTTCCCCTTCTCCCCCTTTAAAAAAAAAGCTGATGGAGAAGATATTCCCTCATTTGCTTTAATTCTTCATGGCCATGGATGACCAAGAAACACTTCTGTGAAAAGAGGGTATTGACAATATTAAATTGCTAAACTGTTATAATTCAATGGTTTACATAATGTTACAGTGCATGTATAGATGTTCTCCATGTGGGTCTTTTAAAAGAAATTCTTAATCGACATATGTTTAAAAGATGCCGCTGACAGATAAAAGAAGTGGATTGATAAAAATCTTCTTAAAAAATATTAGTGTCATAACCTAGAGGGGCTTCACACAAAGTTGACCTGAAAAAGTTCACAGTGTAGATGAATACGTATAGACGTATTGTGTGTTCCAATTTAGTGGCTCCTCTTTATAAGCTCCCTATGAATTAGCTGCTGTTATTTAATGGGACTAAAGCCAAGCTTTCTCAGGCATTTAAAATAGCTTTGTCCTCAGTACGTGCACAAATAGGTCCAAATCAATGGGAGGCCTGCCCAGTAAACTGGGGTTAAAAGACTAAGGAAAGTAGTCCCAGCACTTGGGCCAATATTTACTGAAGTATTATCTGTGTATACATGAATGAGTAAAGGGGCTTAAAACAGATCTTTCGTCACACATTCCTTGAAGAGTGCACGACCATTGTTTGTTTATTGTATTAGGAATGAAATATGTTGATGTATTAACACATATATAAAGATATTTACCTCAGCAAGTTTTCAATTTGAAGTTTACAAACATCAACATGTATTTGTGAAATAATAATAATGGTTGTAAAAAATTGAAAAAAGCATTTCATTTTAAACAACAAATACATATTGAAGAGATTGATTGAGCCCCTGTGAAGAAGCAATGCATTCAATGTCAAAACTTTAATGATCACTATACTGTCTGTAACATGACAGCAGATATAATCATATCATATATAAAAAGTCATAGTGTCAGATATTTAATCATTTATGTACAAATTCGTTACTCTAAATGATATTGATCTGATAGTGTTGATTGATCAGCCCGTTTTTTATCAATGTATCAATTTCTTCGCAGGTGTCCCGTAAGGTCTCCAAATGTGGTTTCCTCTTTGTGGCGCCAGACTTTGACTTCAGCAACCCACTGGAAAAAACCAAGGTAAATAATGATGTGCCATGTGCATGCCAAAAATCTGCACTGAAAATAAATTGTTCTTGGAAATACAAACACAATGCAAAAAAGATAATAAGCTAACAATGTGAAAACTGATGTTTCTTCTTCAAAAACATGAGGGAAAACACAAAACCAAAATAAGTCATTGAAGGGTTAATGAAAAAAAGGTGAATTGAAGAGAATAATTGTTTATCAAGGTAATCTTCTTCATATTAAATTGGTAATTGACCAAATTATAAGAAATCTGGGCAAGGCCAAGTGGCATATGGCAGAGAAAAGATAAGCTATGCAACAGTAAGGAGACAGATACTACAGAGTCTAGCAATAGCTTGATAAGTAATTCAATCAGAGCCGTTAATTAATTGATAATGTAACGAACACTGCTAGATTTCAGCGGTAATGAACTTCCTGTGGGGTGGTATACTGAATCTGAGGCATCAGGGTCCTGTCATGCATAAAAGATAATACTGGTAGATTATTGGATTGCAACTTCAAGGGATATAACTCTCACCAGTTCTTTTTACCATTTCTTTTATTTTTTCCAGAGATGGCAAAGAAGATTCATGCGATTGTATGACGATGGAGAACTGACTTATTGTGTTGATGAGGATGTAAGTGGCTTCTACAGAAATAGCATCTTTCATTCATTGTTATGGGAATGAGTTGAATAAACAAACAGTATTTCCCATTGCAAGACACAGCTTGGAGATTGATTGCTGTGATTCAGAACTAATGCAATGTGTATATATAATGTTTACACATATCGAGCAATTTTATATATGCAGTACTCATGCATTGATGCAACAATTAATCCACACAACAATCTGATATGAAATTCCATACAACAGACACAGATTGCATATGTTAAAACCCCAAGTTTACTTTTACTTCAAGTTCAGATGCTGATGGCAAATTCTTATAAACATAAAATGTAGTCAGTTGTCCAGCTGGAGTGTTATGCTCAGTACCATATTTTTATTTTTTTCAAGTACAGCAGCATCACTAGATTATTTTACACAGAGTGATTAGAAAGAAATAGGAAATAGAAAATACATCTTCCTTGGTCTTATGAGTCCATAACTGACATACACAGTAGTCAACTGGTCTGAAAAAATCCTATTAATCAATCCGAAGACCATTTTTACATTAAAGATATGATGAGCTCCTGAAAGCATTTGCTTGTGGTTTGAGTAATCTAGAAATATGTGCCTCTCATTATGGACACAAATTCATAGATCATTGACAAGTCTGCTACTAATGGTAATGTCTCCCCTTATGAAAAATGAGAGGTTTTTTTTAGTATAGAGTTATATAGGTTTATTTATTTTTGTTTTTCCCTTCTGTTGCAGCCTGAAACCATTCCACAAGGGATCATTGATATGAATAAATGTTCGGCTGTTAATGATGCAGAAAGCGTAACTTCTCATCCTTTCTCTCTGGAAATTGTGACGCCAAACAAGAAATACTATATCAAGGGCCAGTCGAAGGAGGAATATCAATGGTAAGGCTGTCATACAGAGGCGTTTCTCTCTCTCCTCCCCCTCAAAACAATCCTCACAGGTGACACCAGTTATTCATCATTAGAATATGCATACATGCCTTCAAACAGTGAAACACTATATTGGGGAAACTTCCTAGACAATTATGAGTTAAAGATTTTGTTAACAAAATTTTTTGTGTGGTTGTCATGGTGTTAGAAGTATTGAAGATTGGGTGGGATTGGTTTGGGGGGTGGGGGGAGGAGGGCCTGGTTTGTATTTTATCAAAATAATCAAGGAACTTGGTGTGTAACAATTTTGTTATACATGTAACTTAATTATAGGACTGGTCTACTTTATTTTGGTTTTACTTCTCAAGGATGTTCATCTGTCATCTTGTCGTAGATATCTATCATAGTGTACCGTCAAGGATGTTTATCCGTAATTTTACAGTGAAGAGATTTTTTGGTTTTAAAAACCTTTTGTTGTAAAGTCCTTCATTTCTCTTTACTTTTTGTTACTTCCTAGTTGTAATTCAGAGAAATTTGTAGAAATTCAGAAAGTTTATCAATGCCTATGAAATTGTGATTTATTACATTCAGTTACATTTGATGTAGTTGACCCCATATTAGATGGATTATTATACATCATACTGAATCATAAGTATGCACATTGCAAAATATTGCAACATATTTTGTGTACTGAAGCAGCAAATTTTTGGAAAAGAAGGATAGGTTCATATGATTGTAATACATACGTACCAGATTCTTTTCTGTTAAATTGTCCTAAATTTGATATGATCAGTAACCAAGTAACAGATACTTTGTAAATTACGCAAATGCCGTCGATATTCTTTCTGAAATTTTAGCTACTGCATATTAGATTTAATCTAAATAGTTACATTTGCAAATATGCTTCCTTATATGAACCTATAACATATTGTTTATTTCTGTGTGAACTTTTTCATGACATCACAATGATTACTGCACACGCTTATTGTTTGACGGTTGCATTATTGCAAACCTAAAAACACGGTTACGTTAATAATTCTGAATGATTTGCCTTTCTCAAACGTAAATATAAGTAATATACAGCAATGTTAAAAAGTTCACCAGGATATGAACTTGGTTGGTACATGATCAAATCTTCTGAGAAGCCCTTCAGGCTTCACAGGATTTGATCACATGACCAACCAAGTTCATATCCTGGTGAACTTTTAACTTGTTGTTTTTTTCTTAAATATCATAATGTCATAGTTCTATTGAAAAGAAATGAAAGTGGGAATTATATATAGATTAAATGGAATACCACAGATACCTTATTTATCAACATGTGTAAATATTGACCCCTTCTTCTGAAGTTCTTTAAGAGGACTGATAACACCTGATCCAGTTTTGATTCGTGGTGTATGATTACCTGTCATTTTAATCAAATTGAAGACATGCATTTTCTGCAGTAATCTGCCTGATTTCACGCAGGGCCAGTATAATTATGCACTTCACAACTACATGTTGATATGTCTGCTGAGCTTTTGATATTACAGCTGTTGGGGTAATAAAAAAAAACACACTTGAATGCTTCTGAGTGCAACGAGGAAGAATGAGAGTTTTATGAAAAGCATGAAAGCATGTTTAGGTGCAAGAGGGAACATGCATGTAATGCATTTAACAAACCAGTGGCAGGCTTGGGAGAAAAAATTGACATGTCGCTTGTGTTCATTTTTTGTTTAGATCTCTGTGCTGATAATGATCCATTGGTTTTAATACATCTAGAATAGATCTCTAAGGGACTGCTACATTTTGATTAAGTTGTTAGATATAGGACCATAACACTGCTAATTTGAGTCATGTGGTGAATTATTGATGAGTGCAATCTAAAACATCCCCCTCCCCTGATAATTGAAATTAAGCTGGAGTTCAAAGGGGTCATGCATCCAAGTTGATGCCTTTTCTGATATATCAATGCCCTGAAACTGATACATGTAAAAATTTTTCATTTTGTGAATTGATATGAATTATTACTGATAATTGTAATATTTAAAGTGTTAAGTGTGTCATTTAGCCAGTCATTTTGTTGTCTGCTGAGAACACATGTATGATAGTGTATTAATTCTTATGCAACATGAGTACCGGTACATCTTCCCAATGAAGATTTTCTCTACATGTATGTAGAGTGGAGCAGATCAGAAACTCTTGATTTGGGAAGATGCATGAATAATAGACACTTTGAATATGTGGTGATAATATACCAGTATAGAATTCTCTATGAATGCTCCTAGTATAGCATATGGGGGAAATGTATGCTGTTTCTTCTTTACCGGTAATTAATAAGCCCACAAAGACTAAATACATGGTCGTAATGGAAAAGTTGTGTGCAGTGCATTATTTAGCTCTAAAGTGTCCCACACCATTGACCCAGACACTAAAAACTGTAATAATCAAGCTTTCCCTGTTTTTAACTGTGTCAGCATGAAGATCTGTGTCTGAGTTGACACTTCCAATAGTAACTGTCCTTTTTATAATCTACAGAGCGTACTGATATCTTTTACAGGTGGCATGATGTTCTACAAGTATTCCCTGGCCGTCTCACCAAGACCAAGAATCGAAGATTCACCATGCCTATTTTTAGCAACAAAGAAAATGTCCAGGTAGATTTAAGAATGTGTGCAAATTTACAACAATAAATGAGATGGTTATTAGTAATTTGAAAAATATACGTCAGTGTATATGATAATTTTATATCATATTTTGTAAAGACAGAATCAACCCTGCTTGATGAAAATTTAAATTGTGATCCTAGTTTTCATACAAAAATTTACTTTGTTATTAAAGAGAAAAGTTATTTTCTAATTTTTCTTGGGTTTCCTTTAGCCTGCACCATCTAGATTACCTAGCGCAAGCTGTGTCACTGAACCTGATTCCCTAATGAATGGAAGGTTTAATGTGGAGAAAGTGAAATCAAAAGAACAACAGTTCTCCACGTACCGAGGTGTCCGAAACATGAAACACAAGACAGACAAACATTATCAGGAAGGTCTCCGAAAAAGCAGTAGTTTACACGATCTGTCTTCGGCAGAGATGGAAAAAGATGTAACAAGAGACTTGGCAGAAACTCGGTTCCTGAGTCGTTCCGGTGACCGTTTAGATAGCGTAAGTGGTTCTAGCGAAGCATACAAGTCGAATGTTGCACGTGTCCTGTCCGATTCTAATTATATCAATAACCCTTACTTTACAATACCTCGACGAACATGGCAAACCTTGGCTGCTAATTATCACCCCGCATCATCCTCTGTTTCCCCTGCTTCTGTGTCTACTGCTGCATCTTCAAATTCTTCCCCTCCCCAGCAAAATCAAGTGACCGGCATCCCCGCCCTACGTCGAGGGTCCCTTGATGACAAGACAATCCCAGTCAGCAACAAGCCAAAGAACGCTAGCGAGCGGGCCAGACTTCACAGGGAAAGGTCGACCAGTCTCAAAGACTTCTCCACCCAGCTTTCACTGGCCAAACAGGAAGGAAGCGGTCGGACATCTTTGTCGGGGCTTGACAGAATGACATCACGGAGCGACTCCCAATCTGTTGGCAGACAGGGCGGTCACACAGAGTACGAGTCCCGCAATAATGAGACGGACGAGCATAAGGTAGGTTAAGAAAAAAAACACTGACCCAATTCAGTCCGCTGCATGCATCAATCAACAAAGCATTAGGTGCATTTTGTTCTTCTACCATATAAACTTACTTCATATTTTCTGCTTGGATTTTTTCCATTTATGAAACTGGAATGCTAAAATGCTGTTGATTAATGCTGCAAGAGAAGTTTTATTTTTAACAATTTTAGTGTAATATTTTTATATCTTTTACTATTTTTAATGCATCATACTTGACCTAGCCTGATTGAAAAGAAAACTTTGCATTTTTCTCATTTTTTTTTGCATGAAAATGCATCATTCTGACATTAACAGCAGAAAAAGTTGCTGTCTTTTATATTTTTGTGTATGTAATCATAATGTATGTATAGCTAATGGCATGGAGGCGAATCTTTTTGGTATGATAGAAACTATCTCCACCTTTCTGAGGATAAGTAATGTACATTAATGTCACAATGTTAAGAAGGGTTTTGCAGTGTTCTCTTTATTGTTATTCCATGTTTGGTAAAGAGGTAAACACGAAAATATCTTCAGAAATGTGATGCTATCAATCAACAGGTATGATTGTTATTATGTCCAACACCAAGACAATCATCTATACAGCTGTAGTGATTTAGAAAGGAAGTTTTTGCCCCATATATCAAGGCTGTTTTGGGACATAAAAATTGTTTTTACTCTACACTGGTTATAAATGAGCAAATAAACTTTTTCTTCTTGGACTGAGCACAAATGAAAATCACTACCAGATGGATGAATGATATTCGGTATTGAAATTCTTGACAAAAATAGATTGTCAAGTTTTTATGAAGGCATTAAGTTATAAAAATCAGGAAAAAGAAACCATGCTGAGTTGGGTTTAGGAATGCCACCACATTGAGCTTAGAGATCAAGACATTTCATAAGTTCAGGAGCAATAAATCTGGTGTAATTTAGGTCCTCAATATGAAGAATGAGCTGAATTTATTACAGTGACAAGCTAAGCAAGGCTCCTGGCAAATAAACCTCATTCAATTTTCCTTGCCCCACTTTACAGGTAAATCATGAAATATGTGTGTTATCCCTTTATGGAGTCCATATCATTTCACACATTGAAGGACACACTGAAGCAAACTTTTCCAGCAATTTCTTCCCCTCCGTGATTTTTCTGTTAAATTGGGCATGAAAATGAATGGATTCTGACTTAACTGTGATTTTTTGTTTTTGCACAAATGAACATTTTGGAAGAAAAAAAAAGCTGCTAAACAAATTATCAGTATTAAGCTGGGTTAAATTACAGTGTATAATATTTACCTTAGATTTTTTTGTACATGAAGCAGAAAATTGTAAGAAAATTTGGGAACAGCTATAAAATTTAAAAGTCAATTTGAAATATTGTTTACAAGCATTATATTGCCGATTCCTGGGAAATATTTGACTGTCTTATTTAAATATCATATTTAATTATATATCAAGTAAAAAGCAAAACACAGATCTTTAACTCCATTGACATTGGTTCCGATAGAGAAGACTTTGTCTTATATTCGGGCATGACATGGACTACTTAATTGCAATTTACAGGTGAAATATGATCATGCGTATTTCTTTAAGCTAATGAAGCAGTTAATCTCACTAGCGTTCATTCGTTTGTGTTTGTATAATTCATTTTATACTCCCCCCCATAGGCAGTGGTCAAAGAGTGACCATTGTAAAACCAACATAAAATCTTTTAACATGTTTGATTTGTCGAATATGGATATACCTTCTATTTGAGAACCTGAATAATCAATTCTTTGAAGCACATGAAAAGACGACCTAATAGGGGACTGCAGGCAAACTTGTTCAAAGTTAAAACTTGATCAAGTTTTTAATGCATTTTCGGGATGGAATCTTTCCAAAATAGATGTCCATGTCATGGAGTAGAGGAGTGATTGAGCATGACAAATCGTGATCAGCAGGAAATGAGAAACTTCAACTCAAGGAATAAGTCATTATGATATTTCAAAAACTAGGTGCAAATAATGGAAGTAATCATAATTTGATACAGGGATTCGTTCGCTCATGTTGCGACAAGGAATTTACGGCAACAAAGGAATAATTTATCCGCCTCGAAAACTGGCATATTTGTGGATATATTTTTTTTCTAAAAAGGAAGTGAAGTATAATTATAGCTCTGCGTAGTCCAAAATTTGTGAAGGATGATTGAGTTTGATAAATGGATCGATGGGGATTGTAGGTGATTTTTGAACTGATCGTATATGTCCAGTAGGTTCTTCAAATAATTAGATTTTCAAGTGTATAATGGGTTTATACCTCTTCAGGAATTAAAACATGGCTTTCAGTTCATAAAATTATCACTGCTTTTCAAGTATGTGTACCTGTCTAAAGTCAACAAAGATGTAAACATTTTATCAAAAGGCTAGTCTTGTTATCCAATGAGAAAATAATAGAAAATATCTTATACATACAACTTTACTTGGTAATACGGTAATGGCTTGGAAATAATTGGTAACTGGATTAGCGCTTGTGTATGTTTTTCAAACAGACAATACTGTGCTGTCAACATTTTTATTATGAATTAACAACATCAGAAGATAATCTCTCTGATTTTACACTGACAACATTGATGATTTTTGTGTTGCGAGTTTGAACAGAGATCAACTGATACACACTGGAAAGGCGATTGACAAGTTTTTAAATTATAGAGTTCACCTGGGCTTCCGATACTTTTATAAGATATATATACGTGTCCAGAGATTTTTGATATGAATGTCAGAGCGACACTGGAGAAAGGGGAGACCGTTTGAGACCGTTTGGCCTGCAGGCATGGTGTCTTCCTTTGATTACATGTATCTTGTTAATCACCTGGAATTATACATAGACCTTTACCTGTGGAAAAATCGTAGGATTCTGCAGGTATGACATGTGTTATACACCGAGAATTAAGACCTTTTCTGCAGTGTGAGCTGTATATATTGATTGATAAGGAATTGAAGGTATAATAGTTCAATCTATTAAAATAGTTATAGTACTATTAAAGGTGAATTAATTAATCATAACTAGGAATGAATTTTCATGAAGAGATAACTGTGGGATTTCTTCGAATTTTAGAGCCAGTAGAAAGGCCTGCCTTTATACTAAATATTAATGCCTTTATGATTATTTTTTGTCCCTATTTACAGTTTTTCTTTGATACAAAACCCACATCCCCTATGTTCAGATTGTTCAAACAATAATGTCAAAGTCGAAAAAAAGAAAGGGTTGCATGTAAAAATTTCCATTGAAACATGATATTGACTTTATAGAATTGGAATTTTTAAACTGTATTCAAAATTGTATATAAGACGGAGATAGTGATATTGGTTAAATTTAAGAAGGCTCTTCCCTATATCATGTGGGGTTCTTGGATTACGGAACAGTACATAAATCACAAGCAGCTTGTAAACCCTTCATTTTAGTAGATAGTGTGTCCCTGCGTTTTTACAGGTAAACCCTCTGTAATGAAGCCCACAATAGACTTCCTCAGATTATTCCGTTTTAAAGGTTTTAAAGCACAATAAATGCAAACGGGTATGTTTTTATTAGGTAAAGTTTTGCAGTCATTAAAGCAAGATCCATTGCCGTAAGTGTCAGAATCCAGACTTGACAGAGCAGATAGAAGGTTGATTGCTAGTCATTTTGTTTTGGATAAATCGGTGCAAAGATAAATGTTGCCAAATATGGTTGCTGCTTTGTTATCTAGTATAGGTTTAGCATTATTTAAATTTTTCTTTCAGTTTTAAATTCCTTAAAAACTTGCTTAAAAAGTTCGAAGCAGGTGACAACAACTGGTTTTTGTGAATGATTAATCCAGATCTAAACACACTTTGGGTACTTGGGGACCCTTTATTGCAGGCAGTGTTTACATTTATAGATCCAATCTCAAATCCTCAATTGATAGATTGAGCCCCCCTGTAAACATGGTAACAGTTTAGTGTCCTTGGTTCATAAGTGACAGTGCAGACCTAAGGACCATCTTTTATGTCCTCCACTCTACATTACAGACACATAAAACCCCACACACAATGCAGGATCTTACACCTGATTGATGGTCCCTCTAATTAAAAGTAAACAATGACCATACCTGCTCCCTCTGGCAAAGAAACATACACCTAGGTGATTGCAGGTATATACCTTGCAAAGGCTTGTCTCAGCAAATGGGGATAGAAAATATTTTGTGTGTCTCTGTGTGATAGTGCGTAAGAACTTGCAACATGGGCCCATACTTTGTTTACCTTGCATCAGGTTTTTCTTGGACCTTTTACTCTGTCATATCAGGTACAAGCGAAAACTGTAACAGGAGAAGCTTGATGACTTGAGGCCTCAGTGTTATTTCTGTTTTGTAATTTTTTTGGCACCTTTCTAGGGATAGCAACTGTCAGTGATTGTGTAAAAGGAAATGTATTATACTCAGTGTTAGGGTCGTCTTCTACAGAGACTACCATGTTCTCCTCGTTTTGTAGATGGCCAAATCCTCGGAGCTGCAGGCTGCCAGTAGAACACAGTCCTCTCCTGTAATTAGTGGAACCCCGAGCCAGTCCTCACGATACGAGGTAAGACAGTTGTAAAGTGACCACGCTGTAAATCTACTTCATTTGCATGTTTTAATATGCAAGTATTCTTAAGGTATATATATTCCTGCAAGACAAGTTTATGTTTTTTTTTACTTCTTGAAGTGTTTTAATTATCATGTGCATAGGGGACTTATAATCAAGCTAGCTTGGCTCCCTGAGTGTTATCTGTATTCAGACATTGATAAATGAGACTGAAAAGGGACAAAACAAACTTGGCCATGTTAAAATGTTTCCTGTAAGACTGGGCTTTAGTGTAACATGAGGATTTGCTCTGATTCCGTGTTTCAACACTGCGTAAGGTCTAGAGTGAGGTGTAAAAAGCAAGTGCTCATTATATAGCGATCATCGTATCAAGGTAAGGAAAGAGCTGCTCCAATGCTTATAACAGAAATGCCACTGCTACCTGGCTGGGTCATCTTTTGGCTGATTAGATTGCCATAAAAAGCTTACTTGGTATGTAGGTGTTAAAATCTCTGTATCATGCCTTCTCCTCTTCCATGTCTATTTTAATTTCAATACTGACCCCCCTTTACAGGATTTGATGTACATGAAGAAAGGCTGGCTAATAAAGCAAGGTTCATCGGAGAAGGTTTGTAATGATTTTCTTCTTTCTGTATAATCCACTGTTAAGATGTAACAACACAGATAAGATTTATAAATAAATCACAAATTTAAGGGTAAAGTTTCATTGACAGTATACCAATATGGGGGTTAAATTTTCAAATACATCAAGGAAGTGGTTGTAACATGGTATGAAATAATACATTCTACTTATGCAATAATAAGAACCCTTGTTTTTAATTAATGTTGAGATTACTTTTTTATGTAGGATTGGAAGAAACACTGGTTTGTGTTGACTGGGAATTCCCTACGATACTATAAGGATGCCAAAGCTGAGGAGACAAACACACTGGACGGCCGAATAGATTTGTCTGGTTGTTATGACATCACAGAGGTCAATGTCGGCAGAAACTACGGATTCAGGATCAAGGTTGGTTAAGCAGGAAACTTTCAGGCTTCTTTGTACGATGTTCATTTTTTTTAAAGCATGAGCGCCTTTAGCCTTTTGTTGAGATTTACTGATTGATTTTTATCAAGGAATGTCTAGGAATTTGAGACAAGAATCAATCTCAATTTGAGGATTATATTGAAACCATTGATTATTTGGTTAGTTTAATGTGTGATAAAAGTTTAAAAGTCTGTGTAAACAGCAAATGCCATTAATACTGTGTAAAGAAGAAATAACAAATCGGTTGGTGGCCATAGATTGTTGTAAAGGAAACGTTTTGCTTCGCATAATATTTTTAGTTCGGCATTCTCTTCTGTTAATTGCCAAAAATGGAATTGATGTAATGGATACTAATAATCTATATACAATTGATAATTTTTTTCATAAAAAAATCATTAACAGTGGAGAAATGTATAAATTATAGTCCATATCAATCCAAGGCATGCTTTGTTTATTGTTGAATAACAAAGAGCAAACATTTGTGTAAGGCATAACTTAACAATTGGATTATTTTTTTTCCTTTTTATCCAATGCTGTTTTATTTTAAAAAAACATTTTACACTCTATGAAAGCATGCATGTTTTCTTTGTTGCTTGTTTTTTTTTCTTTCTGACTCGTCCCCATCAAAACATTGATCCAAAGTTACATACCTCTGACAATACACTCACATGTGGTGCAGTGAGGATATTGAATTTTGTCTAACACACCCTAACATCAAGCATCAATGCCTTGCGATATTCAACGGTTTGTTCAGTTAAAAATTTGCCTTGGATTGTGGACTTTCTTTTAAAAAAAACAACCCAAAAACCAACTGTGTATTTTATTCTGTTGGAGGGTGAGTGTGTGTGTGTACATGTACATGTGTGTGAAAATAATGCTGTTACTGAAAAACTCGTAACTTTGTGTTCAGGGTATCGGTCCATCAGTAAGTAATGATTTAACATGATCCAACGCTTGCCATGTTGTTCTAATGGTCATCAATATCTCTCTCTATCTCATTACTACAATTTTTTTTTTTATTATTTACCATGATTTATACTAACCCATAGAGAAATGTTCACATCAGCTGCTGAAGGGTGTAAAGGCTGTTACCTTATTTATCAAGGTTTAAATATAAAAAAAATATAAAATTTCTGATATTGATTGTATTAAGTGTGAGTATATGTAAACGTATGTATGGCTGTGTACATTAAATGCTTCTTGCAGATTTCTCATCATATTTGAAATACATATAATCAGGAAAAAATATGCAAAATAACATTCATTTTATGTATGCACTTTTAAATTCAAAAGAAATGTGCGACACAATATAAATCGTCCTGCACTCTGAAAAGATAACGTACTGTATCGAGCTATCATTGTACACAAACAATTACATGTTCTGCAATTGTAAAGGGGTTGTCCAGCTATTGCATTTGGAAGCAGTGTTGCTCATAAATCTTTTCATGACCAGTGAACATTTTTCTTTGGCAGCTGGATTATAACTTATCCAACTTTTATAGACTATTTTGTCTATACTCATTGAATGCCAGTTTCATTGTTATAAACATTGGTGACCAGGATATATAGGAACGATCATCATACGTATCCGTATCAATAGGGGGTAATGTGGTGCCAATACTTTAGAGAATATCTCTTTTTTTTTGTATTGTTAATCTTGGACAACAGCGAATAGTGGAAAAAGTCAACATATACTAGTCAGTGGTACTGTCTAACTGTATCCAATGGAGACAAATCATAATTCATATTCAAGATGTATGTAAATGCTTATGAAAAACAAGCATATATTTAATCTCTCTGTGCAAGCTTTTCAGTTTCAGAATTGTAAAATTTTGTTGATCTATAGTGAAAAATTCATAGATTTCAAAAGAGGCATTTTCTTTCCAAATTCATGATAATTTTTGCTTTTATAACTTTTTTTTCATTATCAAAATTTTATATTCTTTTAATTTCAGACAAGCAATGGAGAGTATGTTCTCTCTGCTATGACCTCGGGTATCCGCAATAATTGGATGAAGGCAATACGACTTGTTATGGATTTACAGCAGTCTGGCGAATCCAAGAACAATTCAGGAGATAGTGAACAAAGCTCAGGGGAGGATCTAGAAATTAACTTCTCTAACAGTGGACGTTTGAGTTTATCCCCTGACAGTCGCAGCAGCACAGAAAGTCCACAACTTTTAAAGAGGGATCAGACCTTAAAAAACATTCGTCGCCACTATTCGGATGTGAGCCCGGGCAACGTGGGCAAAATGCTATCTGTGAAAGAAGTGCTTCCAAATCTGAACTTGGAAAGTATTACTCTACCTTCATCATTGACTGGAGGTTCCTTATCTTCCAGTCGAGAAAGTTCGGTAGAGAAAGAGGACATGAAAATAAACCCAATTATAATCACGGAGGCCTCCTCCCCAGAATCGGACTCTCTTTCGTTAAGTGCAAGTAGTCTACCACTGAGACGGTTCGTGGAGGGAAGTGACCACATCACTGCTGAATCAGCAGCCTCTACCTCAGAAAGTAGGTCACTAGGACTCAGTAGTGAAAGTAGGAAAGAGGAGGCGGAAAAACAGAGAAGAGCCAAGTCCCCCAGTGCAAGGGTCAAGGACAAGTCTCGTGTCCGATCTCCACGGTTACATTCCCCACAAGACACTGATGAAGAGCATCTCGAGCATTCCTCTGATAGAGTGGATGGTTTAAACTCTGTAAGTTAAAATGTCCATTATAGTGTATGATATAACTGTCAATACTTATAATTTCAATTAACATGCCAAGTTCGTCAGAATGCTTGAATAGGATATTTTCACATATTTCTAATCAGCTACTCAGTGACTAGTACATGTACTATATTTCTGTATAATCCTCCATGAATTCAGTAATTTAAGAAGGAAAGTATGCTCCAACTTTAAAAGATATTTGGTAAAATGCCCTTTTCAACATTTTATTTTGTTGAGTGAAGTTATATCTGTCTTGTACAATTCACAAAGCTGAAATTTTTCAGGCTTTGGTTATGAAATTTATTTAAGCTAATATCAACATTCTACAGGGTTTTTAAATTACTGTAGTTTTTAGTTTATTTATGTAAGATGATAAAGCAGAATCAAGTACCAAAAAGGTACTCTAATTGACACATCAGTGTGATAAGGGAGACCACCCTCTGTTACATCTATGATAAGTTTATAACACTGACAGTTACAGGCATTTACAAAAACACAATTTTCTTCAACTGAATGAGTTTAGATTTTGATATCAAATAATCACATATCCAATTTAGTTGCTGTCATCCCTAGTATAAACACAAAAATCGCATTCATATACCGGGGTAATCTCTATTAAATATAATTTGGCAACTCCTACAGATGCAGTAATCATGGAGATATCGACCTATAAATGACCAACCCTGTTTAAAAAAAAAATTAAATTAAAATAAAACAGATTTATGGCCTGGAGTGATGCAGCTGATATGATCAAATTTGCATCGCACATTTTTGCTCTTAAAATTGATTTTGATACTATTATTAACATATTTTTCTTTTTTTAAAATTCAGAGCGTGAATAGTCTCCATGACAACAAGTCAAGTGGTCGGGAGGAGGCCCCCGTTGGAGCACTAGTCGAACTCTTGGAAACAGAGGTAAGATCTTTATTATGGATAAGGAGCAAATTATATTGTGTCAGAAATCTACTGTGACTGTTTTATTGCAGGAAATATTGGTTATTTCTCATAACCCCTCCATTGTCTCTATTTAATAGATTTAATTAATTGCTGCAGAAATCTGGCAGTGAGAAAGAATATTAGCATTAGAAAGCATGCGACAGTGTTTACCCTGTCATTTTGTTTATTGTTACTCAATGCAAGCTAGGGACATTAATGCTATAGAGCTTGTGAATCATAATTTTTATTGGAAATCAATTTTCACAGGTTGATACCTTGAAGGATAGGCTTGATGAAAAGAACAAGGAACTTGTCAAAATGCAGGAATCCAATCAAGACTTGAAGTCTCGTCTGCAGACTGTTGGGAGAGAAAAGGATATATCCCAGGTAGGACTTCACACAGCAAGCTTGTAGATTACTCTATAGCATGATCTTTAATACCCCAAGGCTAGACACCAGTTTTGTAAGGTCTACATTCAGTTCTACATTCTAGCTTTTCTTACTCCGTAGTTCAATACCCTTGGTTTGCAGTCTTTTTTTTTAATTGTAATTAAAGAGATGGCAATATTGCAGTATTAAACCCTGTTTTTTCCTTCTAACTGTTGTACAAATTAATTTGTCTTGAAGTGGATTTGATCTTTTTCTAGCATATTCATATGGGATTGGTATTTTGAAAACTTTTTTTTTCCTATTGTGGGGTTTTTAAAAATGGCATAGTTTGCTTGGAAAGCAGTTGAAATATTAGATCCCATTGCTTGATCTGACTGTTTTGATAACTCCAATGTCAATATATTCAGAAAAGTATTTTGCATGCAGTGTTTTTTTTTTCATCTCTGCATGTGTTGCCTCCGAGGATTTTAGGGCATGCATATTTTGATAAAACAAACAGTATTAAAAACATTGTTCAATACTGTTACATTTTTCTGAATATATTGATACTGCTGTCCGTTATCATCTTTGGCTTTTCATCTGCCAGGTTAGATCTGCACAATTCTTTGGCAAAATTCTTCACTTTGAGTAATAGAACAACGAAATAAACCACATGGTACTAGATTAATCTTACAACAAAAATTATATGGCAATTTAAGATTAATAAGGAATGTATAAACAGTTTCTTTTCAACACAGTAATTCGCCTTTATAGACACAAAAATATGAATTTAAAAAATTTATTTTGAAAAAAAAAAAGAACCAGACTTTTTTTTTTAGAGTTAAAGAACGCAAGAATTGACAGCAACTAACAGTTTTAGTGGTTGAAAATTGTGAAACAAAAGATGCGTTGAGAGGAATTGTGCAGGCTGACAGCTTGTTAGATTTTTGCTTTTACTAAAGCTTTGGTTTGACTCATTTACAGCCTCAGCAAGAGTCGCAGACTCCGCTAAAACATAACATAGCGGACCAACAGGGAGAGGGTAGCAATTCCGAAAATGCCGAGGTGGGTAATCAAGACTGTCCTACATCTGAAAGCTCACTTTTACCTTTAAATATTTCGTTTGTGCAGAAAATGGGGTTTGTGGTTGCTCTTCACTGAATTTTGTTTTATTTTGAAAATTTGTTTTGTGCTAGATTTGGTTCACATTTCTTCTCAATTTCATGACTTTCTAAATTCTCATATGACGTCAATAAGAGATATGTTTTTTTGAAATGTTTAGAAAAAATTCTCATACAATGTGAGTACTGGAGATAACCTTTAATATTGCTTGATTTTTATTTGACTCTCTGAAATTTTAATAAGCTTTCAGTTTTGGCATGAAATATATTTGAATGAAAAAATTCTCTTGTCTATGTCTAAACTAAAATCTCCTTTGCAGGAAGAAATTTGTTTAAACCTATTCTTCGCCACTCTACATTTCATCTATCTTCTAGTTTGCTAGAAAATGTTTGTATTGATAATAGCACTGCTTCAGCTTATTTCCCTTTTTGCAGCATTTAGCTTTTGATTTTACTATCATAAAAGCCTGTATGCAAATATTATAAAAATGCATTGGTTAATCAATTACTATTATAATATATGATTTACATGAAAAGGTGGATGGAAAAAGTAATTGGTAAGGTAGGTTTTGAATGGTATGATTTGTATTTAATGTCATGCTCTTAGAAATACCTTTTTGTGTTTTTTTTAGGTGACAACGATGAGGAGACAGGTGAAAGAGGCCAGAGACACAGTACAGAAACAGAAAGCTGAAATAGAAAACCTCAGAACCAAGCTGAACATGTCCGTCTCAAAACTTACTGGAACAGAAAAAGCTCTGTCTGAGGCCTTGCGAGATCTCAAGCAGGAAAAGGACAAATTTATGAAAATGTCCGCGGAGTGGAACAAGAAGATTCGCAATCTTGAACTGCAGCTTAAAGAATCAAGTGCCAAAGTGGAGAGTCAACAGGAAATGATGAAAATTAAAGAGAATGAGATTAAGCGTCTGGAGACAGATTTGAAAGCCAATCTTCATAAGATTCGGGAATATGAGAGGGAGATTTTAAAACTGAAAGCATCAGAGATGGAGTACAAGCAGTTGAAAGGGAAAATGGAAGAGGGGATTAGAAAACTGGCTGAACTAAGGAATGAATTGAAAGAAAAGGACCATAATATGAAGAAACTCAAAAGTGAATATGAGCAGCAGATTAGTGAAATGGATCAGGAATTTTCTAGGGAGCGTGATGATATGGAGCAGCATATGGAGGCTATGAAGAAACAGTTCTTGGAGGCCCAGAGGCAGTCAGGGATCCCAGAAAACATTGCACACCTCATCTCAGAAAAGGATGAAATCATAGCTCAACTAGAGGAAAAACTGATTGAAAATGACAAGAGGTATGGAGAATTAAGCGATGACTTCCAAGCTGAGATTGTCGACAATGAGGAGTTCCAATCCAAGTTGGAGCAGAGTCAGAGAGACAAGGAACTGGTGGAGAAGAAACTCCAGGATCTGGAGAAATTGCAGAGGAAAGTAACCCTGGAGAAAGATAGGTTAGAAAAGGAGAACAAAGCCTTCAAGAAAAGTCTGGATGATCTCAAGAGGGAAAATTCAGAACTAAGTGCTGCAATCAATTCAGACAAGCAAACAATGTCCTCATTGGAGAAAGAAAAGAGTACTATAGAGTCCAAATTACAGAAAGGAGCTATCCATGATGAAACTACACAAAAACTGATTGAATATATAATGACCGTGGATTCAGAAATGAAAGAAGTTGTTGGGATTGTGCTTAAATCTAAAAAGGGACTTGAAGGAAATAGTGCAGCTAAACAGAGTGAGTCACTTTCATTACAAGATATAATCAAGCTTGTCTCTGATGTAGAAAAAAGGTGCAAGAGAGTTCATGGCATCATAAAAGAATCACTGTCATCCTCATCAAATGGAGGAGTGAACGACACGGATTTACCGCAGAAATTATCAAAAGTGGATAAGTTAACCAATGATCTTGAAGAAGCCTATGCCCAATGTGAGGAAACTAAAATGAAGGAGAAGGAGATGGAGGTCAAACTGAACATCATGACCACTCAGTATCAGCAGCAGATTGATACACTCAATGCCAGGATCGATCAGCTCTCCAACAAGTCTGGAGTCTCTGTCAAGGCAGCAGCGAAAAGGAAAAGTGAAGGCTTGAAAACTCCTGTAGAACTCTCCGACGAGATAGAAAAACAACTGAATGAGTTGGAGGAAAGAATAAACTATGTGGATGTCATTCTCAAAAGTCAGGACAGTGTGGAATCTCTCTCGGCCAATGATGAGCAGGAGAGTTCATCAGAGGAGGAAGATTCCGATGGTTTTTCGAGTTCTGACGAGAAGGACTCTGAGGATGAAGTGGATGCTCAGGAAACCAGTCAGTCGTCTGCTGCAGACAACCAACTCATTCTGAGCAAACTGAGAGAAATGAAAACACAGCTTGAGACCACAAACCACAGGATAAAGGACATCACTGGAGATCTGACAAACCAATCTCCTAGTTCTGTGAACGACTCCACAGATGTGGATGACGATCTGAGGAAGAGGCTGCAGAAGTACGAAGAGAAGATTGACAATCTTACACTGAGACTGACAGATAAGGTTAGGATGGTCAACTCTGGAACAGAGATCTTTGATGCCTCATCTGACAGCACTCTAGCTTTCAAACAGTGCCTGAAACACTTAAAAGAGAAGCTACAAGACATCAATAACAACATTGCTGCTAGAGAGTCCCTAGATGCAAAAGGATTAAGAACAGTTCATACCAAACTCATGCACTTGTCACAGTATATTGGAGAGCTACAGAAGTTTGAGAGAAGCGATTTCAACATAATGAGTAAAATGTCTCGACATGAGGTTCGAGCAGCAGCCATGATGGGGGAAAGAGAGAAAACATCGAGACGAGGCAGGATGTCGCTTGAGGACAAGATGAATGTGTATGCAGACAGGCTCTCAGTGGAGGCCATCATTTTAGGCCAAATGGCATACATGATCCAGAGACATCAGATGGGTTGCTTGAGTAGGGATGTTCTGATGAAGGAAATCCAGGGAGTCAATAGTATAATTTTAGAACTGGAGAGACGTATTGATAATTCAACTAGAGAGCTGAGTAATTCTGACCAGGAGCGAGATCCTGATCTTGTCTCTTCTTATGCTGAAATGCTGGCAGAGAAAATAGTGTTAGAGGGACAACTAGCTTCATGTGTTATGGCCGACGATCATCACCATACTGATGATACGGCTATATTGTCTTCCCTCAATATCACTGACAATCCATCTGTTTTAGCAGTGGAGGTGTTCCTCAGATCCCAAGTTGAATCAAATGTTCATGAAAAATTGAGCAAGTCTGTGAGAGAAATGGACGAACTTACAGGTCACATTATCAGTAGGTCTCTCATCCAAGGAGAAATTAGTTTTGCCCTACAAAAGCTCAAAGCGAGATTCAACACCCATGTGGAATCTGAAGAGCTGAAAGATCTTCTGCAGAGGGAGAGAAAGTTCCTCTGTGAGCAGCTTCAAGATAGGTCCCAGTGTCTGTACAAGTCTGTAACAGATTACCAAACCTTAGTTCTTTCATGTATAAACTGTCACATCAACCTCTCATCTGGCCACATCAGGGATTCACTTAGTTCCATATTGGTAGGAAAGTTCCATAAACACATATCAAGTATGCGAGAGCAGTTAGGAAAAGTGGACAGCACTGAGCAAGAAAGAATCAACCATGTGATATTAGCATTAGAGGAAGATTGTCAAATGGCACAGAGTCAAATAGAAAGTTGTGATGGAAGTGTGAACAGTGAAAGTGGTGAGTTGAATCTTGTCCACCCAGAACCTCTGGTAGGGGAATGGACTGATATTATGATTCTTCGTTCTGTTGTGAGAGGAACTATTACCCATATCAACAACTTGTACAGTACAGGACATTTGGCTCTCAGTGATATGCTTGGCAATAGCCATGATTCTGACATGAATGAGTTGTCTATGCATTTGGGAAGTATGCTGGAGAAAGAAGCTGCATCAAAGCAGACAATGGCTGCAGAGCTAAAGACACATGCAGTAGGCAATTCACCAAGGATGGAGAGAGTTTTGGAGCTTGTGGATATCATTCCCGATTTCTGTGCATTTGATCAAGAAAATCTGAATGATTATGCCAAAAATTTGGTGCGGGAGGCAATGTATCAAACCCAGGTGACATACACCAACTACAAAACCCGGCTTAACCATGAAAAGGAAATGAGGGACTTGAAAATCAAACTAGAGGCAGGTCAAAAGGTGGACCTACTGTGTGAAACCAGCAGGGAGACAGAGAACGACATCAGACAATCTCTGTCTGTGTTTGAGGAAATCTTGGAGACCAAGTTTGAAGATGAATGTGAAGTATTAAGCATTCTTGACAAGCAGATGAAACAGTTCCAGCACGTGGCTGCTGGTCTTTTGTCAGGTCCAGATGCCAAACAGTTCGAACAAGAGCTAAATGCTTTTGCTGCTAGTTTGGAGCATGAGCTTTCGGTGGTACAAGAGCGCCATGATATCCACTTGGACGTTCTTCGTCAGGAGATCAGCACTATTTGTCTCAGGCTGGAGAAAATCACAGAAGAGCATGACCAAGAGAAGATTACTCTGTCTACTGAATATGAAGAGAAGATCCAGACCATGCAGGATGAGTTGGACTGTATTAAGATTGATCATGAGGATGAGCTTGAACAGGTCAGACAGGACATTCTCACAGCGGTTAGTGCCATCAAGGCCAACGAGGAGCAGTCAGAGGAGCAGCTAGCAGACCAAGTCAAGGTCCTCAATAGGCAACTCACCTCACAGAAAGAAAACTTTGTGGTAAGATTTTCTTTCTATTGTTATATGATAAAATCTCTCATTGTTGCATGTATAAAATGTTTCTTTGTAGATAAGTATTATTGGTGATTTTTGTCTTTATCACATTCTAACAGGCTGCACTAGAACAACTCCAGAAATCCCTCACAGTAACTGGGTCAAATGATACACTTGCTGAGAAACTGGAGGAGCAGATAGAGCACCTCCAGTCATCTGGAACCCTCCATCCGGATCAGCTCCACATCTGTCCTGTGTCTCCTATACCTACCTCACCCCCACCTATCAGGGAGATTGAGGAACCATTGGATGAAAACTCTGATGAGGTGTGTTTATATAACTTAGAAATAGTATATAAGTAAATTATTCAGAGCCTGGAAATAATCCCAAAATGTTTTTGATTTCTCTTAATGATTCAATATTAATATACTTCTTTATCAAAATATGATTGTTTTCTGTTACAGTGTAGTGAAAATAGGTGTGTTGCTAATGCATTGGACAAATCTTCTCATGACTATGAACTTGAACTGCTGAAAAAGGAGAAAGAAGAAGCTCTGGCAGATGAGGCCAAAACTACCAAAGCTGGTAAGAGTTATTGGAGTAGGAAATTTTGCTCAACATTAAATATTCCATGTGCCAGCACTAATTAATGGTCTATGTTTATTATGAGTTCAATTTGAAAGCATGTTGTTATATTCACAGCCTTAGATGCCATGAGAAAAGCTTATGAAGGAGATCTGGAGGAAGAAAAAGAGAAATACCGAGTGGCTCTGAAGACAATGTTTACTGATGACTATGTAGATGAAATAAAAAAGCGGCATGAGTAAGCAGTCAGATGTTCTCTATTCCTCTTTTTTCTTTTTATATTTTATGTAATTATCAACAATTTTCTAAATTAAATAAGCGTGGTTTGTGCTAAATCAAGCATTGTCTCTGTGACATTTACACTTAGAAAAAAGATTAGATATAATAATTTGCAAACTTTCATCTGTAGAAATGAGTTATCGAAGGTTCAAGAGGAGCTATCCCAGGTGTCAATGCATTACGACAGTCGCCGGGAGGATTATAAACTGCTTGAGGATAAGTTGGACTCCACCAAACGAGAATACGAAAGTCATATCAACCAGCTAATTAAGAGGTAAGTTAAGGATTTAACAAATGGATTGAAATCTGCAGTTTGATAACTTGGCCACTATCCACCTCCTCCCCTGATTAAAGGGGATAGGAAGGTTCTTTAATGATGGCTTCAATTAAGAAATAAACAGCAAGTTAAAAAGTTCAACGGGATATGAACATGGTTGGTCACGTGATCAAATCCTGTGAAGCCCAAAGGGCTTCTCAGAAGATTTGATCACGTACCAGCCAAGTTCATATCCGACTGAACTTTTTAACATTGCTGTTTATTACTTACAAAATGTATATTTACATTTGAAAAGGGCAAATCGTCTTCTTTCTTGTTTCTTCTTTCTTAAAATTACCGAGATTTTATGTTTACAATAATCCAACCGACAAGCAATAAGTGTGTGCTATGATCATTGTGACGTCATGAAAAAGTTCACACAGAATTGAACGGTTTCGCTATTCTATAGGTTCAGATAAGGAAACATATTTGCATATGTAAATATAAGTTTTGAAGAGCAATGATATATATATATAACGTATGATGTACAATGAAGTACAATAGAGAATCTCTTTCTTTCTCTTTGTAGCAACGAGCAGTTAAACAATCTTGTTAATGAGGAGATCAATAAGCTGAAGGACTTCATCCAGAATAGAACCATGGCCACAGTTCCTGGCAATGCTACCATTGAAGAGGAACTGTATGATGCCCAGGTAAAATACAAACCAATTACCATAACTATAACCATAGTTAACCTAGAAATCTTTGTTATAGGAGATAATATGATGAAATCTTTGTACGTCAGATCATGGTCCGAGTGAAGGATGCTGAATTACAGAAACTTCGGTCTCAAGTCAAGAACCTAGAAAACAACTTGGAAAGAACAACTGAGGTAAGGACAATGCTCATCCAATATTTGTTATACAACTGGATCTGTAACGAAGAGAGAGGTTTCATTTATATTGTCCACTCCCACTTACTAGTGAAATAAATGATTAATGCTTGTTAATTTATGAATACAGGAACAAAGACAGAGTATGACTCAGTACCTACAGATGTTCAGGAAGTACACAGAGCTACAGAACAAAATCAAACAGGAAACGTCTGCCAAAGAGAAGGATGAATCCAAAGACAAGAACAGACAACTTAGACGAAGTAAGTACTTTCAAAGCAGTGATGGTTTTCTTTCCTTATAAATAACCGAAAGTATACTCAATACATCAAGGTCATTATTTATTGTTGATCCAGAAAGTGTCTTTTTGGAATTAGTATTACTAATAGTAAAGTGCAAAATCATGCAGGTTAAAACACTACATAATATGAAAATGTTTTTTTTTTTGTTAGCTCCCTCCTTCCACCATAGAGCTCGTAGTCCGAGTCCAAGTCAACAAAACACAACAAAAAAGGATGAGCACCAAAGCCGAGACTCTCATAAACGCCGGTGTCACCTTGATGTTAAAGGTATAGGCTGGTTTACTTTTGTAGTCGATTACACATATGCATGTTTCATCCTCATTTCATTTATTTGATTTTATTACATCAGTTTTCTAGATTTTTTCATAATGTAGATTTTTTTTCTCAGAATGCAATTCAGCAACCATGCTTACTTGATCTTATCTGGTAATTGATGTTCTGATTTTTTTTTTTCAGATCTGAAAAGATCCAAGAGTAGTCCCTCCCTGCCATTTGTCTTTGATGGCCGTCTTCCCATTGGACAAGGCAAGCACAGAGATTCCCTCGGATCCTCCAAGTATTCCAAAGCCAAAACCAAGGCCTCCAATGTCTAACTTTGTACCAATGTATCATAATATGTACATGTACCAGAACTATAAAACATCAAAGCCAAGTTAATTTTATAGTATATTCTTTAGTTAAGTGTTTATTTACCATAAATGCTAACCAGATATAAAGAAAATTTCGTTTTCCCTGTAAATCGTTGCATTAAAACTGCTGGTCAGTTAAACTTGTGAAGAATGGCATTATTAGGACTACGCACATTTCAACAAAACGAAAAATTGTCGTGTTGGATTCTTTTACTGCTGATCTTTATTTTCTCCAATAATGATTGAATTTTGGCCTTTGAACAGTGTTCTTGCCATGTGTTTTAATTTTTTGTCTTGAGTTTATTCAATGATTGTGATCCCAAGAAGTGCACAACAAGGGTCAGAAGAGCTACATGTAGTTTTTAGTTTTTGTATGATTCCACACTATTTAAAGTGCATATACAACCATTAATTTATTAAACCAGCCAGGGTTGTGATTCTTTTTTTAACTGCCTTGTTACTAATTTTAATGTTATGTATTTAATCGACAGTCATATCAGTGGATCATGTGATGCTTTTTATTCAGAAACTTTTCTATCTCGGAGAAGAGTTGGCTGATATTTTAATGTTATATTATAATAAATATATGTATACAGGTTGGCCATTTCTCTACATTTTAGTTGGTTGTAGAAACATTTGCTAAGCAGATGATCAGTGCTCTGATAATCATGAACTTTTTTTGTACCCCTCAATTTTTTTTTTGGTAATTATGTGTATCCTCTGAATATACATATTCATGTTTATTGATGTTAGTTTATAATTATTATACAACTTGTATGATACTGCTGTTTAGTTTATGTATGAAAACTTATTAAATCAAAACTTCACATAGGGTTATGTGCATTTTTGCAAGGTGATGCTTCATTGGTCTTTTTCATGTGTATTAATTTCTTAAGTTTTGGGGTTTTTTTTCATATCACAAAGAATTTTATATTAGGAAATTTATTTTACAACTTATTACATGTATGTTTCAGATGTGTATTGTACATTTCATATGATTATATTCATATTAATGACAAAATAAATTTATGATATACACTATTTGCTCTGTTTTTATTTTTGTACATACTGGTAAATTCTTTGCAAATTTCTTCTCTAAAATACTTAACAGTACCTGTACTTCAACATAGCATTACAATTCACATGCTTAACACATTTTCTCTTTTCAAGTGTATCTATATTGATAGAGAGGGGGAAAGATATTAAACCCTGCAATGTTGATATTACATGTACTTGACCTATCATTAAATAATTAATTTGCAGTTAAGTTGGTGAATTAATCCACATGCATTGTTAAAGTATTGTCCATTGTGGTAGCCTTTTATGAGGGAAATCCATAGGATTTGCGATTTTGATTATTCTGTCATTTGAGAAATTGACATCAATAATGTTTCCATCATGTATTTTGACTGCCCCTTTTAAGATGGAACTACCTTAGAAGATGTAATTGTTAAAGAAATAATGGAAACTATTGCAGAGACCCAGAATGTTTGGCATGTTAAAAATTCTGATGACCTTTGGGTTGACCCCACTCTGAAACATGCAATTAATGTTTGCAAAATGGGGATTGAAGTAGACAGGGACATATATCGATTATTTACCTAAGTAGTTTCACTTCAAAAAATAAATATTCAGTAATATATGTTTTCACAAAATCTGAATGGCAAGCATGCAAAGGGTTTTTGACAGCAAAAGATCTGCCTTTCTGTGTTGAATAAATAAACTATTGCCCTTGTGACCTCAAAATTAATCTAGTGGTCATCTGCTGCTTAATGAGTGCCAAAGTACAGACGTACATGTACCATATAGTTTTGTGTCAATCAAGCAAAGGATTCCCAACATTATAAGGGGACATTGTTTTTAAATTTTATAGGGTTATTTGACCCTTGGCCTTTCAGTTTGACCTGATAATAGGCAAAGAATTATCAAAATAAAGTTAAATAATACTCCTTCTGGCAAAGAAAATGAATGTGAGTATTTATTATCAACTTTCTGAACACCCAATAGATTTCTCTACATTAGACTGATTTCAACGGTGTAGTATGAAGAAAACCTGTAGGTTCAATGATGTAACGTATAGAAAACCCATTTTAGTCACGCTCCTCATGGGTTCAAATGGACCAATCAACCCCCTTCAAGTAATGTTGGTTATACTAGCTAGTATTTTAAACCACTCTTCCATGTTTATTATGATACAAGCCGGCATGATAAGGTTTTTTTAAAAATTCCATTAGCATCGTCCCATAGAACTGATAAAGGATCACTTGTATATAACAAAAGAATTGACCTATAGGGGAGATCGATTTCCCGGAAAAAATCATAAAAATCAAAGTTCATTTGATATTTTCTACTGTTTACATTTCTAAATTTTTCGAATTTTCATTTAGAACTTAGCATATTGCGCTTGTAATTCTTAAATTAACCTTCAAAGTTGTCTAAAACATCATTTTTGCAGTAAAACGGCCTATTTCTGCATGAATTTTGGCCTAGAAATTTATCAGGGCAGGCCTGCCCCTAAAAAACTTAGATATTTTGATAGGTTTTGGTCAATCTGATTAAAATCAGATCCTCGATCCGCTCCTTGTTTTTCTGTTGTCGCTTTTCGTGTAGCGACAATAAAATAAAAAAGGAGCGGATCGAGGATCTGATTTTAATCAGATTGGGTTTTGATCAAAGGAATAAATTAAGATAGGATTTTTTTTATGAGCACCTCTGCCCTGAGGTCGAAATTAGCAAAAAACCTAAAAAAAAAAATAATTTAAAACTTAGAACTTGTATTATATAGTGGTTTATATATACGTGCTACACCTGTAAGGTTTGAACAGTTGTTGAATAGCTCAACTGGTTTCACCGCTGTCACTTACCGCATATCTTAAGTTTTTTTGTATCCTGGTTCGATTCCCTCTGTTGGCAATTTTTTTTTTAATCATCGGTTTGTATAAACACCTTTTTATTTTATTTGTTTATACAGGATTGTACATGTTGTATTTTACTTCGATTTTCTTCCTTTAATGCACGTTTGCTCTTCAAATTGAAGACATTTATGAAAAGTATATACTGAACTGAAAGCAATCAACCGTAACTATACCTGATTGTAAGTTGTTTGAGGACAAGAATCATTCACTCTGTGTTACTCTAGACAGGTGCCACATAAAAAAAAATCACGCCGAGCAAAAACTGTTGCGTTTGCCTCTCCAAAACATCGATAGGAAATAGTACAATTGTGGGAGAAGTGCTGCAAAGTAGATGCAGTTCGTTCTTTGCAAAGAACGTGTGCGTTGGTGACATTTTGTACCAAACATGCAGGAGGATTGCTTCTGATTAAAGCAAGTGAATGTGTTCTTCTTGTTGATACGGATCTGTTTCATAAATTGAATTATCATGTTCAAAACTGAATGAGATATAAGAAATATAAATACCCGATTTTATCGTCATTGTGGACACGGCATATGTGAGAATTAATCATCGTAATTATGATCCTATACGGGAATGAAGTGAAATAACACATTCCTTATTTTTTAAAGGATATTGTGTTAATGTTTTCAATTGAATAAAAGAAAATTGATGCAAAAAACAACCTTTGAAATCGCGTCACGCGAGAATTTCGATAGTTGCTAATACATGTATGTCCATGGTTGTAAATAAACGCATGTAAAGTACACGATCGTATTATAGAGAGTAAACTGAAAATAAAATTTAAAGATAATAAATTTTTTAAAAAAGCGTCCATAACTTATACTGCTCGGACAACGACTGTGAAACTTTTTTTCAATCACTATGCATGTACATTATGAGAACTAGAACCTAAGAGTTTACTGTGTATGTCCTAAAATCAAGAAGTGGAACTTTTTGTAAAGACCAGCCCTATAAGTCAATTTTTTGTTATATACAAGTAATCCTTTACAGCCATTCCTAAGAAAAATATTTCTTATATTTCTGCAAGGCAGAAGCTTTTGATTGGACTACTGCAAACCTTTAGAAATGTGTAATTTTGTTACTTTTTATGTATAATCACTATAAAAGGAAAAAAATCACAAAAGTCTAACTTTGAAGACTTCATTTTTACCCTACAAAACTCTTGAATCCAGAAGCTTCTGGGGCCCACGCCCCCTGGGTCCCAAACAGGGCTTTGCCCTGGACCCACTGGGGGCCTCAAGGCGGTCCCCAGACCCCTGCAGGGCCTACAACTGGCGGCCCTCTAACTTCAAATCCTGGATCCGCCCTGGAGGGCAAGGGTCTATAACGATCGATTGACCAAAATTTTTGAACGATGTGCAAGATGTGTCTTTGAATGTTCAAGTCGGATCCATATCCGATTTTATTTAAATTTTATATTTTATACTCTTTTGTAGTGGAGGCGAAAAAATCTCATTTTCCGGTACAGAAAAAAGAGGCATTGGATTGGCATCTGGAAACGTTTTTTACATCATAATGTTTTATTTTACAAGCAATGGTAAAGAGAATAGAACAAAACTCATTCATATGTTTGAAGCTAAATATACTAGCAACAGAAAACTAAAATCTATAACCGAAATTTTAGCAGTAATGTATTTTCCCGAGAGGAGGGAATTACAGGTTATCTGTGTGTCCTACCCAATTCAAATTTGCAGCTCATAGATTATTCTCTCTCTTTACCAAGATGTTGATGTAGCACATATTTCTTAATTATTGCATGATCAAAATTATAATAAGCACAGCTTAACAGCGTGTAGCGCCGGCAATGAAGTGAGCTTTAAGAACTAGGGTGCGGGAAAAAGAACCAGCGAAAAATAAGATTCATTAAGAAAAGTTTTTGCCAGCATCCCAGCATGTCTTCTAACTCCTATAGTGCTTTGCCAAAATTGGCTGACATTTTAAAACTAGTAATTTACGGTTCTGTGAGATTTGTAGACATGTTTTGAGCATTGCGCAAGCTTTGATGAGAGTCAAGAGAGCTATTATTAGACACCTCCATTGCTTCGTATTCTGTCAAGAAATGTAAAAAAAAAGCAAAAAACAAAAGTTTATATAAGATGTCACAGTGATCTCGCGCAATATTTCCCATGGTAAATTTAGAGGTTGATCAAGCATCTGTGTTACGTGTAATAAGTACATGCTATTTCAATGTAAACTGCGACCCCTTGGCTTATTAGTTTTTGTTTATTAATAAATTCTTTTATAGCTTAGGTAAAGAGAAGGTCCACTCCGCTCCCCATAAATCCTTGGCAGATCTCATTACGAAAACTTAGTGATGCGGTGGCACTATTTAGCGAGCAACTTGAGTTGCGCCCCTTGCATATTTACATTTTAATCGAATGAAACAACGGGTTATAAACACGCTACGGCATAAATACAACTTGACATCATGTTGACTAACGAGAATCGGAACATAATTAACGATACTATTAAATAGGAATGAAGATATAACCAGCGGAAAGCAAGGCATATTTTATTTATAGTGTTTGTATGGACCTGTACCGGGGGGATGAGAACGTCGCTGATATTTGAAAGTGTTCATGCCATAAAACCAGGTGTCATCGTTGTGAACATTGCGAACAAAAGAAATTAATTAAAATACAGCTCATTGAACCTTTAAAAGCAATAACCATGAGCAGGGATGTATATACTAACAAGATATGCAACTTCTACATTCGCCATGTTTACTTCCCATACTATCACGCAAGCCTTGACAAGTTTGTAAATCTCTGTTCAATCCCATGCAGTAAAATATATCGTTTTTTAAAGCGATCTGGTTAAACCATCATTGGGGAGGCACTGTACTCGAGCACTTGTGTCTCAACTTGTTAAAAGCACCGAATGTTTTACCAAAGATCACACGTGTGTTTCTTTTAAAGTTTATTTACAAGCCCCTGTTTTAAATGCTGCGATTGGATCAGTTACTTGCAGCTGCAGCCAAACATAAAATGGAGCTTGTCACTTAGTTTTCGTAATGAGATCTGCCAAATGAAATAAAAGAATCAAAATTTATGTAACAGATAAAAAAAAACCTTAGATAAAAACAAGGAACAAAAGAGAAATAATACATAAAAACGATTTATTGTTCTCAGATTTTACTGATCATATCTTCTCTAAAATTGATAATATAATTATGCATCAAAACAACCGACTTTGTAATTATCAAAAATATATCTCATGACATCATTAAAGTTTTCTTTTTTACATTTTGGGTGAATTGACACGGTGAAAAATTGGTATATAACAGCCCATGGCGGGACAAGGCAGCTGGCTGCCCAAAGTTATTCTGTGTTTAACGTCACTTCAAAATACCAAACCTACGAAGGAGGGCGATAAAATTAAAACAAACAAAATTTTCAAACAAATGATTTTTATTTGTTTACATGAAATACAAATGTACAAATACAGTGAGTTTTCAAGCTACATGTGAGCAACCTTTTTAATAATGATCTTTCCTGACGATCCCATTGAGTATCTGATTTATAGTCCATAATGTGCTCTAAACATTTCAAATTTCTACAGATTGCAGTATTTTTGTAAAAATCAAACTTGAAAATATCAAATTAAAATAGGGGTTTGTTTGGGTTTTTTAAAACCACAATTTCTCCTAAATCTAGGTGTGCTAGTTATGTTAAACGTAGAATTAACTTTGGACAGCCCAATTTGGAAAAAAGTTGCTAACTTCGGGTTCTGGGAGAGAGTTAAAGTATTTGAGAGAAAGCGATGTTGTGTTAGGTGTAGCTGACATTGATGCCAGATATGTGTAGTTCCTGCTGTGCTTGCCACAATGGTCACACTGTAAAACATATTACCTCGGAATTCATATAATATTCTTTTACTAGAATGAAAAAATCCTAGGAATGCCCCTTCTATATATTGTCATATTGAAGAATATGGTGAAAAATAAAAAGTCCTTTGAGAATTCACATTGCAAACTACACAAAAAGAGATGGATGATAACATTGATATATTTTCTGAGGTGTTCCACATACTTTCAAATGAAAAAAGAGGCCAAATTTCCCCACAATAAATCTCTGTAAGAATGTTTTTGTTCTTGTCAATTTCTTTGGGTATAAAGAAATGCCATGTAAATTAAGGTATCTTTAATTTTTATTTTTTGGGGGAAAAGGGGGTGTACTTCTATGACAGGCATTGATGTAAATCTCTCAAATGATCATGTGAGTATTTTTTTAAAAAGTGGCTTAGAAACAGAAACAAACACATTATCAAGATGAATAACTGTATGTTGGGGTGAGAAATGTAATTTCTATGATAACAAACAATTAGGAGGATGTTCAGACTGCAAAATTGAAACAGTCTTGACACTTGGATAATCTAAACTTCTAAACTGCTAATACCATTAGCAATGAAGTTGGGGCCGAATTTCTATATATGAATTACCAAAGACTATCTCAAGATATGTGAAATTGTCAGTCCAATTTCATAAAATGCTTCACAGTTTTTAAAGCATATTTGAAATTGTTCAAAGTTATGCTATATCATGTAACACAAGTATAAAAAAAAAATTAATTCCATAATTCACATTTTTACATATCTTCTTTTTTTTATCAACTTTTAAATAAAAATATCATGAAATGTGTCTACTGGAACAAAAAATTAACTATGATTTATTAAAATGTCTATATCTATTTTCAGTGGTTTCCCCTCCTTATACGATGTACATGGGGGAAGATAAACATGAAAGTAATTGCTTTTTGTCATATGACATCGAGTTAAACAATGCAGTAACAACATTTTGAATATACATGTACAGTGTATTTTATGATTTTTGAAAATTTCTTTTAAAGTAATAGAAATTAATTCTTACCTATTCCCTTTTTCAGATGAAGAATTGATTCGATGGGGGTTTCCTGAAGATGTTTGGTAAAATTCTATTCTTGTACATTTGATTTTGACATGTAGTTCCATGATTTTAATTTAAGATTTTTTTTCTGAATCTGACTATTGTTGACAACAGGTTCCATGTTGACAAAGTATCGTCTGCTCATGTTTACCTACGATTACATCCAGTAAGTTCTTTTTTTTTGTCAGATTAAAGTGCCTTTTAACCATGCAAACAACTCCTTCATTTCGCAAGATCACAAATTACAAAAGAAAAAAAATCAAATTTCCCTGCTATTTCAACACAGATATACTGTAGAAGCAAAAATATTCACTGAAGATTTAATTTCGTTATTTTCGTTGGCAGTATAAATCAACAAAGTTAAATCCATAACAAATTTTTAACCCAAGTATTAATAAATACAGAGTTGATACACGATACATTTTATGGATTGCGAAATGATGAAATTAAATGCCATTGAAATTGTATTTGGTTTAAAAACAACTAAATTTTAACCCAACAAAAATATGTGCTTTTACAGTATGTATTAGTAAATGTACACATTCGTAAGAGGTTCATTTTCTTAGATCTATAGTAGATGATGATACATGCTATGATTAAAAGTGGAGAAAAAATCCAGAAATTATTTTGAATTTCTATTTTAGAATGAAACTTTAGATGATGTTCCCCAGTCAGTGATAGATGACTGTGCACAACTTGTCAAAGCTAACAGCATCTCAGGTAAAATCTCATTTACGAAAATGTAAAAGAATGTTACATGGGTTATTACATGTATCTTAGATCTGTAAATCAATACAATATAAGCATACTGCCATTTGTAATTTTTGAATTCATACAAAATGCAAGAGATCTTGACAATAATACAAGTATATGGATATAATTTTCAAGCTGTGGGCTTTAATTACTTGTTATTTAATTATATTGAATTATTTCTTATGGGTAATAGAAAAATTAATACAGTATGTAAGATACAAAATGGTCTTATGATATGGCATCGATGATATATACTTTCAAATTGTTTTCTATAAAACAGGTAACAAAATGAATAATATAGATGTTGTGTATACAATGTGGGCAAATCTCAAGAAAACTCAGGGAATGGATGTCGGACAAGTTGGATTCTTCAAAAACAAAGAGGTAACGTTGCACACTTTGATAATATATTAAATGTAAGGATCTTGAACACTTATAAATTTGACAATAGGTGCTATCTCCTTTTTCAGATGTTAATTGATTTAACAATTAATCATGATTTGTAAACAAAAGACCTGCTGTTTGATTTTATTTAGGTCAGAAAAGTGAAAGTAGAAAAAAGAATAAATGAAATTGTGAACAGGTTAAACAAGACTAAAACAGAGGACCATCCAGATTTCCGCCAGTTGAGGGAAGAACGAGACCGAGAGGAGAGAGATGACCAGAAAAAGAAGATGGCAGAGCAGAGGAAGAGGGAGAAGGAGGCAGAAGACCTGAAGAAGAAAGAAGCTGAAACAAGGTTATTAAATAGTACCTATTCCCTTTTAATATTGAATACAAATTACTGTAAATGTATTACCTTTGACCGTATATTCTATTTAGGGTTTTTGGCAGAATGCAGCTTTCACTTATCAAGAACATCGCTAAATGCCATGCATATACGATGCAAAAAGAAGTATTTAGAAATATGCTAACTCAAATCCACGCCAACTTGTTGAAAAACTATTTTTCACCAAATATCATTCCGCCAAATATAAAACGTTTGCATATACTTACATAAACTTTTTTTTTTTTTTAAATTGAGCAGTTATTTCAAGAACATGAACAGTGAAATAGATATTTTTTTGAAAAAATAAGAATTCTAAAAAATCTGTCCCATATTTTTTGCAAATCAGGATGAGAATATAAATATTGATTTTATGTGGCCTTATCAACAATATATTTAAACCTATTTTTAATTATTTGTTTTAAAGAAGGTGGGTTTATTTTTCTAAATATTTGTTATTAAAACAAGTACCAAGTTTGGAGCAATGGAAGATGTAATAAAAGTCATCTCAAAATCTGCTTCTGAAGTTTCAAGGACCTTGACATTGACATTGAATCCTGTCTGCATTTTATTGATGTCAAACATTTTGATTGTTATGAATTTAAATTATATATTATATTTATATTTTAAATTAAGGTTTTTTTCATTATGCTGAATTTAGCTCTTTTCTTTAATCTCATGAAACTGTTAATGTATATTTATTATTTGAAAAAAAATCTTAAAGAAGATATTTAAATCTTAAATATTATCAGAAAAACCATTATTTTTAGAATTTTATTGCTTATTTTTATTTTTTTTAGATCGTATGCAAACTTGATGAGACCAGAAAATATGACATCAAATAGAGTAAGTATTGTGTGGACATGGTTACATAACTTTTAAACATGTATTGTATATTATTATTTATTAATAGGTTTGTTTTAAGTACTGACTGTCTATAAATTTATTGAGTCGTTAACGTCCTTACAAGGTGAGGCAAAGCCGAACTTTCTATGTATGTAAACATCCCAATATATTTTCATAGACAGTCAACAATATACAAACCTAATAAACATTTTATTTTACCAAGAACCTTTTTTATTAAATACGAGAAAGAAATGCAATGAAGAAACCCAGACTTTTAGTCTGCATGTTGGCATTTAAACTTAATTGCCACTACCTGTCTTAAGAGATATAATAGAAGGAATCACATTATACATTTATCCAATGAGAGAGCGTCAGTTAAGCAAGACAAAGATTATTAATGCACAAGTAGATAAATGGATACAAGGTATTAAAGGTATTATAAACAGATATAAGGTTATGAAGTTTTCAAAGCAACTTTGACAGAGTTATTCCCCTTTTAGAGAGCATATGAATATTGATCAGTATGTTAAGTAATTAATTTATATGCATGTATTTGTACACTTCAGAAATAGATCAAAGGACATTGATAAACCAAATTAAGTTATTGTTTTTTTGTCTTTCAGGATGATGGCAATGATTCGGATGATTTTATGTGAAGTAAAAAATGACACACCAAATGTCTTTCATCAATCAGATTCAGATAAAGAATGGGATCTGAAGTAAAGAGGAAAACTGATTAAACTGCTTGTTTTTAATATTTATAGCTCATAAGCAAAACTTGAGCCAGTTTTCTCAGATATCTGAAGTTTCTCTCAAATTACCACAAACTTGTTATTGTTTTCTTTAAAATTGTTCAGCGACATTGAAATGAATGAAGTCTTAGAGCAAATGACTCGCCACAATGCTCTCCTTATGTGTTGTCTATGAAGTGGCTGGCATATGATGAAATCAGGCTCCTATATATTGTATATTGACTGTATATTTACAGTGTATATTACCAGATCAATATCTTATTGCTCTGTTCAATAAAATTATCAAAATGTGTGAGTATTTTGTTTTATATAAATAAGAATATTCTTTGCCTTTAATTACAAATACAAATCTGGGTTGATGTAGAGGATGGGGAATCTTGAAAGTTTCATTATGGAGCTAATTTTTCCGCCCTCTAAAATTCTTTTAATTTCTTTTTTACTGTTTCAAATTATTGATGCAGGAATTGAATTTTAAAATACATGTAGCAATAATTATTACACATAATATTCAATTGTACTTAAAAATTGCAGCCAATACATTGAAAGGAAATCACTTTTATTCAAAGGTAAATGTAGGGTTCTTGCCCAGAAAGTAAATTGCTTTGCATGACTTCTACATATTACCCCATGGCGAGACAATTGATAACATCCTCAGCTCCCTAGGAAGCAGAGCTGCCAGATTACGGTGCTAATGCTTTTTTGCTCACATAACCAGCTCGCATCATGTGCCAGGTACCCATTTTAACACCTGGGTGGAGATAATCTCAGCGAGATTTGTCAAGACTGAAAAATTTTGACGGACGTCTCTTCCGAAGAGACGTCTCTGGAAGAGACATCCGTCAAAATTTTTCGGTCTCGACAAATCTCGCTGAGATTAGGGTGGAGAGAGTGCACAAGTGGTGTAAAGTAACTTTTTAGGGTTACAATGATATCATGAGAGTGACGGACTAGACTCGAACCCAGGGCTACTTTGTCCAAATAAGTCGACGGTAACAACTGCCCAACATCTCTACCCATGGGCACTTGAGGTTATATGTTTTTATCATAATTAAAAAATATACCCCTACGAAATAATTTGCAGGCAGCTGATGTGTTTTATATACATATATATATATATATATATATATATAATTTTTTTTTTTTCATTACAAAAAAGTATTTAAGAATTAAGTTATATTAAATATTAATTGAATAATGAAGTCATAATTTAATAAAAGTTATATAATGTCAGTTCTCTTCTGGCCTTTTTGGATTTTAACATAAAGCAACTGCGTATAATAATTTCAGAATTGTGCAAATATTGATTTATTTCATTGCATAGTTATATTTTATAATTTTAACTTTTATACCTCATTACCCGACAAAATATGATAATATATTTCCTAAATATTTTGCAAGGCACAAACTAACATTTACAGAAAAATAAAAATAAAAAAATTTAAAAATAAATTGACAAACTTTTTATCAAAAGATTGCGGAATCCGCTCCTGCTTGATCCATATATTGACCAGTTTAGGGTACCAGTTCATTATTTGCATACCGCATGGTGTTTGACCCCTAACCTTGTGTTATGACATAGTTTACTATCCGCGTTATTGATGGTAAATACATCTTCTTTCTATTTTCGATATCTTTTACATAATACATTTTTATCGAATTGCTATTTCTGTTCTCTAAAATAGACAAAAGAACACAAATCATAGAGAAATAGGTTTATTTATATCGAAGCGATTCCGCCATATTGAATGCCTTTCTCGAGCCGAAATACCGTGATCCGGAAGTAGGGTGGTCTGCAATATAGTGCACGATTATTTTTATAGTTGATTGTAAATCAATGACAGAGATAGAGTAAATACCATTAAAGTATATAATGATAGTTTAGTTTATGTAAGTTTAAGGTATTCAAGATAAATAATATTGCCATTTACTTAAATTGTAACCACATCCGGTTTTGCGTGCGTAGGAATCTGTTGTCTTTGCTGACGCGGGGAGACTGGCAACTGTTGCCGTAGGAATAAACGCCATAGCCACCGTAGCTGTTGACGACTGTTACCCACCAACACGTAAAAGGTGATTTTTCATTTACATCATGGTCAAAGTAGTAGATGTAAATCAATGTCTCTTCGGGGATGTTTTTTGCAATAAAATTTTGAGACATTTCTCGGTAATTTGCAATGTTTTCCATGCATGCTGGGGTTGGATACCGTTTCGTAAAGAAAATGGCGTCCAACTCGAGGTGTAAATGTTTTTTGGTCAGCAACCGTTTTGTATCCTAGCAATGACTAGAAATGTTTCCATGGTAACAACTATTTTGATGTTTCTAATTTTAATTTCTTATTTTAAACGTGTTAATGATTATTTTAAAATGATTTTAACTGTTTAAATAAAGTAAATTCCACTGGAGTTGGTTGAACTTGGGCGGAATGTTGAGTTGCTAGGAAACCAGAAATGTATCTAAGATAAGAGTGTAGACAGAAAGTTGACATCACTGTCGGCTTTTCATATCCGTAATTAAGTAAACTTTTTAAAGTTTATCAAACTTGTAAAATTAATCAATGTTCTACCCATGACAAATGTCAATGTCATCTTGTTCAGACATGTTCGAGAAAAACAAATGGGATATATATAAAATTATGTGAACATGATCCATTATGACAATTTTTTGAAAGAAGTATTTTAAATTGAAAAATTACTATTCTAAATAAAAATTATCAATTCATTGCTATCATGTTTGATAAAAAAAAACCCTTAAAAAATGATTTGATAAGTAATAGATATGATACAATATATGAACAAATTATTTATCTATAATTTTGTGTGTGAAATATTTGTTTACATTTATTCATAATAAAAAAAAAAGAATGTACACACTTAAAACACAATTTAAAATTGACTTGCAGATAAAAATTATTACAGATAAACTTATTTGACCTGATTTGACTTGATTTGATAAGTATAGATTACTGATATGATGTACTCTATTAACAAAATATTTTTGTATAATTTTGTGTGCAAAATATTTGTTTAAATTTATCCATAATTAAAAAGTAATGTAATTTATTACTTTGTATCAATTAAATAATTATACATCCGCTCCGAAATAGAGGGGTGTTTACTGTTTTACCCTTGTGCGTCTGTCTGTGTCCGTCTGACTGCTGTCTGTAACATATTTTCGTCAAAGATTTCTCAGCAACTATCAATTGCAGATGCTTGAAATTTTAACAAACTCTTTTTTAAGGCATGCCATATGGTGGGATTTATCTTTTAACAAATTCCATGTCAACTTCCTGTTAAATGGAGTCTTTACTTATTTTGTATATTCACATCAGAGCGGGGGTATCACTATAGTGAGCTTTGGCTCACAGATACCTTGTTTCATGTGCATTATTTTACATATGATAAATTTAGAATATGCTAATGATCTATAGACCCACAAGTTACACAAATGATTGGAGTTAGAGTGTTTATTCTAAAGATTATACTAAAGATTACAATGATAATTAATTTATTAATTTTCATTGTCTATGAAAAAAAGTATGAAATTATGCAATTGTTGTTTTAGAATTGGAATTTAACTTACATGTATAGTTAAACTTTGTATCAGGAAGAATTATAAACATTTACAAAATATATAAATGAAAACTTTGGTAATTTTAGTATAAAAAACAGATTAAAAGAATATCACTTTTCATCTTTATGTTCATAATTTTTGTAAAACAATGGCAATAATTGGACTGTCATCAATTTCCATTTATACTTTATTCAAGATCAATCAATCCTTTTCATAATAATTTCAAATTATTATTACCGATATATGAAAACATTTTAGTTTAGCCATTATCCATGAACATTTATTTAGTTTCTAAAAAAATTGAATTATATGTGATTTATTTAAAATCCAGTATTTTCTTTTTACAACAATGCTGGTAAAATGCATTGTTATATTTGTTATATATTCCAAAAAATATAAATAAATAATAAATAGCAAAAGTTTCCAAACCTGGTAACAAAATTATATCTTATATGTACTAGTATAAGGAAAAAGTGAATGACATCCATTTTTTTTTTTCAAAGTTATCAAATCAGACTTAATATTTGATAAGTAGAAAATGGAGGTTAATTTAGTTAAGAGCTTAATAAAAAAAAAGATTTTAAAAATCGGTAAAACTGAAGAAAAAATCATTAAAGGTTGATATATTCAGTACATAGCTTAAAACACAATTTAAAATTGACCTGTTTATAAAATTATTACAGATAAACTTATTTTACTTATCTGTTACAATGTATTTGTATGATATTTATTGTTGTAGAAAAATATTCTGAAATTTAGAATTTCATGCTGCAGTGTGCATTGAGCCATTGATAATCAGTCGACTATAAGTAAGGTTGTAACCAAATCATTTCAGATAATACACCTGCCTCTGTCATTTATTATTTTGAATACTTTGGATTAAATTAGTATTATATGTGTATAAAACTCAGTTGGAATGAAAATTTTTGTGACTTCTAAACTCAAGTCTACATTATTTAGTTTGACTGAATACAGTTACAATACATTATATTTTTAAAAAAAATTATTTGAGCAATGTATTAAAAAATGAAAAATAATTAAGTTTTAATTGGGAAAAAACCCAAATCAAGCAATAGGCTACCATAATTCCATTGTTTTATTTTTTTTTTTATTTTTTACAGTTTTCACAAATGCACAGATGGCTACACAGACATTTGTAACGGACTTGCAGGCTATGAATCCGACCGTAGTTCAGGTGCAGGTACGAACTTTGCTTCATGCTTTATTGTAAGGGTAATGGATGAGGATGTTGATTGTTTACACAGATTTGCATGCCAATATATGATGTAAACTGTAAGGAAATTAATTTGATCTCCTTGATTTGTACATCTGGCATGTGTTATCCTTGTGTCATCCTTTCCTTAGGGTTCCTCCAAATCTTCATCTACCTCTCAGTCCCAGAATGGACAAACTCAGAAGACCACCACTATCATACAACCCTCACAGACACACTCGGGCCAACAGTTCATTGTTACAAGTAAGGCCTGTTATCTAAGACTTGACAATCGGTATTTCATTATTATAGTCAATGAATTGTGAGGGAAATATTAGGAATATACCCTTTTGAAAAAATTGATGTTATTTGGAAGTTGAAGGTGTTGATTGTCTCCTAACAAATGCCAAAATCCCATTTCAGTTCCAGATCAGCTGGGAGACCAGGCACAGAATGCAGAAACTGTTACTATTCAACAAGGAGGACAAGCAGTTTACCCTACTCATGTACAGTACGTAGATGGCTCTGATCCTGGTATCTACGCAAATGGGCAAATGTACGATATATATAAATAGATGTGGTCAGTCTGCTGTGGACTTCACACTGGTTTGAGTGGCAGTAATGCTTGATTGTTCTGCACAAAACATACTGAATATTGTAATGGCTTGGCAATGTTCTTCTCGGGATATAAAGCGTGTTGTGACTCTTGATCATTCAGTTCCTGAATTTGATATTTGGGGTAGGGTGGGGGTGAAAGATGATTGTTGGTATTATCATGAGAAAGGACATTGCTCTGCATGCACCCTAATGGACTTACACTGGGGGTGTATTTCTAAATGACGAAAAAGCAAACTTCATTGTATCTGATAATTTTGTTGTAGTCAGTGGCACACAAACACACCCCCTCCTAAGATTAATTCATTGTCAAAATATGTCTGTTGTAATTTTTATCCTATTGCTTTTTTAAAAACAGAGTACAGCTCAGACATAATGGCCAATGGTAAACTTTTCAAATTAATGAAGTGTTCTGATTTATACACTATTATTTTTCAGTTTATAGAGGATAGACATCCTTTTGACTTTTGTTTTTGTTATTTGGCTTTATACTGTGTTTATACTTATGTTTTTTTTGTGAATTAATGCAATTTGAAACTAAACATTCTGATCTGCATAAAATATTAAGTTGAAGTACATATGATAAGTATTATGGACATTGAAAACATATACAAAGAAATAATTTTGTTAACTATGTTGAAGCCAGGAGATGGAACTGATCATTCACTTTGCATTATGCTTTATTTTTTTCTAATAGAAAATTTGTTTTGAACATTTTGGCAAATAATACAAAGTGTTGTGTTGTTTCTATAGGCAAGGTACATACCAGAATGAATATGGACAGACAATGTATACACCAGTGTCAAGCACTTACTATCAGAGCACTGGGCAGCAGGTAAGTTTCTAAATGTCAAACAAGTTATACAATGTACATGTACATTTAGTGTAACATGGCACAAGACTATTTCATAAAACTCTACTCTGCACACCCAAGAGTTGTTAGTCCATGGTACTTTTGTGCAGAAAGAGTTAACACCCTTTGATATACAAGTCAATCTGCAATCCACAGTGTATGACATCAATTTGTAATTTGATTCAAGTATTCTTAATGTTTATCTAGAATGGTCATACCAGGGTGAATTAATTGAATATCCTGTTTGCATATGGTTTTCTATTTGAGTAAAAAAAAATGATATATTGATTCAGTAGTTTTGTATCTGGATATTTTTCTGCAGTAGACAAAATGACACATCATACCCTATTTTGAAAATAAAATGGATGAAATAAATATTTCACCAATCTGTGATAAACATTGTTTACAAAGTTCAAAAAGCTATTTTCATACATGTAAGTATAAAAATGAATATACATGTATATATTCTTGCATGCTAATACATAATCTGTGTTCATCGTAGTTGGGGACAGTGCAAACAGTTCAAGGACAGATTTTGCAGCACCAAGGGGGTACCTATCTAATTCAAGGAGGCACCATGGATGGGGAAGGTACCCCCCTCACCCACACAACTAGAGCCTCTCCTGCTACAGTAAATATGATTTATTTATTCAAATTAATTAAAGTACAATGATTACATGTTCCATAAAAGAATATCATTAAAATCTTATTTTGTACACGTCCTAAGGCATGAAAAAGTTAAATTAGATAACGAGCTTACCTTTTAAACAAGAATGAATGTATTTTGTTTATGTCGCTTAGGTCCAGTGGTTGATAGACAATTATGAGACAGCTGAAGGTGTCAGTCTTCCCAGGAGTACCCTGTACAATCACTATCTAAGACACTGCCAGGAACAGAACCTGGACCCAATGAATCCTGCTTCCTTTGGAAAACTTATCAGATCTGTGTTTTTGGGACTCAGGACTAGACGCTTGGGTACCAGGTAGGTTCACAACTTTTGCATCAAAGAGGGGGGGGGTCTTGTGACGTGAATAGTACTTTTTTGTGTCCAAATTTTTGAAGCAATTTTGTCAGAAATTAATTAAGAAATAAAGTGCAGGCATTCATGGATGTTGTAGGATAATCGCTCTGGTCGCTTGATATTGTTTAAAAATATAAGGGCAGAGATGTTAGTGGAAGCTTTTATATTTTAATCATCATTTTGAGACCAAAGTTATCATGCATCATCTAAGATGACAAAAACTTTATTTCTACTCCATTTGAGGCAGTAGAACCCCAAAGGTTTTGTGAGTAATAGTTCATAGTTCACATGCATCAAATGCACACAATTGCATTTTAATTCAGATGATGAAAAAAAAATTTGTGGATGTAAAAGGCACTTGAATTATATTTGAAACTGGTATCATATTCTTGTTAACTTTTAAAGTAATAAAAAAACAATTATCAAGAATATGCAGCGCATGTGCATAAGGGAGGTCCTTCAAACAGCCAATTAAGCTCTTGGAAATAAACATTTAAGGCAATTGACTTTGTTGTGACTGGAACTAAGATGTGTTATTATCATTATCATGATTAGATGCATTGTTGTCATGATCATGATAAGTGCAGGGTTGATACGTGTTTCTGATCTGGTGATTTACTGATGACTTTCGTTGTACATTGGAAATTTATGGGTGCTGCATTTCTTTGATTTAGGCAATAACTATTGTAGAATTCATCATAATGTGAACTAAAATAAAAAATGATTATTTTTCAGAGGAAACTCAAAGTACCATTACTATGGAATTAGAATAAAGGCAAATTCTCCCTTAAATCAATTTACAGACAATGAAACAATGGCAATCCGACAACAGCCAATGTACCATGGCAAAGGGTAAGTTAATACTCATCTATGGTTGTAAAGGAAATACTGCTGAAGAAAAATTAAAAGCTGAACAATTATCTGATGTATACTGTACGTGAACTCTTGTTTTATTATCCCCTATAGTCAGTGTGTGTATGAAGAAGTGTTAGTGTACAAAAGCTAGAGGACAAGCTTTAAAAACACTTTTTTACAATCATCAAACTTTGCATGCTTCTTATTAATAGTAATAAGTCAAACACTGTTCAGATTAAAAGTTCATGATAAAATACAATTTAAAAAAGGGTAAGCTTGATTCACAATACATACAAAAAACATTTCCAGTCATGAGGGAAATTTCTTGTTTTGAAATTTTGTCTCTGTTTTATAGGAAAGGAGAGACAGACTCTGACAGTAATCATGGGTCTCATGGCCCCCACGATCCCGCCAAGGCTCAGCAAGAACAACATCAGCAGTTCCTAGGGGATGCCTCTGCTGCTCTTCCTAACTTTGGTGATATTGACACATCTGTGCCTTTCCCTGAAGGAATTACGATAGACCATATCAAATCATTTGAGAAAATGTATCGAGAACATGCAGAAGCGATTGTTGATGTGGTCGTCAATCTACAGTTTTCTCTTATTGAGGCCCTTTGGCAGGGCTTTTGGAGAAATCAGCCACCTGATCAGTTGACGTATGTCGGAGTTGTAGCTCTTTCCATTTATTGTGTGAATATATGTTTGCTTATTAGAGCAGTTAACAGTATTAACGTGAAGATTATTTTACCCATAGAAAATTACTTGTTTGCAGGGCTGATAATGATTATGAGAAGCGGTTACCAAAAGAGAAATTGTATATGGTCAGCTCCTATGAGCCTCTACAGCAATGGGTCAGGAAAGCAGATTACACATTTTATCAAGCACTAGTAGAAGTTCTGATTCCAGATGTTCTACGACCTATACCTAGTAAGTTTTTAAAATCTCTTCTATGAAGAAATGCATCAATGTGTTGAAATTACATGTAACAAGCAATGAATTATTTTAATTTTATATCTTTATTAATAAGATATGTATTTGTTAATGCTTAGGTTCACTTACCCAAGCCATAAGAAATTTTGCCAAAAGTTTAGAAAATTGGTTGAAAGGTGCCATGACAGGAGTCCCAGAGGAAATGGTTAAAACAAAAGTAAGATGTACATTATGACTACTTTTTAAAATAAAAGAGTCAGTGAATAATATTATACTGTGTCAGTGAAGTGTAAAACTGAGTTGTCTCCCTATAATAATATGCTTTTTCTCCATCAATAGGTGAGTGCAGTCAGTGCCTTTGCCCAGACTCTGCGCCGGTACACCTCACTCAATCACTTAGCTCAGGCAGCAAGGGCAGTTCTTCAGAACACCTCACAGATCAACCAGATGTTAACCGATCTCAACAGAGTGGACTTTGCCAATGTTCAAGTAAGTTAATGGTTCCAACAAAAAGTGAAGGAAAAATATTGATATGATTCTCTAGCCAATTTCAATGTTAAAAAAGAAAATAAATTTAAATGTTTGTGTACATACATGTAACAGTTAAATATTGCATTTTTGTAAGAGAAAAAAAATCTATGTGGTATTGTGATTTGACAGATAGGTGTAACTTTTAGATAATGATAATGGAAGTTAATGTGTTATAATACTAAAGACATTAAGGAAGCATGAAATTCTGTTAAAAAAAAAAAAAAAATGCCTTTAAATTTAAATTGTTGCATCTTGTGTGACAAACAGGAGCAGGCATCCTGGGTATGTCAGTGTGACGATGCCGTAGTCCAGCAGTTACAGGATGACTTTAAGAAGACCCTAGAGCTTCAGAACTCGCTGGAGCAGTGGGCCGTATGGCTCGAGGGGGTGGTCAATCAGGTCCTTAAACCCCACGAAGGAAGCGACAACTTCCCCAAAGCAGCCAGGCAGTTCCTACTGAAATGGTCATTTTACAGGTAAACTTCAATCTGTAGAAAATTATTCATTGGATATGAATTACTTCAAAAGTATTTGTATTGAGGTCTTTCTATTTACATGTAGGTTATTGCTCTGTGAAAAAAATTACATTGTGTTATTTGTTTTTACAGCTCAATGGTGATCCGAGATTTGACTCTACGAAGTGCAGCTAGTTTTGGTTCGTTTCACCTGATCCGTCTCCTGTATGACGAGTACATGTTCTACCTGGTGGAGCATAAAGTGGCTGCTGCTACAGGGGAGACTCCAATAGCTGTAATGGGGGAGGTTAGACAAGTATGTAGGGAGTCAAAACACGGTCCGCACAGTGTGTTGTCTCTAGTAGTCAAAACCAATGACGTAGTAGTGTCAAACCTGTTTAAGACTAAACAGTGTAATGAAAAATACAAAGAAAGCTCTTGACTGAAAATAAATGAAATGATTTGATCATGAATTGAGATTAACACAGATTTTGGATTAGACAGGTTTCACTGTAGTAAGGCTGAATTCAAGGTTGGAATGTTTTAGAATGCAAAATACTTCATTTAGAAATTAAAGTTTTTGCACATAGCAGACTCTTATGAAAAAAACTGTAACTGTGTTTTTTGGAGATAACAGTCATGTATTTTTGACTGGGGGGAGCATATACATTTTCTAACAGTGTTAGATATGAAATATTAGGATTAAGATAATTTTCATATTCTTTTCATATTCTAAAAAATCCTTGATGTTCACATTTTATTTTGATCAATATTGGAGAGTGGTAATGATTCAGATTTTCAGCATTTACTTCAATTCTATTTACATGTTGGTTTTTCTGCTTCCAATTTTACCTCTTAAGTTTGGTAAATCACATATGGTTTAACCCGATTTTCTTTTCTTGCAGTTCATTGACATAAGCAGTGCCGTGCTGATGAGTAACTTGGAGGCTGAAACAAAGCCAGTAATGATCAGTAAGGGGGCCACAGGTGGCACCCCAACCTCTGCTCAAACATTGCTGAACAAAAGTGAGCCTAACACCACCACGTTGATGGTTCTTTCCAGTACTGGGAACACCAATGTGAATGGGAACGTTATTGTGACCGCGGCTCCTGGTTCAAACCCCACCACCGTCACCGTCAGGGCAGCTAATGCAGGGAGCGCTCTCCCGGGAACCAAAACCATTGTGGTGATGCCAGTGTCTAATGCAGTGGGCTCAGGGGATGCACAAAATGCCAAGAGATTAAAAGTGGAATAAGGTGGAAGCACATTGGCCAGACAAATGAAAGCATGAATGAACAAAACTTTACTATGTTATATAATGAATATTCACCCAGTAATTCCATCCTATTTTGTAATTTGTACATATATTTTGATGTATGTAATGTATGAAGAGTTCACTAAAGATGTGGAGTTTGTATTGTGAAGATAATAGGGGGTGTTATTGGTTTATGCCAAAAAAAAAAACATCGTTTTTGTGCCTGGAATGTGATATAGTTGGTATAGCTGGTTAGAAGTTGATAAATAACACTTTCGATGGGTTAATTGTGTTGTTTATGCAAAAATAAAACTGGTGAGGGAACCTGGAAGGACAAGGATAAATAAATCCAGAAAATGGCAGTGACACACTTGTGATAAAATGTTTAGGATGTTTTTATGGAGAACTTGTATGTATTTTATTACTTTTTTCATGACAGTTACATTGACTTGTGGTGCAATTGCATGACAACATAAAGTATGTTTATTTCCATGAGTTCATTGTTTGAAATTTGGTTCAAATTCATTGTTTGTAATTGCTTGCTGTTTCAACTTTACGAAGAATAGTTGGTCTTTTTTCACACTTTTTGCATGTTTTAACTGCTCATTTGAAATGTTTAAATTCAGTATTACTTCCCCTTCCTAATTCGTTTGTTATGTTGTTTTTTTTAAAGCGATGACATTTTCTAGAAAGCAGAGAAGTACAATATTGAAATGCATACAGGTCTTTTGTAATTTTGTTGGCTGAATACATGTATTTAGTTTTAGAAACTAGTCATATTTATTCTTTTAAGAGTAGAGTTATCAAATCACTTGATTTGTTTTTGCCATGTCCATTTTTATTTGCGTAATTATGATAATTTGCAGAAGTATTTTGAAATTCTTAATTATTATTCTAGGCAATTTAAGTTTAGCTGCTTCAATAGATATTTAGAATAGGATTGCAGAAATGACATAATTTTCTATCCCCCTGTCAGTGTTTGATTGACAATCTGTGCCTTAGACCAAATAACGCAGGACAATGTTACAGAGTTGTAAGGAATCTGTTTTAGCTAAAGATGTACATTAGAATTGTTTACAAGGCAGGTAGATTTTTTTCTGGTAGTGCTAATTTAATGATTTGCAGTTATTTAATTTATTTATTGTACAAACTGGAAAAGCTTTTGTGTTCAATGAGACTGCTTCTCTAGTACTGCTGTCGCATTCTTCCGAATGTGACACATTCAGATAAAAAAGTTATTTTTGTGATTGGAAACCTTGATTACAAAGTTAAGAAAATGAATAAAGCAATGTGTTAAATTATATTGTATGTGTGTGGATTTTTTGTTACTTTGCATATAAGTAATCAGTTTGAAAATATCCTTAACAAGCATATGAATCATGTTTTTAGACATGTTAGCCAGAATACATTGGTGACAGTTGGGTACAAACAGGATTTCAAATTGATATACTGGTACGTGTACATATAAAGAAGCTGTCTGCCCTTAGTACTTGTTACAAAAGCACAAGATTTGCAAGTTTTACCAGTTCAACAAAAATGCACAATTTGATTTTTGCAAGATACAGTGAGAGACCGGAACACTTTCAACAGTTTAATTTTTTTTTTACGTTAGTATCTAGCATATCTTGATCAACCCAGGTTAATCCATATACCAGACCAGGTAGTGACGTAAACTCTGATATTCAATAATTATACCCGATGCAACATTCGATTCGATTGACCGTCTATGAGCTATGCGTCAGCAAAATGAATTGTTATATACCTGACCAGGTAGTGATCACAGGCACCTGACGTTATAAATTTTTCTCATAATAAAAATAAATACCCTATACCTAATAATAGTCTATTATTAGGTATAGGGTATTTATTTTTATTATGAGAAAAATTTATTACGTCAGGTGCCTGTGGTAGTGATATAAACTCTGATATTCAATTATTATACCCAAGTATCGAGGGGTATAATGTTTTTGAACAGTCAGTCAGTCCTGTTTTTTTTTTTTGTAAGCGCAACTTCTCTCAAACCCTTCCACGGCATTTTGTAAAACTTTGATGGTCACTTAGGTCACAATGTGAAGATGTGCATATAATCAGGAATTTCCAATTCCGTTATTTTTCTGGGAATTTCGGCCTTGGAATTTTGGTCGTATGTTGAATATAGTAATGAACAGTTTATAAGCGCAATTCCTCTCAAACCGCTGCACGGCATTTCGTAAAATTTAGTAGGTATTTAGGAAAAAAAGTGTAGAGGTACATGTAATCAGAAAATTTTGATTCCATTATTTCTCTGGGAATTTCGTTGTTTTTTTTAAAACTTTGTAGGTATTTAGGACAGAGTGTGTAGCTGTGTATATAATCAGGAAATTCCGATTTCATATTTTTCTGGATATATCGGCAATTTTGAATATAGAATTTTGTTGGTGTTAAAGATAAAGGCATATATGTGAATACTTACTTGCAGGAAGTTTTGATGTGATGATTGTTTAATTGGGAGTTATGCTCGTTTAAAATCAATTATTTTGCGTATTTAATGCAATGCTTACACCGCCATTCATTATGTCTAGCATTGTCAAGTATTTTAGGGGGTGGGGTGGGGTATGTGAGCTTGCTCAATTTTTCTTTCATTTTATTTGATACACATTAGGTTGGTGTTCGCATCCTAACATATACTGTGAAAGGATAATGTGACCGTCTTTACACGATAGTACTGAATTCATTTAGTATAAACTTCATTCCCCTGCAATACAATTTTCCAAAAAAAAAAAAATTATGTTTTGCATGTTACACCAAGTTGCCAAAAGTATGTTATTTTTTTTTTCTTTTTATCATGTATTTCATTGAAAACCAACATATTTCAAAGAAGCGTTTAAAAGTAATCCCTTGACCGATTTTAAAAAGACTTGAATTGATAAATTCAGAAATCCTCTAGTTTTTTTGGCATCATATTTAAGTATTTTTCCAGCCTTCTGTTCCCGAGATATGGTATTAACAATCCAAAGTAAGATTTTTCGGCTCGCATTTTGCTCTTAACAAGTATTTTAATGTTGTGTTTGAAATATTTAAAAAAAAAACAACAAAAAACATACATCAGTTATGTATGACGAAGAGTGCAAATTGAATCTGCTTTAATCAATATAAATTTCTTCAAAATCAGACAAAAAATAACATCAGAAAACCTTTTAAAAATCAGTTTTGTTTTCAATGAAATATATAGGGAAAAAACAAAAAAATTACGTATACTGTTGGCGCGTTGGTGTAGATGGAATAAACCAAGAACAAGTTAATTTGACTAACTTCGTACCTAGGGCGGGAATCTGCGAAAGGCAAAAACACGCCAAGGTGTCAAGTGATCGATAAACAATAACAAAACATGGTCTTGTTTGATCGATATTGGGTTATTGTACGGAGATTCACACAGAGGCGCGAGATGATGCACGGAGAAACAACGACCAGCTGGATATGTGGAATGTTGTGGCTGATACATAGGTGACTGCAGTGATCACAGAAGTGTTGGAAATTTGAAGGGTAAAGATAATATATTAAAAAAAAATTCTTTCTCTTTATATTGTGGAATTATGATTATTATTACTTAATTAAATTTTCCTTTTCTCATGGTGAAATATATTTTTTCTGTTTTTTTTTTAATTGTTGATGCATGTATGCTGTGACACAAGTCTGATTTTATGCCGAAAAAATTATTGAAGAATATATTTCAAAAATTTTGATTTATTTATTTTACAGATTAAGATGTACAGATTTTCCCTAACCAAGAGAGCATATACTTAGGAATATCCTTTCCCCACTGTTCTGCCTCGATGCATTATGACAATAATCACTATGCCACTTAGAATGTCTCATAAATGGCCTAAATCTTGTGGATTTGATATTTTTGGTGAAGGACCTGCATACGTGCTAAGTGTAGCAAAAGGAAGCATTGCATTTAATGCTGGTCTCTCACCAGGAGATGAAATCATCGAACTAGACGGGGAGGATGTTACTAATGCTTCGGCAACAACCCTCAAGTCCCTGGCCAAGCATAGTCGCTCCCAGCCTCCAACTTTGGGGGTTATCACTCGTGTGCAGCAGATCGAGGTAGTTTGTTCGAGAGTATCGGGTTGTGGATTTGATGTACAGGGCAACAAACCTGTCCGTGTGAAAAATGTGGAGTTATCAGGACCAGCTCAACAAGCAGGCATCAAACCAGGTGGGGAACTTTGATTGATGTCTTATGATGTTTTTACCCTGCTTTTGAAAAATGCATTCAATTATCTACTTTAGGTATTTATGGCAGTTGGATAGTATATATATCAACATGTTCATGGGTCGTTATCATTAACGATTTGATGTGTGAATGGGCTTTGATTAAAGTAGTCTCCATTGAAAAAGACTTTGAAATTATTGTCCATTGCCAATTTGATTGAATTTTAGTAAATTCATTTTGATTATTTGAGAATCATCAATTTTCTTTGTGGATAAAAATTCATATACTTGAAGTGGATGTCAACTCCCCATGAATTTACTTCCCAAAAACTTACATTTGCATTTATATACACTAAACATTTTTTCGTAGCAAGAAAAATGTATGCTCAGAAACTATTTTCTTACTTGTATACCGATACCACAGAAACTATTTTTCTCACATGGAAAATGAAATTATTATCACACAAACCGGTAATATTTTTAATAACTCTTTAGCATCATTGATGCTTCCACGAAATAAATTAATAACTGCACCTAAAATTCTATAATTAATACTGTAAACAGCGTTATTTTCGCCCCGTGTATTTTTCACTCTTTTACACTTGCAAACAGTTTTGCACCGTATTGAATTCGCCCAGATACAGTTGTATTTAAAGAGAGATAATATGAGACATTAGAATTTCCCCAGTCTTAAATTCGCCCACTGACAACAAAAGCGAAAGGGGCGAAAATAAAACAGGGTCAAATATTTCCCTGTATACAGTATTCATTTAATTTTAATGTGTTTTTATTAATAACAGGTGATATTCTTTTGGAAATGAATGGATTTTCGATCCGGAAACAAGAAGACGTCAGGCCCTTCTTGTCCGGGAGGTTAAGGAGACTCGCTATCAGCATCATCCCCATAGGAAGACGCAAGGAGTACAAACGTGTTCTGAAGAGAAATGTTCCAAATCAAAACCAACCGGGAGAATGGGGAAGGGTCAAAAGAGCCAAGTCACTGCATGACAGGGTAGGACATTCACTTGTACCCAGTAGTTGTAACTAATATGTTTATATTTTCACACACACACACACACACACACACACACACACACACACACACACACACACACACACACACACACACACACACACACACACACACACACACACACACACACACACACACACACACACACACACACACACACATCTCTTTTTTAGCCAGCATTTATCTCTTTTTATAACCAGCATTAATGCAACAGTTTTATTTTTTAAATTTGTAACAATGACAGAATTTGAAAAGACAAAGATTTCATATCAGTCACTTCTGTTATTCATAGAAATAAAAATTAATGCATGAAAATAAGTCTACAACTAAAGCTTTGATTTAATTTTGTGAATTCAAAATATGAAGTTCGATGAAGACGTATGATGAAGACATATGATGAAGCTATACATATACATACTCTTCTCTGTTTTAAACCTTGAAAATTCCTAAATATTCCCGTGGCTTGCAGAGTAGGTATTCACCACTCTATTACTCTACTATATATCAACAGATTTAAGGTTTATAAATCACTTATCAGAAGTGGTAGTAATAATTAATTTTTAATTGAGTATTAAATTTTCCCAGCATCTTTGAAATAACATTTAACAAAACAGATAGATTGTTCAAAGGTAAAATGGATGATGGGGCATCTAGTTTATTAAATTCTACAGTCACTGTAGAAGGTGGCGTTCTACGGTTGATGTTCCTCTCCATGAATAATTGATTATTTTATTTATTTGATTACACACCCAAATGCTGTCCATAATTTTCTTTTATTCTCCCATTAAGGGCAAATAGATCTGTGAAAAGATGGATGACTGTTAAATACCTTGAAAAAAAAAGAGGAAAAAATCAATTATAGTACAGAAAAGATCGATCCCAGCTGTGTAAGAGTGGAGTAGGTATCTTGATGTGTAAACACTGGATGATCTTTTACGAACAAAAGTTTATAATCTTCAATGTAAACAGAAAAAAAGCCCCTTTCAATGAGATTTGTCCTAGGAAATGCAAAATATGCATGTGTAAAGATGGGGATTAAATCTTGTTATAAGCTCACAAATATGCTGTTCACATTAAGGAGTATTACATTGTGATAATACACATGTCTTGTGTATTAAATCAATAAACTTCAGAATACTTTTTTCTTTATTAATATTTTGATGAACATAATTCAACTATAAAAATATCTATACATTAGAACAGCTCTATTATTCAGAGCATACTATCTAAATATCTATCATGATTTCTTTTGAATACTCGCTTTTTTGCCCTATAAAAAAAACTGCAGAACACCTTGACACACAAAGAAATAAAGAGTATTCCAGGTACAAATCTTGGCTCCCTGATACTCCGTGTAAGGGTACGAGAGGAAGCTCAGATCAATACCAACAACACCCAGGGGGATCGACTTCATTTATTTTACAAGACGTGAACACCATAAAGAAAAGCTAGCCCCATGCATGCAATCAATGGCCTGATCTGGGCCCATGCTAGTCTGTGGGTTTTCTTGATTAATTTACCCAGGCATCAGGTGAAACTGAACCAGTAATTGTAAACAAGAAACACCTGACAATGTATCCATATTGTTACCTGTAGAATAGAGTCTAAGGTTTCCCTCTTTTTTATTATTTTTTTTTTTCAAAATTTTTTGTTCTTTACTAACGTGTGTAACAAATTACCAATAAGTGAATTTTTATGGAGGATATTATACGAGAAATGTGTTTATGATTAATAGATTGAAAGATATTAGAATTTAAGTGACAATTATCAAATCAATGAAGTGCAACATTTTGGTACTCCAGATATATATTAATGTATGTCTACTTGTATATAATATTTTGATTTTAAACAATTTATTCAAAGATTCTGAATGTTCTCTTTAAATTGTTGTTTTCCTGTTTCAATTCATTTGAAATTGTGTACATGCAGAGTGGGTGTTGAAAATGGTTGCTCCTAAAAAACTGAGTTCATTTATTAAAAGGGTTTGAGTATAGAGAAGAAAAACAAATTTTTCTTGTTTTTTGCAACAAAACAAAAGAACAAGGCAAGATTAAATTTGTATCAAAGGTATTTATGATGGTGATTATAACAGGAAGGAATTATAGGCTGCAGACAGGAATGCAATACGTGATCCACACGGAAGGTTGAAGCTAAGCTTGTTCTAATTAAAGGGGCCTTGTAGATTTTACAACTGTTGATTTTGTTAAGTTCATCAGTTACCTTATGTCATTAACTCCCTAATAATATTCCAGCCAGAAAAATTAATCAAATTAATAGGATTTCCCAAGTTTATGTGTGTTTTTGTACCAAGCAAAGCGAAATTACTTCAAAATCGGCCATTGGCTTGTGTATCATTTGCTTCAACAATAAGTTTATTTGGGTCCCATGGCTCGTAATCATGGGGAAATGCCTTTACAGAATAGCTCTAAAACACAGGATTGGATTCATCCCATAGTAGCGGGAATGGAACGGCTATGTTATTATCTGAAACATCTCGTTTTTTGTGAAGCTTCATCAGGAGACAGGACCTTAAGTGCCATATTGACAATAGACCATTGAAATATCAGCCTGATCAATGTATTGATGAGATAAAAGGGGATTTGAAATGTTTTGGTTGTCATGGAGATAAATAAGTTAATATAAAAAGTTTACCTTTAAGTTGTAAGGAATAAGAGCTCCTATGCATACAATTTGTTTGAAGACGTGGAAGGGGAAAAATGCAGTAAGGATATCATTATGGGATTACATGCTGATGATTCGGATCATATGAGTGCTTTTATGTGATTATAATAGAGGGGTGCCATGGCTCTGGTTCCTTTCATTAAAAAACAGATCTATCTCCCGATCTACACGGCCAATATTGCAATGTTGACTGTGAACTTTACGCAGATGAACGAGATTCTGGGGAACGACTACGAGAAGAAGATGGCAGTGGTCAGTGTTCTGAAGCAGTACGCAGAGGATCGAGATGTGGACATGCTGGCCCGGGCTCTGGCCGCCATCCTCAAGACCCCCAAACAAATCAGGATCATACAACAGATCAGGTACAGTGCCATATATTGGAGTATTTACTCTATGTGTGTGTGTATGTTCTTGCTGAAAGTTAATTGTAATCATTGTATTGAAATAGTCATAAAAAGTTGTCACATCACATATGTACATGTATTAGAAAAGTACAAATATTATTATATTATTGTTTTTTTTAGATTAAAAAAATTCAAATACACTTAAATATAAAGACAAAAGTAACTTTGCATCCAATTTTGTCTAAATATTATTACCAGTATATTGAAATTGTCTTAATATATATTAAATATAAAGACTCAAATACATAACATTGCACATAAGTTTTCACAAAGTACTGTGGGAAAATATCGAAATTGTTACATGTATATTCAGACTATGAAGACTAAGATATAAAGTCCAACTTTTTCACCATTGATATATAATAGGAAAGGCAAATCTACCTTAAAAAATAATCGATTGATTTACTTAAATTCAATTTGCTGGATGAAGTGTTAAAAGACAAGACTGGTAATTTGAATCTTTTGATGACATTGATTCTTCTATGTCCCTTCTGATCAACTCCTGGTTAATGTACCAATAAAGATTTGATTGATATAATACATTTGATATTGATAACAATATGTGTTTCTGATGTCATAGTTAGTTTTTAAAAATTATGCTACATACTATATGATAGTTCTCGTTTTCCAAACCTGAAAAACTTGTATCAAAAACTTGTATTCAAGATAGACAATAATAGACTCAGAACAATGTGAACGAGGTAAAACTTGAACCATGGCAGTCGACAAAAAAAATGTGGGCAGTTCAGCGTCTCTTATTTATCATAATCATTATCGTAGTCATTATTGATAGCGGGGAGAATCTTTGATCTAGCCTCTCCAAAGAAATTGTGAAATCCAGACCTCTTTGTTGTGCATTGCTGCACAAATTATGTTTTTGTTTTGCAGGCAGTTTATTCCACCTAAACAGCGAGCACGATTTGATGAGTTTCATAAATATCAAAGGGCAAATATGATCAATTTTGAGGAAGAGGCGTCTAAATTTGATCATGCTCACACTGAGAGAAGGTAATGGTATTTTTTGTACAAACCTTGACTTGTATCTCTGCTCTCTATGTCCTGGGCAATGTTTCTCAAAGAGAAGTGACCATATGATGGTTTTGGAAGGATAATATTATTTTAAAATATTCAGAGGAGACATAGCGGTATTTTGACTTGTTTGTTACAAATTTTACAGGTAGTTCTGTATTGTGACACACCTGCCACAGATTATTCAGACAGGCTTTGATTTAAACAGAAGACTGGTCACTTTTACCTTATTTTTGACCTACATCTGAACAAGATATTACATCTAAAACTTTTTTTGACTCCAATAACTGGAATTTATGCTTGCACAATTTTATTTAGAGATACTTTTTTAATGCCATAAAGGATTTTTTTATAGGGTTTTCCAGATATTTCGAGAAGATGGTAGTTTTGGTTTTGTCATCAAGGGGAACAACCCAGTTTGTGTGGAGTCTGTTGATCCACTGGGACCTGCGGATAAAGCAGGGCTACAGGCTGGGGATGTCATACTGAAGCTCAATAGCATTGATGTCAGGTAAATAATACACCAAGATTCTAATGCTGAATATTTTCACCAGATGATAAAATGTGTTTTATCGATCCCATGTGTATTTGTTTACCATAGCTACAGAAAGTCAATCTTTGATATTATGTACATTTTATTAATGTATAAATGTTAGGAACCGGTAATCAAATTTTGTTTAATCAATTGGTTAAAGAGAGGTGTGAATATTTATGAATTGGTTCATTTATATGTAATATTTTGCAGACGATGCACACATGCTCATCTAGTGCAGCTTTTACAGGACAGTGGGTCCTCCCCAGAGATTGAGGTCCTGAGGACCCATCGAGATGGTAGGGACATAGAAATGAGGCTCAATTTATTATAAAATTACAACTATTATTAATAGTAACTTAAATAACTTGCAATGCGAGTAATATTTGAAAATTGCATTGCAAGTATGTACATGTATCTTTTAAATTATGTTGATGTTGTATGTACCTGTGTTATTTCTCCTTGATAGGTGGGTTGAGCACTTTCAGCATGTCTACAATGTCCTTGTCCTCCATATCAAGCCACGCCTCCTCAGAGTGGATGAAAGCAGATGGCAAAGACATGATTGACAGCAATGGAAAGTCATTCAAAAGCCATGTTGGTTAAATTCATAGCTTAATATCCCTTTAAAATTAGCCTATCTTCATCTGTCTTTGCTGAAACTGTTTAGATATGAATTACTTTGTAGGCTGAATATTTGCTGACATCTAAAGAAAGATCTCACATGAGGAAAGCCATGATACATTATGACACATCCAGGTATAGAATAACAAATTTTCTGCAAGTATTTTTTTTGGTTTCATTCACATTTAAATTTGAACATATCCAAGTGCAGGGCAGAAACGATTTGAAGTTACCAAAATTGATAACTTTTTATGGGTTAATGTCATGGTGCAGTGGTTATTGAGCATCATGTTTATATAACGTCCATATTGAACCAACACCGAAAGGGATGAGAGGGTGAAAAAATATCTGAATTACCGTACATAAATTTAGTATTTTTCATTCATGAGAATTTTTCAGTGACCTTCAGTTGCTATCAATATTGAATGTTTCATTGATATTTTATGTATTGTTCTTTCAGAAACATTGTTGATTTCTACAATAAAGTGTCCCAGATACTGGACACCCAGTCCAAGAAAACCCTGTGGAAGTTCATCCTCCTTAAGCTGACTCCTCCGCATCAGGAGTACTGCCTCAACAAGATCAACCTGTCAGAGGAGGTTTTACTGGGTAAGCTTTGTGAACCTTGTCTTGTTCCTGTCTTTTAATTGGACTTCTCACATACAAATATTACTGCTACAAATTTAATCAAAACCTTGCCTCTTCTTTGGACGAAGTATGACTTGACAGAAAAAGACAAGCAATGATCTGATTGCTACATTGTATGGCTTGGTTTTTGCAGTTCTAATTTTCCTTTGATACATATTGATAGTGTTTTATCAAAGGCTGCTTTTTGCTTGCCGTTTCATTTTGTTTTGTTGTAGAATTATTCATTTGATTAAATAAAATGAAATATATTATATATTTTTCAGAGGTAGCAGCCCTTCCTAGTCACATTGGAAGAACAGAGGGAAGGAGTGAGTGATGATTTTACATTGCTCTACTGATTTCAATTGTTGAATTTCATTAATGTAATTCAAAGCAGTATGGGGTTATTTATAATTTTAAAAGTGAAACTGTTCTTTAGAAATGCTTTTTGAAACTACAGAAAATATCCTTTACTTGAAATTTCTTGTCATAAAAAATCAGAAATTCCTTTTTAAAAAGGTCTTACTGTTTTCAGAAATTTCACGACCTCATATGCCTCGACAAAAGCCACAGCTGACCTCGTTTCAACAACAGTGTGAATACTTGTTAACCTCCAGAGAACGGACTCATCTAAAGAGGTCACTCCGAGCTTACGCCCACAACAGGTAGGGGGCACTCGCTGATCTAGGGCTGTTAGAATGAATGTTAATTTTTTAAATAGAATGATGTACAGTAATGTTTATAGCGTATGGCTAGTAGTGGTGATTTTGATTCTTTATATGTAATTTGTCCTGTTAGATCTGTTTATATGATAATTTTAAGTTCAGGGCAACTAAACTGACTGCAGTAGAAGTGAATTGGTTCTATGTGTGTTCACTGTAATCATGTTTTGTGAAGGAATTGTCCATTCTAACATCAAACACATATTTGAAATGCACATTTGAATTAGAGTGGTTATCCATTTTTATATGATCATTCAGTATAATAAAGATCTAAATTAAATGGTAAATCATTAATTGTACCAATGTTTAAGGTTTCCATTACATTTATCACAATTTGTTTTATTTGTGTAATGCGAATTACAAAAGTTCAGATTCATTTTTTCTAAAATACTCTGGTAAATTAAAAGATGGGTTCAATATATCCAAACAACTTAAAATAGATTATTCATTATGAAATGCTTTATAAATGATTTAGCTAAGTTGGACTAATGTTGAAAAGGTTTCTCTTCACCCCAGAGAAGCCTGAAAGCCCACTTTAAGTTCAGAAGAAGCCTTGTAATCTGGGAATGAATGTTTCTCGTTTAATTGCATTTTTGAAATCTAATATTATGTGAATTTCCAAGTAAGACTCAAAGAATAATGAACATAATCATTACAAAACACTAGATTTTTAAAATTGTGTAGTACAAGAAATTTTCTAATATCAATGTTGAAATTTCAGATTTCTTTTTTATCTGTTAATTTATGAGGAAGAAAATTTGGCCTAAGTTTATACAGAAAGTTTTTTTTTCAAAGACCAAGACAAAAGTCACTCTTTCTACATGAAATTCATTTTGCAAAGGAAAACAAAATAAGAAACAAGGATGGGAGAACAAAACCAAAAATAATGAATTAAAGGGGGAAAAAAAAGAAGTAAAAGAATGCTCCTTTTAGTTTTGTTCATAATTTATTGTTTCATGTAGGAATGTAGAAAGCTTGATTCAGTCGCTGGAGATAATTCTGGACACACCCTCCAAACACACCCTGTGGATGTTCATCATTCCCCTCCTGATCACGGAGCACCAGGATTACACCAGGGAGAGACTCAACATACAGGCTAGCACCAAAAGTAAACTCCTGTCTGATCTATTTCATGAGTGAATGCAAGCAAATGTCTTCCAAGATCTAATACATTTATTAAAGTCTTTTTATTGAAATTGGCAAAATAAATGATATTATACTTTACTGCTGTGTTGATATATCACATAATAAAATTCTTGCAAGTGCTCCTTGTGATTGATCTGCTGGACAGGCCTCAGGATGTTAACATTGTTTGTGAAGTTTGAGTTAAAAATACATGTATTGTTTTTGTAGATTCCATCAAACCAGGCACTCCAGGGAGTCACTATGGATCAACAAGGAGTAAGGTTCATGGAATCCCGAATGATGAATTTAAATATGGTATGAATGCTTTTCTTCTGTCCATTTATCTAGTGAATATTTAAGTGGAATATATACATGTATGTTGAAACTTTTGGCTGATTCTACTCTTATTAGTAGGAGCAGCAGCAAGTTCTCTAAAGAGGAACCAAGGAAGATCTAATTGGGTAAGAGTATGCTTGCTCTTAAAATGTATCATACAAGATGAATTTTATTCTTGCAATTTTGTTGGCTTGCATGAAAAATGAAAAAAAAATTCACTGTTTTTTAATACACTTAAAGTTATTATATTAAATCTTTGGATATGTTCAGTTTCAATCTGACCAAATTTAAATTCATCAATTATTGAAATTAATTATTTTGACATTGTATTTTTCATGCAGCTTGTTTATAATCTTCTGAATGTTTTTTGTATTGGTCAGTCTTCATACTCTTCTGATGAAGACGTAAGGGATCGGAGTATCAGGTCAGGGGTCAGAAAGGCTAGGGGTCGCTTATGGAAGAAAATGCATCCTGGGTATACCTACTCATCAGATGACATAGATCTCATTGGGAAACATGGATATGGTAGGGACTGTACTGGATCAAATTAAGGCATCAAGTACTGTAGATTCCTTATTTTACGCGGGTACTTAATATTTTTAATCGTCATTCCAAATAATTTACATCTGTCCGAAAAATTAAAGTTAGATTTTAAAATCCGCAAGATGTGCTTCTCGCGATTTTACGCGGATATTAATTCCTCGCATTTAATTAGGAATTTACAATATTAGGATGGTCTAGTCAGTTATTATCAGCTTATTTGGAAGATAAGGATGGATCATTTGCTTCTTTTAAAAATATCTTTCTGTCAACGGCATAAATATGAATTTTTAACTGCATATTGTTTAATAACATATGTATTATAGATGAAAGCTAAACATTTTATTAATGCTCCCTTTTCTAAACCAGATTGATAATTAATAAGAATGGAATTTTACTGTATTCTACAGACTTCAGTAGACACAGAGATGGCACAGGGAAGGCTTATGATTTTGCTCTGATGAAGGAGTTGGAAGAAACTAGGAAGGTGGTCCAGGAGGCCAAAAGAGCATTCCAAAGCAACAGGGGATCAGGTACTACCATACTTACATTAAACATGAATCTCCCTCCCTGTTTCTCTCTCTTTGCATGGGTTTACATTTGATGATGAGAAATCTTGTACCAAATATTGATTTATTCTTAGATAGTTGTGATTATTTGAAGGTTTTGTTATTTACAGGTTAAAAAGTAGTTGGAACTATTTTCATTTCAATATTTAGTTTATGAACCTCAATTTAAAACAAAATCATACACTTAAATTGATGTTGTTCTCTTTTTATCATTTAGAATCTGAAGAAGAGATCCATTCCGCCACTAAATATGTGACCGTGATCCCCATCCCTCAGTTTGAGCACTCCAATCTAAATCATCATGAGAGTCCACTGTTAAACGGACATGCCCACTCCACCAGCCTTCCCAACGGGCTCAATGAGCCCCCAGAAATCATCTTCACCAGCGAGTCGGACAGCGAGGCTGAATTTCAAGCTACTATGAACAAGTCGCTGTTTTCTGTGAATTCCAAAGATTCTTTCAACACCAGGGCTCTGACAGCCCTGAAGGAGCTGGATGCTGCCATGGCAGCAGAAGCGTCCGACCTAGAGTTAGGTCCCCTAGGGATGAAGAGAAATGGGAGCGTACCCTCCCCCTCACAGTCATCCACAAATGAGGACACTGACCCAGATACAGATCATCAAGTGGCAGTACCCCCACCTCCAGGTTTGTATTAAAATCTTATTTTTAGGAGGGTGAAAATATCATTTTACAACAAATTACTCTGATACTGCTTTATATGATCAAGTTTATTGAATGCTTCGTGAATGTAATTAACCATGCATTCACACACATATTATGTATAATATAGAGCTGATATTTAAGTCTAAATATCTCTGGGTTTTATTTAACATGGTGTCTTATTGGTTTTGAGGTCCTCGGGTATCAGTTCGAAAGTACTGGTATTAGTTGAAAATTCTAGGAAGATTTGGAATTGAAAGCTATTAGTACATGTATTATAAAAAACATTACAATTTTCTGAGAGATCTAGTTTGATTTATGATAGTTGATTTATGCCAGCAAAACTAATATTCACAAAGATGAAAAAGATACCAAAAAACTGTTAGAATTAAAAGAAACACAAAGTTAATAGAATTTTTGACTTTTTTTTAAACATTTTAACGTGTTATTTTTTCACATGTACATTTTACCATGTTTACAATATGGTGCACTTCTTTAATGTAGGAATGTAGGTAGCGTAATTGAGCTGTTTTGTATCTTACAGCCCCTCCTCCCCCTCCCCCACCCCTACCTCCCTCCCTGATCACTGATGTGGGGATGACAGTGCACCAGGTCAATGTAAAGAGGATCAACTGGGAGAAGCTTGATGCGGATAAAGTAGAGAACACAATCTGGGAACAGGTATGGGAAGATTTGAATTCGCTAAAAATTTATTTCTGTGTGAATATTTAAACATTTGTTTTACTTGAATTATGATTCAATGTTGTAAAGATCCATGATATTTCATCTCCCTGATGCTGTACACACTACAGAATGTGGCACCTTACACACTACAGAATTTGGCACCAACAAAATTTAATGATTTCACAGTGCATGGATACATTGAACTACACATGATCCTCAAATCTAAAGAGCAATGATATCAAAAATACTATGAACCTCAGTACTGCTCTCACTTTTCAGCTTGGAAATGATGACTTGGATGATGTGATCAAGTATCTTGAATTAGAAAACCATTTTAGTGTTCAGAATAAAAGAACAAGTGAGTGCATATTTTGTGCAGATTTATTTTGTGCTTAGATTTTGATAGAGACACATGTAGCTTATATGCTTTGAATATGTATAAATGTCAGCAAATTGATTCAATAAAGAGTAACTTCAAACAGTTTCAAGTTCCTGTCACATTGATGAACTTCGAATTTGCTATGTTCAATCAAGTTGAAATGTTTTGTAGAGGTGCCAGAGAAAAGAAATGAAATATACATCCTCAATCCAAAAAAGGCCTACAATATTTGTGAGTGTCCGTCTGATATGATTTATTCTGAATTTAGTACAAAAGTGAACTTAAAAGTAGGGTTTTTTCTTCATGTTTTTCCTGCATTACCAACAGCCATCTTGCTGGGGCACCTTCGTTTGTCTGTAGAGGACATGAAACAAGCTCTCTATGAAATGGATGAAGAAATCCTCACCCCTGAACTTCTCAAACAATTGGTGGCATTTGCCCCTAGCAAATCTGAAGTATGAAAACTTTTATATAATATTGAAATATTTTCATTTTTAAGTTGTAACACAATTATAAGAAATCTCAAATGTCTTATTAATAAGTGAAATATTGAAATATTGTCAATTTTGAGTGTTTAAAAGTTAAATTTGTTTTGATATTGTTTTTGGTGTATTTCATTTTGTTGATAGATGGAGCGTTTTAATTCTTTTGATGGGGATTTGGATGAATTGAGTAAACCAGACTTGTTTGCCTATGAGGTAAGCATTTCTTATAATATGTGTCTAATGTTTGACGGACAAGATATTTAATGTGAGTGTTTCCAATTGAGTGATTTGATTGTTAAGCACACTGGTTTACATATTTTATGTTTTGAAATACTTAATTTGTCAGCATTGTTATGAACAATGTTGTCACTCATAGTTAAATACTGATACAGAGTATTTTATTTTCTGAAGATGAGCAGAGTACCCGGATATGAGCAGAGGTTGAAGGCATTACTGTTCAAGGGGAACTTTAATGAAAAAATCACAGAAATGAAAGAGGTACAAACAATTTATACAGTTGTGTTAAAATAATGAAAAAAAGATTAATTATAATAATTCATATTTTCAAACAATTCAAGAAAATATTCTCATTTTTGTGTTATTTATAGAACCTTCAACACATTCGAAAAGCATCAAAGGAACTCAGACATAGCAGAAAACTAGCCAAACTACTGGAAGTAAGTGCTATTTGGGCTGAATTTTGTCTGATATTGATTGAAGATTTTACAGTTTATCAATGCAGGAGTAATATATTCAATTCATCATTTCAGTTGATATTGGCAATGGGAAATTACATGAACAAGGGCAACCAGAGAGTTGGAGAGGCATTTGGATTCAAAATATCATTTTTATCACAGGTATGCTAATATAAAATTCATGTTTTTGACAAGTCCTAGTATAAATCATGGAGATTTTTTCATTCTATTTTTATCTTAAAACCAAATAAGAGAGGTCCCTTACTAAATTTCACCTTGTTTTTTAAAGCAACTTCAAGTTTAGATTTTATTTTAAGAATATCATAAGACTTTGAAATAAATATGTTTTTATAAGCTACTGCAATGATTTTGTTTGCCTCATCTGTTGTAGCTTGACATCACAAAGACCAAGGACAACAAGACGACTTTCATACATGTTCTAGCTGATGCAGTGGTTACCAGGTTCCCTGATGTCCTGGCCGTGGGTGAAGAACTCAGTACAGTGATGGCCGTGGGGAAAGGGAAACTGGCTTGTAGTAAGTAGTGTGACTACAAGCAGCATGGAAGTCATTATTTGGTACAGATATTATCTTTTATAGAACATTAACCTGATTGGTTATACTTTGTGCAGATGATTGATGTGAACAATTAAAAAAAATAACAAAAGAAAAATGATTGCATATCAATGTACATGTAGACCACTGTTGAAATAACTTTATAATCAAGGGACAAACTCTTACTTTGATACAAGGGAAAAATAATATTGTTAATATTGAGAATTCACCTGTATAGATTGTAATATAAAAAAATTACCTTCACATTACCTTTTCCTTTTTCAGTGTCAAACATTATGTTAAACCAGGAGCTTCAAGAACTCAGAAAAGTCCTACAGGTTGGTAACAGTTTGTAAATAAATTTAGATTAAATGGTTTGTTATTGATTCCATGAAAACCTTGATGATATCATGTTCTTTTTATTCTTCAGGAGATATCTAATACCCTGGACAAGTTTGGTTCACAGAAAACAAGGACTTTGAATGATAGTTTTCAGGATGTGATGGGTGTATCCTTTTAGGCTTTATAAACAGAAAGTTGAGATCACACATATATGTTAAGTAAACGAGTTGAATTAATTCCAGCAGCAATTTTACCAGTATGTCAAATTAAGCTCTCGCTCAGTTCATGATGTTCAAGTGTGAAATAGGAAAAAAATCAGGGTTACTTAAAAGAGAGCCTAAAACAAGATGAGTGATATTGAACATGTGTGACCAAACAGTATGTCTCCCCCTATTTACTTTTAATGGGTTACCAGTATTTTCCACCCTGAAAGGATCTTTATCCTTTTCAACCCTAAGTAATTGTATATTTCAAAGTATTCTGCCATCTGCAGAAGGGACATTTTTACGTGGTTGTGAATATTTTCATCTTTTGAATATGTATTGAATTCATTTTCTTTAACATAAGAAGCATTTTATATCACAAGCTTCTGATGAAATCCAGGCTTTGTTTCGCTTACAAGCCAACACAATGGAAGAGTTCCAAAGCATGGTTCAGTTCTTTGGAGAGGACCCCAAGAAAACTACTACAACTGAAATATTTGGAATTTTTGCAGACTTCATTACAAAATTTGAGGTACTGATAGCCATAATTTTATTTTATAGTATACTAATAGTCCAAGTCTGATGCATCACAAACATGGATTATAAGTATTTCTTGAAACTTCAGAAACTGAAAGTAGAAAATATAGCTACAAAATACTTACAATAGAAAGTTTTAAGAAACAAAATCCCTTATATTTCTGTTCATTTTTGTGATCATCATTCAGTGTTAAGCTTATCCCAAATTCCTATCCCAAATCATTAACAATAACAGTTCTATAAACTTAATTCATATTGTGGCAATTAAACTGATTGTGATTTTTCCTTTCAGGCAGCTCACCAACAGAACATGATGTACAGAAGACGGTGACAGCAGCCACACTAACCTGCATGTAGCTCATTGACCAATAATCTCCTTTGGTTTACTCCTACAGATTTTGCGACTTTATTCTTTACCAAGGAGTAATGTTGACAGCACACATCCTCTCTATTCCACAGTCTTGATTTTGTCGTCACTGACTCTCATATCATTTCCTAATAAAAACAAATTCTGTGCTGTGAAAATGATGTTTTATTTGTGTACTGCAAACCATACATTCAGTACTAATAATTCCTGTTCTTTTCTGAGAAGAAGCTTGCAAACATTTTTTCTATGAGTGAAAAAAAAATAAATTATATTTTATTTAGCTCGAGTAGTACAAAGTGAATGTTTATGACCCCCCTCCCCTTGTTTCCTGTCCGCCTTTGTTGTCTTGATAGTCTTGATACCACTCTAAATCCGACAGAGCGACACAGTGGAGGAAATCTTATCTTCACTGTATTTAGTGTCTGGATTAATCTTCCACCTGTTTAAATTGTACAGATCACTTTAAGATCAATTGGCAAAATGACAAATTACCTAAATTTCATGTTGAAAAATATTCTTATTTTCACTTTACTGGCATGACCTTCAACATATACATGTACATGTTTATGTGCTGTATGATGATCCGTTAGAACTTCGATAGTCACCTTTGAAGGAGCATAAATAATTATGCATGTTTATCATACGTTTAAAAATGGTATCCACTTTGAATTATTACCTTGTCTGACCTACAGATTGAATTTAAATAACTTAAGGTCATCTGGCTAAAGTCTTGTTAAGGTGACTCGTTCATCTATCTTTTATCTGTTTGAACTTGGCCTATTTCTAATACATGTACATACAATGCATAATAATTTTCTGAAAGTAACTACTCTCTTCAGGATAATTTAGGAAAATAATCACAGTAACAAATTATTGGTTATATAGTATGAGACTCGGGACATTGACAACTACATATAGTTACTTTCAGAAAGAAAAAAAAAACATTTTGCTGACGGATAACTGTAGATTCAGGTCTGTAAACTGTAGTTTACTTTCGTTAATCATATCATGAAAATACATTTAATAGATAAGCTATGATTTGCATTCGTTAAGTTTAGATTTAGGTTAATGTAAACTATATAGCTTACTGTCATTTATTTTCATAAACTATATTTAACAAAAATGAATTATAATTAACGATCGTAAACTTTAGTTGGAGAGAAAAACTATGATTTACATTTTGTTCCACTCATCATAAACTATAATTCACACGAGTGTTAAATATACATTTTCTAGAATTTGGCGTGCCATAAACTACTGCATTAGGTTTACAGATGTTAAAATATAAATTAACATCCCTAACTGTAACTGTCGATGAACTTAATTTATCAACTTTGAAAGCAAACCAAGTTAAGCACATATTTGTGAATTAGGCGTGTAATACTTATCTTTTATATACACACACATATATATATATATATATATATATATATATATATATATATATATATATATATATATATATATAAGGAATAAAGAATGATCATTATATATATATATAAGGAATAAAGAATGATCATTCTTTGAGTATTGAGGTGATCAAATAATGATCATTCTTTGAGTATTGAGGTGATCAAATACGGTCGGGAGCGATCAAATCTAATAAATCCCGAAGGGCTTTATGATAGATTTGATCACGCCCGACCGTATTTGATCACTACATAATATTCAAAGAATGATTCCTTATTACTTATATTTACATAATTATGTATTATGAGGTGATAATTATGGTCGGGGCGTGGTCAAATCGAATAAAGCCCGTAGGGCTTTATGATTGTATTGTATTGTTTATTACCAAAAACAATACGATTCATAGATTTAACATATATACATTAATAAATTTTACAAACATATGTGGACATTTTTGTTAAAAACACTATCTTAAATTAGTCTACGGGTGTGCGTAGCAATATACATAGCAGTGTTTTTAGCAGTGTACATATGTATTACAATGACAAAATGAAGATGATAAACATAAAAGTAAACAAGATAATGGAGAGGATATTCTCAAAACAGAACAAAAACAATATATTTTTATCTTAATTTTGAGTATTTATAAAGGTATTTGCCCAAATTACACAACTCTTTGATATTTTTTGTTGACAGTAATCGCATGAACAAGTTTAAAGACAGAAGGCTTTTTATAATAATATTTTTTTTTACATACATCTTTCTTATTTCTTTATAAAATGGACATATTAGTATAGCATTAAATGATTTATTTTTGACGTCGTCGTGTCAATAACTGCCGTCAGGTGAGCAGACAAATTGAATAACGCGCGTTAGCGCGTTATGATAATTTGTCTGCTCAACTGACGGCAGTTATTGACACGACGACGTCAAAAATAAATTATTTAATGCTTATATTTACATTCCCTTACTGATGAAATCAATTATTTACTTAAATAAATCGATACAAATTGCAGATCACGGAGGGAGTAAATTAGTAACAGCAAGAACAGCTGTTTTATAAAAACCGGTTTAAACTGGTTATCACATAGACTGGTGGGTTGAGATCGACGAGCATGAAAATACAACCCATGAAAAACAATTCTTGAATTTTGCTTTTAACAATAAAATCAACTTTTTGTTTGAATAATTGTAAAACATGGTGTTTTGACAACAGGTATGAAATATATTTTTAACCGATAACATAGAAATCAATGTTTGGGAACTACTTATGTAAATTACATGTAAATTCATACGCAGTTTTTAGTTGTTGCATTTAGAGGCATTTAAAGATCACAGAATTCAATGGAAAAACACAGTAGAATGTAAATATAATAAAATGAAACTCATCTTCAATCTGTGATAGTGAACATAGTACTAGTTTACAAACTCTCTCGTTTCTATGGATATTATAAAATCTGCCACACCTAATCTCAAGTTGATATGAAGATAAACGATATTTACTCATAAATAGTACATGTACATTTGGTATTGGTTTGTTAAAATATTCTTGTACTTCAAAATTATCACATAAGTGCTTATATATTATGCATTTGGGGGAATTTTCAAAGTAGCTATGGCCTTCTTGTATAAACATATCGGTTAACCTCTGTTTCGCTTCAATTAAAAACATATGTTCATTGAATTGTTCTTTGCATTTCCATATACACCCAAAACCTAAATTGTTAATCAGCTGTTTTATGTACGAGAGCCAACAATTAGAGCCTACCTCTGTTTCACTTACGCTTAGCATATCTTGGTACGTACTGCTTAAAATACATTTCTCACTATTCTTTAATTTTATTCAATATTTCAACATTTTGTATTTTCTATCCAACTGCAATGGTTTACGCCCAAATTCAAAAAATATCATCATAGAGGTAACATTTTTCTTAACACATAATATTTTCTTACAAAATTCTATAAATCACTTGCTGGGTGCTGTCCCCATAATGACAACCATAATGTACTATACTACCAATATATGTATCAAACAAAGATAATTTTGTATTTACGTTCAAATGCAATGGCGTTATTTTGGACAATAAACAGTACATGGCTTTTCTACTCTGTGATGCCAAAACACCTTGTGTTTTATGAAAACTGCCATCGAAATTAATAATTAGAATGATAGATTTGATCACGCCTGACCGTATTTGATCTTCCCATAATATTCAAAGAATGCTTCCTTATTACTTATATTTGCATAATTTTCAGCAATATTAAATATAAAATTTTAAAATAGTTATTGATGAAATGTATTGGACTATTTACATTACAATATCGATTCATAGTTTTACCTCAGATAAAAACACCGGAAAATGTAAATATTTGGCAATGAAGGCAAAAACGTTATCAATGTGTATTTTTAAATCTGTCTCTTTAAGGCTTCCATATTATAACCTCCTTGAAGAGTGTTCTCAATACAGTTCATTTGATTTGAACAGATGGAGTGTATTGATTAGTGATCCACTTGCAGGTAATGATATTGTAATATACTTGTTCCACGTATTTAATAATAAATAAGTCATTTTTTAAATATCTTACGAACGTATAAACTATGTGATTTAAAACAGATTTTTAAAAACTTTTGGTTCTAGACATTCAATATTAACGATATTTCGTGTGCCATATATATATGATCTTTGTGATGTATTCAATATACATGCGTATACCTATAGCCATGGACTCAATCTTTCCAAGAATTGATAACCTATCAGTTGCTGATTCCAGTATTTCTTTGTTTACAAATAAAATCAATAAATGTGACGGTTTATTTAATAGTGCATATATTCGTCATGCAGTATACCATATCAAATTCCAGACATATGCAAATTTAATCGTTATGAACCCCTAAAATTCAATATGCAATTGGAAAATAAATGCTTGTTTGTAGAAGCGTGCTTTGTTTTGAAGTACATGTATATCTTTCTTCTTGTATACCCCTTAATGGTACCCCAATATGCACAATTTTGAAACAGGAAGTAGAGCATGTTATCTTAAACATAAACCGATACTATTAGTAACACTGCACGACTGAAATCGCTGATATAAAATGAAATAATAATTTTGTCCTAAATATTTGACTTTAACCGATTTCAAGCTTGGAAAAAATTAAGGACAGTGAAGGTTTGTGAAATGTTGCAAAATTCTAAACACGGAGAAAAAATCGTAGACTTTTAAAAGGCTATGTATCTTTTTTTATGGTATCATTTTTTGCAATGACATAAGATATAACAAACTAACTTGCTATACAATGCATTATATTACATATACAGAATGTTGTATTGAAAGTCTATATTTGGGTTGACTTTCCATACTAACGGTATGTTGCTATTTACTGTTGCACATTATCATAAATCGAGAAAAAATCCCTTAGAATAAAAAAAAAAACATTTGAATTGGTCATACCACGAGTGCACTCTTCCTAGAATTCCGTCTCATGTTTCTGAGCAATTGCATTATCAGTGTCTTTGTCTGTGATAACACTACGAATCGATTTTGTACTATATCCAATAAATTCAAATGACGTATCGTTGGGGCTCCGGCCCCAGCGGGATTTGCATGCTTAATATTTTAATTTTTTGATCGTACAATTGCTGAAAATTATAAAAATATAAGTAATAAGGAATCATTCTTTGAATATTATGAGGTAATAATTTCGGTCGGGGCGTGATCAAATCTATCAAAAAGCCCTTCGGGCTTTTTTGGATTTGATCACACCCCGACCGAAATTACACGTATCACCTCACAATACTCAAAGAATGATTCCTTATTCCTTAAAAAATTGACGTAAATGTTAAATTTCGATGCTGCGAACAGAATGCTTAATTTATGTACACATTCTCTACTCATTGACAAAGCGTCTGATTGATATGATGTCTTTTATGAAATTTATTATTTCCTAACAAGTTCTTAAAACAAGAGGCCCTTGGGCCACATCGCTCACATGATCAACAGTTCCTTGTAACATTCTATTTCGTAGCATATGCTATTCCTATTTTAAACTTTGAACCCCTTTCTGGGGCCCCAGTATTGGTCCGGGGTTTATGGTTGGCTTTAACAATTTAGAATTTACATTATTTGAGGATCATTGCATAGTAATCTCACAGACTTTAGCATTATAGTTTTCGAGAAAAACTTTTTAAAAACATTTTCAATATGTATTTCTATGTTAAACTTTGAACCCCTCTTGGGGCCCCAGTACTAGTCCAGTGGTCACAGCTTTATTAATTTAGAATCTACATTATTTAAGGATGCTTGCTTAGTAATCTCACAAATTGAAGCATTTTAGTTCTCTAGAAGAAGATTTTTAAACATTTTCCATATATATTTCTATGTTCAACTTTGAACCCCCCTTGGGACCCCAGTATTAGATCGAGGGTGACAGCTTTATTAATTTAGAATCTACATTATTTAAGGATGCTTGCATAGTAATCTCACAATTGAAGCAGTGTAGTTCTCTAGAAAAAGATTTTAAAACATTTTCCATATATATTTCTATGTTTAACTTTGAACCCCTCTCGGGGCCCCAGTATTAGATAAAGGTTCATGGCTTTTATAATTTAGAATCTACACTATTTGAGGAAACTTACGTAGTAATCTGACAAATTGAAGCATTGTAGTTCTCTAGAAGAAGATTTTAAAACATTTTCCATATATACTTCTACATTAAACTTTTAACCCATCTTGGGTCCCCAGTATTAGTCCAGGGGTCACTATTTTAAAACTATCGAATCTATATTATCCAAGGTTGAATGCATAGTAATCTCACAAATTGTAGCATTGTAGTTCTTGAGAAGATTTTTAAACATGTTACCTATATATTTCTATATTAAACTTTGACCCCTCTTGGGGCCCCAGTATTAGTCCAGGGGTCACGATTTTACCAATTAGGAATCTACATAAGCCACGGATGCATGCATAGTAATCCCATAAACTGTAACATTGTAGTTCTCGAGAAGAACATTTTTAAACGTCTCCTATATATTTTTTAAAATGTTAATTTTTGAACCCCTCTTGGTGCCCAAGTATTAGTCCGGGGATCACGATTTTTACAAATTAGAATCTACATTATTTAAGGATGTATGCATAGTAATATCCCAAACTGTTGCATTGTAGTTCTTGAGAAGAAAATTTTTAAACATTTTCCTATATATGTTAAACTTTGAACCCCGCCTGGGGCCCCACTTTTTGTCCAGGGGTCACAATTTTTACAATTTAGAATCTTCACTATAAATACAAGCTTTTATGTAAATATTGGCATTTCTGGTGCAGTGGTTCTTGAGAAGAAGATTTTTAAAGACACACACCCTATACTCACTGTTTCGCAATTATCTCTTTATTTTAACAATTTAAAATCATCTTTTCATAAGGATGCTTTGTACCAAATTTGGTTAAATTTGGCCCAGTGGTTTTAGAGAAGAAGTTGAAAATGTGAAAAGTTTACAGACGGACGGACGGACGACGGACAACGGGTGATCAGAAAAGCTCACTTGAACCTTCCGTTCAGGTGAGCTAAAAATGGACGAATACATCATCATTGCATCATTGTGCGATATATATATATATATATATATATATATATATATATATAGAGAGAGAGAGAGAGAGAGAGAGAGAGAGAGAGAGCAGACCTCGAAAAGAAAAATAGAATTAAAACTATTTTTCATTTGTTTCGAATACAGTATGAGGTTTTTCATAAGGATGCCATCTAAAATAATACCACGATTCCTTGTAGAATAAATAGATAAATGGATAAAAAAATAGTTCAAGTTAAATTGCACGTTCTTTATAATAAAACAATCTAAAGATGAACATATATTTTCAGACATAAAACGATGGCATCAGTAACATCAACAATAACAGAGGAATTTCTGACTTGCCCCATTTGTTTTGAAATTTATAAGGACCCCAAAACACTTCCATGCCTGCATTCCTTTTGCAAAGACTGCATCAGTAACTTACGACAAGAAAAAACTAGTAAAAACAGTTATCCATGTCCAATTTGTAGAGAATTGTTTCAGCTTCCTAAAGATGGTGCAGCCGATTTAAAAACAAATTTCTGTTTAAAGAACCTAATCGATTTTGTTACTTCAACAAAAGAAGCAATCAAAATTTGCTCATTTTGCCGTATAAAAGGTGAAAACATAGATGCAACATCCATGTGTCTTACATGTAATGATTTGCTTTGTCCCGAATGTTCGGACCATCGTCACAGATCAACGACACTAACCTTACATCACCGAGTTGTTCCCCTTGCAGAGGTGACAGCCGGGAAATATAACGACGAGATTCGCTCAAAACAACAAATCCCATGCTCGAAACATGAGGGAGAAGATCTACGATTCTTTTGTGAAACTTGTGATGTCCCAGTTTGTCGAGATTGTATCGTTCTTGGTCACCAGAACCACAAGTGCTTGGCTCCATCAGATGCAAGAAAACACATGGACGAAAATCTGAAGTCTCTGATGGATTTGTTAATCCAAAATATAAAAACATTACAAGACGCGAAAGAAAATGTTGTTACTTCTCAGAAAAAAATTGAAACGGAAAAGAAGAAAGTTAAAGAAAATTTGGAAAGGCAAACGAGTTCCTTAATTAAAAAAATTACTGATTCAAAAAAGGCAGTCGAAGAAGAATTTAACCAGTTTGTAAAGTCAAAGCAAGATATTTTATATCAACAGGAAGCATCTATCGAATCAGAAAGAAAGCTACTTAACGAAACTTATTCTTTTTGCAGTAACATTTTAAGATGTGGAAGCGATATTGAGATTCTTTCAATGAAAGCAGAAATGAAGGAACGTTTATCAAAATTACAATATTCAAATGATACAGAACTATGCGATATAAAAGGAGTAGTTCTGCCAGACATCCAGTTTTGCAAAGAAAGGGCCATCTTTAAAATGGTAGCAAAAACGAACGAAACAGAATCGAGCAAACCAAAATCGCAAAGCAATGCAGTGGTTGCAAAAGAACATAAAGAGAGATCCGATAAAATGGATGAAACAGCCATTAAAGGCTTTCAGGACCAACAAGAGACCAAAAAGCCGTATTACACAAGTGTAGCATGGATAGATGAAAATACGATAGCTGTTGTGGACAAAAGAAATCAAAAACTTAAACTCATTTCAAGAGGAAAAGGTGTGACCACGACGGCATTCTTTAAAAATTGTTTAATGGCTACTTCTTTCAAAAATGGGGTAGCGTGCAGATCAGAAGGAAGCACAATGCACGTTTTCAATAGTTCATTAGAACTATGGAAAACAATTTCTTCTGTTTCGATATTACTGACTTGTCATCCCAAATCATCTGAAATATGCTGGCTTTCTGGTTTAAAGAAAATATGTATACTGACAGGTAATGATGTTAAGGAGATCGCCATTTACGACCCGAACACAGACTCTAATTTAAGTGATCCCATGTTTGGTCACGTGCTTCTTGACGGAACGTTTGCAGTTTCGGATTGGGATAAAGAATGTATTTTTCTTATAGGGAGTTCAGGGCGTATTGCAAGAAGAAAATATATTGATTCTAACACAAGGCCCGGATCAATTTCTTCAGATTCTAACTTAAATCTTTATGTGTGTGACTTTCATAAAAGCGCTGTGGTGATAATAGCACAAAATGGAGAGACGTTGCGTTCAGTTTATATAGGAATATTCGCACCATATCCAAAAAGTATTGCCATAAGAAATAAAACAGTTTTGATAGCAAATGGCAAAACCTTTGTTGAAGTTGAGCTTAAATGAGTTTTGGTTTAGATAAGTTTAGGGTTGTTTTACGGAATGTCTATAATTCTATTTTAACGCTATTGATATTGTACATTATTTTAAAATTGTATCAAGATATACCACGATGGTATATTGTATTGTACAATAATAACTTTATAAAGAATCTCTTTTATATCTTTGTCTTGTCATTTATCACAGTCTAGAAAAACGTACTATAGTATATAAAACATGTGCAGAAAATGTATATAGTTAAATTTGATCCCTTTGTTTTCTTGTTGAATTGTTGAAAAAGGCGGCTTTAGGTCACCCGAGTCGCCCATACCTATGCGTCATTTCCAAATTCGGTCGTCTGAACAAAATTAATACGTATTAACTTTATATTAGCAAGGAATTTGTCCGAATAAACGTTTCATTGCCTTAGCCCCTTCACGTCGCCGTGTATACTGGTATAAAAAGAGCAACTCTGCTATTTATTACGTCATGAACTTGAAGTTTATTGAAGAATAATTTTCCATGTTGATTAATTACAACAAATATATATCAAGATCATAGATTCAGAAATTGACAAGATTTGCGTTGTGATATTGTTTAGAACGCTATCAATCAAAATTCAAGCAGTGCCTGACACGTCCAATCTCTTGGATCAAAACATTTTATGTTGCGTTATATCAATATATGACTTGAGATTAACTAAAAAAAAAGTATAAGAGTTCAAATAATCAGTAATTCAAGTTATGTACAGTCTAAAAAAATTACGGGTGATAAAAACGACCTATTTTGTGATGGAATTCTCTACATTAACATCGTAAACGTTTAACGCGCGTTACTTAATTTGTATGCACACAACGCTGCAGTTATGAGACTGTATTTTTCAAAAAATAACGATTCAACGCTAAATTAAACACCATCACCAGCCCCGTAAAGTAAAGTGGTGCAATTTGTTTACATGTAAAAATGGCGACTCTCGTTCTCGTTCTCGACGTGAATTTAACATACTACGTTTTCCGTTGTCGGTTAGCATGTTTAAAGAAAAGTCTGAAGCAAGTACAGAATACATATAGATAATTCATATAAGCATTGGATGTTTATTTTGGATGTCGTCGGTCCTATAACACACCAAGTGGTGTAGACAAATTGAATACCGCGCATTAGATATGATTTAATGATTATTTTCCTTTTATATTTAGTATGTCAAACTGGTGATGCAAGTTTGAACTTTTCATTTAATCTTACAAAAATAAATATATCGATAATCAAAACCCTTAATGACGTTTATAAATATTTGTGTTCATGCATGGCGCATGAATTAACTATTATAATAAAAGTGTATTCAAAGGAAATTGAACGTCGCAGATTTCAAATATGGGGAAATATACACTGAATGTAAATATATCAAAATATCTCCCTTACAAGGCAAGAATGTGGCCACAAAAATAATAGATGTTGTAGGGGACAACTTATTGTTGTTGTGTTGAAAAAAGCATAAAAGTTCATTAACAAAGAATTTTACACTGCAACGTCCTGTTCCCCCTTAAAATGTAGTTGACGGGATCTGTAAAAAAATTGCCCCACTTAGGCTTCCGTACAAACCTGTTTTACTCACCGAGCGCGAAGTTTCCGAGCTGATGAGTAATGAATGCACGAGGACTTACTCAGGTAAAACACTTACGTTATACATTTTAGTCAATGAAAAGGTTGAAGGGTTAAAATGTGTTAAACTTACCATACCTTTAAGCGGTTTAAGTAGTTTGCATATACATATGTACATGTTTGTAGACTTTTGTGTGCCATCTTGACAGTAGTGCATGCTTAGCATTCATTATATGTACATATATAATTCTGAAGACATTAGGCCTAGTGGGAATGTATACTGTATAATTTTGGCATAAGGGTTCTTTTTTATCATTATGTAGGTAGCTAAGCAATATCTTTGTTTTGCTACAATATACAAGTGCAATCCAACGTGTGTATTTCGACCTCACTCTGGTTATTTATTGTTTAGCGTCAAACGTATTGCAACAGAAATTGTTTGGTCTACAACTATTGAATGTATGTGGCAAGAAACCATCTATAATATAATACGTGTATCAGAGAGGAGGAAGCAACATTTTGGAGTAGCATATTAAATATTGAACCTTTTCAGAATATCTGACACTAATTTTTTCTTTTTTAAAAAATATAGCTAACATGTCAAAACGTTATATATATTAGCACATTACGTTCTAATACTTATTTACATTACGTCCCAATACCATTTTATATTCTAGTGAATCAAAGAATAAGTGTCTGAATTTATTTTGATTAAGGATAATTAATAATGTTGGATTTTGGCACCATGTGCGAAAGTACACAATAGTGACACCATGTGTTTTTATAAAGCACCATGTGCAAAAAGAAAGAAATTTAAACAGTACTGTTGATCGTTTTATATGGTTTTTAGTTTAAATTGATTTAAAAATTTTACATGTAGGTCCGCAATATTTGGACGGAAATTCAGGATTTGGAAAAGGACAGCAGATTTTCATCAGCAGCTTCGAACATTCGTTATATCATCAGAAGAGGAAAGAGCGACAACTCGAATAAAATGTATGATTCTTAATTCAAGATGTTTCAAAACTGGTGTTTAAAGCATTGCGTTTCTCATTTGCCAGCTACAGTGAGTACAGTAGCCGTTTTTCTTAGCAGTTTAGTGCAGGAGTCTGAATCAGTGTTATCAGCACATTTCTACAGTATTAAGTGGTATCATGATCTAAATGTATGTGTAAATAATCCGTGTGATTCGAAGCTTTTACATATGGTTATGGAAGGAGGAAAGAGAATTCTTTGTTAGCAGATCCAAAAGAAGGAACCGATTACTCCCAAAATTTTAGAGCAGATCATAGCGAAGTATGGAAATGACAATTGTAAACGTGATTTGTTATGTGTAAGAGTGTGCGCTATGTTTTTGATTGGATTTGCAAGATTTTTTAGATACCATGAGTTAGTAAATTTACGTGTTAGAAATATATCATTTCATGAAATTTATATGTCTGTACATATTGAAAGTAGCAAAATTGATGTTTATAGACGAGGTAATGATGTGCTTATTGCTAGTACAGGTAAATCTACCTGTCCTGTTTATTGGACAAAGCTTTATTTGCAGCTTGCAGAATTATCAGATAAGCCGGACAATTTCATTTTTCGTTCCATACGTTATTTGAAATCGCGAAAATGTCATAAGCTTTGTGTCATTAACAAACCTTTGTCTTATACTAGGGCACAAGAAATTCTGCTTGAGGCTTTATCGTCTATTGGTCTAAATTCAAAGCATTTTGGTTTGCATAGTTTGCGCAGTGGCGGTGCTACATCTGCAGCTTCAAGTGGTGTAAATGATAGGTTATTAAAACTACATGGCCTATGGAAATCGGATATTTCAAGGGACAATTATGTTAAAGATACTGTTTCAAAGCAATTAAACGTTACAAAAAATTTAAACATATAAAAATAAGTGTTTATACATGTACAATGTCGTTTATTGTGTTATAAAATTTAATTGATTGTATATCTGTCAGCCAAACGTCATATTACTATCTCTTTGAATCTCTAAACGCTAGCGAGCAGCGTACCTATGTAATACTTGTTGTTTTTATTCATTTAGCACTTTATTGTTTTATATTCGGACGAACATAGTGAGGGAGAATATAATTAAAATTATGTGCGTAATTTGTTTTCATACGTACTCGAATAGGTTTCGGGTCACGTGATCAGGTAATATAAATAGTAGGACCATGCGGTGGCGTGGCACTCTAAGCTCGCTCGCTAGTTGTGATTTAAGGTAAAATGGCAGATGATATGGAAAGCGTTGATTTTGGGCTGACAGATGGTTGTTAATATGTGTTTTTGTGTAAAATAAAATAAACGCTAGCGAGCAGCGTACCTATGTAATACTTGTTGTTTTTATTCATTTAGCACTTTATTGTTTTATATTCGGACGAACGTAGTGAGGGAGAATATAATGTCTGTTAAATTAGTCAACCGTTGATGTATTAAACCGTGAAATATGTCGCCTAGCAGTATTGGTGTTATAGTTTTAAATCATGGAAGCTCTGCTCATGTACAATGTATCCCTGACTACTATTTTGGCATAGTACATCCACAACACATCACTTTTGTTGTTATTATTATGCTAAATGTTGTAAATTGAAGTGACATGCTAAGAAGACGTGAGTTTTGGCTGTTGTCCCTAAAACCAACCCCAAGAAAAGCATTTTTTACTATTTAGTGTCAAATGTAAGTAACAACATATTATTTGGACACAGGCTTAACTCCATTTGGCTTGTTTAACTGTCCAGATGATACGAATCGAAAATAGAAAAGCCATGTCATCGATCTTTCCGAAGACAGAAACACGTTGATTATATGCAACTAACAGAATGCATCTCTTATATATTTTTTTTTGGAAACGCAAAGCCCAAAAATCGTCACATATAATTATCTAAAAATAAAATGGTTATGAAGTAAACTTGTCAGACTACTTGCCCCGGTGGTAAACATGATGCTCTTTTTCATAAACAAAAGGAAAAAATCCAATCCGAAAATAATGAAAAACTACTCCCGTTTGGTAGTTAAAATAGGTGTTTCCTACAGCTGTTTGACCATTTAATGGATTAAGCCACCACATGGTGGCATGTGCCGAACCTGTTTTAAATACAGGTATATCTTAAACCTTCTACAGAATTATACAATCTGTCTTGACATAGGCGTATAGGACTACCGGCTTCAGGTAGTGACTTGACTCTTGGCTTTCTTAGATTTTTTGTCTGAACACCGATCGTGCGCTATTTTGGCAATGTGCACTTACACTAGTCTATATACTCTATATAAATCCTTTGTTTACTATGTGAAAAATAGATAGGTATTGAGTACATGCAGATTGTGACAACCTGATCAAAATCATAATTAAGAAATAAAGAACGAGTTGTCGTAAATGGCGGCTTTTATATTTAAAAAAAAAAGAAGAAATTACTCGACATCGGAGATTATTTTGCAACATTCACGATAACAAGAACTTTATTTCTGTTCTACAAGCTGCTTTAAATTTCAGCTGATAGTTTCCTCTATAGAGAGACGAATTAGTTATAGAGACGCCTGTTCTGTGTATCCCCAAAGAGTTCACATGTGTAACAGCCGGTTGTGACTGACATGCAGACGACATATTTTTCTTTTCATTTAAATCTTAATAGCACTTACTTAAAAATATCATTGTATCATATTTTATTTAGCTTTATAAATACGATTTTTAAAATAAAACTTGTTTCAATTTTATGTAAGAACACACTGTGCAAATGTGTTAGGAGGGTTCTTGGAACAGCTGCATTGAACTCTTCGAAAAAAAAAACATTTGAAGCAATAGTCATCGTTTTGACTTGAACTAAGACGTGAAATCGGCATGGTTTTTAAAATTTACCGTTCTGAAGTTATCATGGTTACATCTGTGTAACTTTGTTTTCCCTCGGATTTAAATGTCACACTTTTATTGGTTTAAACATTACACGTGACTGCCGGATTTATTTCTACGTTGTATGTCCGGAGAAAAACATTTAAAATTAAATAGCCCAAAAAACCCCACTGTAAATGAACAAGAGTGCAGCAAAAAATTTCAACAGTTGGTATAACTTACACTTCCCTAATTCCCTTCGACTTACTGGCTATTCTCTCAAAGAATGTTTTAAATGAACTATGAGATTATCTCGACCGGCAAACAAAATACATATCATGATTACGGATCCCAGCCGTACTGAAAGTAACCAATAGCAAAACATATGCTATTATAATAGTATCTATTTTTTTTCAACACTAAGAAATATAAATATAATGCACGTTATCGCTAAAATAAAAGTCTGAAATAAGTACATTTAAGAAATAAACAGCATGTGAAAAAGTTCACCGGGATATGAAATTGGTTGGTCACGTGATTAAATCCTGTGAGGCCCGAATGGCTTCTCAGATGATTTGATCACGTACCAACCAAGTTCATATCCCGGTAAACTTTTTAACATTGCTGTTTATTACTTATATATACGTTTGAAAAAGTCAAATCGTTCAGAATTATTAACCGTGTTTTTAATAATTACAGTAATGCAACCGTCAAGCGATAGGCGCTTGCGATTATCATTGTGACCTCATGAAAAATTTGACTCAGAATTGAACGCTATTTTTCTATTCTATAGGTTCATGTAAGGAAACATATTTGCAAATGTAAATATATACAATCGAATGCCATGCCTCATCGTTTTTGAATCACTAACGCGTCAAAATTGAACTTGTATTTTCAGACATAGAAATCAACAAGATGGCTTCAGTCAGGTAAACTATAAGAGAGGATTTCTTGACTTGCTCCATTTGTCTTGAAATTTTCACGGATCCAAAAGCACTTCAATGTCTGCATTCCTTTTGCAAGGATTGTGTCAACAACCTTATAGTTTTAGAAGGGGCTGGTATAAACCGCTATCACTGTCTAATGTGCAGAGAATCGTTCCAACTTCCTAAAGGTGGTGCCTATGATTTAAAGACAAATGTTTGTTTAAAGAATCTGAGAGATGTTGTTACCTCAACAAAGAAAGCAAATAAAGTCTGCTCATTTTGCCGTACAAAAGGTGAAAACAACGAAGCCACTGCCCTATGTCTGACTTGTAATGATTTGCTTTGTTCCGAATGTGCAGACCATAGACACAGATCCACAACGTTATCCATGCATCACCGAGTTGTTCCCCTCGCCGAAGTCACAGCTGGGAAATATAACGACGAGATTCGTTCAAAACAAAAAATTCCTTGTTTGAAACACGAAGGAGAAGACCTGAGATTCTTTTGTGAAACTTGTGACGTCCCAGTTTGTCGAGATTGTATTGTTCTTGGTCACCAGAACCACAAGTGCTTGGATCCATCAGATGCTAGAAAAGATATGGAAGACAATCTGTTGTACTCTCTCATGCGTTCTCTAAATAAGAAAGTAAAAATGTTTGAAAATGCAAAAGACAAAGATGTTTCTGCCCAGAAGAAAATTGAAGTGGAAAGAAAAAAGGTAACAGATAATATGGAAAAGCAGATGGATCCTGTTATCCAAAATTTGACTGAATCTAAAAAGACAATAGAAATTGAATTTAACAATATTGTGAAATCAAAGGAAGATTTTCTACACCAACAAGAGAAATTTATCGACTCAAAGAGAAAGGTTCTTAACGAAACGCATTCCTTTTGCAGCAACATTTCAAGATGTGGAAGCGATATTGAAATTCTTTCAATGAAAACAGAAATAACAGAGCGTTTGAACTATTTAAATGATACAGAAATGGTTAACGTAAATGACACCAGTCTGCTACATATTAAGTTTTGCAGTGAAGGGAATGTTTTTAGAATGGTAGATGACAAGGAACCAAAGATACCAACAGTACTCGGTAATAAAGATGTCTCCGTAGGAATTAAAGGAGAAAACAACGGTGAGAAAGCAAGTAAGGTCTATAAAGACCAACCAATAAAATTCTCATTCTCTTTAAAAGACGACAACGAACCTCAAAAGCCACTTTACACCAGTGTTGCATGGGTGGACGAAAACACCATAGCAGCTGTTGACCAAAGAAATCAAAAACTGAAACTCATTTTAAGAGGAAAAGGCGTCGTCAAGATGAAAATCATAAATTACTGCATCACGGTTTGTTGTTTTAAGGATGGGTTAGCATGTAGAACAGAAGAGGGCACGCTGTACGTCTTCAACAGTTCACTAGAATTGAAGAACGCTTTCTATTATGTTTCCGCCTTGTTGAACTCTTATCACCAGACCACAGATGTCTTCTGGATTGACGGATTAACACATATTTGCCTATTGAGAGGCAACGACGTCAAAGAAATCGCAATTCATTCTACAAGTACAATATCGGATTTAGGTATTCCAATGTTTGGTCATGAACTTCTTAATGGAATGTTTGCAATTTCTGACTAAGAGAAGCGCTGTGTTTTTATTATAGAAAAATCAGGAAATACTGAAATAATGAAATTCATTGGTTCCAAACCTGGCTCCATTTCTTCAGATTCTAACAATACTCTCTATGTTTGTGATTTCCAAAGGAGCCTTGTGGTGGTGTTAACGTTAAGTGGAGAAATATTACAGAAAGTTAAAATTGGAGACATAGCACCTTATCTTAGAAGTATCGCTATAAAGAATGATCAGAGGGCTTTGATTGCAAATGAACAATCCATTGTTGAGGTTGATCTAAATGAATTCTGATACTCTCGGGGAAATAAAACAACAGTGTTCTGCGTTATGAGAAGTTATGGCAATATCGTCATAAATTATTTTTAACTATTGAAATCTGTTACAATTCAGTAAATGCTCACAGCCTCGGCTATTGTTTTATGAAGTTTGTTCTTTGCACAGTACCTTAGAAAAATTATTTATTAACATTCTTATTTCTTTGTAATTTTCGGAATAAATTAACGAAGATATGTGTTTAATAATATGTTCATTAGCGCACTAAATTCTGGTAAATTTACAGTTTCATTTTAAAATTGAAATATTTAATTTCCAAAAATGCATTTTTTGATATATGTCGGATTCTCATTTTAAAAAATTCAGAAAACCCCCAAGACACGACTTTACTTTACTTGCACAAGACAAAAAAAATTGATAAGATTAAGGTGAGAATAATTAATGCTAATTGTAGGAGTAATTATAATTCTTAAAAAACTTCCAACATTTTTATACTTTTTACAAAACTTCATTTTCAGCATGATAAAGAACTTATAAAATTCCAAATAATTTTAATATGCCTGAAACGCATTGATGCTATCTGAAGTATGCATACTAAAATCGTCAAAAAGTTATGATGTCAGTCATTAGAGCAAGTCTTTCCCTCATATTTTTAAAATGGTCTGATTTGAAGCTATATGTACCGTATTTAACGCTTTTTGGCATGTTAAAGCTGACATGAATTCATAAAAGCATTTGATCGCCATATTAGTTTCGATCGCTCAACTACCACTGGGGTATATATACCGGTCGGTTGCTTTCTGATCGAGGCATTCAGATTGCACGGACTTCTAAATGGATGAACTACACATTGTAGTAGAATGTTTTTTAAAAAGAATAATGGAAACTACAATCAATAAAATACAAAATATATTTATTCTTTGAAAGAATATCCAAGGTATCCGTATTATTTTGCACAGATAGTGCTGCCGTACTTCGCATGCACATCGAACACGTGTGTCGTTCATACAGAGTGCATAACGTCTGTCGTTTTGAAGACCCCGGCGGCAGTACATCCTACACAGTAGATAAATGATGGTAAATCCAAGAAAGTAACAACGTAACATTGTTTCCATCAGTTTCTACAAAAACACCCCGTTTCTAAAATCCACGCGGTCATTGATAATGCTCGATCTGCCACAGTGTGGTTTGCACATGTGCGGTGTTACAACGAACGCAGGAAACGCTCTACAATTATCGAGGATTTTTGAAAAATGTGTGCCTGGATTTCAGTCTGTCTTGTTTCGTCTTTCAATGGATATTCCTTACCAGTGCAATGGTTGTCATATTATTTTTGTGTAAAACGCGTTCTACAAGTCTTTTTGTCCTATGTAACGTGTTCAGGTGAAATACCCGAATGCAGTGAAGCATGAATAGTGATATCGGCCTTATATAGGGGGTGTGTAGCGATGAATAGAAATCGACAATTTATATGGCGGTAGTCGGAGATAAAAGGGAAATAATGCGTAATTATGAATTTAAAAGCCAAACCGAAAGTTTTTCAATATGATGAGCTGCATAAAAGAACACTTTGTGTCAAATGCGACAGATCGATATCAATTGAAGAGTAAGTTTATTCAATGTAAAAAGAAATAGATAATTTCTTTTTCATCTCCTTTTGGGCCGCATTTGTTCTCAATTTCTATTTTTACTGTTATCACTACACAACCACTAATCAATGGTTAGATAACTATTTCTGCTTCATTGAATTCAGGTATTTCATTAACCCGAACACATTACATAACACAAAAAATTTATAAAACTGTTTCGAAAAATTCATTACAGCCATTGTACTGGAAGAAAATATCCAAAAAGACACATGGCAAACAATATTAAAATCCAGGAAAAGAAGAATCCTCGGTACAGAACATCACAATGTCTTCTACTATTATGACGTGCGCAACACACGAGTTGATCTGTAGAGACAGAGTGTTTATTTGGAGAATACCAAAAACAAAATTATCATTACTAAATTGGATATATATCCCATATGTACTAGTTTTACGCAATACCAGAGTAGACTGTGCTGGAAAAAAAAAAACACCATCAAAAGTCGTTACTATCTTGAATTTATATCGCATACTAAAACTGAACACCGCTCGTAAAAAGACACCGTCATGCATCCGATTGCATACTTGAAACTCTTGGCCGACGTGTAGTATTCCTTTTATGGTCTTTGGATTTTATTCATTTATTTCTTATTATATGTGCATACTCTACTTGCAATAATGCATTGACCTGTTTATTTGATGTTTGTATTCTCCTGGCTTGAAAAAAGTGCGTAAAATTTGATAAATTCATCGCGACCGAGTAACACGGCGAGACAAGATGTACGTCAACACAGCTGAGACCTCCACAGCGAAATACTTTAAACTGTTAAGAGGTCTGCAGCTTATATAGGGGTTGTCGGAATAGCAGTGATAAAAGAGAAATATGGCGTTTTTCTGCCTATTTACGAGCGGTGTTCAACTTTGGATAGACTGCTTTGATCTACACTGTGATAAAAACAATATGCACCCAGAAGGAACTGCACACGTTTACGATGTGAAATAAGATAAATCGGATACAATGTGATTACTGATCAATCTTGGAAAATATGCTTTTCTCGAGCGTGGTTTCTTAAATTCTTTCGTATAGTTGATGCTTTTAGAAGTCCTAGATCGGAAATCAATTGACCGGTACTCTCTACACTTGTATGGCGAACTTCATTTTTTCATATCGACTTTAATTAAAAAGAGTAAATACAATTTCAAAACAAAAAACCTGGAACTTAGTGTAATTAACTTCCAGACATTTTTTTTATCGATTCATATTATAACACAACAATTTAACGTTTCAGAAACATAAAGAGATTTACATACACTGTTTGGATTTTTAGAATGTATGGATATTTGGTCTGACTATCTCGTTTTTATATCCCCATGAAGTAAAAGAATGATTCCGCATTAGATTCATAGTTACATCATTTTTCATTTATTGTATGATGAAAAAATGTTGTCTGTAGTTGTTGTTGCCATCGATGTCGTTGATTTTATTATGATATATTTTATTATGCAGATATATATATTTACATAAATGGATTAGGCAGCAGGCAATGCCAATCGATGTCGTTGTCAAACTACTGAGTCTTCGTTTTCTCATGAACACTTGACCGATGTCAACTACACTTGGCACTATTCATCCTTGAGTGAAAAACTTTCAAGTTCGTTCCAAGAAAGAGGAGGCTATTAAATTAATAAGATAAGGTGGTTTGTTAAAAAAAATCAATTCAAAGACCAAATAGTTTGTAATATCCTAACATTTTATGAAAACATTAAGGCTGTAATTTGTGTTATAAATCAATACAATATTTTATTGGTCAAGCTATTAAACAGATTATTTGAGTTATGTCGTTACCCCAATTAGTCATGAAGATGATCCGGGGGTTGTTACAATTTTGGTTTCTTTTCTGGAACCACTATCTCTAAAACGGAGTAAAGGAGACGATACTAAAGAGTGGATTAAAATTTGGTTATTTTTTTAAAAATCTTCTCATAAACCAAATACTTTGTTTATTATTCAAACCTTTGCTGTAAGCTTCCTAATACTAGTATTTGGTAGTTTTAATAATGTTTAAACCATGACCAAAAGGGGTAAAAAGACAGTTTCAATTTTAAATAAATGTTTATGGTTGAAATGCTTAAAGAAAAAAGAGTTTTCAAATGTTTTCGAGAAACATTAAAGTTAACACTAATCGTAATCCGTTTCGACTTGCAATGTTAATGTTACTATAGGTGTATAACATAGAGGCACAGGTATAACTGATATAGAGTAAAATTCTGAGTTTTAGTACGCTAGGATAAATGGAAGATTTGGGAGCAGTCCAAAGCAGATTTGAGTCTTGGACCTGGTAACATTTTAAGTATAAATAGTTGTCTTAACTCATCAGGATCAATGGATATGTAACATAATGGTTTTGACAAATTCAGAGTTTGATTTCGATGATCAAGGATGTTAACACCCCCCCCCCCCCCAAAAAAAAAAGGAAAAGAAAAAGACCCCCTCCCCCCCCCCCAAAAAAAAAGAGAAACATATCAAAAACCTAAAAGAAAAAACAACAACACAAAAAACCCTACCAAAACACCAAAAAAACCCTACAGCTCAGAAATGAATGGTGATTGTTTCTATAAATATATTATAGCATAGAGCAAGGTTTTTATGCATACGACTGGTCCTTTCTTACTCTGCTTTGCTGTTGCATTAGTCAATTGTTAATTGAAGTTTAATGGCATACAATATCATATAATATTATATAATATTATTTAAGTATGTTAAAGGTCGAGTTATGTTATCTTCTATCGAGTCATATCATTCAAGATAATGATTATTGTATCATATAAAATTATAGAATGTATACTATGACTTTGATTTGAAATGCTAATTAGAAGCCTCACAAAGGTGATACCTTTTTGAGGGGATCTTTGTTATCTTTGAATACCTATGTGTAACCGAGCAGTAAGGAAATCCAAAAGACAGCCGTTTTGTTTAAAAGATTTATTAAACGTTTGATCGACGTCGTTGAAAATGAAGTACTGTCCAATTTTACTTAGTTTGTACGGTTACTTATACTAATAGAGAATCAAATTTATTGGATAATAATATGAACCAATGAAATTAAAGAACTATATACGCGCAATAAAACTTTAGTTGCATGAGAATATACTGCACAAAACGAAAATAGAAAAATCCCAAAACGAATAAATACATATGAAATAAATAGTAATAAATCTGTTTTTAGTATGGCGAAGACAAGATTTATGACATTTAATAGATGGACTTTACTCAACGATTTTGATTTCTAAACATGAAATACTTTTATTGTCATAAAACCTACGAATATTCAAAATGAGATAAATTATATTGAGATAAATATATTGTCCATTCATCTGACAAACATTTTCAGAAAATTGAGTATATGTACCCTATCAGCAGTGGGTAAAGTACAATATGATAGTCACTAGATAAAAATGTAAACAAAATGAGGTTAGAGTCTTGGTGAGGGCAGGCTAATGAATCCTTGAATTATTGACATACTGCTTGCTTTTCATTTCCAATGTATTTGTTATACCGTTTTTGACACTCACTTTAGCTCTTCCTTTAACATTTTAAATCATATATGCATGTATTTACCCAGTTTTAAGTGATTATAAAAGTTTTATTGTTTTTACTCATGATAAAGCTATGCACATGCTTTTCAATTCAGGGATAAAGGGCGACTTTTTAGAAAGAGAGCAACTAGTAACAAAGTCTCCAATTTTACAGTGTTTTATCATTGTTTGAGGTAGAATAAAGTATCATTGTCAAAACCTTTGTTACTGATTACATCATTGCAAATATTGGGCGCACGGCGGGTCGGCAGAGGATGCTTACTCCTCCATGGCACCTGTTTCTGACTAATATTTTTTTAGAGGTCCGTGTTTGCTCTGCTTCTGTTTTGTAATTTCCCTTTGGACTTTTGAGTTTGTTATCACCACATGTCATCATTGTAACATTCAGTTGCATGAAAGAGGCGTCCTACCACCTAAAAATCCCAAAATTGAAATATTCGAAAGTATGTTGAAAAGAAAATGTGTTACGTCGACATGTGTTTATATTTTGAGAATTACACAAGGCACTTGTTGAAAACATGGTTTAGCAGTTTTTCAAAGGGTTTAAACTCATTTTAAAAGGCAATAAGGCGAGCATCCACCCGATTCTGAAATGGAGGGTTGACGTCACCACTTGCTCGTGTTTCGAGAGAAGCAAGAGAATTAGATGTTCTCCATCTCTCAAAACTACATGTAGGCATATAGACTGACATATCCGATATTGGAAATATTTAAGATAATAAAAAGGTTATTAAAACAAAGATTAATTAAAACAACATTTCGTAAGCAACAATGGATTGCGTGAAATATCTGTTTCCGTTGTAAGAATTAACATTGTGAAACATTAAAGTTATAAAGTTGCCAGTGGATGTGATATAGAATATATTGAAACTTGTTCTACTTTAAGTTATAAAGGTTCTAAATCACCAGAAGTAAAAGGGTACACCTGGAAGTAAAAATAAAACAACCAAAAAACCCCCCAAAACAGGATGAAATCGGTATGCAAAATGATGTACTTTAGATTGTCATCAGTCAGAACTATCAATAAGTTGACTTTTCCATTTATCGTTAATCCGCTTCAACTACAATATATTAATTTTTTGAAACAAAAAATGATAAGATAAATCTGCGATGATACAGTATAAAATGCTAGTAGTATTGTTACAAATTAAACACTTCTGACTATTAATGTAGCCTTTAGTGTTCAATGACGATATGTAATTGTGATGTGTTGTAACACGCAAAAGACGACAGCATCAGAGTGATCATAATTGATATTGTCCTTGAGGTTTCTAAAAGATAACATGATGTTCATAGTTCAGTTGAGTTAAGCGTCAAGAAGTGGTTACACTGCTATTCTAAACTGATCACTGATAAAAGGGTGTATTGATGTGGTTCAATAGCAGGTATGTTACACGTCTTAATGGACAAAAATAGGAGCTGGGGGATGAATTGAAAAACAATTCAAGGTATGAACATATTGGGTTTATTAAAACTATCCATAACTTATATATATATATATATATATATATATATATATATATATATATATATATATATATATATTGGATTATTCTTTTGTCGCAACCGTTTTTTTCTAAGTGATCATGTAAACCCCAAATGTTTTTCTTTAGACTCCCATACCCCTCCGAAATGTCTCAGCTAATGTAGAATTTCACTTATGTTTTTGAGATTTTTGAGATAGATGGACTTTTGAGATGGATTTTTGAGATGGTTGACGGTTTGTTATTGTCATTTTTTTCACTTATATTATGAAAACTTTACTGGAGTTTTTTTTAAAATGAAATACAGGATTTACTTAGAAAATTGGTTTGCAGCTGTTCTTCTAATTTGACACATTTGTTAACTTGTTTGTTAGGAACACATAAAAAGGTATACTAGTATGTGTTTTTCAATTATTCCTTGAAAATAATCAAATTGTTGGCTAAAATATCCAATAATATAATAGTTTTAATTAATGTTTAAAAAATTGATTGCTTAAGCGTTGTTTATTTTCATTGTTAGTGAAAAAGAGCTTAAGATAAAAGAAACGATGACTTAGTGTATTTGCATAATTTTAACTTTAGTTAGATAATTCATGATAAGAATCTTTATTAATTAGCATGCACTTTTAACGCGCGGTATTCAATTTGTCTGCACAGCCTTGGTGTGTTATAGGACCGACGGCATCCAAAATAAGCATTTAATGCTTATATTTATATTTATATTCATGTTGATGCTTATGTGTATGAATTATTTGTGTATCGTCGCTTTAAAGCCATTATATACTCTCTTAGCCAAGGATATGAAACATACATGGAACCGCCATATTAATATGTTATTTATTTCGCTTCCGCGACGAAAAATATAGTTCCAGAAACTTTGTCGAGAAAAACCATTTTAATCAACGAATAGATATGATTTAACGATTATTTTTCATAAGTACATATCAAAACTTATGTAAGTTTAAACGTTTCTTTAATCTAACAATAATAAATGTATTCAAAACGTGTGATGACCTTTATATATGTACTCATACGCCGAGAATATGCTAATAAATCACTCGCTGTGGCCTTCAACTCAACAGTCAGGTATATCGACGACGTATTATCAATTAACAATTGCTACTGCCATACTTACGTTGACTCGATATATCCAAGTGAACTTGAAATAAAAGACCACAGAGTCTGCGTCATCCGTTTCATATTTGGATATTTTACTGGAAATGGACTCTGATGGTAACGTAACAACAAAACGTTATAATAAACGTGATGACCTTAATTTTTCTATAGTCAACTTTTCTTACTTATGTAGCAATATACCTTCATCACCTGCATATGGAGTTTTTGTATCTCAGTTGATTCGATACGCAAGGGCATGCTCTTCTTATGAACAGTTTCTATGGTGAGGCAAGCTACTGACAAACAAGTTGATAAAACAGGAATATTAAATGTCTCGTTTAAAGTCATCTTTTCATAAGTTCTATGGTCGATAAAACGACCTTGTCAGCAAATACAATCTTCCACTGGATCGCATGCTGACTGATGTTTTTCACACTAATTGTTAGACCATAAGTAATCACCTTATTGTCTACGGACTTTTCCGTTTTTCCCGATTACGACAAAGAGCAAACGGCGGGTGTGACCGGTCAGCAGAGGATGCTCACTCCTCCATGGTACCTGATCTACCTCTATTTTGTTTTAGATCAGTGTTTGCTCTGCTCCCGTTTTGTAATTTTCCTTTGGACTTTTGAATTTGAACACCGTTCATTATCACCACATGTCATTTGCAATGGCAAACCGGTAAAACGCAAAAATGCACAATTGACCGCTTCACCATCTCCTTTGTCAGAGGCATATACTGTTTAATAAAATGATTGAACTTTTAAAGACAATAGATAAATTTAAAAACGTTTGATTTACGACATTCCTTTTATTAATGATAAATGAAAGAATACAATATTAAAGGTAAGAAACTTGTACTATAAAAAAAATTCTAAAATGAACATTTCTTTTCAGATCAGGAAAAATGGCGTCAGTTGCATCAACTATTCCAGAAGAATTTCTAACTTGCTCTATTTGTTTTGAAATATATAAGGATCCAAAAACACTTCCTTGTCTTCACTCCTTTTGCAAAGACTGCATCATCAACATTAGCCGAGGAAGAGATGGAAAAAACAATTATCCATGTCCAATTTGTAGAGAATCATTCCAACTTCCTGAAGATGGCGTAGATAATTTAAAAACAAATTTCTGTCTAAAACATCTAATTGATTTTTTCACGTCGACGAAAAAAGTAAATAAACCATGCTCATTTTGCCACATAAAAGGTGAAAACAATGATGCCACATCCCTATGTCTTACATGTAATGATTTACTTTGTCCCGAATGTGCGGATCATCGACATAGATCCTCAACAGTTACCTTACATCACCGAATTGTTCCTCTGGTCGATGTGACAACAGGGAAATATGACGATGAAATTCGTTCGAAACAACAGATTCCTTGTAGAAAACACGAAGGAGAGGACTTTCGATTCTTTTGTGAAACATGTGACGTCCCTGTATGTCGAGATTGTATTGTTCTTGGTCACCAGAACCACAGATGTGTGGCTCCTTCGGATGCAAGGAAACACATGGAGGAGAATTTGAACTCTCTCATGTCATCGTTGCACGAAAAAGTAAAAACATTCCACACTGCAAAAAATAGCATTGTTTCTGCTCAGAAAGAAATTGAAATAAAAAGAGAAGAGTTAAATAAAAACTTGGAAAAGCAAATGAATGTCATTGTCGAAAACTTGATGGATTCAAAAAAGAGAGTTGAAAAAGAAATGAATCAGCTTATGATATCAAAGCAAAGTTTACTTCGTCAACAAGAGGAATCAATTGAAGTAGAAAGAAGGCTTCTTGACGAAACGTATATTTACTGCAGTAAAATCTTAAGATGTGGGAGTGATATTGAAGTGCTCTCTATGAAAACAGAAATGAAAGAGCGTTTGTCAAAATTTGAATATTCTAATTATACAGAAATATGTGATATTAAGGCGGTAGTTTTGCCAGACATCCAGATTTGCAATGAAGGGACCATCTTTAAAATGGAAGTAAAAATGAGCGATAAAGAATATAGCAAACCAAAAGTACAAAGCAATGCGGTAGTGGCTAAAGAATATACAGAAGATAAGAATAATGCAATATCTGGAACAGTCTTTCAAGACCAAGCTGAAACTAAAAAGCCGAATTACACAACTGTCGCCTGGCTAGCTCAAAATACAATAGTAGTCATTGATAAAAGTAATCAAAAGCTGAAAATCATTTCAGAGAAAAAAGCGTAACCACGACGTCATTTGTAAAACACTGTATTGTTGTTAGTTATTATAGATATGGGTTAGCATGCAGAACAGAAGGAAGCGCACTGCACATTTTCAACACATCATTAAAATTACAAAAAACTTTTACTTCAGTGTCAACATTATTTACCTGTCATCCCACATCTCTTGATCTATGCTGGATGTCTAATTCGAAAACAATTGCCGTATTGAGAAATAACGACGTGAAAGAAATCACCATTTACGATCCCAACACAGACTCCAATTTAAGCGAACCAAAGTTCGGTCATGTTTTACTCAATGGGACTTTTGCGGTTTCGGATTGGGGTAAGGGATGTGTATTTCTTATAATGAGAACAGGATGTGTTGAAAGAAGGAAATATATTGATTCTTGTTCAAAGCCTGGATCTATTTCTTCTGACTCTAACTATAATATTTATGTATGCGACTTTCAAAGGAGCGTTGTGGTGATTTTTGCACAACGTGGAGAGACATTGCGTTCTGTTCAGTTAGAAGCAATTGCACCAAATCCCAAAAGTATTGCCATAGAATACGAAACGGCGCTGATTGCAAATAGTAAATCCGTTGTTGAAATTAAGCTTAAGAAATTTGATAGATAAAATTTGTTTGAAAAAATTGCAGAATGACAATTGCTTTATTTCAATGTTGTTGAAGTAAGATTGACCGAAATACCAAATAAAAAAAAAATATATAAGCAATGATATTTGTACTACAAGTTGTTGCCATGAAATAGATACAAATGAACTTAATTCGAAAAATATATATAGATAATTTTAAAATGTTTTGCTTCCTTACCTATCAGAAATGCTCAAAATAATAACATTTCCTATCCTCATACAATGTTAATTAGCCTAAAATACACTAACAATTTAAGATGTTTAAAACCTGTAGAACAAATGTGTCTTGTGGCAGTGTTTTAAAAAACTGTACATTAATTATACTTAATTGTGAATTGTTGGATTATTTTGGTTTTCCTCAACCATGCAGGTGAGCAGTTTATTATAAAAACAAGTTGCTGTCCTTTATAAAATGACTGTAATACGTGGACCATGTACATGTGGTTCTAACGGAAACGTGAAAGCCTTAAAATTATCACAGAGTCTACTCTAGCCCCTGCTTTTATATGAAGACATAGATCTACAGAGGAGACCTCTAATTGCAAAAGTGTTATGGTGCATATTATAGTAGCAGGCCTGGATTTAGGGCCTTTAACCACTAGATTTGTACATTGTATCACGTATAGCACTGAACGTCTACCTCAGAATTAAACATGATTATGAAGATTGATGCATAGTATCAAGCGTTTGGCGAATTCACTACTTGCACACACATTACGCCTCGTACTATTTTGTTAACTATGCAGCTCCGTGTAAATTGATTTCATATTTTGATGCATTTTCTCTTGAAATGTAAACTTTCATACAGTGAAATTATTATGTAACCATGTATTATAAAAATTCACATAATTATTTAATCATGCTTAAATGCGTAAATATTATAATCAAGAAATACACAAGCCTCGTCTACTTAAAGTATAGGAAAGCGATTTAGGAAAACAACAATTAAGTCATCGCGATTTATGCTATATGATGCACGATGTAGTTTCGTGATGCAGACAGTTCATATCACATGTCGATCATTTCTTTAAAATGATTTTTTTTGGTTTCTGTACTGTTCACCGACAATTTTACAATTACAGCGCCTTTCAACTGTGCATATGGGGTGGAATCCCGATCTCGATTTAGACAAACACGTGCTAGCCTGGTTCCCTTACCAACCCATTATATCGCGCAGGAACCAGACTAGCTCATGCGCAAGCTGAAATTTCCCCATACCATCCGGTTTAACCTCGCTTATATAGGTCCACGCAATAAGTACATACAAAAAGCCTAGAAACTGTCATTTTATTATAACATTTTATATTATTTATACTAATTGTAAGATTGATTATTGTTTCTTTTATTGGAGTTGTCAGCTAATATGTTAATCATTTAAGTTTTCTTATGACCTACCGATAGTGAAAATAAATAAGTTGATTCATCAAAGATGCATCAAGCAGAAGAGTAATTAGAATAACAATAAGATCAATATTTTTATTGGCGAAAAAAAGGCCACGGCTGCTTACAATAGGAAGACAGGCATCTATTGTTGCCTTGTTAGGCATCCACAAACAATACATGCAAGAATGCTGAGCCCTGGGAATAGATGTTCATCTGGTTGATCACATACACAGGTAAAATTGTAACATATGTTCAACATATGTTTTGAGTAACATATGTTAAACATACTTTGAGCATACTCGTACGTTAAACATATGAATTTTTCACAGTATGTTAAACATATGTTTGAAAAATATTGGTAACATATGTTTGATAAATATGTTTAACATATAACAGACTCAAAACATATGTTGAACATATATTCATTGTTATCATATGTTCAACATATGTTGAACATATTTTAAACATATGTTTGTTTAAACATATGATCAGCATATGTTTTCAATTTGAGTTGTGTTTATAATATATGTGTGTTGGCTTACATTTTATATATTTAGTGATCGAATTTGTGTATGTGCAAATTATATATTCAAAATTAGCCATGCATTTTTCGTAAAAAATGATTGGTTGAAAAATCCGTATATAATCCTAGATAGGTTTTAATTTTGTTGTTCACAAACATACGTCATATTTTACATCACGGGGGCAGAAGACCAAGCTGCAGGATGAATTTTAACTTTTAAGGTAAGGATTGCATTTTCATTTACTTTTTGAAAGTTATATTGTACAATTGTTTGTGGAAATAGAGTCAAGCTGTAGTCTGTAATTGTGTTCTCCTAGAAAATTCGGATTGAAAGACCATAGCCTATATTGTATAAATGTAATGTCAACGACCGACGGTCATCATTGTAGTTTTACTTTTTAAAACCACAAAACTTGAACTTTTAAGGATAGTTAAATTGTTAAAAGTATGTTTGAATCAATTACAGTGATTAAACCATACAGTAACTACGAGTTATATACGTAGCTGCAGAACTGTAGCTCCACGAGAAATTTGGGTTGACGGACCGTAAGAGAAGGTTGGGGTATACAAATTGCATTTCATCCCACAGAGCTAGGCTTACAACTCAACAGCTATGGCTGCATGTAGTTTATTTAGACCTAACAATTTTATGGTAAACACAACATTCAAACATTGATGCATTCAGATCAGAAGCATTTAAAATCTTGTAAAGTCATTAAAACTAGAGAAAAGCTGATTGTAGAGCAACGAGTAGGTCTTCTATCACACTTAAGGGGGAAAACAATTTAAAATCCCACAGGGTCTGAAAGAATAAATGATTTTCTGTCATTACGTATTTAATAATGGTTTATAAATATTGAAAATATTAATATCAATTTAATTCATTTTTTTAATAATTTATTTTAGCCATATTATACACTACTTGATTATTTTTGAATGGGTTTATCAATCGTTGGCATAGATATTTGCTGGAATGGCCAGTCAAACAATTATATTAAGTGTTATTCTTATTACATACTAATTAAAAAGGGTTTTTAGGCATGCATTGACTGCTAGACACATCACAGATGGCATCAACTATAACACGGTCAGTAACAGATGTCTCTCTAAATTATATTGTTAAGATGTAAGTATATATATCATTTGGAATCAAATTTAAACTTTTTTAACACCCTCAAAACTGCAACATTGTGTCAATTTCTAAACTCATAGTATAATTGTAGTAAAATAAGTTCAATGAATTTTTCATCTACTGGTTCTGTAACAGTTATCAGCTAAGACCAGTTATCGGCTAAACTGAGAGTTCGGATTGATAGCACGCGACTATCCGAGACTTTATAATTCAGTCCTCTGTTTTGAATAAAGAAAAGTAGGTTTGCTTGAAAAATTTCTTAAATATGTTTAAAACATTAGCTTAAACGCTCATTGTTTACCGCTGATAGAATATACCCCACTTAGTGATACATTATCATTTCCCTTCTTTGATTGACATAGAATCACTACATATAACATGTTAAAACAAAAGGAATTCACTAAATTCTGAGAGACTCGTTGCGCAATTGGACGCCTGATTGCACAATATTATGCATTGAATAGTCTACGATTTTGTATATTACCGTATGATAACAGACGAATAATTTTATGAGTTTTTTTTATGTATCATAACCCCTACGACCTTAATTCTGACCCCAAAAGGGGCATAATTCAAATTACATTTTGCAGAGTATCAAATCAACATGTACAGGGATTTTACCATGTAACATACTATGTTATTATCGAGAAGCCGATAATTGGTACAGTAAATCATGAAAACTCGGCAAATTCGGGGAGTGCTAAAAAGCACACAAACAAGATGTTTTGGGTTCTAAATAATGATTTAACCTAACAGATGCATAAACAAGGAGTTCATCTTTTAAAGTGTGCCAAATTTTATTAAAAAATATCAAGAAATAAGGAAATCCGAAAAGAAAACGTTACATTTTAGCCGATAACTGGTACAGTGCCAGTACATTTTATTTTATACATAAATATGTCATCTTTTGATTTTGTTTATATTATAATCATCATGTAAAATTAATGCATTAGGAAATATGCAAATCATTTGATATATGTGTGATAATGTGTGTATTATATTTTTTAGCAAATAGATGTAGTACAGAAGTTTCAAAGATTTCTTTTGATGAAGTCTGAAGACATCGTTATGAACAATGCAGGATCCAGATATTTATCTTGAGCTCAAAGACATACATGTAGTACAGATAAAAATGCAAATACAAAGTCAAACAGCAAACAGTTGTGCATAACTGGTGAGCCTGGACATCCCCCTGTTGTTTACAGCCATGACGATTTGGATAGTAGAATGTAGGATAGACCAAAAAATATTTCTCTGAAAATATAACAAAAAAAAAAAAACAAAACAAAAACATGAGACAGCAGCAGAATACGATAAACCACAATTTAAACAGTTTTAATAAATAAATTGATATGGGTTTGGAAGGGAGGGTTGATTTTTTTTGTGGAAGAGTGACGGACTTGTGTTCGACGTCACAGGTTTGGTTAAATTGGACTATCACCCGAAAGGCCAATGAGCCTGAGGACAAAGATAACGCTAAAACCAGGACAAAACCCATTCAAAAATTGAAATGCCAAGGCATACACAATGGCCCTTATATAAACGGATTTAACTCTAAATGGTTAAATCCTAAATTTTACCACACTTTTTCTAAAGTTTACAGTCCGAGAAATAGTTTGAAGCTATTGAGGCATTTGCACTCAAAGTTGATGATATGTAAAATATAATAAATTTCGACTTGTTCATTTTTCTAGCGATGCCAAGTGTCCACTAAAGTTGTTTTCCTATATTTAATGCTGGGTTATATTTGAAAAAGAAAAGAGGTTTTCTAATGTAACTGTTTTATAACTAGTAGATTAATACACTATTTGTTAAGGAAATAATTAGGAGGTCTTTCCACCACCAATTGCTGGTTTTGTTTCCTTTAAATCTTTTCAGGAAATCTGTAAATTATAAAACCTTCACTCCAGGTGGTAGCTAGCCCAGACCCTTGGATCAGAAGTTGAAAGCGTTACCTTTACGCTATAAAAGTTGTTTAGAATATTAAAATAAAATTTTGTTATGCAGTCAATTATAATGATGAACAGAGCATATCGCCGGGATCCCAGGAGCCATCCATCTTTGATACCAAATATTATGCCCGGAAGTAAATACAAATTAACTAATTAAAATGCATTTGAATGTGGTAGAATGTCTCAAATAAGTCTTAAAAACGTTGCTCGCATGCTTGGAGAAAAAAGGATAGAGAAAAAAAGGATTTTAATTCGTATAAAATCAGGAAATGAAGACTTCTTGGTTTAAATGTTTGTTTTTCAGATACTGTCCTAGTTGTTGATTAAATGGAAACAAAACATAAACATGCAGCAGAAGCTTTATTTACAATTGGCAAACAACATATGGTGAAAATTCATTAGCAGGTATTACAGTTATCGGACTTGAGTGCTGGAGTTACCTTGTTTGACATTGTTATATCTTTTTTCAAGTTGGACTGACAAAAATATAGGCTTTGAAGCACATTTCTTCCATCTCTCCTTTTGATTAATTAGATGAATCGGTAGTTGAAATTTATTTCAGAACTCAAGCACGACAGTTGAATTACAAAACTTGATATCTTTCTTTAAAATTCGTCTTTAGGTCTGATCTTTGGCACAAAGTAGCATGAGAGTGTAAGAATGAAGTCCAATATCTTGATAAAAAATCTAAGGTATACTACGCGTAAACCGGAAGTGGGCGAAAGGGTAAGCACGTTCTCATGAGCCTCCTGATTCTCCTGCATAAGAGTATTCATAGATCTGAGTACCCAGAAAAGGTCGAGGTCAAAAAGTGAAGGTAAGGAGGCAAAGGTCAAAGGTCAAGGTCACTTTTAAGGGGGTTACAACTTCTCCGAAAGCTTATAAACCTTCACTACACGACCGTTTTCCACATTTCTGCATGACATTGACCTTTGACCTTGACATTTTCAGCATGAGCAAAGTCATTCCATTGGAAGTTGCATTATTCCCTGTCTCTACGATTAGTGGGTCTCATATTTTTATCTTCGCGAAATAGAAAAATGTTAAAGATAGTAATTCTTAGCCGCGAAACGTGCGGTGTTTCTAAGACGCAGAGTCGTATGTCCTTATGATTTCATGAATGCATTGCCAAGTACTTTAAAGCCTTTCGATAAGTCACGAAACAAAAAATCACTTTACGGAAGAAAACTAATAATAAGAAACAGAACAAAATCAATGTCTTTTAACTGTGGTGTAAAGACCTAATGGTGTATCATACAAAAATATCTAATTATGAAAACGGAACAAGAAAGTTCAAGAAATTTCTTTGATATATCCATCAAAAACAGAGTCAATGTGAGTTTTTTTTTTATCTTTATTTGAAGCATTACTATTTTTCTAATATATCAGTATGTTTGATTTCGTTTATTTATGATTTAGAAAAAATATGAAACATATAGAAAAAAACCTCCTAAAATTTTTAAGAAAATGTTGCCTTAAACGGTGAAATTTAATTTTACCTTGCGATCTAAACATTTTGGGAGCATAACACAAATCTTTGGAGGAAATATGTTAATTCCTTAAAGATGTGGAGACGAAGTAGCCACCAAAACCATCCTACAAGCAAAACCTCCCTTTTTCATAAAGCGCATTGACGCTAAAATAAGGGTAAACGTGGTACATGACTGTTTTACATTGTATATACCGGTAAGTTACCGGGAAAGGGTGTCTTCAAAACTACTTCACTGCTGTAAAAGTGGTTATTTACGCGTGGGGGAAACTTACACTAAGTACGTGGTAAGCTTAAAACCGCGTGAAATACTACCGCGTATATGGTACAAATATCAAAACTTTAGAGTGGTAAATCAGGCTTCCGCGTATTTAATACTCACGCACATTGTTTGACCATAGAAAACGCAAACTTAACCACCAGCGTTAATAACCACGCTTACAGTATAGATATCATTTCCTGTGCTCTCCCTCAGCACTCAAACTTTTTTGTCATTTTTTATGAAGCTAAAAAATTATCCTGATGAAATGACTAGATAAGGTATGTAAGATGTTCTAAATTGTGTTTTTTTCACAGATTTTGTCACTTAAATATTTCGCCATTTTTTTCAGAATTTAAAACCTTACAACTAATTTTTTGCATAAAGTATAAAATCCATATCATACGTAGTACATGCGTAGAGGATATATTTGTGTACTATGAATAAAATTGAGGTTATCATTTAAATAATATTAACATAGTATTAACGAGAATAAAAAATTGTCGAATTAATAATACAATCTACCCTGTGTGACTACAAACGCATTGTGATGAAATGGGATTTTCGTAAGTATTTGAAGTTTGTTATATGCAATATTAATATGAAAGCAATCGTGAAAGAATGTTTCAAGTTCTTTCACACAAAAACAGTATGGCTCTAATCATGAATGGGGCTGGGAAGGGGTGCATTATCTTTTCAAAAGTAATTTAATATGTATAAAAACTAAGAGGACTTGTGAAATGAATATACAGCAAAACTCGTTTATAGCGAATTTCAAGGGACCATAGAAAAAACTTCGTTATAACCGTAATTCGTTATACGTTTATAGCGAATTCGTAAGAAATCTTATAGTGAATTCGTTATAAAATGGTCGGCTGAAAGAACTTTAAATTATGGTAAGTTATAATAAAATCAATATTAACGCCATTTACAAAATATATTAATATAACCTTTTCATTTTTGTTTAAAATTTAATATATTATACTTGAATTTAAACATTTAAGATATGCATCTTCATATTTTATTTATCTTCAATTTAATTTGTAATGAAAAAAAATCGTTATATGAATGATAAAATACGTTAAAATTTTGCCAGTGGGGGTCTTAAAATCACTTCGTTATAGCCGTAAATTCGTTATAGACGTGTTCGTTTTATACGGCAACTTTCTAAAGGTTTATAAAAGAATTTTGCCGGGACATGAATAAGAATTCGTTACAGCCGTAAATTCGCTAAATGCATGTTCGTTATATTCGAGTTTTGCTCTAGAAGGAAGCTAGTGTGAAGATAATGACGCTTTAAGTTTTTCATACTTTGATATGCACCGAAGACGACTCGGCTGGGTTTAACATAAAGCAAGGAAGGTAAAAGAAAATCAACTGAATTTTTTACATTTCAAAATTTTCTAGCTGCTAATCTTAATGTTTTTATAAAATAAATGATTCTTGAACATTTTTAAAAAAAATCATATATGATAAACATGCATATTTAGTCAATTGGGTCAAAGTTGTCCAATTAACCATTACGATCCATGAGCCTCTTGTCATCTGAACACAGATTAAAACAGATTAAGTCGGGACAGTTATTTTTTTTTAGGTAAATTGTATTTTATATAAAAACTGCTCGAAATATATGAAAACAATTTACATGTTATATACATATAAGAATGCAAATACACTAAGTATACACTTGGGCCTCATAAAATTTGACTTATTTTCCCCTAAGTTTCAGCCTCACTAGGACACCTGGAACGAACAGTCCTGAGCGAGGGTTTTAAAAACCCAGTATTTTGTAGATCAATGTCTGCTCTAATAATATTCACCAATTGATTAGCCCTATTGCTTATTAGCTGAATTTCTTAAGCAACTCACATTATATTTTAGTCCTGCGTTTGCGTCTGTCTATGCATCATTATGACGCTTATGTATTGCTTATTGTTTTTGAAGCAATCTGATATTTATTCTATTCATATTTCTGCGAAAACTATACCAATCAAGAGGATTGAATTAGATTATTAAACCTATGCCTTGATTTGCTATGCTCGTTCTGTGTGTGACATATACACCTCTTAGTAGACAGACTGCGTACCATACAGTTATTAATCTTAACGATTAACGATTATTTTGGCGGAAAAATACGAGAACGAGAAGGACCAAGGAATAATATGCGAAAGCACCTCGAAAAAATACGTTTCTTTTGCCCACAGTGTTCTGTTCCAATGTGTAGTGAATGTGATTTGATAGAGCATAGATATCATGAATATGTGTCATTTACAGAGGCAAGACACATTATTAAAGAAGAGATGGAGATAAGTTTAAAGGCATCAAGGGGAAACAAGAAAAATTTAAACAGGCACAACTCTCTCTTGGTTCAAATCGGATAAATCTGATCGAAAGAAACTTCCCTTCTTGTTATTGTTGATTCAACTATCATTTGATATTTATTAGTTTGACGAGATATTGTTGCTTCTGATTGTTCGAAAAATTTCTTTAATACCTGTATCAATAAAATTTTTGCTAGGTCTACTTTTCTCTACTGTTCTGATTGTACACAATTTATAGAACAGGGATTTCCAAAATAAACACTGTCAACAAAATGTAAAGTTGTGTCTGTTTAATTGTAAGCAATCAAAATACAACTTTATAAATATGAAAAATTAAAAGTTTAACCTTGGAAATAAACAGTACGCATTATTTAATTCACTAAATAGAAAATTAAGTGTCTTATCACAACTTCGTCTGCTTTAGGCGACGATCAACATTTATGGTGAGGCTGGCTGTTCCAATTTAAGGAATAATTAAAATGAACATATAGGCCAATACACTTTCACGGCAACACTGCTGTTCAAATTTGCTAACGACGGGTTTTAAATTAACACACGTACATGATCGGTCATCTGAATAAGCATCGTAAAGCAAAGCTATGAATAGTGCATCAACTCTTTCAGCGTATTCCAAGCTGCAGATATACCATTTAAGTACCTTACTGGCTATTTAGTTACCACAACATTTACAAAAGTCGCACATACATATTATTCATTGTCGACATATCAACTATTTTCGTCCATGATCGCGTCTCCTTGCATTATGGTTATGCTCAGTTGCATATTCCAGCGATTTAACTCACATTAAAACCAGTTTTAAGAAATCTTGCTGCACAGTGAATAATATCACAAGCCATCGCATGTATTTCCCTTTCGTTTTCAATATTCGGCCAGTTTAGATTTCAACTTTTTATTTGTGTTTAATCCATTAAATGCTATTAATTATTAAAAATTATATAGCTCTGCATCAGCTGAAGGCGCATCCATTTTGAATATTGTTGCTGTTATTGTTTTGTATTCATACGCACTGCTTCAGTTACATTATTTACATTTTTGATCAATGAAACTTCACGTTTTATGATTTGAAAATGTTTTATTAAATGATAAAAAAATGAATTTAATAATTTTGCTACTGATCGACGTATCAAAGCAAAAATTGACCTGAAAAAGTTTTCCGGTCAATTTTTCCTTTGGTACGTTTTCAATAGAAAAATTAACTTCATTTCTTAATTCAAGGAAATTTAGTCAAGAATAAACAAATATCGTCAAAATATTGAGGAACAAATCAAGAAAACGTCTTGTGGGTAGAAAGAAAAAACCAAGGATTACATTTATGAAAATTTAGATATCCAAGTACAGTTAGAAGAATCAGTCTCACTCTGTGAAAAAAAATTTGACAAACAGAAGTGATATGGAAGTTGTTTTTTTCCTTGATGATATAAAATCATCATTATTAAAATGCTCAAATCAAGATAAACAAGAGTATCAGGTTATCCTTCAAAGTTTTGAAACCAATGTCGAAAGAAAACCTCACAAAATATTAAATTTTGAAGGATGTTGTCGTTGATGCCATTGCAACAATATCAATATTTTAACAGGAGCTTGGACTTTGGGTAGTTGTTTCAAACAGCATTTTGACGCAGGCCTGTCTATTTCATTGTTGGCCACTCAGCCCTGGCTCTTTGAAATTAACAAGATTTATCTAGCGTTTGAGCTAAGACTACGCAATTTGTGCATATATATCACTTGAAACATACGTTATTTTCGACTTGTTTTGACTCAAGAAAAAGATAGTTACATCCTTCCGAAAGTCCAAGTTAAATGGTTCTAAAACAATAACATTATTGTAAACTTAACACAAATAGTGGCGAATAAACTGATTATGGATTTTACCTTTCAGGCAGCTCACCAACAGAACATGGTTTACAGAAGACAGAGTGAGACAGCAGCCACACTAACCTACATGTAGCTGATTGACCAATAATCTCCTTTGGTTTACTCCTACAGATTTTTCGAGTAATGTTACCAGCACACATCCTCTCTATTGCACAGTCTTGATTTTGTCATCACTGACTCTCATATCATTTCTTAATAAAAACGTAGTATGTACCGTTAGATGATGTTGTATTTAGGAGCAGTAAACCCCTGAATTCGATGCTAAGAATTCTACATTGTTCAGAGAAGTAGTTCACAAAGGTTTTTACCAAAAGTAAAAATTATTAAAATTTGTACTAGTACAGTTATCTGTCAGAAAGAACCGGCGATTAGGGTGTAAATCGTGCTTCCATTTATAGATGAAATTTTACAGAACAAGGTTCTGTTTCAGTTCTGACAGAAAGGAGAATGATGCTTTTATTTAAAAAATAATAAACAACTGTTAGCACACTTGACGAAATGAATCAAATTGTTCAAAAAATTATACCTATGAACTGGTATCAGTTTACTGGCAAGACTCTCAACAATTACATGTTTATGTACATCATGAGGTTTCGTAAGAATTTATATAAACACTAATCAAAAAGCGGAAATAATTTTACAGAATGTTTATCACACGTTAAAAAGTTGTTTTGAATATAACAAATAACCAACAATTTGAATAACTGATAACTGGAGGTCATCATGCTCAAGTCTCGTCGAGGTGACTTATTCGTTCATTGTTTATCAGTTGGGACTAAACCTATTTCTGATGCATGCCACGCATAAATAATTTTCTGAAAATAAGGGTCTCTTTCAGAAAAATCGTCACAGTAAAAATATCAGCGGTTCTTGGTATGAGGCTCAGGACATTTCTGACTATAGTTATTAAAAGAAAATATGGCATGCCAAATTCACAGACATGAAGTTAATTAGGTTTATCAATATACTATAATTTACAAAAAGTTATCAATAGTTATTATATTGTTAATTGATATTTTTTTAATCTGTAAAACTTTATCCAATGCTTATAAACTAATCCTAACGTTTTATTTTTATCTTAAATTATCTGCCTGTAAATAAACGTTCATTAACACAACTGTAAAATATGAATCTAAAAAATCGGTGAATTAAGATTTTCAATTTAAAATCTCTTGAAACGTATACAGGTGACACTCGATTGCTCGAACTTCGATCTCTCGAAGTTCTTGATCTCTCGAAGTGAAATCACGGCCCCGATTTTTTTCTCTATATAACTAAGCAAATTTACTCTTGATCTCTCGAACTCCGATCTCTCGAAGTTCTTGATCTCTCGAAGTAAAACCTGGGTCCTGTTATACATATTTCATTGTTTTTCACTCTTGATAACTCGAAGTGGTGGCTGTGTATACACACGACCGATCAAGCGTATAATTAGCTCCGCGTGGACCTTATCTGGATGATCGAGTGAACACCTGAGGCTAGCGTGGTAGTGTTAATTGGTTGATTACGTAAGTGACACTACCCATTGCTTCCCTCAAAGGGTAGATAGTCAATTTGTAACTGATCTATTAATTTCAACACTTGTGAAATTTACGATAAATTAAACCGCTCTTTATTTAAAATATTATGTGATTAAGAAAACATATAATACTTATAATTGTTTAAGTTAAAAAAAAATAACACTTAAAAAACACACATCTAAGTTCTGTTTTGTTGAAATTGAAGTAGAGTAGCAGAAAATACGAATCAAACCATGTTAGACTATCCTTCCATGTTGTGAATATAAACTTCCGGCTACTATAATTTTAGAACCAAAATGACCGGAACAAAAATTTCCGGATTTTTTTAAACTTTCGATCTCTTGAACTCTTGATCTCTCGAAGTTTAATCATGGTCCCCTGAAGTTCGAGTTATCGAGATTCACCTGTATATGATTTACGCACAAAACTATGTAAACTATATATTAATGTGCAAATACATTTAAAATAAAAAAAAAGTTTCACAGAATTTGGTGCATATTCAATTAAAAACAATTCATATTCTGTCGTTAAAATGTACCTCAAATGTGAATTAGGCGAAATGTCTATAAACGTTTGAAAAAATAAACATTCAAATAGTTAACATTCGTAGATTGTAGTTTAGATTTTGTAGTTTTTCAGCTGTTAAATTGTTTTATGAAATAAAATGTGTTTTGCAATCGTAAATATGCAACCAATGTAAAGAGCATATAATATAACGTTATTTTTATAAAATTATCGCCTAAAGGCTTCCATAGTATGAAGTCGACAGAGGTGAACGCCAAAAGCCTGCACTGCTGTAGAGATTATTTGTAAACTAAAGTGCTGATGGAGTTTATTACTTGAACCTCTTGCAGGTAATGGCATACACTTGTTCCATGTATCAATCAGGGGAAATGGGTTATTTTAAAAGTATCTTATGAACGTACAATATATTTTATTTTATAAAAACCAGACTCAATTTTTGTTTCTGATTGCATTTTGGTATTAGATGTTAGTCTCAATAATTATGACATTTCAAGAGCCAAATATATGATCAATGTGATGTATATAAACTCATATCAATAGGCCGACCCGAATGATAACCCGTAAGTCGATGGCGCCCGTATATCTTTGTTTACAAACAAAGCTGGAATCAATGTATTGTGACGGTTTATTGAAGGGTGCATATATTCGCCATGTGCAGCGTACCCCATTAAACCCCTCCAGATATCTATATTTAGGCTGTATTAACCTTTAAGATTTAATATACTGTTGGTAAATTGATGCTTGCGGAAGCGTGCCTCGCGCGTGGAGTGTGTCTTCCTACTTGTATACCCCCAAATGGTACCCCAATATGCATTTCGTTTGATTAAATCAGGAAGTTTGAAATCAATACGGTCAGTAATACGCCTGAATTCATGGATTTATTAGGCGATTTTTTTTAGGGTTTCAAATAAAAGCACCACTAAACGGTATAACATGTATATATAAAATTGCGACAAAGGGATAAAATAAACATTATAAATAGAATTTGAATTAGCACTTCTTTATCCATGATATGGCACTAACTTATCTGAAATTGGGTTTGGAAAAAGTTAAGGAGATTTAATCAAGTTTGTGAAATATAAACTTAATGGATGATCAACATGTGCAGACGAAATTGGAGATATTAATAAACACGTTTTAAATATTAATTTTAATTTTTTGCAATGAAATAAAATATATCAAGCTTACTACAAAGTTATAAAGCATTACCTCAAATTTAATTACAATTACATTTAATACAACCGAAATATTGTATGAAAAAGTGTACTTTTGTATGATCTAAAATTTTGAGGTTATTTTTTGTTCGTCTAGACTTGCTAAACTACCGGCATATTGCTATTTATTGTATAGCTCATCGTCATAAATCAAGAAAAAAAATGCCCGAAAACTAAAATACAGAACGACAGACATTTGAAATGGTCAGGCCACGCGTTTTATACTCTTCCTTAAATACTAGTATCCGTGCCCGTCTCATGCTTTTTAAGTTAGTTTATTTCCTGCAAAAATTGACGAAGATGCTAGCACTACTAGTTTTTTTTTTTTTTTTTTTTAAACCCATGTCCTTTGACAAATCAGCAAAAATAATATCTCTTATGAAATGTTTTGTTTTTTTCCCTAAAAAGTTCTATAAATATGTACAAATACATCATCAATACTAAAAAAAGAACAAATAGAAAATGAGCATGTGGACAATAAGATGTATTTTTAAACATTACCACAATTCCTTGAAGAATAAATAGGGAAATGGATAAAACATAACTCAAGTTAAAATGCATGTGCTTGTAAAATTATTTATTATGAAATATCTAAAATTGAACATATATTTTCAGACATAAAAAACAATGGCATCAGTAACATCAACAATAACAGAGGAATTTCTGACTTGCTCCATTTGTTTTGAAATTTATAAGGATCCCAAAACACTCCCATGCTTGCATTCCTTTTGCAAAGACTGCATCAGTAGCTTACGAGAAAAAAATGCTGGTAAAACTAGTAAAAACAGTTATCCATGTCCAATTTGTAGAGAATCGTTCCAACTTCCTAAAGATGGTGCATACAATTTAAAAACAAACCTCTGTTTAAAAAATCTAATCGACTTTATCACTTCAACGAAGGAAGCAAGCAAAATCTGCTCATTTTGCCATATAAAAGGTGAAAACATAGATGCCACTGCTTTATGTCTTACATGTAATGATTTGCTTTGTTCCGAATGTGCGGAACATCGACACAGATCGACAACACTAACATTTCATCACCGAGTTGTTTCTCTCGCTGATGTGACAGCTGGGAAGCACAGCAATGAAATTCGTTCAAAACAACAAATTCCATGTGTGAAGCACGAAGGAGAGGACTTACGATTCTTTTGTGAAACATGTGACATCCCTGTATGTCGCGATTGTATTGTTCTTGGTCATCAGAATCACAAGTGCTTGTCTCCATCAGAAGCAAAAAAACATATGGAAGATGATCTAAAATCGCTCATGAGTTCACTCGAACAAAAATTAAAAAAATACCAACTTGCGAAAGAAAATATTGTCTCTGCTTTGAAGAAAATTGAAATCGACAAAAAGGCGAAGAGTGAAAGTTTGGAAAAGCAATTGAATGTCATGGTTGAAAGTTTGATAGAGTCCAAAAAGACAGTTGATAAAGAATTAACCCAATATGTAGAATCAAAACGGGATATTCTACATCAGCAAGGAAAACTCATTGAAATAGAAAGGAAGCTACTCGACGATACGTATTCTTTTTGCACTAAAATTTTAAGATGTGGTAGCGATATTGAGATTCTCTCTATGAAAAAAGAAATGGAGAAACGTTTGTCAAAATTACAGTCTTCAAAGGATACAGAAATATGCAGTGTAAAAGAAATTGCTTTGCCAGACATCCAAATATGCAATGCAGGGAGCACTGTCAAAATGGCAGTTAAGTGGAAGAACGAGAAAGACACATTCAAACCAAAAATAGGTATTAAAGTCGCCACAAAAGATGTAAAAAATGATGATAATGAAAAGAAAGAGACTAATGTTTATCAAGATAAATTTAAAACATTATTTGCACTGGATAACAATGCAGAAAAAATGCCATACTACACCAGTGTAGCATGGGTGGACGATGACACTATTGCAGTAGTTGACCAAAGAAATCAAGAATTGAAACTTATTTCAAAAGGGAACAACATGGTGAAGATGGCTGTTAAAGTGTCCAACTGCATAGTAGTTAGTTCTTTTAAGCATGGATTAGCTTGCAGATCTGGAGGAGACATATTGCATATATTCAATAGTTCAATTGAATTGCAGAGATCATTTTCTGCAGTTTCGACCTTACTGACCGGTCATTCTCAGTCCTCAGATTTGTGCTGGATATCTGGCTTGCAGAAAATCTGCATTTTGAGAGACAATGATATCAAAGAAATTGTCATTTATGATCCAAACCTAGAATCTAAAATAAGTGATCCTGTGTTCGGCCATGTACTACTCAATGGGATGTTTGCAGTTTCGGATTGGAATACGCAATGTGTATTTCTTATAAGCAGATCAGGATGTATTGAAAAAAGAAACCGTTTCAATTTCAAACCTGGTTCGATTTCTTCTGATTCTAGTCATAACCTTTATATATGTGACTTCCAAAGGAGCCTTATAATAGTTTTTTCACTAAGTGGAGAATCATTGCGTTCAGTAAAACTTGGAGAAATAGCACCAAATCCCAGAAGTATTGCTATAAAGAATGATCAGAAGGCATTGATTGCAAACGGAAAATCCATTGTTGAGGTTGAAGTCCAATGACTATGATATATAATTGATATGAAACTATGTCCCTTCAAAGAACATGTCTTTATCCATAGCATGGGATTCTTCTCTAAATGTTATTTAGTTAATATAAACTATAACATCCAATCTTATTTTAGTGCTTTTACAAAGATATATTTTGGGTTGTTAAACCAATCAAATATAATGTGAAATATTTTCCATTTCAAGAAAAATGGTGGTAAAAAGTTCCACATTAATATCATTGTTATTAACACATCAATCTTAAAGTCTTCATTCATTCCTTTCCGAGGCATATATTAATTTTTATGGTTGTGTTCCATATATGTGTGTAAAATTTATCATTTTAGCAAATTCTGCTGATTTTCTGTCATAGACTATGCTAAAATTAAGGTGGATCCCTTCTCGGTATTTTTTTCGGTTAATGTGATGCTTTTTTTAATGTTATTTAAAAAGTCCAAAAAAGTTCATGTATTAACTACTTGCTTTTCTTACCAAAATCTCCACAGTGTGTATATCTTCTTTTCAGCCAGCTTCCATTTTTTGTGGCTTTAAATACATTGTTCAAATAAAATAAGTTTATAATATATGTTTTTTTTTAAAAATAATGTATTATGTGAGATACACATATTACAGTTGTCATTTTCATTGATAAACTGATAGAAAAAGTGTTTATTTTTTTAGGGGGGGGGGGGTGAGGAGGTAGCAAATAAGAAAATAAAAATTATTACAAAATTTGAAATATCTAGACATACTTATTTAATTTGATGATTAACTGGCTTATTTTTCTTTTTAGAATTCTAGATTTTATTTGTTGCACTTGGAAAGTTAAAAAAAAATATATAGGCATTAAAGCGCTTTTTTCTTTCTACAACTTTTAAAACATGTGTACCCCCATTTCGCTCAATCAACTTGACCTTGAAAAAATGTCATGAATTTATTTTCTTCCTACATTTCCTAGGTGAACGAGTTCGAATGTTTTCAAAAATATTAGAAGTCTTTATTTTTAAGAGAAAGCCTTTTGATATAGCTGCAGAACTGTAACTCCCTAGGAAATTCGGGTTGGACGACCATAAAGCTACATAATATCCACCGCATATTGAGCTTAACTTGTGATAAATAACGTTAAAATTGTCCCCTAAAGGCCGCCATAGTTTGAACTCCACAGAAGTGAGCGTCAAAGCCAAGATAGAGTTCAGTTATGATGGACTTTTTGAACCACTTTCAGGTAATGAAATAACTATGACTTGTTCCACGTATCAATCAAAGGAAATGAGTGATTTCAAAATTATCTAATGAACGTACGAACTACTAGTATATTAATCGAAAACCAGACTAAACTTATATTTCTGGTTGCTTTTGTGTACAAAGATGTTCAGTCTCAATAATTGTATGATTTTCGAGAGCCATTAATGATATATGTGATGTGTACATGTATACATATACTTATATCTATGAACCGACCCAATATTCAAAAATAACCCATCAGTCGATGATGTCAGTTTTTCGATCTTTGTTTACAAACCGTTGCGGTTTATTGAAATGTGCATGATTATATTCGTCATGTATGTTATGTGCAGCATACTTTAAGCGGTATTAACCTTTGAGATTTAATATACTAAAATAAATTAATGACCAGAACATGGTGACGGTGACTAAATCGATATTAATAATGAAGTTATTTTAAAGAAGTGGATATGCATAGCCTTCATCCACTTCTCTTCGCAAACCCTCGTATTTTGATTCTAGAAATGTCGGAACTGAAGACAGTCCACGCTTAAACCCATGTATCGACTTCAGTTTCCATGAATTTTAGTAACAGACCTATAATTTCCACATTTCAAACATTAATGCACGCTTATATCACCAAAACAACAACATTAACCCACTGTCAATTCATATTTCTTAACTTTTACATCCCGGGTTTAAATTATGTCGACAGCATACCGCGAATGAAGTAAAATTAAGTGAAACCATTGTCCATTATTATTTGAATATTAAATATAAAAAATCAAGATGAGCATATTGATAAAAATATAAAATTTAAACAACACTATAATTCCGTAAAGAATAAATAGAGAAATGGGTAAAACATTACTCAAGTTAAAATGCATTGCATGTAAAAAATTTTATAATGAAATATTCTAATGTTGAACATATATTTTCAGACATGAAACGATGGCATTAGTAACATCGACAATAACAGTGGAATTTCTGACTTGCTCCATTTGTTTTGAAATTTATAAGGATCCCAAAACACTCCCATGCCTGCATTCCTTTTGCAAAGACTGCATCAGTATAACTTAAGGGAAGTAAGGTAAAGTAAAAACAGTTATCCATGTCCACTTTGTAGAGAATTGTTCCAACTTCCTTAAGATGGTGCAAACAATTTAAAAACAAACTTCTGTTTAAAAAATCTAATCGATTTTGTCACTTCAACGAAAGAAGTAAAAAAGCTGTGCTCATTTTGCCGTACTAAAGGTGAAAACATAGATGCCACTGCCTTATGTCTTACATGTAATGATTTACTGTTCCGTATGTGCAGACAATCGACACAGATCGACAACACTATCATTTCATCACTGAGTTGTTCCTCTTCCCGACGTGACAGCTGGGAAATATAACGACGATATTCGTTCAAAACAGCAAATTCCGTGTTCGAAACACGAAGGAGATTTGAGATACTTTTGTGAAACTTGTGATTCTCAGTTTGTCGAGATTGTATTGTTCTTGGTCACAAGAACCACACGTGCCTGGCCCCCGCAGATGCAAGGAAACATATGGTTGAAAATCTGAACTCTGATGGATTTGTTGAACAAAAAAATAAAAACATTCCAAGACGCGAAAGAAAATGTTGTTAACTCTCAGAAAAAAAATAGTAACAGAAAAAAAGAAAGTGAAAGAAAATTTGGACATGCTAACGAGAGTATCTTAATTAAAAAGATAACTGATTCAAAAAAAGCAGTCGAAGAAGAATTTAACCAGTTTTTGAAGTCAAAGGAAGATGTTTAAAATCAACCAAAGGGATATATAGAATTGGAAGGAAAAATACTCAACGAAACGTATTCTTTTTGCCGTAATATTTTACGATGTGGAAGCGATATTGGGGCTCTTACAATGAAAACAGAAATGGAAGAACTTTTATCAAAACTGCAATTTCCAAATGACACAGGAATGTGCAATATTCGGGAGATTGTTCTGCCCGTCATCCAGTTTTGCAGCAAAGAGAACATTTTTAAAATGGTCGTGAAGTTAAGAGATGAAGAAACAAAACAATCAATAGGGCAAAGCCTTAAAGATACCACAGAAGTGCAGGAAGGGGCTAACAGTGACGTTAAAGCGACTTGTGTCTTTCCTAACCAATCCAAACAAACAATCGATAGGACAAGGCTTTAAAGATACCACAAAAGTGCAGGAAGGGGCTAACAATGACGTTAAAGCGACCTGTGTCTTTCCTAACCAATCCAAACAATTTTCTGAAAAGACGAAAAGGAACCCCAAAAGCCACTTAACACCAGTGTTGCACGGGCGGACGAAGACACCATAGCAGTTGTTGACCACAGAAACCAAAAGCTAAAACTCATTTTAGGAGGAAAAAGTGTTGTCAAGACGACAGTCATAAAATACTGCATCACGGTTTGTGCTTTCAAGAATGGGTTAGCATGTAGAACAAAAGATAGCACGCTGCACGTTTTGAACAGTTTCCTAGAATTACAAAAGGTTTTCTCTTCAGTCATGACCTTGTTGATATGTCATTTCCAGTCCTTAAATGTATTCTGGATTTCTGATTTCTGGATTAACCTTAGAGATAATGATGTTAAAGAAATTACAATTCTTTATCCGAATACACAATCAAATTTATGTGTTCCGATGTTTGGTCACGTTCTTCTGAATGCGATGTTTGCAGTGTCTGATTGGGAAATGTGTTGTGTTTTTCTTATAAGAAAATCGGGATATATTGAACGAAGAAAATCATTGATTTCAAACCTAGCTCCATTTCTTCTGATTCTAACACTAATCTTTATGTTTGTGAATTCCAAAGGAGCATTGTTGTGGTGTTTACGTTAAGCAGAGAAACATCACGGACAGTTAAAATCGGAACAAGAGCACCAAATCCCAGAAATATTGCTATCAATAATAACCAGAAGGATTTGATTGCAAATAGAAAATTCTTTTTGGATGTTTATTTCGCTAAAATGGAGGAAAATTGAATAGATATTGGAAACATCGATATATGAATTAAATGGAATAATATTTGTTTAGAAAGTATTTCTATAAAAAAAAAGAGAAAAAGATATACAATGAAGGGTTGTTCCTTTTTTCATAAGAAAAGAAATTCATGAAAGGATGATAAATATTAATTTTTATTGCTTACTAGTAATTGTTCTTAATTCATCTTCGTATGAACAGTTTCTAAGGCGAGGCAAGCTACTGACAAACAGGTTGATAAAACAGGACTATCAACAGGCTCGTTTGATGTCATCTTTTCGTAAGTTCTATGGTCGATACAACGACCTTGTCAGCAAATACAATCATCCACTGGGTCGCATGCTGACTGACGTTTTTCATACTAATTGTTAGACCATAATTTTTCACCTAATTGTCTACGGAATTTTCCGTTTTTCCCGATTACGACAAAGAGCACATGGCGGGTGTGACCGGTCAGCAGAGGATGCTCACTCCTCCTAGGCACCTGATCCTACCTCTATCTTTTTGGAGGTCCGTGTTGCTCTGCTTTGAATTTGTATTTTGTTTCATGGATTTTTGAGATGGTTGACGGTTTGTTATTGTCATTTTTTTCATCTTAGATGCTTTCATCTCATCAACCTCTCTTAAGCACATGAAATAAATCAAAGTACTGAAAGTACTGAAAAGCGCTAACATTGGATGTAAAATAAAATAATTTGTAAATGTAAACCTGAAGAAATATTTGATTTGCAATTTTGATGTTGATAGCAATGAGTATCACACTGTATTTATATCAGTTCTGAATGAACAGGAGTGGTTGTATAATAAGTACAAACTTTGTCCACATGTTACTTTATCTGGAAATTAAACAACATGTATATGAAATGTGTCTTTTTGTTTAAGACAAACAATTTACTGTAGAAGTTTTTACATGTTTATTAGAACCAAGAATAACATACTATAAAATTTTCTTTTAATTTGAGAAATTTTGTTTGCATTTTCTAAATATCAAGTTTACATTTTATGACAAGTTCATCACTAATATTAATCTTTGACGAAAGCGACTTTTGAGATGATACTAGGTAAAGGTGTAGATATTGTGCATCCATAGTTAAAATGTTACTTATAAAATTCTAGGAATTTTGGAATGTTAAATGTGCTACGACAGTTTGTAATAAGACAGAAAACAATTTTCTTACATCTGCTTATTATTTTACTGTTAATTAAAATTGGTTGGTATACTAATGTTTGTTTTTGTTCGATTTTAGTCCAGTTAGATAATCTAAACAAAGCAAAAAGTTACAGTGTAGCTTTTAATCCAGCATGGTCTTTAGATAAAAATGTGGTCGATAACCATGGATAAGGATTTCATTAAAGCAAGCTGTATTAATCTGTTCTCATTCGTATTCAATTTGTTGTATATTGTAAAAATTTTATCAAATTGTTTACTTATTTGTATGTAAAAATATATCATTATACATATACAAAGTTACAGTTTGCTTAAATTAATTTGAAGTGCAAGAACTATTTTTTTGTGTGCATATAGATACAGGCGGTGTAGATGTGAAATCTACAAAATCACTTAAAAATGGCTGCCGAGCATAGCTTGAACCCTCAAAAATTTTGGTAGCTGTGTATGTTTCTGATTTACATTAATTGTCACTGCCTGCAGATCATGTGTTTTTTAAGGTGTAATATCCAGACAGACAGACAGACAGACAGAGTGATAGAAAAAATCATGATGATTTGATATACTATGCAATTATAAACTTAAAAATACACACATATTAGGGCTCAAATTTTATTCTAAGAACTTACCCCCACCCCAACACAATTTGCTTAAAATGTGTGATATTATTATCCTGTGATTTTATTTGGACATTGTGCACGAAATAATTGGAAAAATCAAAATATGTAAAAGCAAATATAAACATTTTAAAAATCAGTTACTCCACATGAACAGTAAACAGTATATAGCCATTATAAACTTCATCACTGCACTTAGTCAAGATAATACTGTAATGGTACAATTTATCCTATCCATCCTTTCCTGCACCCATCAAGTCAAAATTGAACTTAAGTTTCATCGTTTTTAGAATCGTTAAAAAATGAACAATAATGTTGAGCAAATTTTGAAACTAACCAAACATTTCTATTACGTCATTACGTCTTTAAAAATAGATATGTTTAAGGTAGCTCGCGGGTTTACTGATTGTGAGAAAACCTACCCTGAAAATATCTCCGCGTGATCCAGAGGTTTCAGAGTTTTATTTCTAAAATTTAATTGAGATTCGTCTGTGTGGTTTTGGTGTCATCGTGTTAAAACACAGTATCACTGATAAAGTCAAGCAACGTCATTTCAATGAAATACATAGTAACGTGCATATCTTAGTCGGGAAACGCATTTCAAAACTATGCTCAGAACTTTTAAACGAACCAGACGAATTTATTATTGCTCAATACAATTACAAAAGAGATAATGTAGAATCAATTCATGAAAAATAATCAATATGTGTTCTCGGTAAATTTTTTGTAAAACAACTTGAAAGATTTCAACGATTTCACGAAATTTTATGTTTTCGTTACGACGTTAGCGCGACATCATTTTCTCACATCTGAGAACCAAAAAATGAACACATATTAGAACATGTAAATACTAATTATAAATGATTATGATATCGAATGCAGAAATATAATGCACTTAATGTTAGGTTTTGAAGAGAAGAAAAATGACTTTTTCTTTTCCTGAAACTCTGAGTCAATCAATGCAAAAACAATTACCACAAAACTATTGACATAATAAATTTGTAATCGATAATTAGCTAAAGCTAAAAGAATTTTAAAAGATTTGTAGTTGAAAAACAGACGTTTCAATAGTAAAAGAAGCGAAATTAATTCATACGGTTCAAATAATTTATTTGCATAAACATGATTTTACATAGAATAGCTCCAACGGACACTCATACTTTATAGAACAAAATGTGTATGTCACATCTTTAAATATTTTAGCACGATAATTATAAATATTTGTATATACTGCATTCAAGCCTTTTTAAATATTTCATTGTATGTTTCTTAAGGTCTTTTGTAATTCTTAAAAAAATGTATCATTTTGCTAAGGCGGTTAACTTTTTTTTTTTTATACGTCGAATCCTATTGTGATGTCAAAAAACCCGCAAGCTACGTTATAGGTCAATATCTAGTAAATGATTCCAGAGTGTCTTTTTGATGCTAAAACCATTATGACGTCATAATTGATTTGATGAAAATTTTTCCCGTACTTTATGGCTTTAAAGAAATTATGTAGAAAATGAAAAAGTTTCTTTACATTCTGTATCAAATGATGAGAAAAATAGTCCCGATACCTGTATTCAATTTGATATCATTTTTAAGAGGAGGTCAAGAGCTTATTTAATGCCGTTTTTGGAGAGACTGTAGGCATTCTAGATATATTCCGTTAGTCAAATATGAATAAAACTCTGAGATCTGTTACTTATTTCCTTCATATTTTGTAGAAAATGACAGTTTTTTAAAAAAAACCCATGAATTTTCATTGTGTTTACCAAAAATTTTAGCCCCGATACACCCTACTAAACAAAGCTTTTGTTATGAAGCATCATTGAATAAATTTATATCTTGAATTTCATAAACCTGTATGAACCTTTTATATACTACATTTTGACCTTAAAAACAATGTTGAAATCATTTTTTTTCCACAGAAAATTGAAAAAGAAGGAGGTTGAAATTAGTCTTAAATGCTTTTTTTTTTAGCTTTATGAAAAAGTATTCCTCCCCTCATTTTTAATCTGATCGGATAGAATAGGTAGAATGAATAGGATAGAAAAAAAATAGGATGATGGATGTCGAATGTATGATAGATGATGCTGGAAAGAGGATATGATTAAGGTAAGTTATAAACTTGATGGATATCGGCATTGTACATTTTCGTAAGCTTATTTAGGTCATACATGTATGATAAAGTGAATATTCAAATAAGTCAAATCCGTGACCAATAAGCAATAATAGGGTCATAGGAGGGATTCAAAGTTTAACAAAGGAATGTTTGTAAAATCTTCAAAATTTTTACTATTACAATTTATGGTATTACAAATGTACAATCATCATTTCACGGTGTCATCTTTATATGACTTGACGTAACATTTGTTTCATGGTTCGTTTTTTATAATGCTGATGCCCCGGCTACTAGGCGGTCAAATTTAACATCTTTGAAGTGAAAAAGATAATACGCCACTGTTCGTTATCACCGCATAACATATCATCGAATGTCTATAAAAATAATCCGACTTTTTTTAAGGCAATAATTATATTTTTATATATTCTGCACATATACTACGCCTTTTTGATGGTCAATCGTTGTTGGGAAAATTAGATAAAAAACAAAGAAGGACGATGGGTATTCATATAAATCTGACTTCTACGGGCTTCCGTACAAACTCGTAAAATGTTGAGGCCAAAGAGTGTTGTTTTTATTTCTTCATTCCAATACTTCAAGTTTGAATGAATGTGATCCACTCGCAGGTAAAAACTAGTCTACGTTTAAATAAAAAAAAAGAAATGATATATATTTTAACTATATTTATCCCAATTTACTTAATGGAAGTGTACACTTTCACTTTAAACCGGATTTAGTTATCGTTTCGTTCGATTTTACTGTTTCAATGTTCGTTAATGTAGTAAGAACATCGCATTTTGAGAGTTCTGCTGCATAAAAAAAAATAGTAAAAAATATATAGTATCCTTTAAAGCAGTACTTCCTATCAGTTATTGTTCGCTTGACGCCATCTTTGTTTAAAAGTCAACATGCCGGGTTTTTGATAACTTGTACGGTACACAACCTTCTTAACCATTAATTACCATATGATTTTTTACAAGTATAACCGTTATGAACATTTTTATTTTATGTATGATTAAAATATTGAGTATTTTCAGTGTACTTGCATACCATGTGCTTCGTATGTTGTGTACCCCAAATGATACCTCAATTGCAAATAAATCTCTTTGCGGAAGTTTCGTATGGCTGAACCCTCAAATACGTCAGGTATTTGATACGGGCGAGCTAGGCCTTACTTGATATTTAGGTTAAGAAAGAAAATAATAACCCCCTTTTATGGTATATTGTCCAATAATATACGCATAGGACCGCCATACAAGGTTTGATAAGAAACATGTAAAATAAATATAACCTTTTATTACACTCTTGGTTATATTTATAGAGGCATCATTACACTGCACATTTGGTAGTTATAACGATCCGCCATTTAATGTTACACAAAACAACTGGAATGCATAAGTGTGTGTCATGATTTACAATCGTTTAAAGTATTCTAAACATTGGATTAGGCATGCTAGAATATTTTATAGCTTTATATGCAAGCATTATCCACACTAAGTACAGTCTGTAAAGGCGAATTATATTTATCAATAACTTTTGTCTTCAAAGATATTTCCGCGATAAAAATGGCAAGTAACCCATGTCTAAAAAATGTTAAAAACATAGCCTACAATGCAAAAATATATGCAATATTATTTTCTCAAACTGAAAACTACATATGAAGTGGCCATAGGAACTGATAGGAACTGATCATGAACTCTCTTTAAAGACGATAAAGCTTAGGTTAACATTTTGAAAAAGAATGTGATGAAAAAAACCCACCAATAATTGCAATAAAGATATACAAGTAACTCCTGTACAAGACTCCTTTGGCAAGTAAACAATTTTTTGTGTTTTTTAAGAATACTTTCTACACAGCAAACTGATATCAGAGTACTTTTAATACTTTATGTGATCCATTTTATGTTACAAGTTTTTTAAAAATGCCATTCAAGCGAGCATCATAATTTGTAATCATTTCAAGTATTCTAACTTTAGATATGATCAAAACAAGATATTTAAATACTTAAATTTACATCATTTTCTCCACTTTAGTAGAAATAAGCGATTTGAATTAATCACTCTATTTTGTTTCTTAAAGATTTTTCCTTATTTATTTCACGTATTCCATATTGATATAAAGGTAGATCAACTCAAAATGTACACCGTTATGCCACATAATTAATGTTCTCAAAGTTCAAATATAATAGAGGGTTCTTAAGAAACATGAACGTTTTTTTAAAATGATATTTAAGTTTATCTTCTAATAATAAATTCGTAGCACGGGCTTTTATTCTTTTTCTGAAGTTCAGCCTGAAAAATAATAATAACAGATGTGAAGAATCGGCTTCTGTGTATTGCAATTATTTTTGCCATGTTGCTTTCTCAGGAAAAGCAGCGGACAAGGGTTTAGTACCACTCTCTTTTACGAATAATGTTCTCATAAATCGTATGCGACATGGCCACCTTTATAGATTTTTATCTGTGAAAACAGCGTTACATATTGCTCGCCAGCTGGAAAAGTCGTATCACACAACAAATAGCTGGGCTGATCAAGTGCGCGTCTTTTCATTATGTTTTATGTATGGGGGTTCTGTGGCTAAAAAATAGCCGCTTAAGGTGTGTGAAACAAAGCTTTAATCTATTAAATATAAAGCTATAGTTTTGTTATTTTTGGTCGATATTCATCATGCTTAATTTTGGCAATGATTCAACTCCAAGATAAAATGTTTAAACACTTTGATTTTAAAATTTTTTGTATTCATCCTAATACATATATGATTTTGTTCTGTATCGACTTTCCTGTCGGCGAGAAAAATATTTGGACACTGTTCATGCATGTAGGAGAACATTAAATCAAGCATGCCATATTTGTTATCGTAGAAGAAAGTGGTATTTTAAACAACTGTCTACTGCTTTTCCTGTGAAAGCGGGTCAGGTTGAAATTCACGAGAGGGTCGCACTTTACGCATTTTTACATGTTGTATTACACAACCACTCGTGTGCCTGTGTAATGTAACTACAAATGCAAGCGTCATTTTATCACAATTTGACACAAAGGTGACTCAACAGACTCATATATTATTTGATGTATATAAAAAATACCTCATTTTTTTCTCAGTCATGATATTACTTCAGTGAAATGCCGATATAATATCGTTATCATTTAAGATATTTTAGTGCATTTATTTCAGAGAGAATGTGGTTGCCAAAAGTACAATTTAGTTTAGATTTTCAACTTCATTAATACATAATACAAGCATAATACAAGCATAAATATCTTATTAAACATAACCAGAAACTTCAGGTGTATATTTAATATTTCTTGATTTATATCATTTAAAATATTAGAAGACTTTTAAAAAAAATTACATGGTTATCATTTTAAACGGGCATGTTACCTGTATCAAAAAATCAAAGATTTTTGCAAAAATTCTAGGTTGTCTGATGGCATTATGTTTTGTAAATTAAACGAGCTTAAATGCAAATTGGTTTCTGGGTGGAACTGCAGTGTGAAGAAAGCATGGATTCTTACAGAGTTTGATTTAATTTTTTTTTGAAAATCTGATATTTTAATATCTATTTTTATAATAGAGACTTCATTTGGAAGATTTTATCTAGATATTAAAAGTTATTGTTAGACTATAATTTCAAACTTACTTTTTTATAAACTTAAATAAAAAAAGTATATCTGACTCCTCTTGATATATATTTTAAAGCCATCATATTATGCCTCTAATAGCAGAAAATTCCAAGCTGTTTCATTTGACATTATGCTTGATGTTTATAAGACTCTTTTAAAGAGATGTAAATAGAATTAATGTTTTAAAATTATTTTTGTTTCTCAAATTATAACATATTTTCAGATTTGAAAAACAATGGCATCGGTCAAATCAACCATTACAGAGGAATTTTTGACTTGCTGCATTTGTTTTGAAATTTATAAGGACCCCAAAACCCTTCCATGTTTGCATTCCTTTTGTAAAGACTGCATAGATAACCTCACACAGAAAAGAGTTGGCTTAAGCAGTTACCCATGTCCGATCTGTAATGAAACGTTCGAACCACCACAAAATGGCGCAAATGGTTTGAAGACGAACTTCTGTTTGAAAAATTTCATAGATTTTGCCACTTCAACAAAAGAAGTAAGGAAACCTTGCTCATTTTGCCGTTTGAAAGGTGAAAACATTGATGCCACATCCCTATGTCTTACCTGTAATGATTTACTTTGTCCCGAATGTGCGGACCATCGACACAGATCCACAACTCTAACATTTCATCACCGAGTTGTTCCCCTTTCCGAGGTGACAGCCGGGAAATATGACGATGAAATTCGATCAAAACAACAAATTCCGTGTTCACAACACAAAGGAGAAGACTTACGATTCTTTTGTGAAACATGTGACGTTACTGTATGTCGAGACTGCATTTTTCTCGCTCATCAGAACCACAGGTGTATTGATTCATCAGAAGCAAGAAAAAACATGGAAGACAATATGATGTCTCTTCTGAATTTGCTTCGACAAAAAATACAAACCTACCAAAATGCCGAAGAAAGAGCTGTTTACTTCCTGACAAAAATCGAAAACGAAAAGAAGGAGTTAAACAAAGATTTGGAAAAGCAGATGAATGACATTATTCAAAATATGACCGATTCCAAAAAGAGAATGGAAGAGGAACTACACGAGATTGTTGAGTCAAGAGAAAATATCCTTCATGAGCAGGAAGAATGCATAGAATCGGAGAGAAAGCTTCTTGATGAAACGTACTCTTTTTGCAGTAACATTCTACGATGTGGAAGCGATATCGAAATACTGTCTATGAAAAAAGAAATAAAAGAGCGATTGTCAAAATTACAGACACAAAAAAATACAGAAAAGTGTAATGTAACTGAAATCGATTTACCTGACACACAATTTTGCGATAAAAGGAATTGTTTCCAAATGGTTGAAAAGTTAAGCAACAAACAAACAAATACACCAAGAGAAGAAAACATTGCATTTTGTAACAAAGAACTGACAAGAGATAAAAATGACAAGACAGAGACCCAAGTATTTCAAACAAAACCTGGAACATTTTTCGAAAAAGATGAAAATGAACCTAAAACGCCACATTACATTAGTGCAACATGGGTGGACGATAATACAATAGCAGTTATTGACAAAGGAAATCAAAGGCTAAAACTAATCTCCAGAGAACACAGCGTCATAAAGTCAGTGACTGCATCAAACTGCACTGAAGTTAGTTCCTTCAAAAAAGGGATAGCATGCAAATCAGGAGATTTAATTCACATTTTCAACAGTCAATTAGAATTACAGAAATCATTTCCTGATGTTTCGACCTTATTGACCGGTCGCCCACGATCTCTAGACGTTTGCTGGATTTCTGGCTTGAACAAAATCTGTATTTCAAAAGATAACGACATTAAAGAAATCGCAATTTATGATCCAAACACAAAATCAAATTTAAAAAATCCTACGTTTGGTCATGTGCTACTTAATGATATGTTTGCAGTGTCGGATTGGGATAAGAAATGTGTGTTCCTTATAGGCAGATCGGGGCGTATCGCAAGAAGGAAATATATTGATTCTTCTTCAAAGCCTGGATCTATTTCGTCAGATTCTAACTGTAATATTCATGTGTGTGACTCAGAAAATGACCGTGTTGTGATTTTTTCAATAAGTGGAGTGACACTACGTTCAATTAAAATTGGGGCGATCGCACCAAATCCAAAAAGTATTGCCATAATGCATGATGCATTGGCTTTAATAACAAATGGTAGGTCAATTATTGAGGTTAACCTTAAATAAATTTGTAAGCTTCTTGGTATTTTCGAGATGTCATTATTATATATTTTGTATGGACATACTGTACATTGATAAAGGTATGTGACGGGTGTGACCGGTCAGCAGAGGATGCTCACTCCTCCTAGGCACCTGATCCTACCTCTATCTTTTTGGAGGTCCGTGTTGTTCTGCTTTGAATTTGTATTTCGTTTTATGGATTTTTAAGATGGTTGACGGTTTGTTATTGTCATTTTTTCATGAAGAAACTCACATACTTGCATACTACAATTGTATATGATTAAGAAAGTTAATTCTCTGTTATTATTAATAAACTGCGTTTTCTTTGATAAAGTTTTACTTTAAGAAGAAAAGATGTCATGAAGTTCAGAAACGGCTAAATAATAATTTAGAATTTTCTTTTCATCCCCTCTTGTCAAATTGGCAATGGCGTTATTTTAAAATTTCACTTTCAGAAGAAAAGACTTCATGAAGTTCAGAAACGGCTTAATAATAATGTAGAATTTTCCCTTTCATTCCCGCTGTCAAACTGGCGATGGCATGATTTTGTGGTGAAAAAATGAATTAGAGACATAATTGTTGAGTAATAATATATGTTTCTGAATGATATAATTGCTTTTCGATACATTCAATTTTTTTTGTGCGCACATATCTTCTCTGGAAATAAGAGGGGCTAAATTAAAAATACTTTTACCGCACAACAAGTCAATTGAAAAATGATTGACCAATTGAAGAATTAATGAAGTGCATTTTCGAAATCCGAGCCTTCGTACTTCAATTTGGATAATAATAATAGATCGTGCATTACTGTTTTACATTCAAAAGACAGATCAAAAAAGAATGAGACAGCGTGCTTTTTACTTAAAAATATATATGTGAAAAATTCTGACTGACTCGATAAATAAATCTTCAGCTCTATGATCATGAATTTGGCATGGGAATTCATTCATTCCACATATACTTCGTTGTTTGACTGTCTACAAATTCTCTGTAAATACTTATTTTTATATATTTACATTTTTCAGTGTCTTTGCTTGTGATAACACTACGTATCGATTTTGTACTATACAGTCCAATAAATTCAAATGACGTATAGTTTTTATATTTATATTCAATTTATATTCAAATGTTTAATCGTACAAATGCTGAAAATTTTATAAAATATAAGTAATAAGAAATCATTCTTTGAATATTTTGAGATGATAATTTCGGTTGAAAAGATCAAATCTTTGGGCTTTATTGCATTTGATCACGCCCGGTCAAAATTATCACCTCAAAATACTCAAAGAATGATACTTTTTTACTTAAGTGTGATCAAGAATAGTTTTGCTGATAATATTTTGTTGCATTTATTTTTAAATAGTTAATTAGTATAATCGAGCGGGAGCATTTTTTAAAAACGAAAGGTTTCTAAAAATAAAAGAAGGTATTTCTCTTTTATGAATTTGAACTTACTGGTATATTACCGGTAATTACATTGATATATAAATTACTTGACACAGATACACGAAACAAATATCACCCGTCTCACACATGCTTTTTTACACATCACGGTTACCCTCTTTAAACCCCATGTCGTGGCATACTCTATTCGCATCGCCTTTGGATTTTTTCAGCAAATAAAAATTCTTTGGAAATGATTCAAAATTAAAACGTTACCATAAATATTTTGCTTTCAGGTTTATTTTCTTACTACAGAGTACATCAATCATTGAATAAAGTTTTTTTTACATATTGTAACATACTGCATACTGTAGTAGTTAGGAATAAACTTGAATTTGCTTCCAAATCTTATTTTTCAAATCATTACTGCGTTGATATAATAAGAAAGAGGACAGACGATTTCCTATACAAGTAGTGACTATATTGGTAAAAGCTTGAGTTTTAAATTAAAATAATCAAATTTCGTGTAAAAGTTCAAAACCCCTTGCATTGCCTTTGCCTTTTCTTGTGAAATGCATTCCAAGCAGTCGTTGTAAGTAATAAAGAGAGCTTTGAAAGCATGATTTTTACCCTAACTTTGATTCAAAATTGCAATAAAAATTCATTCAAATGCATCACCTTGCCTATTAAAGTAAACTAGGATCAGATTTAGTTTACAAATTTCAGAGACATAGAAAAAAGGGGGGGGGGGGGGAGTTCATGCAGAAAAGAATTTATATGTACAATATCATTTTCCAAATATGTATGATTATTTGATTAACGATTGAAAATGTATCTATCAACGCAATATCAATATGTTTATTATTGGTGGGAACAATGTACATATTTATCTTCTCTATTCTAAATAATGATTATCAGAGTTAGGTAAAGTACAAAGTGATAGTTGGTAGATCAATAGGACAACGAAATGATTCTAAACTCTTCTGATGTCAGACTAAACTGATAAAATGATTGCTTTTCATTTTCATTTCATGTGTAATACAGTTTTAGAAACTCACTTTCGCTTCCATTTGAACAAAATGAAGTGATTTATGACTTAGAAAGATATAATTGTGAATTTATAACTGCATTTATTGATTGATGTTGATTGTTGTATGTTGTATTCCACTTCAGGCCACATGCGCATTATGATTTTATTGTTGAACAATTTGAACAAAAATTACATTGTATGTTTTATCACTGGCAAAGGACATTAGAAACTGTAAATATATCACTAACAGACATCAGCTGTTGTGTCTCGTTTTGTTGTCTCTTTCTTTTATCGTTTATCTTAAAAACTGTGATATAAGAATTTTCTGAAACTGAAAAATGATTAGATAATGCTGAATGGCACAGTAAGAAATATTAGAAGTACAGGTAAGAATACGAAAATACGACATTCATGGGGTGTTAATTACTCTTAGAATCCTTACAGACCAATGGCAATATGAGTAAAACTTATGCATTTTTAATGTGTTATAAGGACAACAATAACAAAGTGATCATGGTTGATATCTTCTTGAGACTTCCTTTATTATAACATGATGTCCATAGTACAATGTTACAAGAATGGGAGATGGGGTATCAGTTGAATTATTTTATTAAAAGTATCTACATACTGTTTTTTATAACCTATATATAACTGAAATAGTATGTTGAATTAAAAAGATTTAAAAAATTTAAAAACAAATGTGTGCTGTATATCTTCTTTGTCTGTCTGGGCAGTGTAGCAAAAACTCCCCTGACTTATTATAAACTAGCATTCATTTTTCTAAAACAAAAATGTTTTTATGCTGATTTCTGACATTGACCAATTATATGTACTACTTTTCCTCCCTTAGTCGCCGTTGCCTCTATCAGACAGTAGGGTAAATGCGCGTGCAGACGGCTTTAACGACGAGTTAACTCTGTTAAATCCTGGTTAGCTTATATACACTAAACATAGATATGAGCAACCCAGAATTAAATTTTGATGTAACTAGCCATTAAATATGGAACAGCTAGTCAAAGTTTTAACAAAGAATTAATTTTACTGGCGTTCGTGCAACCGAATCCATAACTTATTATTCGTTGTGAAGTAATTAGTAATTAGGAGTATTAAATATTTCATTTTTTTGTAGTTCTTAGTTGGGGTTCAAATAAATCTTCCTTTTATATTAGATATTGTAAAAACAGTTTGCTCAATCCTCAAAATTAGCTTTTATGTTATACATTAGACCTATTTTTACTTTGCAGACTGCCGCTGAATAACTGACCACTCTCACAAGTACGTAGTAGTACCTTTACTTTTATCAAGCGACTCTACAGGTGTGTATTTATATGATTCGTGATCTCTTATATTTGTAACTTTAGCATTTAAAATAACAAACATTTGAAAATATCGAATATCGGTAAATCTTTTAGAATACGAATTATCAATTGTTGTGTTTATTGATGACATCTTAGAAAATCATAATACAAAGAAGTTTATTCATCTATGTGCGGTGTTTATGAACATATAAATGTACATGCACGATTATCTCCCACAATACGTACAAATAAAAACTGACCTAGATTTGAAATCCCAAAAGTGCAAGTCAGAGAAAACGGAAGTTCATAAAACATAACAAACTCAGTGTGGTATCGACCCATATTCGTAAGTTATATTTACGGTATATAATGCAATTTTAACTTTATTTTATTCGATTACAGAGTTTCAAATGTTTACGTTGTCCGCCTAGTTTCGGTTCAGTTCGATGTAAGTACAAGCGTTTGACAGGACACAAACAAAGTAAACAGATTTTATTTAAGCATTGAATGCTTATTTTTGGATGTCGTCGGTCCTATGACACACCAAGCGGTGCAGACAAATTGAATACCGCGCGTTAGCGTTAGCGCAGTATTCAATTTGTCTGCACCGCTTGGTGTGTCATAGGACCGACGACATCCAAAAATAAGCATTCATTGCTTATATTTATATTTATACTGATGTCTATTTGTATGAAATATATGTGTATCGTTGCTGTAAAGCCAATATATACGCTCTCAGTCAGGGATATGAAACATACATGGAACAGCCATATTAACATCTTATTTAGTTCGGTTCCGCGACTAAAGATATAGTGCCAGAAACTCTGTAGAGAAAAATCCCATTTTTAAGGAATAGATATAATTCATTGATTATTTTTCAAAAGTACATATCAAATTGGTTATGTAAGATTAAACGTTTCATTTAATCTTACAAAAATGAATATACTCAAAACACGTGGAGACGTTTATATTTGTGCACATGGCGCATGAATTATCAAAGTGTATTCATAGAAAATTGAACGTCGCAGATTTCCAATGCAAAGATAAGGGGAAATATACACTGAATGTAAATATTCAATTTTTAAAATAATTATCTTTGTACACATATCAGTACATGTATTATTACGGGGTTTTTTTTGTCATGCGATGGTCAACTTGTTATAAAATCAAGTTAAAGGAGATTTAGTCAAAATTTTTATAATTCTTAATTTTTTTTTGGGGGGGGGAAGGGGTAGGGGTGTGGGATGGGGGTGGTCAATAAAATCTAAAAATAATCCTCAATGCTTTTTTTTTTGTTAAATCCAGCAATAATTTCGTTTAGTTTTAAATTAGTAAATCAGCAATCAGTCAGAATGACTTATGTAAATACTTTTTGAATTTTGTGTACATGAACAATAGCAAATATATTGTAATAGTCAAAGGCCCACACGCCTTAGCGGTCACCTGAGTACCACAGCCCATACACAAGGAATCTCATATATGCATTTAATCAACTTTCATACTGGAATCTTAACCTTGCCCCAAAGGTCACCCCCAAACCCCCCCCCCCCCCGCCCCAAAATATGGCAATTACACCATCCTCCCACCTGATATCTTGTAAGAACTAATCTTGGACTGAAATTTATAATTTTGGTGAAAAAATTATAATACATTCAGAGCGCATGACTTGATATTTGAAAGTTGCAAAACTCTTATGATAAGAAATTATTTTCCCGTAATATGTTCACTTTCTGTTTTTATATGTTTTTATTAATAAAATATCTTGAAAAGAGCTTTATGCTATTTCTAAAAATGCACATTGCTAACAGAAGAACTAAAATTACCCGTATCTATTCCTTACCCCCTAAAATCATCGAAAGTTCGATCTTTCCCAGGACATTTAAATAAAAAAAAATGGTAGAATGTCTTATTTCCTCACGTCTAATATCAGCGTATTTAAAGAACAGAATTCAGTCATTGTTCAGCATATTTAAAGAACAAAATTTATTTCCTAACCCAGGGGACATGAAGTGTACAATTTTGGTAAAGGGCTCTATTGGCTCTCTAAATATGTAGTCGGTTTCTATTAACATTATATGACCATTTTGGCTCCGCCTTAGAGTTAAAACCCCTTCCCTCAGGAGCATGAAATGTACAAGTTTGGTAGAGTGCTTTATGGTCTTTTTAAACAAGCAGTCATGTTTTTTATTCAATGCCAGTAAAAGTAAAGTAGAAGATTTTTTAACATTGTATATATTAACCCTATATGACTATTTGCCCCACCCTACAGTCAAAACCCCTACCATGGGGGACAAGAAATTTACCTTTAAATTAGAGAGCCTTATTGTCATCCTAATTATACAGTCAGTTTCTATTCATTATCAGCAGAATTAAAGAAGATTTTTAAACATTATATACATTAACACTTTATGACCATTTTGGCCCCGCTCTAGATTCAAAATCCCTAACCCAGGGAATAATGAATTTTGATTTTTGGTAGAGGGCTTCCTGATCTATGCGCATTGATGAAAAAGTTTTCCGGTCAATTTTTCCTTTGATACGCTATCAATAGAATAATTATTAAATTCATTTCTTATCATTTAATAAAACATTTTCAAATCATAAAATGTGAAGTGTCATTGATCAAAAATGTGAATAATGTAACTGAAGCGGCGCTTATGAATACAAAACAATAACAGCAACAATATTAAAAATGGATGCGCCTTCAGCTGATGTAGAGCTATTGAGCTGAATACATGTATAATGGATTAAACATAAATAGAAAGTTGAAATCTGAACCGACTGAATTAAAAACGAAAGGGAAATACATGCGATGGCTTGTGATATTATTCACTGTGCAGCAAGATTCGTTAAAACTTGTTTTAAAGTGAGTTAGATCGCTGGAATATGCAACTGGACATAACCATGATGCAAGGAGACGCGATCATGGACGAAAATAGTTGATATGTCAACAAAGAATAGTATGTATGTACGACTTATGTAAATGTTGTTGTAACTTGATAGCCAGTGAGATACTACAAATGGTATATCTGCCGCTTGGAATACGCTGTTCAAGGAGTTGATGCACAACTCATAGCTTTGCTTTACGATCCTTATTCTGATGACGGATCATGTACGTGTGTTAATTTTAAACTCATCGTTAGCAATTTGAATAGCAGTGTTACCGTGAAAATGTATAAGCCTATATGTTCATCATAATTATTCCTGGAACAGCCAGCCTCGCCGTGAATGTTGATCATGATGCCCCAAGCAGATCGAATCGCGAGAAGACACTTAATTTTCTATTTCTTGAATTAATTAATGTGTATTGTTTATTATTTTTCAAGGTTAAACTTTTAAATTTTTTATACTTAAAAGTTGTACTTTGTTTGCTTACTATTAAACAGACACAACTTTTCATTTTGTTGCCAGTGTTTATTTTGGAAATTCCCGTTCTATAAATAGTGTTTAACCAGAACAGTAGAGAAAAGCAAATATGGCAAAATTTTATTGATGCAGGTATCAAAGAATTTTTTCGACCAATCAGAAGCGCCAATGTCTCGTCAAACTAATAAATATTAAATGATTCGACAATCGATAAGAAAAGTGCATAACTTAAACTGTGTTTGGCACATTTATAATTTGATGGGGTGTTCAACCCGATAAAAAAATTAGTTTGATTTTCTTATTCATGTTTTTTTCCCGATTACGACAAAGAGCACACGGCGGGTGTGACCGGTCAGCAGAGGATGCTCATTCCTCCAAGGCACCTGATCCTACCTCTATTTTTTTAAGAGGTCCGTGTTTGCTCTGCTCATGTTTTGTAATTTTCATTTGGACTTTTGAATTTGAACACTGTTCGTTATCACCACATGTCATTGATATAATTTATGTATATTTTACTATGCCTGCATATGCAATAAGTGTATTTTTATTATCGTCTTCTTTTAGATTGTGTGTAAATGGCTGCCTTGACGTCCATTATAACGGAGGAAGTTCTGACTTGCTCTATTTGTTTTGAAATTTACAAGGAACCAAAAACTCTTCCATGTCTGCACTCGTTTTGCAAAGACTGCATTGATTGTATCGCAAAGAAGGCAGCTGGTAAAGCCGAACACCAATGTCCGCTGTGTAGGGAGACGTTTATATTCCCAAGGGGTGATGCAATCAATTTGAAGACAAATTTTTATTTGAAAAATCTAATTGAGATTGTCGGTTCAACAAAAGAGGTCAAGAAATGTTCATTTTGTATTTTAAATGGTGAAGACATTGTTGCATCTGCGCAGTGTCTCACATGTAATGATTTTCTTTGTCCTAAATGTGCGGATCATCGACACAGATCAACAACGTTAACATTTCATCATCGAGTAGTGTCCCTTATCGAGGTCAAATCTGGAAAACATAATGATGAAATTCGATCAAAACAACGAATTCCTTGCTCAGAACACACAACCGAGGACTTGCGGTACTTTTGTGAAACTTGTGATATTCCTGTATGCCGAGACTGTATTGTCCTTGATCACAAGAACCACGCTTGTGTAACTCCCTCAGATGCAAAAGCAAAGATGGAAGCAACCCTAAATGAGCTTATGAGTTTGTGCAAGAAGATTATGAATGACAGGACCACTGAGAAAGATCGATTAGATTTTATTATTAAGAAATTGGAAGACCAAAAAACACAATTTGAACAAAAATTGGGAAAACAAACACATTCTATTATCAAACGTATAATGGATTCCAAAGGATTTGTGCAAAAGGAATTTGACAAGAAAGTAAAAGCAAAACAGATAACTGTTAATCAACAAAAAGAATCTACAGAAAGGGAATTAAACTTCCTTGGTCAGTTATTTTCTTTTTGCAAAAACATTCTTAATGTTGGAAATGAATTAGAAATTCTCTCTATGAAAACAGAAATAAAAGAACGTTTAACAAAATTAGAAACATTAAGTTCTAATCGGCATTTTCCTCTTGAGGTTCCACATTTGCCAATTCTTATATTCAATGCAAATAAAGGTATATTTCAGCTTATCATTAATAACGAACATGATAAGGTTGAGAAAACAAAACAAACTAGCTCACATGCAGAAAAAGAAAGAAAATCACCTAAAGAATGTCTACCTATGATATTAACGACATTTTCAATTAGAGATGATGGAGATTGCCTGCAACCTATTTATTCCAGTGTAGGGTGGGTAGACAGAGATAGCATTGCAGTTGTCGACCAAAGAAAAGAAAAACTAAAAATTGTTTCTTTGGGATGTAACGAAGTTATAATATCCGCGATTATATCAGGGTGCTCGTTAGTAAGTTCATTCCAAAATGGGATTGCATGTCAAACATCAAACTCTTTTTTGCACATTCTTAACAACTCTCTGGAGATAAAGAAAACAGTTTCGGAAGTTTTGATTTTATTGACCGGTAATTCAAAATCCGAAAATGTATTTTGGATTTCCAGATTGCAAAAAATATGTTCCCTACGTTCCCTAGAGAAAAATGACGTCAAAGAAATTGATATCTATGATCAAAATGCAACATCAGTTTTAAGTAACCCACTGTTCGGGCATGTGCTGCACAATGGTATGTTTGCAGTCTCAGATTGTGATAAGGGCTGTGTTTTTATCATCCGGAAGTCGGGATTTATCGAAAGAAGAAAATATTGCACAGCAGAAGATTCCTTTCCCGGTTGTATTGCGTCAGACTCCATGAATAATATTTACGTGTGTGACTATGTCAAGAGTTTTGTTATTGTTTTTGATATAAGTGGAGTGACACTGAATCTAATCAACGTGTATGAAATTTCACCAAATCCTAGGAGCATTGCTATATATCGAGATGACCAGCTATTAATTTCAAATACAAAGAGCATTGTTCTTGCTGATATAAGAAGCAAAGGAAGAAGTGATTAAGGAAACGTCACTCTTTCCTCTGGTTTAAAAATGGTGCCTTTTGTAAAAGGAAAACAAAACTTATCAACTTGAGAAAGTCGATCCAATGACTGCAAAATCAAAAGCAATCTTTTCATTACCACTATGTCAAGCAAAATCTAAGGAATCTATTTGTCGCTAAGTTTTAATATAAAGAGCAATGTTTTCAAGACTTTTTGGAAATAATCTTATTATTTTTTCATTTTTAATACGAAGATCACTGTATAACAAAAATACTTCGATATAAAGCATACTACAATACCTGTTAAACATAATTCAGTCTGGATTCCTTTGATTAAAAGAGGATTAAATATCTAAATCCCTATTTTTTCAATGAATCATCATCAATTTTCCATATGTTCTTCACAAAAAAAAATAAATAAACGATTTCATTTAAAGAAGACTAGTTAGGACTTTTATAGCCAGGTAACTGCATAATTTATGTCTTTGGAGATATGTTAACTAAATGTTGTAAAATATTGAAAATGTCATGTTTTAAGTGCGTTATACTGTAAGCCTTATCGTATGTTTAGCGCGCTTCTTTGTGTAGCAAGAAACAATTGACTTACTGTAAAAGTGGTTATTAACGCTGGTGGTACGCGTTTTCTATGGTCAAACAAAATACGCCTGGGTACTAAATACGTGGAAGCGTGATTTATCACACTAAAGTTTTGATTATTATAACCATATGCTGTGGGTATTTACGCGGTTTTAACCTTACCGCATAACTAGTAAATTCCCCCCACACGTAAATAACTACTTTTACAGTACACCCTGTGGATGTGGAATTATTTCCACGGATTTTCACGCAATACCTATAATTTGATTATCATGTTATATTACTAACTCCTGCATCGGCATTTTCGGCAATTATATTGAGGGTGGCGTTATAAAAAGTTTGATCTTTTCAATGTATTTTTAAGATAAGGACTAAATGTGATATCCATTTGGTTCTTGGACATTATGTTGTTAGAAAGTTAGTGGGTTCATGCACTGTTTTATCTATAAAACATTGAAAAAATCATTTTCTTTAATTAACATAAGCCGAATACCTTTTTTCATTGTAGCTATAACGATGAAATGCATTGAAATAAAATGACCATGGGCTATGTAGTATGATGTTACAAACAACAATACACACAAAGGTTAAATGGTTCACGAATTCAGCTATATCTACTGTTATGGGTCAGAATAACCCTAAATTTCAGCAAAGATCAATCACAATGATTAAACTTTAAACTTAATAATTTATTTACAGCAATATATATATATATATATATATTTATAAATACAAAAATACAACTTACACTAAGAATCCTAACTTAAGAGTGTCCGTTATGAAAACTTAAATTGTCAAATTTAACAAGTACAAAAGTACAACAAATAATAATCATGATCTTCTTGACAAGGCATCTGCAACAACATTGTCTTTACCTTTGATATGTTTGATAATTATATTATACTCTTGTAACAACAAACTCCATCTAGTAAGTCTTTGATTCATGTTTGACATTTTATCAAAAATGTCAGGGGGTTGTGGTCTGTATATACAAGGATAGGATGTACAGTAACATTTAAATTAACATCAAAATGCTGCAAGGCTAACAACAAAGCAAGACATTCTTTTTTTATGGTAGAATAATTTTGTTGACATTTGGTAAGTTTCTTAGAAAAATAAGAAACAACCCTATCTACACTATCACTATGTTCTTGAAACAAAGCTGCCCCGATTCCTACATCACTAGCATCAACAGTAAGCTTAAATTGCTTAGAAAAATCTGGGGTTGGGAGAACTGGACTGTTAATAAGGACAGATTTGATTTAAAAAAACCAATTTTCGCAGTCTTTTGTCAATTCTTTTGTAAAAGATAAGTTAGTGGATTAACTACAGAGGAGAAGTTAGGACGAAATTTTCTATAAAATCCTGCCATGCCCAAAAATCTCATTAATCCCTTCTTGTTCATAGGAATCGGAAACTTTGCAATAGCCTCCACTTTAGCCATAATTGGAGTAACATGATCTTGACCTACATTATGACCTAAGTATTCTACATAAGCATGACAAAAATCACTTTTTACAAGGCTCACTGTTAAGTTTGCTTTAGCTAAAATGTCAAATAATACACACATGATTCGAAGCTGTTCCTCCCCTGTTTTGCTGTATATGATGATGTAGTCAATGTAAGCCTCACGTCCTTCGAGGTCCTGTTGAAGGGAATGGATCATTCTTTGGAACGTAGCTGGTGTGTTTTTCATGCCAAAGGGCATTACTTTATACTGGTAAAGTCCATCTGGAGTTACAAAAGCGGAAATTTCTTTTGCTCTTTCTGTTAATGGAACTTGCCAGTAACCCTTCAACAGGTCAAATTTACTGACAAACTTGGCATTTCCTATTTTGTCAATACAGTCTACAATTCTAGGAATGGGGTAGGAATCAGTTTTCGTGACGGAATTCACTTTTCTAAAAGCGGTGCATAATGGATAAATACCGTCCTATTTTGGTACAAGAATACATGGTGAGCTCCAGTTACTTTTACTTGGCTCAATAATGTCATTGTCCAACATGTATTGTACTTCTCTTCTTAGGTACTCCAACTTTATGGGATTTATTATAAGGATGTTGTTTGATAGGTAAAGCATCGCCCACTATAACATCATGACAAGCTGCATTTGTTTTCTTTGGGACATCAGAGAAAAGTTGTTGTTATTCATCCACCAGCTTTTTAAATTGTTCTTTTTGGTGAATGCTCAAATGTCCAACTTTGGTGTCAAAATCAGCAAATATTGTTGAGTTTTGTAAACGGGCACTCTGATTACAATCTTTCTCATTTATATCAATACCCATATCATTTTCAATACAATTTTGAACTTTCTAACATTGGCTAAAAGTGGAAACTGGTTTGACAAGATTTCGGTCACACCTCTCGTGATATTCTTTTAACATATTAATGTGAGAACTTGTTTTTGTTTTCGTCTATCTGGTGTGCTAACTACAGAGTTTTCATCACTAATCTTACTTTCAATTTCATAAGGGCCATAATATCTGGCCTGTAAAGAATGTCCAGAAATATGTAAAAATACAAGAACCTAATCTCCTGGCTTAAGATTACGATTTCTAGCAGTTTTGTCATACCATACTTTCATTTTCAATTGCAAATATTTAGATTTTCCTGTGCTAATTTACAAGCATTGTAAAGTTTTTCTTTAAAATCAGACACATAATCTAAATGATTAAGATCACTAGTCTCAGTCAGCCACTTTTCCTTCAGCAACTTCAAAGGACCTCTAACTGTATGACCAAACACAAGTTCAAAAGGACTGAACCCAAGAGACTCCTGGACAGCCTCTCGTGCAGCAAATAGTACAAGATGAACTCCTTCATCCCAATCTTTCTCATACTGGAAACAATAGGTCTTCAGCATTGTATAAAGTGTCCGATGAAAACGTTCCAACGCGCCCTGGGACTCTGGATTGATTTATACTGCTTAATTCCCAACTCAAACAAATTCTATACAGGGGAACATTAATGACGCCGAGCTCCACACCCTGTATTAAAACTGTCCTACCAGTAAAGGTCTGCTCAGACAAAGGCAGTAAGGTTCTAATGCTAATTTAATAATTTCCTGAGAATCACGTGTCTCAAAAATGTTATCCTCTACTAATTTGTTTGCAACTTTAATTTCTTGCTTCTTCATTAAAGATCTGACATCTAAACCAAAGTGCATACCTAATGCGATCAAGTCATCGTTTTTCAAAGTTTCAAAAACCTTAACCTCTGGCGAGGCAAGAAAGTCTGCGATCGAAAATACCATCTTGATTTCTGCTGGATAATTAAATTATTAATTTTACAAAGCAACAAAATTAAACTCAATCTGCAAATTAACGAAATTCGATATCCCGGACGAGCCCCAAATTCTGTTATGGGTCAGAATAGCCCTAAATTCCAGCAAAGATCATCACAAAGATTAAACTTTAAACTAAATAATTAATTTACAGTGATATATATAAATACAAAAGTACAAATTACACTAAGAATCCTAACTTAAGAGTGTCAATTACAGATCTCACAAATCACAATGTCCCAGTAAGTAGGTAACTGTTCACAGTTTAATGTCTTCGGACAAAAGTCCAATGAGGGTATCTTTTGAACACTATTTACAGGTTATTTATACTAAAATATAAATCTAGCAAATTCTAGAAATTATGTGTACAAGAAGTTATATGAATGACCTGGACACTCAAGAATGTTATAGAAAGAATAACTGACCACTTTAGAATAGTCCAGAATATTCTATTATACAAACCTACTATACATGTATATAACAGTACATGTACTTCAATAAAGACTGTTAAAGTTCGTATTTTGTTTGGGCGTGGTCATTATGATGAGTAAATTCGAAACAAGTCTTCCATTTTGGGATAATTTGTTTTCACCAAATAATAGACTGTTTCGGTACCGATATCCTTCAATATCGGAATATATAAGGAAAATCAATAATGCAACTGTGAGAGAATTATATTTAGCATTATCATATGTCAAGCACATGTTTGTCCATAGCATTGGCAAAACGTAACGACTTCTGAATAGTTGTAATCCGTTATGTTATATTCGGAAAGTTTTGGTGTAATTCATAATGATTTAGAAAAAAACTTGTTTGAGTTTTTAAATACATATAGTCGTTCTGATTGGTTAAAAGAAACACCCCCCCCCCCGGCGCCGTGTATATGAAGTCAGGATTTGCCTTGGTCTAGCAGATGACGTGGAACCTTCTCTAAGGTTCAAGTCAGCTCACTTCCCCGGGTAGATAGGTGGGCTCCAGTCTCCGTCTCTTGTCTCGTTTACTGCCTCGTACATTGTCTGTTTCGTATTTTCGCATGTTTTTTAAAATAAGTTGTTCGTTTTCCATTAATGTATTTTTTTTTACCCTTAACGCCGCCCATAAATATGTTCATGAATGAATATATGGATCGATCGATAACAAGTGTTTTCATTTACAAAGAACTTGGAATAAAGTTTATGTTTATGTTAAGTTTATGGTTTCATTAATACTGAGAATTGGACTTAGACAGAGAAAACTGATCGACTGTTTGAAATAGACAAACAATTATAAAATGACATTGGTGTCGAGAGTTGTATAAAAACCACTACATGATTACACAACAATATATAGAATCAAACGCAATATCATAATTTTGATACTAATATTATTAAAAATCAGTACATGCAATATTATCTGACCTTAACGGACCTCAAACTATTTTATACAGAACTGTACATGGCATATATCAAATACTGATATATGTTTAGTATGGATTCTCGTACTAATTGTTGGGTTGTCACGTTTATCGAGGTGAACATTACGGTAAATTTGACCCCTTTTGTACTTGAAAATTGGAATGCAAGGCTATAATCAAGTCTCTTTAACATGAACAGAAATGCTATTTACATTTTGATGGCGCATGTTCTGCGGGAATGGCGAAATAACGGATATCGATAGTATGAAACATCATGATATGAAAATATATCGAGTATATCTAAAATGGTTTTTTTTATTACAATGACAAAAAATCTAACAGTTTCGATAAACTAGGCATTGTGATAGTGGATTTGGGAATATCTCGTTATTTTAACAAAAATGTGTATACAGTCATCTGTTCTCTATCAATCCCGCTTATTAGGGGAAACAGAAAGAATAACAACAACAATCAGAGGAATAAAGAACCTTAATTGCATAGAATTGTTTTTAAAAGTGTGAAAAATAGTGGTAACGATTTTTTCATTCCAAGTATCATGTTAATTTCAATCAAAACATCTAAAATATGCATGTACACATTTTATTTTCTGGTCGACTCTGGACACGCATATTTGGTTTACTTAAGAAATGTTAAAAGTTAAGCATATGCTCTTATTGTTCGTTGAACATTAGCAGACGGCATAACCCCCAGTTACAATATCGATTTAATTGCAGAGCACAAACAAGATCAATCTATGACACTATTAAAAACCTGATAACGTCGCTTCATTTAAAGTCTAACAGAATGTATTGTTTGAATGTTGGGGTATAAAAAGCACTGAATACCGGCCAGTGTGCTCTGTTTTTCTTGTACATTATTATTGGCTGTTATTCTTGTACATGGAGAACACCGCAAATAGGTAAATTAATATATGTAGAATACCAATCACGATGTTCTCTTATATTAGGCTGTATTTTTTACTCGTGCATTAAAGAATCATTAATGTCTGAAATAGTTGTGATTTTCTTTTTTATAATCATTGTTGAGATAGTCGTGATCATTTCTGAAGTATTATTATATTAACCTTCTTGAGACCTCTGTATAAGAAAAAATTCAACATTTTAAGATAAAATATTTTGATTTTTCATTACTGAATAACAGTGTATGACATAAATAGCCTATTGAAAATTATAAGGTGTATTCGATGAGTAAATTTTGATCATCCAGCCTCCTAAAATTTATAACATCTTAGATAATTAATGATAGAATTGGTTTTCTGATTATAATTTTTTGTAGAACAATGGATTCCATTGCAAGGAGTTTAAAAGAGGATTATTTGACATGCATAATATGCTTCGAACTATTTACAGAACCAAAAAGTTTGCCATGTCTTCACACATTTGGTGAAGGTTGCTTGGAAAGCCTATTAGTTAAGTCGTCTAACAAGTTAGAATTGACTTGTCCAACATGCCGGGAAACGGTCCTGTTACCACCCCAGTCGGTGTCCTCTTTGAAAACAAACTTTATCTTTAAGGATATAATCGCCAAATTAGGTTGCTCTAAGATATATCGGCCTACAAGGGTGTGCTCCTTCTGCATCCTACATTCTAAAGAAGTGGAAGCTACTCACAAATGTATAACGTGCCTAGACTTGCTATGCTCTTTCTGTGTGCGACATAGACACCTTTTTACTAGACAGACTGCGTACCATACGGTCATTAATCTTAACGATTATTTGGCGGGAAAGTACAAGAACGAGAAGGACCATGAAATACTATGCGAAAAGCACCAGGAAAAAATACGTTTCTTTTGCCCGCAATGTTCTGTTCCAATCTGTAGTGAATGTGCTCTAATGGAGCATAGATATCATGAATATGTGGCATTTGCAGAGGCAAGAAACATTATTAGAGAAGAGATGGAGATTGGTTTAAACGCATCAAAAGCAAAACAAGAAAAACTAAAACAAGCGCAACTCTCTCTTAGTTCCAAATCGGAAGAAATCTCATCAAATGAAGCTTCTCTCATTGGTATTGTTGATTCAACTTTCAAAGAAATTCAGTTAAGAATAAACAAACATCGCCATAGTATTGAGGAAAAAAATCAAGAGAACGTCCTGTGAAGAGAAAGAAAAAATCATGTTCTATATTAAAGAAAATTTGAATCTCCAATTACAGTTAGAAGAATCAGTCTCGTTCTGTGAAAATATTTTGTCAAACAGAAGTGATATGGAAGTAGTTTTCTTCCTGGAAGATATGAAATCATCATTAATGAAATGCTCAAATCAAGATGAACAAGAGTACCAGGTTATCCTTTAAAGTTTGGAAATCAATGTCGAAAAAGAACTTCACAAAATCTTTAATGTGAAGGAAGTTGTCGTTAATGCCAATGCAACAATATCAGCCACGGTGAACTCCGATACGTCTCTTACTGTTGACAAGCAACAAAACATTGAGTCCACAGACCCAGAGTATTCAAAAAACATCAAAGATAGCACATTAGAAAGGGAAATCTTAAACGAGCCACAGACAAATGCATCAGGTCCGACAGCTATCTCTCCAAAATGTTTGAAAACATATGACTTGTCGGGAATTTCATGCGAAAAGCCTAGAAGCTATTCCTCTGTTACTTGGATGAGTAAATCTGCATTTGCTCTCGTAGACGAACAAAACCAGACTGCAGTCGTCGTCAACGATGCACGTGGAAAAACTAAAGTATGTTCCCATACGGTTCAGGAAATTGTGACTATTGCTTCTTTCAACGACTATCTTGCATGTAAAACACAGTTAGGAGATATCTTTATTTATTCTTATCCGGACTGGAAGTTGGAAAGAACTTTTAAGGGAGCTTACGCCCTATCATCGCGCTCTTCTGAGTTGATCTGGGTTACAAGAGAAAAGATAATGATTTTTGCAAAATACTCTATTAAGGAAAAGGATATCAAAGATGAAGAGGGAAAATCCTTTAAGTTCAGACGGCCTTTCCATTTTTGCTGTCTTCCTAATAAGTCCTTTGCGCTTACAGATAGGTTTTCTGAGAGTCTGTATATGCTAGATCAAAGAGGACACATCTCAGCAAAACTTTCGCTACTCGGGCAGTTAGGTGCACTTTCATGTGACAAAGATAATCGCATTTACATGACCTGCTATGAATCGAATTCTGTCAGCATCCTAGACACAAACGGAACATGTCTGAATACAATATCTCTGTGTTGCATTCTGAATAGACCTAAAACAATTTCTGTTTGCAATGAGGAAGCAATGTTGGTTGCTAATAGAGAAGATGTCGTTCTCATTTCACTTAAAGAATTTGCTGACCGGTCACACCCGCCGTAATCGGGAAAAAAACCGGAAAGGTCCGTAGACAATTAGGTGATTAATTATGGTCTAACAATTAGTATGAAAAACGTCAGTCAGCATGCGACCCAGTGGAAGATTGTATTTGCTGACAAGGTAATATATATAATACCGATATATAGAAAAAAGAAAAGATAAAAACTGGAAAATTAACTAAGAGGCATTATACTTTCAATAACAGAATTCAATAAAACGCGTATTTGTAAAGAAAATATGTAAATAATTGAATACGTCTAAGATCTTTAAGATGAAATTAAAATCGTCATAGTAGGATGCATTAAGTTCAATCAAATTCATATAAACAAGATTTATTGATTTGATAATTTGTGTATGTAAGTAATTTGTATAATGATGGAGAGATAACAAAGAAACACATCTGTATTAAGCTTGCCCAAAAGGAATTTCTGGAATGACGAGGACTAAATATATAATTAGGTCATTTTTGGGACAGCAAAATGTGTACAAGTGTGATAAATTTCAAATATATTTAAAGGCTTATCACACAAAATTGTAACAGAAATCAACAATACTATATTTAATATCAAGTAGGTATGTCGGAGGAAGTTAGCAAAATATTGTAAACTTTGTTTTTGATGTAACAACTGATTCCAAAACTCAAACATAGTTTTTAGAAATATGACACCAAGTCTCATATTTTCAATGAAAAAGAAAACTTCTTTTTTATCTTGCTAATTTTTCATTCATTTCTAACGGTTAACTAAACTTTAAACTTAAAGATTTCAAATTACAAGCGAGAATAATCCTGTAAAATTCATCTTTTTAAAATTTTATCAGAAATCAGTTTTTAATGAAATCTTAAACCTAATTTTTTCGAGCTTTTGGGAACTTAATACATGTATATAGAATATATTGATTTATTTTATCATGTTGAACAACTTGTTTTATGTGATTACTTTGTTTGATTGTTTGCAACAAGTCTGAGGTTTTGTTACTTGATTCAATTTTTTTTGTTTATCATGTTCTAATACTTTTGTTTTTGTCTAAACCAAAACAAAATTGTGTTGCTTTTGATTGTCGTGGCTGCTCCGAATAAATAAACACGTAAAATTGACATTTGCAACCTTTTCTTTTATTCCTTTCTTTTAAATTTGATGTCAGGAATTGTCAAAATACTGGTATTTTATTGAAATATATAATTTGTAGTGACATTGAAAGTTGTGTGATTAGTCTAAGTATTAAACTCCGTAGATAGAATCACAAGCACTTCTTTTTGGTATAACAATAATTTTAAAAGAAAGATAGCTTTACCTGACTTAACTTCCATGCATCGCATTTTTAGTGATTTGTCTTTTTCTTTTGATTTAGCCAAGAATGCTTTCATTTTTAGGTTGTACTTGTTATTTCCTTTGTTAATGAAATCTTGGTATTCATTTAAAAAATGGCTTTACGATACAAATAAACAACAATAGTCATGCCAAGAAATCATAACCAGTGAATTTTTATTTAGATACCGTGTAAAGTTTACACTGCCCCCCCCCCTTTTTTTTTTTTTTAGTTTTTATTCAAGTGTGTAGTTGTAATATTTTTAAGGGGAACATCTCGTAAATGATATCAATTTCGACGACTGCATAAATATATCTTTTTGGTAAAATTAAGCGACCGCTAATTTTTATCCACGTGTATTGTAGAGATACAACAAACGTGTACTGAACGCTTAACGTGTAAATAATTACTTTATATGAACGTGAATCGCAATTAAAGCCTATGGAAATTAAAAGAGAAAAACAACAAAGCAAACAAATGCATAACATTTGATAATATTTTATTTTAAAAAAGCTTATTTCTTTTAAGTTTAGCATTGTTGCTGACTGACAAGTAAGTGATATGGTCTATTGGACTTTGTTATACCGTTTTATGTATAAAATTAAAGAACAAATGATTATAACGAAAGATCCATATATAAATTTATGACATGAACCAGTAATACAATTGAAATATAACAAATCGTATCCTTTAACCGAATAGATTTGGCTAACATTAAGATGGTCGCCGCCGGTGAATTAATTCCACGTACAATTCTTCAGAGTGGGAACATATATTTAAGTAGATTAAAATACTATGGCGAATCCTTTGGGCAAAAATTGAATGCATAAAACGTCTTTTATAACTCGAGTATATGGGTATAAAATAAGTGTCAAGTGATATTTTATTACACTTTACTGGATAAGCCTTACGAACGTTTAAAGAATAAAACGAACACAACAATACACGATCCGTTGGTTGTCTGTTGACGAGTATCAACTATGCCGCAGCTGGACGTTCCTATGATCCGAGTATTGAGGCAAATGATACGGATAACACTTGAAATATTACCGTAAAGTTTCAATACAAACCAAACAGTCAACTAGCAGACCTCGCAGTTTGAGTTCAATAAACATCTAAAAACAAATATAAAAATTACGCTTCAGATGCTGAAAAACAGTTCTCGAACGAAAGACTATCGACCTGGAAGCTGTCACGTCAAAGCCAGTCCGGTTAACCCTTTTCATGTAGTTATCAGTTAGAGATCGGGACAGCAGATTAGTCAAGTACAGGAAACAACCCGCATGAGTTCTGCACAAAACAAATATGCATGCAAACACATAGCTAACGTACTTTTATTGGACACTTTAGTCTTAACTATGCAAACGGAGAGGAATGGGTTGAAAATACTACTGTCTGTTGGTCGGACGATAGCGTAATCCTGTGGGTTGTGAATAAGCCTTAAAGTTTTTGAATTAACAAAAATCAGGAAAAAAAGATAATGCACACAAATGTTCAATGTTTTACTTTAAAGTACACAGCAGACGGATATCAATTCACCATATTTTCTATCGTTACTCAATATACTAGTCACAGTCGGGAAATTCAACAGATGCGCGTAGAGTGTTTAGTATTTGTCTGATAACGAAAGAAGATTGTGTGCATTACAGTGTGCATTGCATCTTGACGCTTGGCAGCCCTCGCGTTCTGTCCCTAAAACTTCCGTACAGGAAAAATATGCGAAGAATATTGCAAAATAGGTAATGTATTGTTTGTTAGCAGCTAAACAGGTTTTTCAACGCTTATTTAGCGTCAGCATGTGCTGTCCATATGTTCATAAGCATATCCATGAGCATGAAAAACATTTCTCGAACAAATCTTAAAAAAATATTCAGAATAAGAAAACCAAAAAATATAATCCGAGATATGTTCCACTGTTGTAGTTTTTACATTAAATGTATAATTTCAATTATAAGTTAAGGCTTAACATGTTCCATGTATATTTAACATATGTTTGATCTATGGAATTGAAACAAATGTTAAATATTCAGGAACATAGCAATTTTACACGTGTATTCCTTTTTGCATTATTTGTTTTCTCAACATTAATAAATTAGAATCATATTATCATTATGTAGTATACTGGATATTTCTGGCACTAAATGCATATGGGCCTTTTCAATATAGATTGAACATTTACTGTGTTAAAAAAAATTGGGTTAAAGTGAGTTTGGTTACCCATGCCTTTCTTTTCAAATCAAAGCTTATTTAAACTAATTTTTAATAATAAGCTTCGTATTCAACTATGAGAGTTTTGTATTATAAGAACAATGGTTTGAAATTCATGATGCTTTACACAGTTATGCTAATGTTATTTGAAACAATCAATTAAGGTTATCTTTTACTCCTCTTGCAGTTAAAATGGATACAATTGCTAAAAGTTTAAAAGAAGATTATTTAACGTGTGTGATATGCTACGAACTATTCATAGAACCCAAAAGTTTGCCATGTCTTCACACATTTTGTGAAGGCTGTCTTGAAATTTTATTGGAAAAATCATCTACGAAAACAGAATTGACCTGTCCAACATGCCGAGAAACGTTTCCGTTACCATCTAAATCGGTGTCTTCTTTGAAAACAAACTTTATATTCAAGGACATAATCACTAGATTGTCTCCCTCTAGAAAACCGTCGTCTACACGATTGTGCTCCTTCTGCATTCTGCATTCTAAAGAGGTTGAAGCTACTCACAAATGCACAACATGCTTAGATTTATTATGTTCCTTTTGTGTGCAACATAGGCATCTTTTCACCAGACAGACTGCATATCATAAAATAGTCAATCTGAAGGAATATTTAGCGGGAAACTTTAAAAAAGAGAAAGATCATGAAATACTGTGCGAACGACATCACGAAAAAATACGTTTCTTTTGCCCGCAATGTTTAGTTCCAATCTGTAGTGAATGTGCTCTGGTAGAACATAGATATCACGATTATATGCTTTTTACAGAGGCAAGAAACATCATCATAGAGGAGATGGATAAAGTTTTTAAGATATCAAAAGTTCAACAAGATAAACTAAAACGGGCACAACAAGACTTATGTTCAAAATCAGAGGAAGTATCATCAAATGAAAGTTCCCTTTTGGCTATCGTTGATTCAACGTTTAAGGAAATACAGTCTAAGTTGGACAGCCATCGTCAAAGTATTCAAGATCAGATTAAGAAAAAGTCCAGCGTTGAGATGGATAAGATTAAGGCCTGCATGGAAGAGAATGTAAGTGTTCAGGAAGGCTTACAGGAATCGGTTTCCTTCTGTGAAAACATTCTGTCTAACACAAGCAATTTTGAAATTGTTTTCTTTCTTGACGACATGAAATCATCATTATTGAAATTTTCAAATCAAGACGAAAATAAGTGCAATGTTATCCTCCCACGACTTGAAATTAATGTTGGAAAGAAACTTCAGGAGATTTTAAATCTCAAATCAGATGTTAATGACAAGAAAGATACAAAATTAGCTATAATGAGCGCTAATTATTCGACAAAAATTGACAAGGACACAATTACTGTGTCACCGAAAAAAGCTTGCGTTGAAACCCAGGAAAGGAAATCCGTCAAAAAGCCAAAATCATCTGCACATGGTTTAGTAACATCTGTATCCCCAAGGTGTTTAAAAACTTATTATTTATCAGAAATATCAAACAAACAGATTTTAGGTTACACTTCTGTTACATGGATTGGCAAAGCTTCATTTGGTCTCGCAGACAAACTAAACCAAAGAGCAATCATTGTCAATAATATGCTTGGGAAAATTGAAGTCAATGCATATTCGGTTAAAGAAATAGTTGCTATTGTTTTTTTCAATGACTATTTTGCATGTAGAACACATTCGGGAGACATCGTAATTTATTCTTATCCTGAGTGGAATTTGGAAAGAACTTTCAAGGGAGCTTATGCTATTTCATCATGCTCTCTTCAGTTGATTTGGATGACGAAAAACAAGATTATGATTTTCACAAATAACTCTCTTGGGGAAAAGATAATCAAAGATGAAAATGGAAAATCCTTTCAATTCCAAAAGCCTCATCATTTTTGTTGTCTTCCTAATAAGTCCTTCGCGCTCACAGATATGTTTTCTGACAGTCTTTATATGCTAGATCAAAGAGGACAGATATCAGCCCGACACAAGCTACCTGGAGAGTTAGGTGCACTTTCATGCGACAAAGATAATCGCATTTACATGACCAGCTACGAATCGAATTCTGTCACCGTTTTCGACATGAATGGATCATGTTTGAGAACTGTTTCTCTTCGTTGCATTTTGGATAGACCCAAAACAATTTCTGTTCGAAATGAAGAGGCAATTTTGATCGCAAATAAGTATGAAGTCGTGCTCCTTTCACTTACGTGAACTCCTAGTGTAACTCTGTAAAAGAGGCTAAACATCGCAAAATACGCAGAGACATAATCGAATGGATATCAAAGTTATTTAACACAAATAATAAAAAGACAATATATTCAATTAGTCCGTAAACTTATGTCAACTAAGAAGTTGACGCAATTAAAGTTTTATGTTAATGGATATGATTAACATTAATTCAATGTAGTTCGAGCTTTAAAAAAATAATTTGATATAATGTTCATTTGTCAATAATTAAATCGAGTCAAAGAATATTGTATAATGTGTAAATAGATAATGGTATTGTGTAACAATGACTAAACACTTAAAGATCGCTGAATCATCCTCGCTTCTTAAATAACACAACGAAATCTTACAAAATCATATGCATGATGGATTGAGTCGCATACATATCAAGATATCAATTGACTGGTGGCATGTGTCTAAAGACAACATGAATAAAAACATAAAAAGAAGTTAAAACCATGAAGTGAAACTATCAATCTGTGATGTATAACGACACCTGATGAAAATTTTGAAGATTATGCATGATGATGTTATGTACATATATCATAATATTTTTGATTAATTTGTTTCAAAATGAATTAAAGTATGTTGCGTTTTGTTTTGCGCTGTTCTGATTGTTAGTCAAAACTGTTAATAAGTGTAGAACTCGATTCCATTGTTACTTAATGTTTTGTGCTTATTAATTAAGAATTCATTTTGTTGATGTTTATATTAATTTAACAAAACTAATATGATTCGAAACGTTGCTTTATTCTTAGTAATTCGTGATTTTTAAACGATCTGTTGTTTAACAGTAACACTGAACTAAATTACGCTTTTCATGTTCTGAAGATATGCATGCAGTAGTTGTGTCTGCAATTTACCTTAAGGCAGCTGGATGGTCAACAAATTAACCATCAGATCTACCTAAAATTTTCATATATGACTTGTTTAGCTATAAATAATTTTTTAGTAAAGAAAAAATCCATATATTTTACCTTTTAAGTTTGGGCATTTTTCTATATATTTATATAGAGCTCTTCTTCTAAAGGAGATCAATAAAGTCTAAAAATTGCCACGGCCATTGAGCCCTCTTAAGGAATTTGACGTTGTTATTATTTTTCTATATATGTTTCTTTAATGTTTATATTGGTATTGCTTACTATAACTACTTACTTATGCTAGGTTTCCACTGTTGTGCGATAAAGCTGTTTAAAAACACTACAATTGACAAATCTTAACTGATCGTGGAACTTCTCTGTAATTTTACAGTTTGGTACGAGGTGATGAGAGTCTACTCGTCATTATGCGATTTGTTGAGCTTTGATACGGTAACGTCAACGTCACTATAGACATATTTCAGGCGACGCAACCTGTCACGATCTCATTGTCCGTTAAGATTCGATAAAATACGCTCTGATGAGATTGTCCAGGTATAATTTCCGATGGGATCTCGACTGATCCGAATATCACTACACGTATCCCCAGTTTGGGACGCTTGTGTATATTACGATGCGTACCAATGTGCTCAGTTACGAAGGGGCATGATAATGATAGCGATTCTTTTCACGATCAAGATGAAAGATGATCACGATTTTTGAGACGGTTCGACCAAGACAACAAATTTATATAACTCGACTGACCATATTGACACATCGCAACTGAAAGCAACGCAGCGTGCTTTTGTCTCCGTTAAGATTGATTAATATTATTACGATTAGGCGGACACGATTAAATGCGACATACTGCCCTTAATTAGTAATGATGTATTAGGATCTGGTACGGTGGTAAGGGATGATTACGATTGAAAATTAAGTGTTGATCGTAGAAAAAATTTTTACAGACAATTTTTTTTTCTACGATTAACGCATTTTCCACGACAGACTTCAAGATCTGTTGAGATTTGATGTCATATAATACAATAACACTAAGATTAGAAACGCGATATCAATCGCACTTCGAATTGTGATAGTGGGAACGTGGCATTAAACAACTTCAGAAAAATGTATACAGACACATGCATATGTATATTTGGTTTTGTAAGTTAATCATGACTCCTTAAGTTACCGTCCTTCAAGTTTGCTTGTACAATCATATTATCGCAAGACATTATATATATCTCATAAGAAAGGGTTTAAATAACTCCATGTTTCAACTTTGATCAACTTTGAAATTTTTACTGATTTATGTAAGCTCAGAAAATTGTCAATCCTCTTTCTTGGAGATATGATTTCTAACTTTGAAGACTGAATGTACATGTTTCATACTAATTTTAAAACAATAAAGGTTGAAAAAATATGTATTTTTCTTTAAAAGCAATGCATGTATATAATTCTACTAGTTAAGGACGATCACTGAATGAAAAGTGCAAATTAAACAGAAACATGTGGAATCCTGGTTGATTTCCTAGTGGTTTCCCACAAGTGGAAATTTCAATAAGGATTTCCCAGTGGTTTTCAGACAGGAAAGCCATCCACTACAGATTTCCCCATTGGAAAGAATCCTTGTGGTTTCGATCTCGTTTTCCGGGTAGAAATTCTCAACTTAATTGTAGATACACAGGCGGAACTGCAACTTCCTGCCAATGCCACAGCGAGCAGAACAAAAATCTATAACCTGCCAGGAGGACCAGCCTTCTTTTGCTAAAAAAAAAATTATTAAAAAATCAAAAATCATTTATCTACTATAAAACACACTATCTATTACCTGCATATGTAATAAACAAAAAACGTGCATCTCTTATAGCGTAGAATTTAAATGAAATATGCTTAGTACCATACATCAGATTAAATCTAAGAATTGAGATAATTTGACAAATTCTGTCTGAAAAAGTGTTTTGCAACATTGGTGCTTTATATTTTAGAGAACTTTCAAAAGTTTGGTAATTAATTGAAAATGTTTTGAGCCAGCATTTGCAATGTACTGCCCACAAATAAACTAATGTACAGTAACCAAAATTATTTAATACATATTACCAAATTTAATTTTATGTTACATGTTTAATTGTCTCAATTTACATGATGCATATGGACTGAATTTATGACCTAGTGAATTGAACAACTGCAGGAAGTCATGTTTAGGCAAAAATTGAAAAGAACCGGCTTGGTCATGAAAAAGTAACACCTTGAGGTTTATTCTTATTAATCTTTTCCTAATTATCTTTGAAAAAGGATATGAATGTTTTACTCTTGATTTACCTGGGCATTCTCCATTAAAACATGGTCTGAAGATGTATAATGCATTGGTGTTATTCCCAAGGAGCTGTTTCTTGCATTTGTTTCGTATTATTTCATATCTCCAAGAAAGAGGTTTTACAATTGCAAAAGAAAAATGTTTCATCAATCATTTTTTTATTTGCTTCGAGAGCTTCCATTTTTTGACGAAGGTCGATTTCTGTTGATTTTACAAATTCATCAAATTCGATTTCAACTAACAATTTTGAATTCATAATTTCCTTGAAGATGTTATTAAATTCTTTTTCTAATGTCTCTTTAAAATGTTGTTTACCTATTTCCACTTTATTCAATTCAGAAACAATGATCTTCGTCGCAATATCATTGTCTGTTAGTTTTCTTCTCAAAGAGGTCATTAGAGAGTCAAGGTTCTCTTCCAAGTGCTTTCTTGCATCTGATGGAGCCAAGCACTTGTGATTATGGTGACCAAGAACAATGCAATCTCGACATACAGGGATATCACAATTTTCACAAAAGAATCGTAATTCTTCTGGTTCGTGTTTTTTTTTTACAAGGAATTTGTTGTTTTGCACGAATTTCATTGTTATATTTTCCTGCTGACACCTCAGCAAGAGGAACAACTCAATGATGAAATGTTAATGTTGTTGATCTATGTCGGTTATCCGCACATTCGGGACAAAGAAAATCTTCACAAGTTAAACATTTTGCTGTCGCCTCAAAGTCTTCGCCGTTCAAACTACAAAATGAACATTTTGTCAACGTTATTGTGGTCGATGAGACAAATGCAACAAGATTCTTCAAACAGAAGTTGGTTTTCATTTGATCAACACCTTCTAGAGGAAGATGAAACGTCTCTCTACCTTCCGGACAAGGTTGGCCTGCCTTACGATCATTATCCTTTGTGAAATTATCAATACAATCTGCACAAAACGAATGCCGACAGGGAAGAGTTTTGGGATCCTTGTAGACTTCCAAACAATTGGAGCAAGTCAGAAAATCCTTTTCTATACTGGATGACAATGAAGCCATTTCTTTATTTAATCTGAAAAGGAAATATCATTTTTATCAAAATAAGCAAATGAAATAAATGACATTGAAAATAAACTTTATTTTTAAGCAGAAAAATTTTGGTAAATTATGTATATGTAATTCGATTCCCCATACTGAACAGAAATTCTGTTTATATGTCATTTTGCATGTATACATGTATATTTGAGTATATCACTTGAATCTTTTTTATCAATATCTTGTTTACTATGCAGTGCTTTTGCTGAAGTACAGAGTATTATGTGTTATGAATTGTCTAGACAAAAAAAAAAAAAAATTCTGTTATGACCTAGCTAGTATTTAGGTAACATATAATGCGCCACTGCATGGTTTTTGCAACTGAATAGATATAAATCTTCTGTGGCATTGAAAATTAAGAAAACTAGCATTTGATTCATAACATGATTTAAATTTAAATTTAAATAAATACACATAAGAATCTGTTCGATAAATCTAAAAGCATCCATATCACATTTGTGTTAAAATATATATTTGTTTTTGTTGACTGAAAATTGATAAAAAACACATTGCACATATCTTTCGACAATCGTGGCATTTCAAAAATGCAAAATAATCAAGAAAATTGAACTTAACACAGGAAAATAACTACAGAGTATACAAATACATCAAATCATCTTTTATAATTTGGTACAAGAGTTTTACCTGTTCCTTTCACAATTAAAATGGACAACAGTTGAGTAAAAAGCATGTTCTTCAATATGACATGTGGTGATAACGAACAGTGTTCAAATTCAAAAGTCCGAAGGAAAATTACAAAACAGGAGCAGAGCAACACGGACCTCATAAAAAGATAGAGGTAGGATCATGTGCCATGGAGGAGTGAGCATCCTTTGCCGACCGGTCACACCCGCCGTGTGCTCTTTGTCGTAATCAGGGAAAAACGGTAAAATCCGTAGACAATTAGGTGATTAATTCTGGTCTAACAATTAGTATGAAAAACGTCAGTCAGCATGCGACCCAGTGGAAGATTGTATTTGCTGACAAGGTGGTTGTATCGACCATAGAACTTACGAAAAGATGACTTCAAACGAGACTTGATAGTCCTGTTTTATCAACTTGTTTGTCAGTAGCTTGTCTCGCCTTAGAAACTGTTCATACGAAGAGCATGCCCTTGCGTATCGAATTAACTGAAAGACAAAAACACCATATGCAGGTGATGAAGGTATATTGCTACATAAGTAAGGAGAGTTGACTATGGAAAAGTTGAAGTCATCACGTTTATCATAAAGTTTTGTTGTTGGGTTACCATCAATGTCCATTTCCAGTAAACTATCCAAATATGACACAGATGACGCAGACTCTGTGGTATCTTTTATTTCAAGTTATTTCAAGGATTTCAAGGATATATCGGGTCGACGTAAGAATGAAAGTAACAATTGTTAATTGATAATTAATATAAATATTGTGATAATTTACAATTTCATCTTATGTACACGTTATTGAATAATATGTACATAAGTTGGAATATTTTCAACTCATGTCCCATTTCCAGCTTTAGCTTACAGAGAACTAGCTATTACATACCTGTGTGTGAATAACACCAATGCACTATATCAATCATCAAGGATAAAATGATATTTAATTTATGTTAGCAGATACTCACTTCTTGACGCTGAACGCACCTGTACTATGGTCATCATGTCATCATCGTGTGGAAACCTCAAGGATGTGTTAATCATGGTCATTTTGTTGTTGTCATCCTATGTTTGTACAACACGTTGTGAATAGTTTTACTAACATTGTCATAGAACAGTGATGATTTTAGCAATTTACAATCATTCTCAATGCTACAAGTATTTTCTACAGTATATATATATATATATATATATATATATATATATATATATATATATATATATATATATATATATATATATATATATATATATATAAACATTTCACTGATGATGTCATGTAACAAATTTGAATTAATGGAAATGGACCATCTGAGGCATCGGGCAAATCGGAAATCGAAATAACAAAAGGTTTTCGAATAATAATAAAATTATATTAGCAAAGATAATTCATGTTTTGTTAAAAAAAAAATCGACACATGTAAAATATTTGTTGTTGTATCTAATGAAAAACGTGTAATAAAGCTGCAAGATCATAGTACTTAATATAGGTGATTATATAGTTCTTAATGTGTTAAACATAGGCTTAAAATCAAGTGACCTTATTAATAGAAGTAAATGGGAGTGACTTGAAAAACATAGGACAAAATACGCGTAGCTATAAATAGTTTTGAATCAGCATCAGAGTAAAGTCTTGTTTTGTTAACCCTTTTATTATCCTTTATCAGCCTCAACTACAATGCAAACATTTTCTGAAACTGAAAACTGATAAATTATATATATATATATATATATATATATATATATATATATATATATATATATATATATATATATATATATATATATATATATATATATATATATATATATACTGTAGAAAATACTAGTAGCATTGAGAATGATTGTAAATTGCTACAATCATTCCTGTTCTATGACAATGTTAGTAAAACTATTCACAACGTGTTGTACAAACATAGGATGACAACAACAAAATGACCATGATTAACACATCCTTGAGGTTTCCACACGATGATGACATGATGACCATAGTACAGGTGCGTTAAGCGTCAAGAAGTGAGTATCTGCTAACATAAATTAAACATCATTTCATCCTTGATGCCTGATATAGTGCATTGGTGTTATTCACACACAGGTATGTAATAGCTAGATCTCTGTAAGCTAAAGCTGGAAATGGGACATGAGTTGAAAATATTTCAACCTATGTACATATTATTCAATAACGTGTACATAAGATGAAATTGTAAATTATCACAATATTTATATCAATTATCAATTAACAATTGTTACTTTCATTCTTACGTCGACTCGATATATCCTTGAAATCCTTGAAATAACTTGAAATAAAAGATACCACAGAGTCTGCGTCATCTGTGTCATATTTGGATATTCTACTGGAAATGGACATTGATGGTAACCTAACAACAAAACTTTATGATAAACGTGATGACTTCAACTTTTCTATAGTCAACTTTCCTTACTTATGTAGCAATATACCTTCATCACCTGCATATGGTGTTTTTGTCTCTCAGTTAATTCGATACGCAAGGGCATGCTCTTCATACGAACAGTTTCTAAGGCGAGGCAAGCTACTGACAAACAAGTTGATAAAATAGGACTATCAACAGTCTCGTTTAAAGTCATCTTTTCGTAAGTTCTATGGTCGATACAACACCTTGTCAGCAAATACAATCTTCCACTGGGTCGCATGCTGACTAACGTTCTTCATACTAATTGTTAGACCAGAATTAATCACCTAATTGTCTACGGATTTTTCCGTTTTTTCCCGATTACGAGAAAGAGCACACGGCGGGTGTGACCGGTCGGCAGAGGATGCTCACTCCTCCATGGCACCTGATCCTACCTCTTTTATTTGAGGTCCGTGTTGCTCTGCTCCTGTTTTGTAATTTTCCTTCGGACTTTTGAATTTGAACACTGTTCGTTATCACCACATGTCATATTGAAGAACATGCTTTTTACTCAACTGTTTTCCATTTTAATTGTGAAAGGAACAGGTAAAACTCTTGTACCAAATTATAAAAGATGATTTGATTTGTATACACTGTACTTATTTTCCCGTGTTAAGTTCAATTTTCTTGATTATTTTGCATTTTTGAAATGCCATGATTGTTGAAAGATATGTGCATTGTTTTTGTTATCAATTTTCAGTCAACAACAACAAATATATAATTAACACGAATGTGATATGGATGCTTTTAGATTTATCGAACAGATTCTTATGTGTATTTATTTAAATTAAAATTTAAATCATGTTATGAATCAAATGCTAGTTTTCTTAATTTTCAATGCCACAGAAGATTTATATCTATTCAGTTGCAAAAACATGCAGTGGCGCATTATATGTTACCTAAATACTAGCTAGGTCATAACAGAATCCTTTTTTTGTCCAGACAATTCATAACACATAATACTCTGTACTTCAGCAAAAGCACTGCATAGTAAACAAGATATTGATAAAAAAGATTCAAGTGATATACTCAAATATACATATGTACATGCAAAATGACTTATAAACAGAATTTCTGTTCAGTATGGGGAATCGAATTACAAATACATAATTTACCAAAAATTTTCTGATTAAAGATAAAGTTTATTTTCAATGTCATTTATTTCATTTGCTTATTTTGATAAAAATGATATTTCCTTTTCAGATTAAATAAAGAAATGGCTTCATTGTCATCCAGTATAGAAAAGGATTTTCTGACTTGCTCCATTTGTTTGGAAGTCTACAAGGACGCCAAAACTCTCCCCTGTCTGCATTCGTTTTGTGCAGATTGTATTGATAATTTCACAAAGGATAATGATCGTAAGGCAGGCCAACCTTGTCCGGAATGTAGAGAGACGTTTCATCTTCCTCTAGAAGGTGTTGATCAAATGAAAACCAACTTCTATTTGAAGAATCTTGTTGCATTTGTCTCATCGACCACAATAAAATGAAAAAATGTTCATTTTGTAGTTTGAACGGCGAAGACTTTGAGGCGACAGCAAAATGTTTAACTTGTGAAGATTTTCTTTGTCCCGAATGTGCGGATAACCGACATAGATCAACAACATTAACATTTCATCATCGAGTTGTTCCTCTTGCTGAGGTTTCAGCAGGAAAATATAACAATGAAATTCGTGCAAAACAACAAATTCCTTGTAAAAGACACGAACCAGAAGAATTACGATTCTTTTGTGAAAATTGTGATATCCCTGTATGTCGAGATTGCATTGTTCTTGGTCACCATAATCACAAGTGCTTGGCTCCATCAGATGCAAGAAAGCACTTGGAAGAGAACCTTGACTCTCTAATGACCTCTTTGAGAAGAAAACTAACAGACAATGATATTGCGACGAAGATCATTGTTTCTGAATTAAATAAAGTGGAAATAGGTAAACAGCATTTTAAAGAGACACTTTCTGTGTTTTTATTGAAACAATTATATCTTATGCATAGAGTTTTATACCATCTTATTAGTCCACTTTAATAAAAAATAAAAACCCATAGAACTTTTTTGATTTGCCCTTAACAAACAAGAAAATAAGTTTTAAGGTGGTATCGGACACTTTGATATACATGTATCAATATGGATTCAAGTACATTAGTTTAATATAAAATCATCTTTTACAAATTTCAAATTGTTCAGTATTTGGTCATTAAATGAATTTAAAAAAAAATAGTATGAAAGTAAATAATGTAAAAGGCACAAGCGGGTACCGAACGCACAATTTGAAGATCAGTAGCTGCATGCCTCTTAAACCTATTGTATTACGTAATTATACCCGCACTTTCTAAAGAAAGTTCGGGTATATTGTTGTTACCCTGTTCCGTCTGTCCGTCCGTCCGTCTGTCACGTTTTACTTTCTCAAACTGCTCTTACATCTTATAAACCAGTAAACTGAACTCTTGGAGTATGATTTGGGGTGTCATGTTGTTTTGTAAACAGGTTTCAAAAATTCTCTGGTAGTCCTGGGGGTCAAATAATTGGTAAAAAATGACGTTTTTTGACAAAAATCCTTCTTCCTCAAACTCCTTTTACATTTTCACCAGTAGACAAATCATCTCTTGGAATATGTTTTGGGGTGTCCTATAGATGCGCAATAAGGTTTCGGAAATTTCAATTTTGTCCTGGGGGTCATTAAATGGCTGAAAAATGACGTTTTTTTTTGTTTTTTTTACAAAAAGTCTGGTTTCAAAAAACGTCAATTTCTTTTTGCAGTAGCCTAATGATCTTATAGGATATGCTTCGGGGTGTCATGTTGACGTGTAATCATGTTTCAGAATTTTTGTTTTTATCACGGGGGTCTGTGGGCATAAAAAAATGATGTTTTTTTGCAAAAAAAATATGGTTCCCAGAACTCCTCTTACAATTTATGCAGTAGCTATGTCATCTCTTGAGATATGATAGGAACTGTCCTATAGATGTGCAATAAGGTTTTAAAAATTTAAATTTCATCCAGGGAGTCAAACAGTAGCTGAAAATTGACGTTTATCACTCCTAAAAAAACCTACTTTCCAGAACTCCTCTCATGATTTAATGAATAGCCACATCATATCTTGGGGTATGATAGGGGCTGTCATATAGTCATGCAATAAGGTTTAAAAAATTTAAATTTCATCCAGGGAGTCAAATAGTAGCTGAAAATTGACGTTAATCACTCCTAAAAAAAACCTACTTCCCAGAACTCCTCTCATGATTTAATGAATAGCCACATCATTTATAGGGATATAATAGGGGCTGAGCTATAGATATGCAATAAGGTTTTAGAAATATAAATTTGATTCTGAGGGTCCATGCTATCTGCAAAATGATGTTCCATCCCATAAAAAACCTAATTCCTGGACCTCCTCTTATCTCTTGTGATTGAAATAACGTACCGTAAGATGCATAAGGAGGAAGAATATATATGCTTTAGGGGTGGGAATCACAAGCATTTTTTTCAAGTTATTTGATCATTTTTGATTTTGGGAGGGTGGGGTGGGGTTAGGGTGACCCCCAGATGCCATGACCTACTAATACCACAAAAAGATTTGCCTTGACATGGTCATGGTTCAAGAAGCAAAAATATATATGGATTAGGAGCGGGGATTTCGATGATTTTGAGGATATTTTAAGAATATTCGACTATTCATGTTTTCGGGGGGCAGGTGGGTGGGGGAGATTCTGAGTCTCTTCTCACATTTTTACAGTAGCAGAATCATTTCTTGATTGGTTTTTTCCTGTATGATGTCAGATGTACATGAAGAGATTTTGGGAATTGCATTTTAATCTTAAAGATAAACAAAATGTTATATATAATTGTGGAATTATAAAGTCAGTCAACAAAAACCTTGCTGTAAAAAACAAAGCACTGGGGTCATCATTGGGCTAGGGCTAGGAATTACACTACATATGAATAAGATAGATTACTTGATTAGTTCTAACTCTGGAAAGTCACTGGGCATCTCAAAGGGGGTATAACCTATATAGATGTACCAATTAATGTGCAATGACACAAGGAGCAAGAATGAATATGGTTTAGGGGTGGGGATCTCAACAATTATTAAAATGTATTATCATTCCCTATTTCAGAGGAGGGGGGTGGTGGTGGTTTAAAAGCAACTCTTTGGGGGGGGGGGGGTAGGGGGAATGACCCAAGGGGCAAGGGCCAATTTGTCTTACATATATCTTGACATGATCAGCGGAATTGGACAGAATGATAACTATAGGGCATCTGCAGAGTGGAGCCCTAAATAAGTTGTTAATAGTTACAAAATCAATCTTCAAAAAATATTGATACTATGTTATACATGTATTTAGAAATGTCTATATTTTCATAATGATTAACAAATTAATCAATCAAAATGAGTTATAAATAACCGATTGGCAATTCTGCAATTGATTGGCATCCCTAGTATAATATCTCATGTATTTTTCTTTATATATAATTATACATGTGTATTTGTTAACAGTCAGGATTAAAATGCACAAATTTTCATGAGTCATAAATCTTGACATGCCACATATCTCTTGACAAAAAAGAATAATCAAAATAAAAGAAAATTACAGTCATTAACTCTTTTTCTATTACCGGTGTATGATGATGGGGAAGGGGGTTTAATGGGGGGGGGGGGGAAGCTGCAGCATGCCTTCATTCTCACTAGAAATGTATACCTAATCCACACATCCTGGGGATGGGGAACGGTTAAGGCCCCTTCCCCTTCCTCCCTATTATAACTCATATAAACATGATATTTAATATCCAAATTTAATACAAAATGTTACAGTATGCTGGCAAAGGGAGATCACATTTTAGAAAGTGAAAGTAAAATTTAACTGTACGTTTTGTATACCGGTGTCTCATAATATTGCGCTACTACATGTATATACTTACCTATATTGGTCAACATCATAATGATAATCCAATTAGAGCACAATATGAATTCCTTTAGCTGATCACCACAAAAGAAACATTTATTCATGATAATTAATCCTATTCTGCATATCGAAAATACAGATGCATGTACACCACGTGAAACCCATCTAACCAAAGAGCTGGGTAAAACTAGTACCTGCTAATGCAACCTGTCGACCTGTGTTGTATACGTAACTTTGGACAAAGATCATTTACTTGTAACATATTGCATGTATTTTCACAACTTTATTCTTTAAAATCCCTTGCACAATTTTATTAGGTAATTAATCATGTAAAGCACAATTTTCAGCTTTAAGGTGGTATGGGACACCTACATATTGTGATGTACTCCTTATTGAACGAAAAAAATAAAGTATAAAATATGATATTTTCCCCCAAAATAATGTTACCTAGCAGCATAGTGCAATGGGTTAGAGCGTTAACAATGTATCTGTAAGTAGAGAGTTTGAATCCTGCTAGGGCTTATCTTATTTTTACCTCAAGTTTCCAAAAAAATTTAAAACTTATTTTTTTGCCCAAATATTCATTGTAAATTTTTTAAATTCTAAAACAGTGAAAGTTATTTTAGCATATAACTACATATAATAAATATAAAATAACGCACTTTTATCCACATAAATATCGACATGTGTCTGATACCACTTTTTAAAATCGTTAAAGCAGTCCTGCAATGAAAATCATTGCGCAATAAGACATATATTCTGATTTTTATTTACCAGGTATCCATGGGTAGGGGGTAGGGGGGTAGGGGGGGGGGTTCGGTTCAGAGTAATAATTGTGTTTGTGGGGGGGGGGGATTGTAGCCCGAGGTTTAGTTTTGGTAATTTTACTACATTAATGAATTTTTTTTTGGGTGGGGGGGGGGTCTGGACTTCTCACCCCACCCTTTCTCTAAATCCACGCACACGATGATGTTGGCACACAAAAGCATAAATAAAGCAGGCAACAGCCGGGGGGGGGGGGGGGGCATGGGCATGGGCATGATTTAATTTTGTTTGTAATAATTATATAGACCATACTTTCTATGACATGAAATGTTTAGATTTTTTATTAATTTAAAATTCATATGCAAACAGTTCAAACCCAAATTGTACATAAAAAGTAATATATTTATTATGGGATGTGATCTCAACATTTATGAAAATCATAATTTTTAAAAAGTACCGAAATTGCATGTGGCCTTCTTTTTTACTAAAACCGGTACAAGAGAATGTTATTTAGAGGCAAACACTTGGTGCGGGTATTACAGTCTAATGACAGCATCTAGTTTTAAATGCAGAATGGCAGTCCATCTGATCCCTGGGATATCCAAGATCAGTGAGGAAATATTGCTGGGTAAAAGCACATCAGACATTAATTTCACCAACTCTTACCACTTCGTCTGGGGCCATATCCTTCATACAGAAATATTTTAGCACAATCACCCTGATATTTTGTGAAAATCCATATTAGACTCGATTAAAACATTACTTTATATCAATATCTTATTATATACCAAGATTCTTTAAAAAAAATTAAGGTTATTTCAAAAACATTTAAATTGCCAAAGTACATTATGAAACCGAATAGAGTTATGACTGCTATTATTAAAATTCACCGAGTATCTGGGGTCATGCAGGAAACCTCATAAGTCTTATTTCTTTCTAGCTGAATTTCATCAGAAACTCGCAGTATATGTAAATTTCGCATTCGCTCTTTATGTCAAGCATTAGAGTGAGAGCTACACGTTGAACCATTTTTATTAGCAGGCACATGGCAAGACTGGATACGTATCTGATTATTTTTTCATATTTCTGCATTAAGCTAAATACCGCTCGTTAATAGGAACTGTCCGCCTTATTTCTCTTTCATCGCCGGTATCGCTACAACATCCTATATAAGCCCCAGACCTCTAAACAGTTCAATGTATTTCGCTGTAGAGGTCCCACCTGCGTGGACGTACATTTTGCCTTGCCGTGTTACATGGTTGCGATGACATTATCAAATTTTATGCACTTTTTTAAAGGCAGGAGAAGACTAACTTCAATTAAACAGGTCAATGCATTATTTACAAACAGAATATGCGCATAAAATAAGAAATAAGTGCATAAAATCCAAAGACCACAAAAGGAATACTACAGGTCGGCCACGAGTTTCAGGTGTGCAATCTGGTGTAACGAGATCGAAGGGTTTATATACCTGTGTGACGGTGCCTATTTACAAACGGTGTTCAGCTTTAACTGTTAAATATAACAAAGGATATTTCAGATGTTTTTCATAAATTTAAATGTATATTGTTTCAAATTATTTGCTGAAAGTCTACTGTTTTCAGGATGAAAAAAGATACGTTGAAATTGGAATCTCTCATATCTGTTGAATCAAAACTATTTATTTGATTTAGCTGATAAATTTATGAATAAAATGTGATTTTAACATAAAGTTTTCCCAACCTTTGTGACGTACTTTGGTCAATACACAAAACATAATCATTATCTGAATACCCATACAAAAATACTATATTGAAAGTTATGGTATGTGCATTAATGAAACATTTCTGATCAAATTCTTTAGAACGGTTTACTCAACTTAATTGAAATTATGCGACCACCACTACAGTTTTGATTTTGGGCGCCAACATTCTATCTGAGTTTTGAATACCTCCAATCACAATACATGTTTCGACAATTACCTCTATACGATCAATAGTTAGACTGATTAGATGAACAGTAATGCATTTGATCACCCAAGATTATTGCAGGGTATTCTAGGGTATGGTAAACAGAAAGGTTATAACAGAATTAATTCTAGATGTGTCAGTACGTTCCTAGTTTGTATCAATCAAAACGCACTGTTCTCTTTTATTTCATATTATTAATACAGATGGTTTACATTGTTTGAAGACGAAGTGTGTGTTTTATGGTATTCAACTTCGTTAAGATAAAATCTAGCTGATTTTAAAAGGAATAATTAGTGGTGATATTTTATTGAAATATTTGACAAGTACTCTATGGTTAAGGTATCCGATCCATATTAGGACCTAAATTTTTCAAAAATATTATTAACTAAGCAGTAATTAATTAATGAAGATTGCATTAAGGTCTATGGGTAGAAGCACATTTTTTAAAATAAAAAATTAAATACTAACAATATCAATAAATGCTTTGGTGTGAAGATGAATTTAATCATTAGAAATACAAAAACTATAGAAAATAAATTTAATACCGTATATATTTTTTTAGAATTGATTTTATACATTAAAATCAAAGTGGAGCAACTCTTCAAGAACAGGAAAAGTTCATTTATTAGGACACACTCCACTCCTTCATACTGATACTTAAACGCCCCACTGGTTATCATATTTTGTCTTGAATGTGCGGTATAGTTCTTAACAAAAAAATTAATTGCAGTAAAGTCGTTTTTTTAAGAAGTGCAAAATTACAGCTAACAATGTCTAGGTTTTCATATGCATTCATTCTCAATTATCATGTATTTTCTTATCAAATATCTCGAAAATATTCGTGTTTCTTTACTGGCTAGATATGGACAGGCATACTTGGTTTACTGAAGAATTGTGAATAGCTAATTATATGCTTTTAAATGTCCGTTGAACATTTACAGACGGCAATACTAGATGTTGCAACATTTACTAAATCAAACAAGATCAAACTAGATTAATCCTTGACACTATTAAGGAACGAATAGCGACGCTTCATTTCACGTTTAACAAATTGTTTTGTTCGAATTGTAGGGTTAAAAAGCACTGAACACCGGCCAATGTGCTCTGCTATTCTTGTACATTATTCTTGGCTGTTATTCTTGTACATGGAGAGCACTGAAAATAGGTAAAATATAATGTAGAATGACATTAAGGATATTCTCTTAAATCAAGCTTAATAATGTTAATATTGATTTAAATTGTTTCGTTGATTAAAAAAATTGACTTTACTCATGTATTTAACAATGCTAGTAATCAAATATCTTAATTAATTGTTATGTTTTTTTCGGGGTTTCTGGATAGTCGTGACCATTTTAAACATTTTAAAACTACATTAATCTTCTTGAGACGACCCAGGTTCTCTTTATACATATATAGGAAACTATTCAAAATTTAAAGGAAAATATTATGATTTTTCTCTACTAAATAACAGTTTGTGCTGAAAGAGCATATTCAAACTTTAGATTTGATGAGTTTTGTTTCACCAACCAGACTCATTTAGTTAATAACATTTTAAATAATTAATCATAAAATTGGTTTTTGATAATAATATTCTTGCAGAAACATGGATTCCATGGCCAGAAGTTTAAAAGAAGATTATTTGACATGCGTGATATGCTTCGAACTATTTACAGAACCAAAAAGTTTGCCATGTCTTCACACATTTTGTGAAGGCTGCTTGAGAGACTTATTAGATAAGTCGTCTAACAAATTAGTATTGAGTTGTCCAACATGCCGGGAAACGGTCCCATTACCGCCTGAATCGGTGTCTTCTTTGAAAACAAACTTTATCTTTAAGGACATTATCGTCAAATTAGGTTGCTCTAAAACATCTCGGCCTACACGATTGTGCTCCTTCTGCATCATTCATTCCAAAGAGGTGGAAGCAACTCACAAATGTATAACGTGCCTAGATTTGCTATGTTCTTTCTGTGTGCGACATAGACATCTCTTCACTAGACAGACTGCGTATCATACAGTTATTAATCTTAACGATTATTTAACGGGAAAGTACACGAAAGAAAAGAACCATGAAATACTATGCGAAAAACACCACGAAAAAATGCGTTTCTTTTGCCCGCAATGTTTTGTTCCAATCTGTTGTGAATGTGCTCTAATGGAGCATAGATATCATGAATATGTGGCATTTGCACAGGCAAAAAACATTATTAAAGAAGAGATGGAGATAGGTTTAAACGCATCAAAAGCAAAACAAGAAAAACTAAAGCTGGCACAACTCTCTCTTAATTCAAAATCAGAAGAAATCTCATCGAATGAAACTTCTCTGCTTGCAATTGTTGATTCCACATTCAGAGAAATTCAGTCAAGAATAAACAAACATCGTCAAAGTATTGATGAAACAATCAAGAGAAAGTCCTGTCAAGAGAAGGAAAAAATCAAGGTCCACATGAATGAAAATTTGAATATCCAATTACAGTTAGAAGAATCAGTCTCGTTCTGTGAAAACATTTTATCAAACAGAAGTGATATGGAAGTAGTTTTCTTCCTCGAAGATATGAAATCATCATTAATGAAATGCCCAAATCAAGATGAACAAGAGTACCAGGTAGTCCTTCAAACTTTGGAAATCAATGTCGAAAGAGAACTTCACAAAATCTTTAATATGAAGGAAGTTGTCGTTGAACCCAATGCAACAATATCAGCCACGGTGAACTCCGATACGTCTTTTACTGATGACAAGCAACAAAAAATTGAGTCCACAGACCCAGAGTATTCAAAAAACATCGAAGATAGCACATTGGAAAGAGAATTCTTAAACGAGCCACAGACAAATGTATCAGGTCCGACAGCTATCTCTCCAAAATGTTTGAAAACATATGACTTGTCGGGAATTTCATGCGAAAAGCCTAGAAGCTATTCCTCTGTTACTTGGATTAGTAAATCTGCATTTGCTCTCGTAGACGAACAAAACCAGACTGCAGTCGTCGTCAACGATGCACGTGGAAAAACCAAAGTATGTTCCCATACGGTTCAGGAAATTGTGACTATTGCTTCTTTCAACGACTATCTTGCATGTAAAACACAGTCAGGAGATATCTTTATTTATTCTTATCCGGACTGGAAGTTGGAAAGAACTTTTAAGGGAGCTTACGCCCTATCATCGCGCTCTTCTGAGTTGATTTGGGTTACAAGAGAAAAGATAATGATTTTTGCAAAATACTCTATTGAGGAAAAGGATATCAAAGATGAAGAGGGAAAATCCTTTAAGTTCAGACGGCCTTTCCATTTTTGCTGTCTTCCTAATAAGTCCTTTGCGCTTACAGATAGGTTTTCTGAGAGTCTGTATATGCTAGATCAAAGAGGACACATCTCAGCAAGACTTACGCTACTTGGGCAGTTAGGTGCACTTTCATGTGACAAAGATAATCGCATTTACATGACCTGCTATGAATCGAATTCTGTCAGCATCCTAGACACAAACGGAACATGTCTGAATACAATATCTCTGTGTTGCATTCTGAATAGACCTAAAACAATTTCTGTTTGCAAAGAGGAAGCAATGTTGGTTGCTAATAGAGATGATGTCGTTCTCATTTCACTTAAAGAATTTACTATGTAACGCTGTAATTAGACTAAAAGCAGAATGTAGCAAATATGCTGCAAAAATATTTAGTTCATTGACATGTGGTGATAACGAACAGTGTTCTTATTCAAAAGTCCAAAGGAAAATTACAAAACAGGAGCAGAGCAAACACGGACCTCTTAAAAAAAATAGAGGTAAGATCAGGTGCCATGGAGAAGTAAGCATCATCTGCTGACCGGTCACACCCGCCGTGTGTTCTTTGTCGTAATCGGGGAAAAAAACCCGGAAAAGTCCGTAGACAATTAGATGATTAATTATGGTCTAACAATTAGTATAAAAAACGTCAGTCAGCATGCGACCCAGTGGAAGATTGTATTTGCTGACAAGGTATTATATATGATACTAATATATAGAAAAAAGAAAAGATAAAAACTGGAAAATAAACTAAGAGGCATTATACTTTCAATAACAGAATTCAATAAAACGCGTATTTGTAAATAAAATATGTAAATAACTGAATACGTCTAAGATCTTTAAGATGAAATTAAAAGCATCATAGTAGGAAGCATTAAGTTCAATCAAATTCATATAAACAAGATTTATTGATTTGATAATTTGTGTATGTAAGTAATTTGTATAATGATGGAGAGATAACAAAGAAACATCTCTGAATTAAGCTTGCCCAAAAGGAATTTCTGGAATGACGAGGACTAAATATATAATTAGGTCATTTTATATAATATATAATTAGGTCATTAGGTGTGATAAATTTCAAATATATTTAAAGGCTTATCACACAAACTTGTAACAGAATCAACAATACTATATTTAATATCAAGTAGGTATGTCGAAGGAAGTTAGCAAAATATTGTAAACTTAGTTTTATAATGTAACAATTGATTCCAAAACTCAAACATATCTATTAGAAATATGACACCGTCTCATATTTCAACGAAAAAGAAAAGTTCTTTTTTATCTTGCTAAATTTTCATTCATTTCTAATGGTTAACTAAACTTTAAACTTAACGTTTTCAAATTACAAGCGAGAATAATCCTGTAAAATTCATCTTTTTAAAATTTTTATCAGAAATCAGTTTTTAATGAAATCTTAAACCTTATTTTTTCGAGCTTTTGGTAACCTAATACATGTATATAGAATATATTGATTTATTTTATCATGTTGAACAACTTGTTTTATGTGATTACTTTGTTTGATTGTTTGCAACAAGTCTGAGGTTTTGTTACTTGATTCAATTTTTTTCTTTATAATGTTCTAATACTTTTGTTTTTGTCTAAAACAAAACAAAATTGTGTTGCTTTTGATTGTCGTGGATGCTCCGAATGAATAAACACGTAAAATTGACATTTGCAACCATTTCTTTTATTCCTTTCTTTTAAATTTGATGTCAGGAATTGTCAAAATACTGGTATTTTATTGAAGTATAATTTGTAGTGATATTGAAAGTTGTGTGATTAGTCTAAGTATTAAACTCCGTAGATAGAATCACAAGCACTTCTTTTTGGTATAACAATAATTTTAAAAAGACAGATAGCATGCTTTACCTGACTTAACTACCATGCACTGCAGTTTTAGTGATTTGTCTTTTTCGTTTGATTTAGCCAGGAATGCTTTAATGTTTAGGTTGCATTTGTAATTTACTTTGTTAATGAAATCTGGGTATTCATTTAAAAAATGACTTTACGATAGAAATAAACAACAATGGACATTCCAAGAATTTATAACCAGTGAATTTTTTTTAGATACCGTGTAAAGATTACACTGCCCTTTTTAAAAAGGTTTTATTCAAGTGTGTACTTGTAATATTTTTTAAAGGGAACATCTCGTACATGATATGAATTTCGACGACTGCATAAAGTATATCTTTTTGGTAAAATTAAACGATCGCTTATTTTTACCCACGTGTATTGTAAAGATACAACAAATGTGCACTCAACGCTTAACGGGTAAATAATTACTTTAAATGAACGTAAATCGCAATTTAAGCCTATGGAAATTAGAAAGAGACCAACAAGAAAGCAAACAAATGCATAACATTTGATAGTATTGTATTTTTAAAAAGCTTATTTGTATTTTAAGGTTAGCATTGTTGCTGACTGACAAGTAAGCGAAATGGCCTATTGGCCTTTGTTATACCGGTGGTTATGAATTTTAGTGTACCTTGCCTTTTATGTATAAAATTAAAGAACAAATAATTATAACGAAAGATTCCTATATAAATTTATGACATGAACCATCAATACAATTTAAATATAACAAATGATATACCTTAGCCTAATCGATTTGGCTAACATTAAGATGGTCGCCGCCAGTGAATTAATTCCATGTACAATCCATCAGAGTGGGAACATATATTTAAGTAGATTAATATACTATGGCGAATCCTTTGTGCAAAAATTGAATGCATAAAACTTCTTTTGATAACTCGAGTGTATGGGTATAAAATAAGTGTCGAGTGATATTTTATTCCCCACTTACACCTTACCGGATAACCGTTACGAACGTTTAAAGCATAAAACAAACGCAACAATACCCAATCCTTTGGTTGTCTGTTGACGAGTATCAACTCTGCCGCAGCTGGACGTTCCTATGATCTGAGTATTGAAGCGAATGATACGGATAACAATTGAAAGATTACCGTAAATTTTCAATACAAACCAAACATTCAACTAGCAGACCTCGCAGGTTGAGTTTAATAAACATCTAAAAATGAATATGATAATTACGCTTCAGATACTGAAAAACAGTTCTAGAACGAAAGACTATCGACCTGGAAGCTGCCACGTCAAAGCCTGTCAGGTTAACCCTTTTCATGATTGGTAGTTATCAGTTAGAGACTCGGGACAGCAGATTAGTAAAGTACAGGAAATAACCCGTATGAGTTCTGCACAAAACGAATATGCATGCAAACACATAGCTAACGTACTTTTATTGGACACTTTAGTCTTAACTATGCAAACGGAGAGGAATTGGTTGAAAATACTACCGTCTGTTGGTCGGACGATAGCGTTATCCTGTGGGGTGTGAATAAGCCTTTATTAATCAATAATAAAAATCAGGAAAAAAAGATAATGTACACAAATGTTCAATGTTTCATTTTAAAGTACACAGCTGACGGATATCAAATCACCATATTTTCAAGCGTTACTCAATAAACTAGTCACAGTCGGAAAATTCAACAGATGCGCCTAGAGTGTTTAGTATTTGTCTGATAACGAAAGAAAATTGAGTGCTTAACAATGGGCACTACATAAACGCTCGACAACCCTCGCGTTCTCTCCCTAAGCCTTCCGTACAGGAAAAATATGCGAAGAATATTGCAAAATAGGTAATGTATTGTTTTTTAGCATCTAAACAGATTTTGCAACGCTTATATAACGTTTGTTCATCATGGGTTGTCCATATGTTCGTCAACATATCAATGAGCATGAAAAACATTTTTCGAACAAATGTAAAAAAAAAAATATTCAGAATAAGAAAACCAAAATATTTTAAACATATTTGATCTGAGATATTTTCAACTATTTTAATTTTTACAATAAATGTATAGTTTCTCTCATAAGTTAAGGTTTAATATGTTCCAGGTATATTTAACGTATGTTTTATCTATGGAATTGAAATATATGTTAAATATTTAGGAACATAGCAATTTTACTCAGTTCATCATTCTTAATTTTCTGATTCTTAGACAATAATAAAATTTTATCATATTATTATTATGTAGTTATATGTCTGGCGCAAAATGTGTATGAGCCTTTTTAATATGGATTGAAAATTCAATGTGTATTCAAAAAATGTTTTAAAGTGAGTTTATTATTCATGCCTTTCTTTTTGCATTTAAAGCTTACTTAAACCGCTTCCTGATAATAAGCTTTATATTCAACTATACGAGATTTGTACTATAATAACAATTTTTCAAAATCATGATGCTAAACACAGTTATGCTTATGTTATTTAAAATAATCAATTCAGGTTATCTATTACTATTCTTGCAGTTAAAATGGATACAATTGCCAAAACTTTAAAAGAAGATTATTTAACGTGCGTGATATGCTACGAGCTATTCATAGAACCCAAAAGCTTGCCATGTCTTCACACATTTTGTGAAGGCTGTCTTGACATCTTATTGGAAAAATCATCTAAGAGAATAGAATTAACCTGTCCAACATGCCGAGAATCGTTTCCATTACCATCTAAATCGGTATCTTCATTGAAAACAAACTTTATCTTCAAGGACATAATCACAAGATTGTCTCCCTCTAGAAAACCGTCGTCTACACGATTGTGCTCCTTCTGTATTCTGCATTCTAAAGAGGTCGAAGCTACTCACAAATGCGTAACATGCTTAGATTTATTATGCTCCTTCTGTGTGAGACACAGGCATCTCTTCACTAGACAGACTGCATACCATAAGGTTGTCAGTCTGAAGGATTATTTGTCAGGAAACTACAAGAAAGAGAAAGACAATGAAATACTATGCGAACGACATCACGAAAAAATACGATTTTTTTGTCCCCAATGTTTAGTTCCAATCTGTAGTGAATGTGCTTTGATGGAGCACAGATATCATGAATATGTGCTATTTGCAGAGGCAAGAAATATCATCATAGAGGAGATGGATAAAGTTTTTAAGATATCAAAAGCACAAGAAGAAAAACTAAAACAGACACAAGAAGCCTTATGTTCAAAATCGGAAGAAGTATCATCAAATGAAACTTCCCTAATGGCTGCCGTTGACTCTACATTTAAGGAAATTAAGTCGCAGTTGGACAGACATCGTCAAAGTATTCAAGATCAGATTAAGAAAAAGTCAAGTGTCGAAATGGATAAGATTAAAGCTTGTATGAAAGGAAATGTAAGTATTCAGGAAGGTTTACAGGAATCGGTCTCCTTCTGTAAAAATATTCTGTCTAACACAAGCAATTTGGAAATTGTTTTCTTTCTTGATGATATGAAATCATCATTATTAAAATTTTTAAATCAAGATAAAAATGAATGCAATGTTATCCTCCCACGACTTGAAATTAATGTTGGAAAGGAACTTCACAAGATATTTAATCTCAAACAAAATGCCTTTGAAAAAAAAGATACAGCTATAGTGAGCGCTAATTTGTCTACAAAAAATGACAAGGACACAATTACTGTGTCACCAACAGAGCCTTGCGCTGAAAGAAGCATCAAAGAAACACAGGAAAGCCAATGCATAAAAAAGCCGATAGCAACTACACATTGTTTAACAAATGTGGTCCCAAGGTGTCTGAAAACATATGACTTATCAGGAATATCAAGCACAAAGCAGACAGCTTTCTCTTCTCTTACGTGGATTGGCAAAACTTCATTTGCACTCGCAGACGAGCAAAACCAGACTGCAATCATAGTCAATACTGTGCGTGGAAAAACTAAAGTCCGCGCCCATTCGATTAAAGAAATAGTTGCTATTGCTTTTTTCAATGACTATCTTGCATGTAAAACACAGTCAGGAGACATCGTAATATATTCTTATCCGGAATGGAATTTGGAAAGAACTTTTAAGGGAGCTTATGCCATTTCATCACACTCTTCTGAATTGATTTGGGTTACGAAAGAAAAGATTATGATTTTCGCAAATAACTCTCTTGATGAAAAGATAATCAAAGATGAAAAAGGAAAGTCCTTTAAATTTCAAAGACCTTTCCATTTTTGTTGTCTTCCTAATAAGTCCTTTGCGCTCACAGATAAGTTTTCTGAGAGTCTGTATATACTAGATCAAAGGGGACATATCACGGTAAGACTCAAGCTACCTGGCCAGTTAGGTGCACTTTCATGCGACAAAGATAATCGTATTTACATGACCTGCTACGAATTGAATTCTGTCAGCGTTTTTGACATTAATGGATCATGTTTGAGGACCGTTTCTCTGCGTTGCATTTTGGATAGACCTAGAACTATCTCTGTTCAAAATGAAGAGGCAATGTTGATCGCAAATAAGTATGGTGTCGTGCTGCTGTCACTTAAAGAATTTACTATGTAACGCTGTAATTAGATTAAAAGCAGAATGTAGCAAATATGCTGAAAAACTCTCAGTGTACTCTGTAAAAGAGGCTAAACATCGCAAATATGCAGAGACAAAATCCAATGGATATCAAAGTTAGATTTAACACAAATCATAACCAAACAATATATTTAAATTAGTTAGTAAACCTATGTCAACTATATACAGATCGTTTAAAATCATGAATTACTAAGAAGAAAGCAACGTTTTTACATATAATCATTATAGTTTTGTAAATTGATATTTCCTTACTTATGTAGCAATATACCTTCATCACCTGCATATGGTGTTTTTGTCTCTCAGTTAATTCGATACGCAAGGGCATGCTCTTCATACGAACAGTTTCTAAGGCGAGGCAAGCTACTGACAAACAAGTTGATAAAATAGGACTATCAACAGTCTCGTTTAAAGTCATCTTTTCGTAAGTTCTATGGTCGATACAACCACCTTGTCAGCAAATACAATCTTCCACTGGGTCGCATGCTGACTAACGTTCTTCATACTAATTGTTAGACCAGAATTAATCACCTAATTGTCTACGGATTTTTCCGTTTTTTCCCGATTACGAGAAAGAGCACACGGCGGGTGTGACCGGTCGGCAGAGGATGCTCACTCCTCCATGGCACCTGATCCTACCTCTTTTATTTGAGGTCCGTGTTGCTCTGCTCCTGTTTTGTAATTTTCCTTCGGACTTTTGAATTTGAACACTGTTCGTTATCACCACATGTCATATTGAAGAACATGCTTTTTACTCAACTGTTTTCCATTTTAATTGTGAAAGGAACAGGTAAAACTCTTGTACCAAATTATAAAAGATGATTTGATTTGTATACACTGTACTTATTTTCCCGTGTTAAGTTCAATTTTCTTGATTATTTTGCATTTTTGAAATGCCATGATTGTTGAAAGATATGTGCATTGTTTTTGTTATCAATTTTCAGTCAACAACAACAAATATATAATTAACACGAATGTGATATGGATGCTTTTAGATTTATCGAACAGATTCTTATGTGTATTTATTTAAATTAAAATTTAAATCATGTTATGAATCAAATGCTAGTTTTCTTAATTTTCAATGCCACAGAAGATTTATATCTATTCAGTTGCAAAAACCATGCAGTGGCGCATTATATGTTACCTAAATACTAGCTAGGTCATAACAGAATCCTTTTTTTGTCCAGACAATTCATAACACATAATACTCTGTACTTCAGCAAAAGCACTGCATAGTAAACAAGATATTGATAAAAAAGATTCAAGTGATATACTCAAATATACATATGTACATGCAAAATGACTTATAAACAGAATTTCTGTTCAGTATGGGGAATCGAATTACAAATACATAATTTACCAAAAATTTTCTGATTAAAGATAAAGTTTATTTTCAATGTCATTTATTTCATTTGCTTATTTTGATAAAAATGATATTTCCTTTTCAGATTAAATAAAGAAATGGCTTCATTGTCATCCAGTATAGAAAAGGATTTTCTGACTTGCTCCATTTGTTTGGAAGTCTACAAGGACGCCAAAACTCTCCCCTGTCTGCATTCGTTTTGTGCAGATTGTATTGATAATTTCACAAAGGATAATGATCGTAAGGCAGGCCAACCTTGTCCGGAATGTAGAGAGACGTTTCATCTTCCTCTAGAAGGTGTTGATCAAATGAAAACCAACTTCTATTTGAAGAATCTTGTTGCATTTGTCTCATCGACCACAATAAAATGAAAAAATGTTCATTTTGTAGTTTGAACGGCGAAGACTTTGAGGCGACAGCAAAATGTTTAACTTGTGAAGATTTTCTTTGTCCCGAATGTGCGGATAACCGACATAGATCAACAACATTAACATTTCATCATCGAGTTGTTCCTCTTGCTGAGGTTTCAGCAGGAAAATATAACAATGAAATTCGTGCAAAACAACAAATTCCTTGTAAAAGACACGAACCAGAAGAATTACGATTCTTTTGTGAAAATTGTGATATCCCTGTATGTCGAGATTGCATTGTTCTTGGTCACCATAATCACAAGTGCTTGGCTCCATCAGATGCAAGAAAGCACTTGGAAGAGAACCTTGACTCTCTAATGACCTCTTTGAGAAGAAAACTAACAGACAATGATATTGCGACGAAGATCATTGTTTCTGAATTAAATAAAGTGGAAATAGGTAAACAGCATTTTAAAGAGACACTTTCTGTGTTTTTATTGAAACAATTATATCTTATGCATAGAGTTTTATACCATCTTATTAGTCCACTTTAATAAAAAATAAAAACCCATAGAACTTTTTTGATTTGCCCTTAACAAACAAGAAAATAAGTTTTAAGGTGGTATCGGACACTTTGATATACATGTATCAATATGGATTCAAGTACATTAGTTTAATATAAAATCATCTTTTACAAATTTCAAATTGTTCAGTATTTGGTCATTAAATGAATTTAAAAAAAAATAGTATGAAAGTAAATAATGTAAAAGGCACAAGCGGGTACCGAACGCACAATTTGAAGATCAGTAGCTGCATGCCTCTTAAACCTATTGTATTACGTAATTATACCCGCACTTTCTAAAGAAAGTTCGGGTATATTGTTGTTACCCTGTTCCGTCTGTCCGTCCGTCCGTCTGTCACGTTTTACTTTCTCAAACTGCTCTTACATCTTATAAACCAGTAAACTGAACTCTTGGAGTATGATTTGGGGTGTCATGTTGTTTTGTAAACAGGTTTCAAAAATTCTCTGGTAGTCCTGGGGGTCAAATAATTGGTAAAAAATGACGTTTTTTGACAAAAATCCTTCTTCCTCAAACTCCTTTTACATTTTCACCAGTAGACAAATCATCTCTTGGAATATGTTTTGGGGTGTCCTATAGATGCGCAATAAGGTTTCGGAAATTTCAATTTTGTCCTGGGGGTCATTAAATGGCTGAAAAATGACGTTTTTTTTTGTTTTTTTTACAAAAAGTCTGGTTTCAAAAAACGTCAATTTCTTTTTGCAGTAGCCTAATGATCTTATAGGATATGCTTCGGGGTGTCATGTTGACGTGTAATCATGTTTCAGAATTTTTGTTTTTATCACGGGGGTCTGTGGGCATAAAAAAATGATGTTTTTTTGCAAAAAAAATATGGTTCCCAGAACTCCTCTTACAATTTATGCAGTAGCTATGTCATCTCTTGAGATATGATAGGAACTGTCCTATAGATGTGCAATAAGGTTTTAAAAATTTAAATTTCATCCAGGGAGTCAAACAGTAGCTGAAAATTGACGTTTATCACTCCTAAAAAAACCTACTTTCCAGAACTCCTCTCATGATTTAATGAATAGCCACATCATATCTTGGGGTATGATAGGGGCTGTCATATAGTCATGCAATAAGGTTTAAAAAATTTAAATTTCATCCAGGGAGTCAAATAGTAGCTGAAAATTGACGTTAATCACTCCTAAAAAAACCTACTTCCCAGAACTCCTCTCATGATTTAATGAATAGCCACATCATTTATAGGGATATAATAGGGGCTGAGCTATAGATATGCAATAAGGTTTTAGAAATATAAATTTGATTCTGAGGGTCCATGCTATCTGCAAAATGATGTTCCATCCCATAAAAAACCTAATTCCTGGACCTCCTCTTATCTCTTGTGATTGAAATAACGTACCGTAAGATGCATAAGGAGGAAGAATATATATGCTTTAGGGGTGGGAATCACAAGCATTTTTTTCAAGTTATTTGATCATTTTTGATTTTGGGAGGGTGGGGTGGGGTTAGGGTGACCCCCAGATGCCATGACCTACTAATACCACAAAAAGATTTGCCTTGACATGGTCATGGTTCAAGAAGCAAAAATATATATGGGTTAGGAGCGGGGATTTCGATGATTTTGAGGATATTTTAAGAATATTCGACTATTCATGTTTTCGGGGGGCAGGTGGGTGGGGGAGATTCTGAGTCTCTTCTCACATTTTTACAGTAGCAGAATCATTTCTTGATTGGTTTTTTCCTGTATGATGTCAGATGTACATGAAGAGATTTTGGGAATTGCATTTTAATCTTAAAGATAAACAAAATGTTATATATAATTGTGGAATTATAAAGTCAGTCAACAAAAACCTTGCTGTAAAAAACAAAGCACTGGGGTCATCATTGGGCTAGGGCTAGGAATTACACTACATATGAATAAGATAGATTACTTGATTAGTTCTAACTCTGGAAAGTCACTGGGCATCTCAAAGGGGGTATAACCTATATAGATGTACCAATTAATGTGCAATGACACAAGGAGCAAGAATGAATATGGTTTAGGGGTGGGGATCTCAACAATTATTAAAATGTATTATCATTCCCTATTTCAGAGGAGGGGGGTGGTGGTGGTTTAAAAGCAACTCTTTGGGGGGGGGGGGGTAGGGGGAATGACCCAAGGGGCAAGGGCCAATTTGTCTTACATATATCTTGACATGATCAGCGGAATTGGACAGAATGATAACTATAGGGCATCTGCAGAGTGGAGCCCTAAATAAGTTGTGATACTATGTTATACATGTATTTAGAAATGTCTATATTTTCATAATGATTAACAAATTAATCAATCAAAATGAGTTATAAATAACCGATTGGCAATTCTGCAATTGATTGGCATCCCTAGTATAATATCTCATGTATTTTTCTTTATATATAATTATACATGTGTATTTGTTAACAGTCAGGATTAAAATGCACAAATTTTCATGAGTCATAAATCTTGACATGCCACATATCTCTTGACAAAAAAGAATAATCAAAATAAAAGAAAATTACAGTCATTAACTCTTTTTCTATTACCGGTGTATGATGATGGGGAAGGGGGTTTAATGGGGGGGGGGGGGGGGAAGCTGCAGCATGCCTTCATTCTCACTAGAAATGTATACCTAATCCACACATCCTGGGGATGGGGAACGGTTAAGGCCCCTTCCCCTTCCTCCCTATTATAACTCATATAAACATGATATTTAATATCCAAATTTAATACAAAATGTTACAGTATGCTGGCAAAGGGAGATCACATTTTAGAAAGTGAAAGTAAAATTTAACTGTACGTTTTGTATACCGGTGTCTCATAATATTGCGCTACTACATGTATATACTTACCTATATTGGTCAACATCATAATGATAATCCAATTAGAGCACAATATGAATTCCTTTAGCTGATCACCACAAAAGAAACATTTATTCATGATAATTAATCCTATTCTGCATATCGAAAATACAGATGCATGTACACCACGTGAAACCCATCTAACCAAAGAGCTGGGTAAAACTAGTACCTGCTAATGCAACCTGTCGACCTGTGTTGTATACGTAACTTTGGACAAAGATCATTTACTTGTAACATATTGCATGTATTTTCACAACTTTATTCTTTAAAATCCCTTGCACAATTTTATTAGGTAATTAATCATGTAAAGCACAATTTTCAGCTTTAAGGTGGTATGGGACACCTACATATTGTGATGTACTCCTTATTGAACGAAAAAAATAAAGTATAAAATATGATATTTTCCCCCAAAATAATGTTACCTAGCAGCATAGTGCAATGGGTTAGAGCGTTAACAATGTATCTGTAAGTAGAGAGTTTGAATCCTGCTAGGGCTTATCTTATTTTTACCTCAAGTTTCCAAAAAAATTTAAAACTTATTTTTTTGCCCAAATATTCATTGTAAATTTTTTAAATTCTAAAACAGTGAAAGTTATTTTAGCATATAACTACATATAATAAATATAAAATAACGCACTTTTATCCACATAAATATCGACATGTGTCTGATACCACTTTTTAAAATCGTTAAAGCAGTCCTGCAATGAAAATCATTGCGCAATAAGACATATATTCTGATTTTTATTTACCAGGTATCCATGGGTAGGGGGTAGGGGGGTAGGGGGGGGGTTCGGTTCAGAGTAATAATTGTGTTTGTGGGGGGGGGGGGGGGATTGTAGCCCGAGGTTTAGTTTTGGTAATTTTACTACATTAATGAATTTTTTTTTGGGTGGGGGGGGGGGGGGGTCTGGACTTCTCACCCCACCCTTTCTCTAAATCCACGCACACGATGATGTTGGCACACAAAAGCATAAATAAAGCAGGCAACAGCCGGGGGGGGGGGGGGGCATGGGCATGGGCATGATTTAATTTTGTTTGTAATAATTATATAGACCATACTTTCTATGACATGAAATGTTTAGATTTTTTATTAATTTAAAATTCATATGCAAACAGTTCAAACCCAAATTGTACATAAAAAGTAATATATTTATTATGGGATGTGATCTCAACATTTATGAAAATCATAATTTTTAAAAAGTACCGAAATTGCATGTGGCCTTCTTTTTGACTAAAACCGGTACAAGAGAATGTTATTTAGAGGCAAACACTTGGTGCGGGTATTACAGTCTAATGACAGCATCTAGTTTTAAATGCAGAATGGCAGTCCATCTGATCCCTGGGATATCCAAGATCAGTGAGGAAATATTGCTGGGTAAAAGCACATCAGACATTAATTTCACCAACTCTTACCACTTCGTCTGGGGCCATATCCTTCATACAGAAATATTTTAGCACAATCACCCTGATATTTTGTGAAAATCCATATTAGACTCGATTAAAACATTACTTTATATCAATATCTTATTATATACCAAGATTCTTTAAAAAAAATTAAGGTTATTTCAAAAACATTTAAATTGCCAAAGTACATTATGAAACCGAATAGAGTTATGACTGCTATTATTAAAATTCACCGAGTATCTGGGGTCATGCAGGAAACCTCATAAGTCTTATTTCTTTCTAGCTGAATTTCATCAGAAACTCGCAGTATATGTAAATTTCGCATTCGCTCTTTATGTCAAGCATTAGAGTGAGAGCTACACGTTGAACCATTTTTATTAGCAGGCACATGGCAAGACTGGATACGTATCTGATTATTTTTTCATATTTCTGCATTAAGCTAAATACCGCTCGTTAATAGGAACTGTCCGCCTTATTTCTCTTTCATCGCCGGTATCGCTACAACATCCTATATAAGCCCCAGACCTCTAAACAGTTCAATGTATTTCGCTGTAGAGGTCCCACCTGCGTGGACGTACATTTTGCCTTGCCGTGTTACATGGTTGCGATGACATTATCAAATTTTATGCACTTTTTTAAAGGCACGAGAAGACTAACTTCAATTAAACAGGTCAATGCATTATTTACAAACAGAATATGCGCATAAAATAAGAAATAAGTGCATAAAATCCAAAGACCACAAAAGGAATACTACAGGTCGGCCACGAGTTTCAGGTGTGCAATCTGGTGTAACGAGATCGAAGGGTTTATATACCTGTGTGACGGTGCCTATTTACAAACGGTGTTCAGCTTTAACTGTTAAATATAACAAAGGATATTTCAGATGTTTTTCATAAATTTAAATGTATATTGTTTCAAATTATTTGCTGAAAGTCTACTGTTTTCAGGATGAAAAAAGATACGTTGAAATTGGAATCTCTCATATCTGTTGAATCAAAACTATTTATTTGATTTAGCTGATAAATTTATGAATAAAATGTGATTTTAACATAAAGTTTTCCCAACCTTTGTGACGTACTTTGGTCAATACACAAAACATAATCATTATCTGAATACCCATACAAAAATACTATATTGAAAGTTATGGTATGTGCATTAATGAAACATTTCTGATCAAATTCTTTAGAACGGTTTACTCAACTTAATTGAAATTATGCGACCACCACTACAGTTTTGATTTTGGGCGCCAACATTCTATCTGAGTTTTGAATACCTCCAATCACAATACATGTTTCGACAATTACCTCTATACGATCAATAGTTAGACTGATTAGATGAACAGTAATGCATTTGATCACCCAAGATTATTGCAGGGTATTCTAGGGTATGGTAAACAGAAAGGTTATAACAGAATTAATTCTAGATGTGTCAGTACGTTCCTAGTTTGTATCAATCAAAACGCACTGTTCTCTTTTATTTCATATTATTAATACAGATGGTTTACATTGTTTGAAGACGAAGTGTGTGTTTTATGGTATTCAACTTCGTTAAGATAAAATCTAGCTGATTTTAAAAGGAATAATTAGTGGTGATATTTTATTGAAATATTTGACAAGTACTCTATGGTTAAGGTATCCGATCCATATTAGGACCTAAATTTTTCAAAAATATTATTAACTAAGCAGTAATTAATTAATGAAGATTGCATTAAGGTCTATGGGTAGAAGCACATTTTTTAAAATAAAAAATTAAATACTAACAATATCAATAAATGCTTTGGTGTGAAGATGAATTTAATCATTAGAAATACAAAAACTATAGAAAATAAATTTAATACCGTATATATTTTTTTAGAATTGATTTTATACATTAAAATCAAAGTGGAGCAACTCTTCAAGAACAGGAAAAGTTCATTTATTAGGACACACTCCACTCCTTCATACTGATACTTAAACGCCCCACTGGTTATCATATTTTGTCTTGAATGTGCGGTATAGTTCTTAACAAAAAAATTAATTGCAGTAAAGTCGTTTTTTTAAGAAGTGCAAAATTACAGCTAACAATGTCTAGGTTTTCATATGCATTCATTCTCAATTATCATGTATTTTCTTATCAAATATCTCGAAAATATTCGTGTTTCTTTACTGGCTAGATATGGACAGGCATACTTGGTTTACTGAAGAATTGTGAATAGCTAATTATATGCTTTTAAATGTCCGTTGAACATTTACAGACGGCAATACTAGATGTTGCAACATTTACTAAATCAAACAAGATCAAACTAGATTAATCCTTGACACTATTAAGGAACGAATAGCGACGCTTCATTTCACGTTTAACAAATTGTTTTGTTCGAATTGTAGGGTTAAAAAGCACTGAACACCGGCCAATGTGCTCTGCTATTCTTGTACATTATTCTTGGCTGTTATTCTTGTACATGGAGAGCACTGAAAATAGGTAAAATATAATGTAGAATGACATTAAGGATATTCTCTTAAATCAAGCTTAATAATGTTAATATTGATTTAAATTGTTTCGTTGATTAAAAAAATTGACTTTACTCATGTATTTAACAATGCTAGTAATCAAATATCTTAATTAATTGTTATGTTTTTTTCGGGGTTTCTGGATAGTCGTGACCATTTTAAACATTTTAAAACTACATTAATCTTCTTGAGACGACCCAGGTTCTCTTTATACATATATAGGAAACTATTCAAAATTTAAAGGAAAATATTATGATGTTTCTCTACTAAATAACAGTTTGTGCTGAAAGAGCATATTCAAACTTTAGATTTGATGAGTTTTGTTTCACCAACCAGACTCATTTAGTTAATAACATTTTAAATAATTAATCATAAAATTGGTTTTTGATAATAATATTCTTGCAGAAACATGGATTCCATGGCCAGAAGTTTAAAAGAAGATTATTTGACATGCGTGATATGCTTCGAACTATTTACAGAACCAAAAAGTTTGCCATGTCTTCACACATTTTGTGAAGGCTGCTTGAGAGACTTATTAGATAAGTCGTCTAACAAATTAGTATTGAGTTGTCCAACATGCCGGGAAACGGTCCCATTACCGCCTGAATCGGTGTCTTCTTTGAAAACAAACTTTATCTTTAAGGACATTATCGTCAAATTAGGTTGCTCTAAAACATCTCGGCCTACACGATTGTGCTCCTTCTGCATCATTCATTCCAAAGAGGTGGAAGCAACTCACAAATGTATAACGTGCCTAGATTTGCTATGTTCTTTCTGTGTGCGACATAGACATCTCTTCACTAGACAGACTGCGTATCATACAGTTATTAATCTTAACGATTATTTAACGGGAAAGTACACGAAAGAAAAGAACCATGAAATACTATGCGAAAAACACCACGAAAAAATGCGTTTCTTTTGCCCGCAATGTTTTGTTCCAATCTGTTGTGAATGTGCTCTAATGGAGCATAGATATCATGAATATGTGGCATTTGCACAGGCAAAAAACATTATTAAAGAAGAGATGGAGATAGGTTTAAACGCATCAAAAGCAAAACAAGAAAAACTAAAGCTGGCACAACTCTCTCTTAATTCAAAATCAGAAGAAATCTCATCGAATGAAACTTCTCTGCTTGCAATTGTTGATTCCACATTCAGAGAAATTCAGTCAAGAATAAACAAACATCGTCAAAGTATTGATGAAACAATCAAGAGAAAGTCCTGTCAAGAGAAGGAAAAAATCAAGGTCCACATGAATGAAAATTTGAATATCCAATTACAGTTAGAAGAATCAGTCTCGTTCTGTGAAAACATTTTATCAAACAGAAGTGATATGGAAGTAGTTTTCTTCCTCGAAGATATGAAATCATCATTAATGAAATGCCCAAATCAAGATGAACAAGAGTACCAGGTAGTCCTTCAAACTTTGGAAATCAATGTCGAAAGAGAACTTCACAAAATCTTTAATATGAAGGAAGTTGTCGTTGAACCCAATGCAACAATATCAGCCACGGTGAACTCCGATACGTCTTTTACTGATGACAAGCAACAAAAAATTGAGTCCACAGACCCAGAGTATTCAAAAAACATCGAAGATAGCACATTGGAAAGAGAATTCTTAAACGAGCCACAGACAAATGTATCAGGTCCGACAGCTATCTCTCCAAAATGTTTGAAAACATATGACTTGTCGGGAATTTCATGCGAAAAGCCTAGAAGCTATTCCTCTGTTACTTGGATTAGTAAATCTGCATTTGCTCTCGTAGACGAACAAAACCAGACTGCAGTCGTCGTCAACGATGCACGTGGAAAAACCAAAGTATGTTCCCATACGGTTCAGGAAATTGTGACTATTGCTTCTTTCAACGACTATCTTGCATGTAAAACACAGTCAGGAGATATCTTTATTTATTCTTATCCGGACTGGAAGTTGGAAAGAACTTTTAAGGGAGCTTACGCCCTATCATCGCGCTCTTCTGAGTTGATTTGGGTTACAAGAGAAAAGATAATGATTTTTGCAAAATACTCTATTGAGGAAAAGGATATCAAAGATGAAGAGGGAAAATCCTTTAAGTTCAGACGGCCTTTCCATTTTTGCTGTCTTCCTAATAAGTCCTTTGCGCTTACAGATAGGTTTTCTGAGAGTCTGTATATGCTAGATCAAAGAGGACACATCTCAGCAAGACTTACGCTACTTGGGCAGTTAGGTGCACTTTCATGTGACAAAGATAATCGCATTTACATGACCTGCTATGAATCGAATTCTGTCAGCATCCTAGACACAAACGGAACATGTCTGAATACAATATCTCTGTGTTGCATTCTGAATAGACCTAAAACAATTTCTGTTTGCAAAGAGGAAGCAATGTTGGTTGCTAATAGAGATGATGTCGTTCTCATTTCACTTAAAGAATTTACTATGTAACGCTGTAATTAGACTAAAAGCAGAATGTAGCAAATATGCTGCAAAAATATTTAGTTCATTGACATGTGGTGATAACGAACAGTGTTCTTATTCAAAAGTCCAAAGGAAAATTACAAAACAGGAGCAGAGCAAACACGGACCTCTTAAAAAAAATAGAGGTAAGATCAGGTGCCATGGAGAAGTAAGCATCATCTGCTGACCGGTCACACCCGCCGTGTGTTCTTTGTCGTAATCGGGGAAAAAAACCCGGAAAAGTCCGTAGACAATTAGATGATTAATTATGGTCTAACAATTAGTATAAAAAACGTCAGTCAGCATGCGACCCAGTGGAAGATTGTATTTGCTGACAAGGTATTATATATGATACTAATATATAGAAAAAAGAAAAGATAAAAACTGGAAAATAAACTAAGAGGCATTATACTTTCAATAACAGAATTCAATAAAACGCGTATTTGTAAATAAAATATGTAAATAACTGAATACGTCTAAGATCTTTAAGATGAAATTAAAAGCATCATAGTAGGAAGCATTAAGTTCAATCAAATTCATATAAACAAGATTTATTGATTTGATAATTTGTGTATGTAAGTAATTTGTATAATGATGGAGAGATAACAAAGAAACATCTCTGAATTAAGCTTGCCCAAAAGGAATTTCTGGAATGACGAGGACTAAATATATAATTAGGTCATTTTATATAATATATAATTAGGTCATTAGGTGTGATAAATTTCAAATATATTTAAAGGCTTATCACACAAACTTGTAACAGAATCAACAATACTATATTTAATATCAAGTAGGTATGTCGAAGGAAGTTAGCAAAATATTGTAAACTTAGTTTTATAATGTAACAATTGATTCCAAAACTCAAACATATCTATTAGAAATATGACACCGTCTCATATTTCAACGAAAAAGAAAAGTTCTTTTTTATCTTGCTAAATTTTCATTCATTTCTAATGGTTAACTAAACTTTAAACTTAACGTTTTCAAATTACAAGCGAGAATAATCCTGTAAAATTCATCTTTTTAAAATTTTTATCAGAAATCAGTTTTTAATGAAATCTTAAACCTTATTTTTTCGAGCTTTTGGTAACCTAATACATGTATATAGAATATATTGATTTATTTTATCATGTTGAACAACTTGTTTTATGTGATTACTTTGTTTGATTGTTTGCAACAAGTCTGAGGTTTTGTTACTTGATTCAATTTTTTTCTTTATAATGTTCTAATACTTTTGTTTTTGTCTAAAACAAAACAAAATTGTGTTGCTTTTGATTGTCGTGGATGCTCCGAATGAATAAACACGTAAAATTGACATTTGCAACCATTTCTTTTATTCCTTTCTTTTAAATTTGATGTCAGGAATTGTCAAAATACTGGTATTTTATTGAAGTATAATTTGTAGTGATATTGAAAGTTGTGTGATTAGTCTAAGTATTAAACTCCGTAGATAGAATCACAAGCACTTCTTTTTGGTATAACAATAATTTTAAAAAGACAGATAGCATGCTTTACCTGACTTAACTACCATGCACTGCAGTTTTAGTGATTTGTCTTTTTCGTTTGATTTAGCCAGGAATGCTTTAATGTTTAGGTTGCATTTGTAATTTACTTTGTTAATGAAATCTGGGTATTCATTTAAAAAATGACTTTACGATAGAAATAAACAACAATGGACATTCCAAGAATTTATAACCAGTGAATTTTTTTTAGATACCGTGTAAAGATTACACTGCCCTTTTTAAAAAGGTTTTATTCAAGTGTGTACTTGTAATATTTTTTAAAGGGAACATCTCGTACATGATATGAATTTCGACGACTGCATAAAGTATATCTTTTTGGTAAAATTAAACGATCGCTTATTTTTACCCACGTGTATTGTAAAGATACAACAAATGTGCACTCAACGCTTAACGGGTAAATAATTACTTTAAATGAACGTAAATCGCAATTTAAGCCTATGGAAATTAGAAAGAGACCAACAAGAAAGCAAACAAATGCATAACATTTGATAGTATTGTATTTTTAAAAAGCTTATTTGTATTTTAAGGTTAGCATTGTTGCTGACTGACAAGTAAGCGAAATGGCCTATTGGCCTTTGTTATACCGGTGGTTATGAATTTTAGTGTACCTTGCCTTTTATGTATAAAATTAAAGAACAAATAATTATAACGAAAGATTCCTATATAAATTTATGACATGAACCATCAATACAATTTAAATATAACAAATGATATACCTTAGCCTAATCGATTTGGCTAACATTAAGATGGTCGCCGCCAGTGAATTAATTCCATGTACAATCCATCAGAGTGGGAACATATATTTAAGTAGATTAATATACTATGGCGAATCCTTTGTGCAAAAATTGAATGCATAAAACTTCTTTTGATAACTCGAGTGTATGGGTATAAAATAAGTGTCGAGTGATATTTTATTCCCCACTTACACCTTACCGGATAACCGTTACGAACGTTTAAAGCATAAAACAAACGCAACAATACCCAATCCTTTGGTTGTCTGTTGACGAGTATCAACTCTGCCGCAGCTGGACGTTCCTATGATCTGAGTATTGAAGCGAATGATACGGATAACAATTGAAAGATTACCGTAAATTTTCAATACAAACCAAACATTCAACTAGCAGACCTCGCAGGTTGAGTTTAATAAACATCTAAAAATGAATATGATAATTACGCTTCAGATACTGAAAAACAGTTCTAGAACGAAAGACTATCGACCTGGAAGCTGCCACGTCAAAGCCTGTCAGGTTAACCCTTTTCATGATTGGTAGTTATCAGTTAGAGACTCGGGACAGCAGATTAGTAAAGTACAGGAAATAACCCGTATGAGTTCTGCACAAAACGAATATGCATGCAAACACATAGCTAACGTACTTTTATTGGACACTTTAGTCTTAACTATGCAAACGGAGAGGAATTGGTTGAAAATACTACCGTCTGTTGGTCGGACGATAGCGTTATCCTGTGGGGTGTGAATAAGCCTTTATTAATCAATAATAAAAATCAGGAAAAAAAGATAATGTACACAAATGTTCAATGTTTCATTTTAAAGTACACAGCTGACGGATATCAAATCACCATATTTTCAAGCGTTACTCAATAAACTAGTCACAGTCGGAAAATTCAACAGATGCACCTAGAGTGTTTAGTATTTGTCTGATAACGAAAGAAAATTGAGTGCTTAACAATGGGCACTACATAAACGCTCGACAACCCTCGCGTTCTCTCCCTAAGCCTTCCGTACAGGAAAAATATGCGAAGAATATTGCAAAATAGGTAATGTATTGTTTTTTAGCATCTAAACAGATTTTGCAACGCTTATATAACGTTTGTTCATCATGGGTTGTCCATATGTTCGTCAACATATCAATGAGCATGAAAAACATTTTTCGAACAAATGTAAAAAAAAAAATATTCAGAATAAGAAAACCAAAATATTTTAAACATATTTGATCTGAGATATTTTCAACTATTTTAATTTTTACAATAAATGTATAGTTTCTCTCATAAGTTAAGGTTTAATATGTTCCAGGTATATTTAACGTATGTTTTATCTATGGAATTGAAATATATGTTAAATATTTAGGAACATAGCAATTTTACTCAGTTCATCATTCTTAATTTTCTGATTCTTAGACAATAATAAAATTTTATCATATTATTATTATGTAGTTATATGTCTGGCGCAAAATGTGTATGAGCCTTTTTAATATGGATTGAAAATTCAATGTGTATTCAAAAAATGTTTTAAAGTGAGTTTATTATTCATGCCTTTCTTTTTGCATTTAAAGCTTACTTAAACCGCTTCCTGATAATAAGCTTTATATTCAACTATACGAGATTTGTACTATAATAACAATTTTTCAAAATCATGATGCTAAACACAGTTATGCTTATGTTATTTAAAATAATCAATTCAGGTTATCTATTACTATTCTTGCAGTTAAAATGGATACAATTGCCAAAACTTTAAAAGAAGATTATTTAACGTGCGTGATATGCTACGAGCTATTCATAGAACCCAAAAGCTTGCCATGTCTTCACACATTTTGTGAAGGCTGTCTTGACATCTTATTGGAAAAATCATCTAAGAGAATAGAATTAACCTGTCCAACATGCCGAGAATCGTTTCCATTACCATCTAAATCGGTATCTTCATTGAAAACAAACTTTATCTTCAAGGACATAATCACAAGATTGTCTCCCTCTAGAAAACCGTCGTCTACACGATTGTGCTCCTTCTGTATTCTGCATTCTAAAGAGGTCGAAGCTACTCACAAATGCGTAACATGCTTAGATTTATTATGCTCCTTCTGTGTGAGACACAGGCATCTCTTCACTAGACAGACTGCATACCATAAGGTTGTCAGTCTGAAGGATTATTTGTCAGGAAACTACAAGAAAGAGAAAGACAATGAAATACTATGCGAACGACATCACGAAAAAATACGATTTTTTTGTCCCCAATGTTTAGTTCCAATCTGTAGTGAATGTGCTTTGATGGAGCACAGATATCATGAATATGTGCTATTTGCAGAGGCAAGAAATATCATCATAGAGGAGATGGATAAAGTTTTTAAGATATCAAAAGCACAAGAAGAAAAACTAAAACAGACACAAGAAGCCTTATGTTCAAAATCGGAAGAAGTATCATCAAATGAAACTTCCCTAATGGCTGCCGTTGACTCTACATTTAAGGAAATTAAGTCGCAGTTGGACAGACATCGTCAAAGTATTCAAGATCAGATTAAGAAAAAGTCAAGTGTCGAAATGGATAAGATTAAAGCTTGTATGAAAGGAAATGTAAGTATTCAGGAAGGTTTACAGGAATCGGTCTCCTTCTGTAAAAATATTCTGTCTAACACAAGCAATTTGGAAATTGTTTTCTTTCTTGATGATATGAAATCATCATTATTAAAATTTTTAAATCAAGATAAAAATGAATGCAATGTTATCCTCCCACGACTTGAAATTAATGTTGGAAAGGAACTTCACAAGATATTTAATCTCAAACAAAATGCCTTTGAAAAAAAAGATACAGCTATAGTGAGCGCTAATTTGTCTACAAAAAATGACAAGGACACAATTACTGTGTCACCAACAGAGCCTTGCGCTGAAAGAAGCATCAAAGAAACACAGGAAAGCCAATGCATAAAAAAGCCGATAGCAACTACACATTGTTTAACAAATGTGGTCCCAAGGTGTCTGAAAACATATGACTTATCAGGAATATCAAGCACAAAGCAGACAGCTTTCTCTTCTCTTACGTGGATTGGCAAAACTTCATTTGCACTCGCAGACGAGCAAAACCAGACTGCAATCATAGTCAATACTGTGCGTGGAAAAACTAAAGTCCGCGCCCATTCGATTAAAGAAATAGTTGCTATTGCTTTTTTCAATGACTATCTTGCATGTAAAACACAGTCAGGAGACATCGTAATATATTCTTATCCGGAATGGAATTTGGAAAGAACTTTTAAGGGAGCTTATGCCATTTCATCACACTCTTCTGAATTGATTTGGGTTACGAAAGAAAAGATTATGATTTTCGCAAATAACTCTCTTGATGAAAAGATAATCAAAGATGAAAAAGGAAAGTCCTTTAAATTTCAAAGACCTTTCCATTTTTGTTGTCTTCCTAATAAGTCCTTTGCGCTCACAGATAAGTTTTCTGAGAGTCTGTATATACTAGATCAAAGGGGACATATCACGGTAAGACTCAAGCTACCTGGCCAGTTAGGTGCACTTTCATGCGACAAAGATAATCGTATTTACATGACCTGCTACGAATTGAATTCTGTCAGCGTTTTTGACATTAATGGATCATGTTTGAGGACCGTTTCTCTGCGTTGCATTTTGGATAGACCTAGAACTATCTCTGTTCAAAATGAAGAGGCAATGTTGATCGCAAATAAGTATGGTGTCGTGCTGCTGTCACTTAAAGAATTTACTATGTAACGCTGTAATTAGATTAAAAGCAGAATGTAGCAAATATGCTGAAAAACTCTCAGTGTACTCTGTAAAAGAGGCTAAACATCGCAAATATGCAGAGACAAAATCCAATGGATATCAAAGTTAGATTTAACACAAATCATAACCAAACAATATATTTAAATTAGTTAGTAAACCTATGTCAACTATATACAGATCGTTTAAAATCATGAATTACTAAGAAGAAAGCAACGTTTTTACATATAATCATTATAGTTTTGTAAATTGATATTTCCTTACTTATGTAGCAATATACCTTCATCACCTGCATATGGTGTTTTTGTCTCTCAGTTAATTCGATACGCAAGGGCATGCTCTTCATACGAACAGTTTCTAAGGCGAGGCAAGCTACTGACAAACAAGTTGATAAAATAGGACTATCAACAGTCTCGTTTAAAGTCATCTTTTCGTAAGTTCTATGGTCGATACAACCACCTTGTCAGCAAATACAATCTTCCACTGGGTCGCATGCTGACTAACGTTCTTCATACTAATTGTTAGACCAGAATTAATCACCTAATTGTCTACGGATTTTTCCGTTTTTTCCCGATTACGAGAAAGAGCACACGGCGGGTGTGACCGGTCGGCAGAGGATGCTCACTCCTCCATGGCACCTGATCCTACCTCTTTTATTTGAGGTCCGTGTTGCTCTGCTCCTGTTTTGTAATTTTCCTTCGGACTTTTGAATTTGAACACTGTTCGTTATCACCACATGTCATATTGAAGAACATGCTTTTTACTCAACTGTTTTCCATTTTAATTGTGAAAGGAACAGGTAAAACTCTTGTACCAAATTATAAAAGATGATTTGATTTGTATACACTGTACTTATTTTCCCGTGTTAAGTTCAATTTTCTTGATTATTTTGCATTTTTGAAATGCCATGATTGTTGAAAGATATGTGCATTGTTTTTGTTATCAATTTTCAGTCAACAACAACAAATATATAATTAACACGAATGTGATATGGATGCTTTTAGATTTATCGAACAGATTCTTATGTGTATTTATTTAAATTAAAATTTAAATCATGTTATGAATCAAATGCTAGTTTTCTTAATTTTCAATGCCACAGAAGATTTATATCTATTCAGTTGCAAAAACCATGCAGTGGCGCATTATATGTTACCTAAATACTAGCTAGGTCATAACAGAATCCTTTTTTTGTCCAGACAATTCATAACACATAATACTCTGTACTTCAGCAAAAGCACTGCATAGTAAACAAGATATTGATAAAAAAGATTCAAGTGATATACTCAAATATACATATGTACATGCAAAATGACTTATAAACAGAATTTCTGTTCAGTATGGGGAATCGAATTACAAATACATAATTTACCAAAAATTTTCTGATTAAAGATAAAGTTTATTTTCAATGTCATTTATTTCATTTGCTTATTTTGATAAAAATGATATTTCCTTTTCAGATTAAATAAAGAAATGGCTTCATTGTCATCCAGTATAGAAAAGGATTTTCTGACTTGCTCCATTTGTTTGGAAGTCTACAAGGACGCCAAAACTCTCCCCTGTCTGCATTCGTTTTGTGCAGATTGTATTGATAATTTCACAAAGGATAATGATCGTAAGGCAGGCCAACCTTGTCCGGAATGTAGAGAGACGTTTCATCTTCCTCTAGAAGGTGTTGATCAAATGAAAACCAACTTCTATTTGAAGAATCTTGTTGCATTTGTCTCATCGACCACAATAAAATGAAAAAATGTTCATTTTGTAGTTTGAACGGCGAAGACTTTGAGGCGACAGCAAAATGTTTAACTTGTGAAGATTTTCTTTGTCCCGAATGTGCGGATAACCGACATAGATCAACAACATTAACATTTCATCATCGAGTTGTTCCTCTTGCTGAGGTTTCAGCAGGAAAATATAACAATGAAATTCGTGCAAAACAACAAATTCCTTGTAAAAGACACGAACCAGAAGAATTACGATTCTTTTGTGAAAATTGTGATATCCCTGTATGTCGAGATTGCATTGTTCTTGGTCACCATAATCACAAGTGCTTGGCTCCATCAGATGCAAGAAAGCACTTGGAAGAGAACCTTGACTCTCTAATGACCTCTTTGAGAAGAAAACTAACAGACAATGATATTGCGACGAAGATCATTGTTTCTGAATTAAATAAAGTGGAAATAGGTAAACAGCATTTTAAAGAGACACTTTCTGTGTTTTTATTGAAACAATTATATCTTATGCATAGAGTTTTATACCATCTTATTAGTCCACTTTAATAAAAAATAAAAACCCATAGAACTTTTTTGATTTGCCCTTAACAAACAAGAAAATAAGTTTTAAGGTGGTATCGGACACTTTGATATACATGTATCAATATGGATTCAAGTACATTAGTTTAATATAAAATCATCTTTTACAAATTTCAAATTGTTCAGTATTTGGTCATTAAATGAATTTAAAAAAAAATAGTATGAAAGTAAATAATGTAAAAGGCACAAGCGGGTACCGAACGCACAATTTGAAGATCAGTAGCTGCATGCCTCTTAAACCTATTGTATTACGTAATTATACCCGCACTTTCTAAAGAAAGTTCGGGTATATTGTTGTTACCCTGTTCCGTCTGTCCGTCCGTCCGTCTGTCACGTTTTACTTTCTCAAACTGCTCTTACATCTTATAAACCAGTAAACTGAACTCTTGGAGTATGATTTGGGGTGTCATGTTGTTTTGTAAACAGGTTTCAAAAATTCTCTGGTAGTCCTGGGGGTCAAATAATTGGTAAAAAATGACGTTTTTTGACAAAAATCCTTCTTCCTCAAACTCCTTTTACATTTTCACCAGTAGACAAATCATCTCTTGGAATATGTTTTGGGGTGTCCTATAGATGCGCAATAAGGTTTCGGAAATTTCAATTTTGTCCTGGGGGTCATTAAATGGCTGAAAAATGACGTTTTTTTTTGTTTTTTTTACAAAAAGTCTGGTTTCAAAAAACGTCAATTTCTTTTTGCAGTAGCCTAATGATCTTATAGGATATGCTTCGGGGTGTCATGTTGACGTGTAATCATGTTTCAGAATTTTTGTTTTTATCACGGGGGTCTGTGGGCATAAAAAAATGATGTTTTTTTGCAAAAAAAATATGGTTCCCAGAACTCCTCTTACAATTTATGCAGTAGCTATGTCATCTCTTGAGATATGATAGGAACTGTCCTATAGATGTGCAATAAGGTTTTAAAAATTTAAATTTCATCCAGGGAGTCAAACAGTAGCTGAAAATTGACGTTTATCACTCCTAAAAAAACCTACTTTCCAGAACTCCTCTCATGATTTAATGAATAGCCACATCATATCTTGGGGTATGATAGGGGCTGTCATATAGTCATGCAATAAGGTTTAAAAAATTTAAATTTCATCCAGGGAGTCAAATAGTAGCTGAAAATTGACGTTAATCACTCCTAAAAAAACCTACTTCCCAGAACTCCTCTCATGATTTAATGAATAGCCACATCATTTATAGGGATATAATAGGGGCTGAGCTATAGATATGCAATAAGGTTTTAGAAATATAAATTTGATTCTGAGGGTCCATGCTATCTGCAAAATGATGTTCCATCCCATAAAAAACCTAATTCCTGGACCTCCTCTTATCTCTTGTGATTGAAATAACGTACCGTAAGATGCATAAGGAGGAAGAATATATATGCTTTAGGGGTGGGAATCACAAGCATTTTTTTCAAGTTATTTGATCATTTTTGATTTTGGGAGGGTGGGGTGGGGTTAGGGTGACCCCCAGATGCCATGACCTACTAATACCACAAAAAGATTTGCCTTGACATGGTCATGGTTCAAGAAGCAAAAATATATATGGATTAGGAGCGGGGATTTCGATGATTTTGAGGATATTTTAAGAATATTCGACTATTCATGTTTTCGGGGGGCAGGTGGGTGGGGGAGATTCTGAGTCTCTTCTCACATTTTTACAGTAGCAGAATCATTTCTTGATTGGTTTTTTCCTGTATGATGTCAGATGTACATGAAGAGATTTTGGGAATTGCATTTTAATCTTAAAGATAAACAAAATGTTATATATAATTGTGGAATTATAAAGTCAGTCAACAAAAACCTTGCTGTAAAAAACAAAGCACTGGGGTCATCATTGGGCTAGGGCTAGGAATTACACTACATATGAATAAGATAGATTACTTGATTAGTTCTAACTCTGGAAAGTCACTGGGCATCTCAAAGGGGGTATAACCTATATAGATGTACCAATTAATGTGCAATGACACAAGGAGCAAGAATGAATATGGTTTAGGGGTGGGGATCTCAACAATTATTAAAATGTATTATCATTCCCTATTTCAGAGGAGGGGGGTGGTGGTGGTTTAAAAGCAACTCTTTGGGGGGGGGGGGGGTAGGGGGAATGACCCAAGGGGCAAGGGCCAATTTGTCTTACATATATCTTGACATGATCAGCGGAATTGGACAGAATGATAACTATAGGGCATCTGCAGAGTGGAGCCCTAAATAAGTTGTTAATAGTTACAAAATCAATCTTCAAAAAATATTGATACTATGTTATACATGTATTTAGAAATGTCTATATTTTCATAATGATTAACAAATTAATCAATCAAAATGAGTTATAAATAACCGATTGGCAATTCTGCAATTGATTGGCATCCCTAGTATAATATCTCATGTATTTTTCTTTATATATAATTATACATGTGTATTTGTTAACAGTCAGGATTAAAATGCACAAATTTTCATGAGTCATAAATCTTGACATGCCACATATCTCTTGACAAAAAAGAATAATCAAAATAAAAGAAAATTACAGTCATTAACTCTTTTTCTATTACCGGTGTATGATGATGGGGAAGGGGGTTTAATGGGGGGGGGGGGGGAAGCTGCAGCATGCCTTCATTCTCACTAGAAATGTATACCTAATCCACACATCCTGGGGATGGGGAACGGTTAAGGCCCCTTCCCCTTCCTCCCTATTATAACTCATATAAACATGATATTTAATATCCAAATTTAATACAAAATGTTACAGTATGCTGGCAAAGGGAGATCACATTTTAGAAAGTGAAAGTAAAATTTAACTGTACGTTTTGTATACCGGTGTCTCATAATATTGCGCTACTACATGTATATACTTACCTATATTGGTCAACATCATAATGATAATCCAATTAGAGCACAATATGAATTCCTTTAGCTGATCACCACAAAAGAAACATTTATTCATGATAATTAATCCTATTCTGCATATCGAAAATACAGATGCATGTACACCACGTGAAACCCATCTAACCAAAGAGCTGGGTAAAACTAGTACCTGCTAATGCAACCTGTCGACCTGTGTTGTATACGTAACTTTGGACAAAGATCATTTACTTGTAACATATTGCATGTATTTTCACAACTTTATTCTTTAAAATCCCTTGCACAATTTTATTAGGTAATTAATCATGTAAAGCACAATTTTCAGCTTTAAGGTGGTATGGGACACCTACATATTGTGATGTACTCCTTATTGAACGAAAAAAATAAAGTATAAAATATGATATTTTCCCCCAAAATAATGTTACCTAGCAGCATAGTGCAATGGGTTAGAGCGTTAACAATGTATCTGTAAGTAGAGAGTTTGAATCCTGCTAGGGCTTATCTTATTTTTACCTCAAGTTTCCAAAAAAATTTAAAACTTATTTTTTTGCCCAAATATTCATTGTAAATTTTTTAAATTCTAAAACAGTGAAAGTTATTTTAGCATATAACTACATATAATAAATATAAAATAACGCACTTTTATCCACATAAATATCGACATGTGTCTGATACCACTTTTTAAAATCGTTAAAGCAGTCCTGCAATGAAAATCATTGCGCAATAAGACATATATTCTGATTTTTATTTACCAGGTATCCATGGGTAGGGGGTAGGGGGGTAGGGGGGGGGGGTTCGGTTCAGAGTAATAATTGTGTTTGTGGGGGGGGGGGGGGGGATTGTAGCCCGAGGTTTAGTTTTGGTAATTTTACTACATTAATGAATTTTTTTTTGGGTGGGGGGGGGGGTCTGGACTTCTCACCCCACCCTTTCTCTAAATCCACGCACACGATGATGTTGGCACACAAAAGCATAAATAAAGCAGGCAACAGCCGGGGGGGGGGGGGCATGGGCATGATTTAATTTTGTTTGTAATAATTATATAGACCATACTTTCTATGACATGAAATGTTTAGATTTTTTATTAATTTAAAATTCATATGCAAACAGTTCAAACCCAAATTGTACATAAAAAGTAATATATTTATTATGGGATGTGATCTCAACATTTATGAAAATCATAATTTTTAAAAAGTACCGAAATTGCATGTGGCCTTCTTTTTGACTAAAACCGGTACAAGAGAATGTTATTTAGAGGCAAACACTTGGTGCGGGTATTACAGTCTAATGACAGCATCTAGTTTTAAATGCAGAATGGCAGTCCATCTGATCCCTGGGATATCCAAGATCAGTGAGGAAATATTGCTGGGTAAAAGCACATCAGACATTAATTTCACCAACTCTTACCACTTCGTCTGGGGCCATATCCTTCATACAGAAATATTTTAGCACAATCACCCTGATATTTTGTGAAAATCCATATTAGACTCGATTAAAACATTACTTTATATCAATATCTTATTATATACCAAGATTCTTTAAAAAAAATTAAGGTTATTTCAAAAACATTTAAATTGCCAAAGTACATTATGAAACCGAATAGAGTTATGACTGCTATTATTAAAATTCACCGAGTATCTGGGGTCATGCAGGAAACCTCATAAGTCTTATTTCTTTCTAGCTGAATTTCATCAGAAACTCGCAGTATATGTAAATTTCGCATTCGCTCTTTATGTCAAGCATTAGAGTGAGAGCTACACGTTGAACCATTTTTATTAGCAGGCACATGGCAAGACTGGATACGTATCTGATTATTTTTTCATATTTCTGCATTAAGCTAAATACCGCTCGTTAATAGGAACTGTCCGCCTTATTTCTCTTTCATCGCCGGTATCGCTACAACATCCTATATAAGCCCCAGACCTCTAAACAGTTCAATGTATTTCGCTGTAGAGGTCCCACCTGCGTGGACGTACATTTTGCCTTGCCGTGTTACATGGTTGCGATGACATTATCAAATTTTATGCACTTTTTTAAAGGCAGGAGAAGACTAACTTCAATTAAACAGGTCAATGCATTATTTACAAACAGAATATGCGCATAAAATAAGAAATAAGTGCATAAAATCCAAAGACCACAAAAGGAATACTACAGGTCGGCCACGAGTTTCAGGTGTGCAATCTGGTGTAACGAGATCGAAGGGTTTATATACCTGTGTGACGGTGCCTATTTACAAACGGTGTTCAGCTTTAACTGTTAAATATAACAAAGGATATTTCAGATGTTTTTCATAAATTTAAATGTATATTGTTTCAAATTATTTGCTGAAAGTCTACTGTTTTCAGGATGAAAAAAGATACGTTGAAATTGGAATCTCTCATATCTGTTGAATCAAAACTATTTATTTGATTTAGCTGATAAATTTATGAATAAAATGTGATTTTAACATAAAGTTTTCCCAACCTTTGTGACGTACTTTGGTCAATACACAAAACATAATCATTATCTGAATACCCATACAAAAATACTATATTGAAAGTTATGGTATGTGCATTAATGAAACATTTCTGATCAAATTCTTTAGAACGGTTTACTCAACTTAATTGAAATTATGCGACCACCACTACAGTTTTGATTTTGGGCGCCAACATTCTATCTGAGTTTTGAATACCTCCAATCACAATACATGTTTCGACAATTACCTCTATACGATCAATAGTTAGACTGATTAGATGAACAGTAATGCATTTGATCACCCAAGATTATTGCAGGGTATTCTAGGGTATGGTAAACAGAAAGGTTATAACAGAATTAATTCTAGATGTGTCAGTACGTTCCTAGTTTGTATCAATCAAAACGCACTGTTCTCTTTTATTTCATATTATTAATACAGATGGTTTACATTGTTTGAAGACGAAGTGTGTGTTTTATGGTATTCAACTTCGTTAAGATAAAATCTAGCTGATTTTAAAAGGAATAATTAGTGGTGATATTTTATTGAAATATTTGACAAGTACTCTATGGTTAAGGTATCCGATCCATATTAGGACCTAAATTTTTCAAAAATATTATTAACTAAGCAGTAATTAATTAATGAAGATTGCATTAAGGTCTATGGGTAGAAGCACATTTTTTAAAATAAAAAATTAAATACTAACAATATCAATAAATGCTTTGGTGTGAAGATGAATTTAATCATTAGAAATACAAAAACTATAGAAAATAAATTTAATACCGTATATATTTTTTTAGAATTGATTTTATACATTAAAATCAAAGTGGAGCAACTCTTCAAGAACAGGAAAAGTTCATTTATTAGGACACACTCCACTCCTTCATACTGATACTTAAACGCCCCACTGGTTATCATATTTTGTCTTGAATGTGCGGTATAGTTCTTAACAAAAAAATTAATTGCAGTAAAGTCGTTTTTTTAAGAAGTGCAAAATTACAGCTAACAATGTCTAGGTTTTCATATGCATTCATTCTCAATTATCATGTATTTTCTTATCAAATATCTCGAAAATATTCGTGTTTCTTTACTGGCTAGATATGGACAGGCATACTTGGTTTACTGAAGAATTGTGAATAGCTAATTATATGCTTTTAAATGTCCGTTGAACATTTACAGACGGCAATACTAGATGTTGCAACATTTACTAAATCAAACAAGATCAAACTAGATTAATCCTTGACACTATTAAGGAACGAATAGCGACGCTTCATTTCACGTTTAACAAATTGTTTTGTTCGAATTGTAGGGTTAAAAAGCACTGAACACCGGCCAATGTGCTCTGCTATTCTTGTACATTATTCTTGGCTGTTATTCTTGTACATGGAGAGCACTGAAAATAGGTAAAATATAATGTAGAATGACATTAAGGATATTCTCTTAAATCAAGCTTAATAATGTTAATATTGATTTAAATTGTTTCGTTGATTAAAAAAATTGACTTTACTCATGTATTTAACAATGCTAGTAATCAAATATCTTAATTAATTGTTATGTTTTTTTCGGGGTTTCTGGATAGTCGTGACCATTTTAAACATTTTAAAACTACATTAATCTTCTTGAGACGACCCAGGTTCTCTTTATACATATATAGGAAACTATTCAAAATTTAAAGGAAAATATTATGATGTTTCTCTACTAAATAACAGTTTGTGCTGAAAGAGCATATTCAAACTTTAGATTTGATGAGTTTTGTTTCACCAACCAGACTCATTTAGTTAATAACATTTTAAATAATTAATCATAAAATTGGTTTTTGATAATAATATTCTTGCAGAAACATGGATTCCATGGCCAGAAGTTTAAAAGAAGATTATTTGACATGCGTGATATGCTTCGAACTATTTACAGAACCAAAAAGTTTGCCATGTCTTCACACATTTTGTGAAGGCTGCTTGAGAGACTTATTAGATAAGTCGTCTAACAAATTAGTATTGAGTTGTCCAACATGCCGGGAAACGGTCCCATTACCGCCTGAATCGGTGTCTTCTTTGAAAACAAACTTTATCTTTAAGGACATTATCGTCAAATTAGGTTGCTCTAAAACATCTCGGCCTACACGATTGTGCTCCTTCTGCATCATTCATTCCAAAGAGGTGGAAGCAACTCACAAATGTATAACGTGCCTAGATTTGCTATGTTCTTTCTGTGTGCGACATAGACATCTCTTCACTAGACAGACTGCGTATCATACAGTTATTAATCTTAACGATTATTTAACGGGAAAGTACACGAAAGAAAAGAACCATGAAATACTATGCGAAAAACACCACGAAAAAATGCGTTTCTTTTGCCCGCAATGTTTTGTTCCAATCTGTTGTGAATGTGCTCTAATGGAGCATAGATATCATGAATATGTGGCATTTGCACAGGCAAAAAACATTATTAAAGAAGAGATGGAGATAGGTTTAAACGCATCAAAAGCAAAACAAGAAAAACTAAAGCTGGCACAACTCTCTCTTAATTCAAAATCAGAAGAAATCTCATCGAATGAAACTTCTCTGCTTGCAATTGTTGATTCCACATTCAGAGAAATTCAGTCAAGAATAAACAAACATCGTCAAAGTATTGATGAAACAATCAAGAGAAAGTCCTGTCAAGAGAAGGAAAAAATCAAGGTCCACATGAATGAAAATTTGAATATCCAATTACAGTTAGAAGAATCAGTCTCGTTCTGTGAAAACATTTTATCAAACAGAAGTGATATGGAAGTAGTTTTCTTCCTCGAAGATATGAAATCATCATTAATGAAATGCCCAAATCAAGATGAACAAGAGTACCAGGTAGTCCTTCAAACTTTGGAAATCAATGTCGAAAGAGAACTTCACAAAATCTTTAATATGAAGGAAGTTGTCGTTGAACCCAATGCAACAATATCAGCCACGGTGAACTCCGATACGTCTTTTACTGATGACAAGCAACAAAAAATTGAGTCCACAGACCCAGAGTATTCAAAAAACATCGAAGATAGCACATTGGAAAGAGAATTCTTAAACGAGCCACAGACAAATGTATCAGGTCCGACAGCTATCTCTCCAAAATGTTTGAAAACATATGACTTGTCGGGAATTTCATGCGAAAAGCCTAGAAGCTATTCCTCTGTTACTTGGATTAGTAAATCTGCATTTGCTCTCGTAGACGAACAAAACCAGACTGCAGTCGTCGTCAACGATGCACGTGGAAAAACCAAAGTATGTTCCCATACGGTTCAGGAAATTGTGACTATTGCTTCTTTCAACGACTATCTTGCATGTAAAACACAGTCAGGAGATATCTTTATTTATTCTTATCCGGACTGGAAGTTGGAAAGAACTTTTAAGGGAGCTTACGCCCTATCATCGCGCTCTTCTGAGTTGATTTGGGTTACAAGAGAAAAGATAATGATTTTTGCAAAATACTCTATTGAGGAAAAGGATATCAAAGATGAAGAGGGAAAATCCTTTAAGTTCAGACGGCCTTTCCATTTTTGCTGTCTTCCTAATAAGTCCTTTGCGCTTACAGATAGGTTTTCTGAGAGTCTGTATATGCTAGATCAAAGAGGACACATCTCAGCAAGACTTACGCTACTTGGGCAGTTAGGTGCACTTTCATGTGACAAAGATAATCGCATTTACATGACCTGCTATGAATCGAATTCTGTCAGCATCCTAGACACAAACGGAACATGTCTGAATACAATATCTCTGTGTTGCATTCTGAATAGACCTAAAACAATTTCTGTTTGCAAAGAGGAAGCAATGTTGGTTGCTAATAGAGATGATGTCGTTCTCATTTCACTTAAAGAATTTACTATGTAACGCTGTAATTAGACTAAAAGCAGAATGTAGCAAATATGCTGCAAAAATATTTAGTTCATTGACATGTGGTGATAACGAACAGTGTTCTTATTCAAAAGTCCAAAGGAAAATTACAAAACAGGAGCAGAGCAAACACGGACCTCTTAAAAAAAATAGAGGTAAGATCAGGTGCCATGGAGAAGTAAGCATCATCTGCTGACCGGTCACACCCGCCGTGTGTTCTTTGTCGTAATCGGGGAAAAAAACCCGGAAAAGTCCGTAGACAATTAGATGATTAATTATGGTCTAACAATTAGTATAAAAAACGTCAGTCAGCATGCGACCCAGTGGAAGATTGTATTTGCTGACAAGGTATTATATATGATACTAATATATAGAAAAAAGAAAAGATAAAAACTGGAAAATAAACTAAGAGGCATTATACTTTCAATAACAGAATTCAATAAAACGCGTATTTGTAAATAAAATATGTAAATAACTGAATACGTCTAAGATCTTTAAGATGAAATTAAAAGCATCATAGTAGGAAGCATTAAGTTCAATCAAATTCATATAAACAAGATTTATTGATTTGATAATTTGTGTATGTAAGTAATTTGTATAATGATGGAGAGATAACAAAGAAACATCTCTGAATTAAGCTTGCCCAAAAGGAATTTCTGGAATGACGAGGACTAAATATATAATTAGGTCATTTTATATAATATATAATTAGGTCATTAGGTGTGATAAATTTCAAATATATTTAAAGGCTTATCACACAAACTTGTAACAGAATCAACAATACTATATTTAATATCAAGTAGGTATGTCGAAGGAAGTTAGCAAAATATTGTAAACTTAGTTTTATAATGTAACAATTGATTCCAAAACTCAAACATATCTATTAGAAATATGACACCGTCTCATATTTCAACGAAAAAGAAAAGTTCTTTTTTATCTTGCTAAATTTTCATTCATTTCTAATGGTTAACTAAACTTTAAACTTAACGTTTTCAAATTACAAGCGAGAATAATCCTGTAAAATTCATCTTTTTAAAATTTTTATCAGAAATCAGTTTTTAATGAAATCTTAAACCTTATTTTTTCGAGCTTTTGGTAACCTAATACATGTATATAGAATATATTGATTTATTTTATCATGTTGAACAACTTGTTTTATGTGATTACTTTGTTTGATTGTTTGCAACAAGTCTGAGGTTTTGTTACTTGATTCAATTTTTTTCTTTATAATGTTCTAATACTTTTGTTTTTGTCTAAAACAAAACAAAATTGTGTTGCTTTTGATTGTCGTGGATGCTCCGAATGAATAAACACGTAAAATTGACATTTGCAACCATTTCTTTTATTCCTTTCTTTTAAATTTGATGTCAGGAATTGTCAAAATACTGGTATTTTATTGAAGTATAATTTGTAGTGATATTGAAAGTTGTGTGATTAGTCTAAGTATTAAACTCCGTAGATAGAATCACAAGCACTTCTTTTTGGTATAACAATAATTTTAAAAAGACAGATAGCATGCTTTACCTGACTTAACTACCATGCACTGCAGTTTTAGTGATTTGTCTTTTTCGTTTGATTTAGCCAGGAATGCTTTAATGTTTAGGTTGCATTTGTAATTTACTTTGTTAATGAAATCTGGGTATTCATTTAAAAAATGACTTTACGATAGAAATAAACAACAATGGACATTCCAAGAATTTATAACCAGTGAATTTTTTTTAGATACCGTGTAAAGATTACACTGCCCTTTTTAAAAAGGTTTTATTCAAGTGTGTACTTGTAATATTTTTTAAAGGGAACATCTCGTACATGATATGAATTTCGACGACTGCATAAAGTATATCTTTTTGGTAAAATTAAACGATCGCTTATTTTTACCCACGTGTATTGTAAAGATACAACAAATGTGCACTCAACGCTTAACGGGTAAATAATTACTTTAAATGAACGTAAATCGCAATTTAAGCCTATGGAAATTAGAAAGAGACCAACAAGAAAGCAAACAAATGCATAACATTTGATAGTATTGTATTTTTAAAAAGCTTATTTGTATTTTAAGGTTAGCATTGTTGCTGACTGACAAGTAAGCGAAATGGCCTATTGGCCTTTGTTATACCGGTGGTTATGAATTTTAGTGTACCTTGCCTTTTATGTATAAAATTAAAGAACAAATAATTATAACGAAAGATTCCTATATAAATTTATGACATGAACCATCAATACAATTTAAATATAACAAATGATATACCTTAGCCTAATCGATTTGGCTAACATTAAGATGGTCGCCGCCAGTGAATTAATTCCATGTACAATCCATCAGAGTGGGAACATATATTTAAGTAGATTAATATACTATGGCGAATCCTTTGTGCAAAAATTGAATGCATAAAACTTCTTTTGATAACTCGAGTGTATGGGTATAAAATAAGTGTCGAGTGATATTTTATTCCCCACTTACACCTTACCGGATAACCGTTACGAACGTTTAAAGCATAAAACAAACGCAACAATACCCAATCCTTTGGTTGTCTGTTGACGAGTATCAACTCTGCCGCAGCTGGACGTTCCTATGATCTGAGTATTGAAGCGAATGATACGGATAACAATTGAAAGATTACCGTAAATTTTCAATACAAACCAAACATTCAACTAGCAGACCTCGCAGGTTGAGTTTAATAAACATCTAAAAATGAATATGATAATTACGCTTCAGATACTGAAAAACAGTTCTAGAACGAAAGACTATCGACCTGGAAGCTGCCACGTCAAAGCCTGTCAGGTTAACCCTTTTCATGATTGGTAGTTATCAGTTAGAGACTCGGGACAGCAGATTAGTAAAGTACAGGAAATAACCCGTATGAGTTCTGCACAAAACGAATATGCATGCAAACACATAGCTAACGTACTTTTATTGGACACTTTAGTCTTAACTATGCAAACGGAGAGGAATTGGTTGAAAATACTACCGTCTGTTGGTCGGACGATAGCGTTATCCTGTGGGGTGTGAATAAGCCTTTATTAATCAATAATAAAAATCAGGAAAAAAAGATAATGTACACAAATGTTCAATGTTTCATTTTAAAGTACACAGCTGACGGATATCAAATCACCATATTTTCAAGCGTTACTCAATAAACTAGTCACAGTCGGAAAATTCAACAGATGCACCTAGAGTGTTTAGTATTTGTCTGATAACGAAAGAAAATTGAGTGCTTAACAATGGGCACTACATAAACGCTCGACAACCCTCGCGTTCTCTCCCTAAGCCTTCCGTACAGGAAAAATATGCGAAGAATATTGCAAAATAGGTAATGTATTGTTTTTTAGCATCTAAACAGATTTTGCAACGCTTATATAACGTTTGTTCATCATGGGTTGTCCATATGTTCGTCAACATATCAATGAGCATGAAAAACATTTTTCGAACAAATGTAAAAAAAAAAATATTCAGAATAAGAAAACCAAAATATTTTAAACATATTTGATCTGAGATATTTTCAACTATTTTAATTTTTACAATAAATGTATAGTTTCTCTCATAAGTTAAGGTTTAATATGTTCCAGGTATATTTAACGTATGTTTTATCTATGGAATTGAAATATATGTTAAATATTTAGGAACATAGCAATTTTACTCAGTTCATCATTCTTAATTTTCTGATTCTTAGACAATAATAAAATTTTATCATATTATTATTATGTAGTTATATGTCTGGCGCAAAATGTGTATGAGCCTTTTTAATATGGATTGAAAATTCAATGTGTATTCAAAAAATGTTTTAAAGTGAGTTTATTATTCATGCCTTTCTTTTTGCATTTAAAGCTTACTTAAACCGCTTCCTGATAATAAGCTTTATATTCAACTATACGAGATTTGTACTATAATAACAATTTTTCAAAATCATGATGCTAAACACAGTTATGCTTATGTTATTTAAAATAATCAATTCAGGTTATCTATTACTATTCTTGCAGTTAAAATGGATACAATTGCCAAAACTTTAAAAGAAGATTATTTAACGTGCGTGATATGCTACGAGCTATTCATAGAACCCAAAAGCTTGCCATGTCTTCACACATTTTGTGAAGGCTGTCTTGACATCTTATTGGAAAAATCATCTAAGAGAATAGAATTAACCTGTCCAACATGCCGAGAATCGTTTCCATTACCATCTAAATCGGTATCTTCATTGAAAACAAACTTTATCTTCAAGGACATAATCACAAGATTGTCTCCCTCTAGAAAACCGTCGTCTACACGATTGTGCTCCTTCTGTATTCTGCATTCTAAAGAGGTCGAAGCTACTCACAAATGCGTAACATGCTTAGATTTATTATGCTCCTTCTGTGTGAGACACAGGCATCTCTTCACTAGACAGACTGCATACCATAAGGTTGTCAGTCTGAAGGATTATTTGTCAGGAAACTACAAGAAAGAGAAAGACAATGAAATACTATGCGAACGACATCACGAAAAAATACGATTTTTTTGTCCCCAATGTTTAGTTCCAATCTGTAGTGAATGTGCTTTGATGGAGCACAGATATCATGAATATGTGCTATTTGCAGAGGCAAGAAATATCATCATAGAGGAGATGGATAAAGTTTTTAAGATATCAAAAGCACAAGAAGAAAAACTAAAACAGACACAAGAAGCCTTATGTTCAAAATCGGAAGAAGTATCATCAAATGAAACTTCCCTAATGGCTGCCGTTGACTCTACATTTAAGGAAATTAAGTCGCAGTTGGACAGACATCGTCAAAGTATTCAAGATCAGATTAAGAAAAAGTCAAGTGTCGAAATGGATAAGATTAAAGCTTGTATGAAAGGAAATGTAAGTATTCAGGAAGGTTTACAGGAATCGGTCTCCTTCTGTAAAAATATTCTGTCTAACACAAGCAATTTGGAAATTGTTTTCTTTCTTGATGATATGAAATCATCATTATTAAAATTTTTAAATCAAGATAAAAATGAATGCAATGTTATCCTCCCACGACTTGAAATTAATGTTGGAAAGGAACTTCACAAGATATTTAATCTCAAACAAAATGCCTTTGAAAAAAAAGATACAGCTATAGTGAGCGCTAATTTGTCTACAAAAAATGACAAGGACACAATTACTGTGTCACCAACAGAGCCTTGCGCTGAAAGAAGCATCAAAGAAACACAGGAAAGCCAATGCATAAAAAAGCCGATAGCAACTACACATTGTTTAACAAATGTGGTCCCAAGGTGTCTGAAAACATATGACTTATCAGGAATATCAAGCACAAAGCAGACAGCTTTCTCTTCTCTTACGTGGATTGGCAAAACTTCATTTGCACTCGCAGACGAGCAAAACCAGACTGCAATCATAGTCAATACTGTGCGTGGAAAAACTAAAGTCCGCGCCCATTCGATTAAAGAAATAGTTGCTATTGCTTTTTTCAATGACTATCTTGCATGTAAAACACAGTCAGGAGACATCGTAATATATTCTTATCCGGAATGGAATTTGGAAAGAACTTTTAAGGGAGCTTATGCCATTTCATCACACTCTTCTGAATTGATTTGGGTTACGAAAGAAAAGATTATGATTTTCGCAAATAACTCTCTTGATGAAAAGATAATCAAAGATGAAAAAGGAAAGTCCTTTAAATTTCAAAGACCTTTCCATTTTTGTTGTCTTCCTAATAAGTCCTTTGCGCTCACAGATAAGTTTTCTGAGAGTCTGTATATACTAGATCAAAGGGGACATATCACGGTAAGACTCAAGCTACCTGGCCAGTTAGGTGCACTTTCATGCGACAAAGATAATCGTATTTACATGACCTGCTACGAATTGAATTCTGTCAGCGTTTTTGACATTAATGGATCATGTTTGAGGACCGTTTCTCTGCGTTGCATTTTGGATAGACCTAGAACTATCTCTGTTCAAAATGAAGAGGCAATGTTGATCGCAAATAAGTATGGTGTCGTGCTGCTGTCACTTAAAGAATTTACTATGTAACGCTGTAATTAGATTAAAAGCAGAATGTAGCAAATATGCTGAAAAACTCTCAGTGTACTCTGTAAAAGAGGCTAAACATCGCAAATATGCAGAGACAAAATCCAATGGATATCAAAGTTAGATTTAACACAAATCATAACCAAACAATATATTTAAATTAGTTAGTAAACCTATGTCAACTATATACAGATCGTTTAAAATCATGAATTACTAAGAAGAAAGCAACGTTTTTACATATAATCATTATAGTTTTGTAAATTGATATTTCCTTACTTATGTAGCAATATACCTTCATCACCTGCATATGGTGTTTTTGTCTCTCAGTTAATTCGATACGCAAGGGCATGCTCTTCATACGAACAGTTTCTAAGGCGAGGCAAGCTACTGACAAACAAGTTGATAAAATAGGACTATCAACAGTCTCGTTTAAAGTCATCTTTTCGTAAGTTCTATGGTCGATACAACCACCTTGTCAGCAAATACAATCTTCCACTGGGTCGCATGCTGACTAACGTTCTTCATACTAATTGTTAGACCAGAATTAATCACCTAATTGTCTACGGATTTTTCCGTTTTTTCCCGATTACGAGAAAGAGCACACGGCGGGTGTGACCGGTCGGCAGAGGATGCTCACTCCTCCATGGCACCTGATCCTACCTCTTTTATTTGAGGTCCGTGTTGCTCTGCTCCTGTTTTGTAATTTTCCTTCGGACTTTTGAATTTGAACACTGTTCGTTATCACCACATGTCATATTGAAGAACATGCTTTTTACTCAACTGTTTTCCATTTTAATTGTGAAAGGAACAGGTAAAACTCTTGTACCAAATTATAAAAGATGATTTGATTTGTATACACTGTACTTATTTTCCCGTGTTAAGTTCAATTTTCTTGATTATTTTGCATTTTTGAAATGCCATGATTGTTGAAAGATATGTGCATTGTTTTTGTTATCAATTTTCAGTCAACAACAACAAATATATAATTAACACGAATGTGATATGGATGCTTTTAGATTTATCGAACAGATTCTTATGTGTATTTATTTAAATTAAAATTTAAATCATGTTATGAATCAAATGCTAGTTTTCTTAATTTTCAATGCCACAGAAGATTTATATCTATTCAGTTGCAAAAACCATGCAGTGGCGCATTATATGTTACCTAAATACTAGCTAGGTCATAACAGAATCCTTTTTTTGTCCAGACAATTCATAACACATAATACTCTGTACTTCAGCAAAAGCACTGCATAGTAAACAAGATATTGATAAAAAAGATTCAAGTGATATACTCAAATATACATATGTACATGCAAAATGACTTATAAACAGAATTTCTGTTCAGTATGGGGAATCGAATTACAAATACATAATTTACCAAAAATTTTCTGATTAAAGATAAAGTTTATTTTCAATGTCATTTATTTCATTTGCTTATTTTGATAAAAATGATATTTCCTTTTCAGATTAAATAAAGAAATGGCTTCATTGTCATCCAGTATAGAAAAGGATTTTCTGACTTGCTCCATTTGTTTGGAAGTCTACAAGGACGCCAAAACTCTCCCCTGTCTGCATTCGTTTTGTGCAGATTGTATTGATAATTTCACAAAGGATAATGATCGTAAGGCAGGCCAACCTTGTCCGGAATGTAGAGAGACGTTTCATCTTCCTCTAGAAGGTGTTGATCAAATGAAAACCAACTTCTATTTGAAGAATCTTGTTGCATTTGTCTCATCGACCACAATAAAATGAAAAAATGTTCATTTTGTAGTTTGAACGGCGAAGACTTTGAGGCGACAGCAAAATGTTTAACTTGTGAAGATTTTCTTTGTCCCGAATGTGCGGATAACCGACATAGATCAACAACATTAACATTTCATCATCGAGTTGTTCCTCTTGCTGAGGTTTCAGCAGGAAAATATAACAATGAAATTCGTGCAAAACAACAAATTCCTTGTAAAAGACACGAACCAGAAGAATTACGATTCTTTTGTGAAAATTGTGATATCCCTGTATGTCGAGATTGCATTGTTCTTGGTCACCATAATCACAAGTGCTTGGCTCCATCAGATGCAAGAAAGCACTTGGAAGAGAACCTTGACTCTCTAATGACCTCTTTGAGAAGAAAACTAACAGACAATGATATTGCGACGAAGATCATTGTTTCTGAATTAAATAAAGTGGAAATAGGTAAACAGCATTTTAAAGAGACACTTTCTGTGTTTTTATTGAAACAATTATATCTTATGCATAGAGTTTTATACCATCTTATTAGTCCACTTTAATAAAAAATAAAAACCCATAGAACTTTTTTGATTTGCCCTTAACAAACAAGAAAATAAGTTTTAAGGTGGTATCGGACACTTTGATATACATGTATCAATATGGATTCAAGTACATTAGTTTAATATAAAATCATCTTTTACAAATTTCAAATTGTTCAGTATTTGGTCATTAAATGAATTTAAAAAAAAATAGTATGAAAGTAAATAATGTAAAAGGCACAAGCGGGTACCGAACGCACAATTTGAAGATCAGTAGCTGCATGCCTCTTAAACCTATTGTATTACGTAATTATACCCGCACTTTCTAAAGAAAGTTCGGGTATATTGTTGTTACCCTGTTCCGTCTGTCCGTCCGTCCGTCTGTCACGTTTTACTTTCTCAAACTGCTCTTACATCTTATAAACCAGTAAACTGAACTCTTGGAGTATGATTTGGGGTGTCATGTTGTTTTGTAAACAGGTTTCAAAAATTCTCTGGTAGTCCTGGGGGTCAAATAATTGGTAAAAAATGACGTTTTTTGACAAAAATCCTTCTTCCTCAAACTCCTTTTACATTTTCACCAGTAGACAAATCATCTCTTGGAATATGTTTTGGGGTGTCCTATAGATGCGCAATAAGGTTTCGGAAATTTCAATTTTGTCCTGGGGGTCATTAAATGGCTGAAAAATGACGTTTTTTTTTGTTTTTTTTACAAAAAGTCTGGTTTCAAAAAACGTCAATTTCTTTTTGCAGTAGCCTAATGATCTTATAGGATATGCTTCGGGGTGTCATGTTGACGTGTAATCATGTTTCAGAATTTTTGTTTTTATCACGGGGGTCTGTGGGCATAAAAAAATGATGTTTTTTTGCAAAAAAAATATGGTTCCCAGAACTCCTCTTACAATTTATGCAGTAGCTATGTCATCTCTTGAGATATGATAGGAACTGTCCTATAGATGTGCAATAAGGTTTTAAAAATTTAAATTTCATCCAGGGAGTCAAACAGTAGCTGAAAATTGACGTTTATCACTCCTAAAAAAACCTACTTTCCAGAACTCCTCTCATGATTTAATGAATAGCCACATCATATCTTGGGGTATGATAGGGGCTGTCATATAGTCATGCAATAAGGTTTAAAAAATTTAAATTTCATCCAGGGAGTCAAATAGTAGCTGAAAATTGACGTTAATCACTCCTAAAAAAACCTACTTCCCAGAACTCCTCTCATGATTTAATGAATAGCCACATCATTTATAGGGATATAATAGGGGCTGAGCTATAGATATGCAATAAGGTTTTAGAAATATAAATTTGATTCTGAGGGTCCATGCTATCTGCAAAATGATGTTCCATCCCATAAAAAACCTAATTCCTGGACCTCCTCTTATCTCTTGTGATTGAAATAACGTACCGTAAGATGCATAAGGAGGAAGAATATATATGCTTTAGGGGTGGGAATCACAAGCATTTTTTTCAAGTTATTTGATCATTTTTGATTTTGGGAGGGTGGGGTGGGGTTAGGGTGACCCCCAGATGCCATGACCTACTAATACCACAAAAAGATTTGCCTTGACATGGTCATGGTTCAAGAAGCAAAAATATATATGGATTAGGAGCGGGGATTTCGATGATTTTGAGGATATTTTAAGAATATTCGACTATTCATGTTTTCGGGGGGCAGGTGGGTGGGGGAGATTCTGAGTCTCTTCTCACATTTTTACAGTAGCAGAATCATTTCTTGATTGGTTTTTTCCTGTATGATGTCAGATGTACATGAAGAGATTTTGGGAATTGCATTTTAATCTTAAAGATAAACAAAATGTTATATATAATTGTGGAATTATAAAGTCAGTCAACAAAAACCTTGCTGTAAAAAACAAAGCACTGGGGTCATCATTGGGCTAGGGCTAGGAATTACACTACATATGAATAAGATAGATTACTTGATTAGTTCTAACTCTGGAAAGTCACTGGGCATCTCAAAGGGGGTATAACCTATATAGATGTACCAATTAATGTGCAATGACACAAGGAGCAAGAATGAATATGGTTTAGGGGTGGGGATCTCAACAATTATTAAAATGTATTATCATTCCCTATTTCAGAGGAGGGGGGTGGTGGTGGTTTAAAAGCAACTCTTTGGGGGGGGGGGGGGTAGGGGGAATGACCCAAGGGGCAAGGGCCAATTTGTCTTACATATATCTTGACATGATCAGCGGAATTGGACAGAATGATAACTATAGGGCATCTGCAGAGTGGAGCCCTAAATAAGTTGTTAATAGTTACAAAATCAATCTTCAAAAAATATTGATACTATGTTATACATGTATTTAGAAATGTCTATATTTTCATAATGATTAACAAATTAATCAATCAAAATGAGTTATAAATAACCGATTGGCAATTCTGCAATTGATTGGCATCCCTAGTATAATATCTCATGTATTTTTCTTTATATATAATTATACATGTGTATTTGTTAACAGTCAGGATTAAAATGCACAAATTTTCATGAGTCATAAATCTTGACATGCCACATATCTCTTGACAAAAAAGAATAATCAAAATAAAAGAAAATTACAGTCATTAACTCTTTTTCTATTACCGGTGTATGATGATGGGGAAGGGGGTTTAATGGGGGGGGGGGGGGAAGCTGCAGCATGCCTTCATTCTCACTAGAAATGTATACCTAATCCACACATCCTGGGGATGGGGAACGGTTAAGGCCCCTTCCCCTTCCTCCCTATTATAACTCATATAAACATGATATTTAATATCCAAATTTAATACAAAATGTTACAGTATGCTGGCAAAGGGAGATCACATTTTAGAAAGTGAAAGTAAAATTTAACTGTACGTTTTGTATACCGGTGTCTCATAATATTGCGCTACTACATGTATATACTTACCTATATTGGTCAACATCATAATGATAATCCAATTAGAGCACAATATGAATTCCTTTAGCTGATCACCACAAAAGAAACATTTATTCATGATAATTAATCCTATTCTGCATATCGAAAATACAGATGCATGTACACCACGTGAAACCCATCTAACCAAAGAGCTGGGTAAAACTAGTACCTGCTAATGCAACCTGTCGACCTGTGTTGTATACGTAACTTTGGACAAAGATCATTTACTTGTAACATATTGCATGTATTTTCACAACTTTATTCTTTAAAATCCCTTGCACAATTTTATTAGGTAATTAATCATGTAAAGCACAATTTTCAGCTTTAAGGTGGTATGGGACACCTACATATTGTGATGTACTCCTTATTGAACGAAAAAAATAAAGTATAAAATATGATATTTTCCCCCAAAATAATGTTACCTAGCAGCATAGTGCAATGGGTTAGAGCGTTAACAATGTATCTGTAAGTAGAGAGTTTGAATCCTGCTAGGGCTTATCTTATTTTTACCTCAAGTTTCCAAAAAAATTTAAAACTTATTTTTTTGCCCAAATATTCATTGTAAATTTTTTAAATTCTAAAACAGTGAAAGTTATTTTAGCATATAACTACATATAATAAATATAAAATAACGCACTTTTATCCACATAAATATCGACATGTGTCTGATACCACTTTTTAAAATCGTTAAAGCAGTCCTGCAATGAAAATCATTGCGCAATAAGACATATATTCTGATTTTTATTTACCAGGTATCCATGGGTAGGGGGTAGGGGGGTAGGGGGGGGGGGTTCGGTTCAGAGTAATAATTGTGTTTGTGGGGGGGGGGGGGGGGATTGTAGCCCGAGGTTTAGTTTTGGTAATTTTACTACATTAATGAATTTTTTTTTGGGTGGGGGGGGGGGTCTGGACTTCTCACCCCACCCTTTCTCTAAATCCACGCACACGATGATGTTGGCACACAAAAGCATAAATAAAGCAGGCAACAGCCGGGGGGGGGGGGCATGGGCATGATTTAATTTTGTTTGTAATAATTATATAGACCATACTTTCTATGACATGAAATGTTTAGATTTTTTATTAATTTAAAATTCATATGCAAACAGTTCAAACCCAAATTGTACATAAAAAGTAATATATTTATTATGGGATGTGATCTCAACATTTATGAAAATCATAATTTTTAAAAAGTACCGAAATTGCATGTGGCCTTCTTTTTGACTAAAACCGGTACAAGAGAATGTTATTTAGAGGCAAACACTTGGTGCGGGTATTACAGTCTAATGACAGCATCTAGTTTTAAATGCAGAATGGCAGTCCATCTGATCCCTGGGATATCCAAGATCAGTGAGGAAATATTGCTGGGTAAAAGCACATCAGACATTAATTTCACCAACTCTTACCACTTCGTCTGGGGCCATATCCTTCATACAGAAATATTTTAGCACAATCACCCTGATATTTTGTGAAAATCCATATTAGACTCGATTAAAACATTACTTTATATCAATATCTTATTATATACCAAGATTCTTTAAAAAAAATTAAGGTTATTTCAAAAACATTTAAATTGCCAAAGTACATTATGAAACCGAATAGAGTTATGACTGCTATTATTAAAATTCACCGAGTATCTGGGGTCATGCAGGAAACCTCATAAGTCTTATTTCTTTCTAGCTGAATTTCATCAGAAACTCGCAGTATATGTAAATTTCGCATTCGCTCTTTATGTCAAGCATTAGAGTGAGAGCTACACGTTGAACCATTTTTATTAGCAGGCACATGGCAAGACTGGATACGTATCTGATTATTTTTTCATATTTCTGCATTAAGCTAAATACCGCTCGTTAATAGGAACTGTCCGCCTTATTTCTCTTTCATCGCCGGTATCGCTACAACATCCTATATAAGCCCCAGACCTCTAAACAGTTCAATGTATTTCGCTGTAGAGGTCCCACCTGCGTGGACGTACATTTTGCCTTGCCGTGTTACATGGTTGCGATGACATTATCAAATTTTATGCACTTTTTTAAAGGCAGGAGAAGACTAACTTCAATTAAACAGGTCAATGCATTATTTACAAACAGAATATGCGCATAAAATAAGAAATAAGTGCATAAAATCCAAAGACCACAAAAGGAATACTACAGGTCGGCCACGAGTTTCAGGTGTGCAATCTGGTGTAACGAGATCGAAGGGTTTATATACCTGTGTGACGGTGCCTATTTACAAACGGTGTTCAGCTTTAACTGTTAAATATAACAAAGGATATTTCAGATGTTTTTCATAAATTTAAATGTATATTGTTTCAAATTATTTGCTGAAAGTCTACTGTTTTCAGGATGAAAAAAGATACGTTGAAATTGGAATCTCTCATATCTGTTGAATCAAAACTATTTATTTGATTTAGCTGATAAATTTATGAATAAAATGTGATTTTAACATAAAGTTTTCCCAACCTTTGTGACGTACTTTGGTCAATACACAAAACATAATCATTATCTGAATACCCATACAAAAATACTATATTGAAAGTTATGGTATGTGCATTAATGAAACATTTCTGATCAAATTCTTTAGAACGGTTTACTCAACTTAATTGAAATTATGCGACCACCACTACAGTTTTGATTTTGGGCGCCAACATTCTATCTGAGTTTTGAATACCTCCAATCACAATACATGTTTCGACAATTACCTCTATACGATCAATAGTTAGACTGATTAGATGAACAGTAATGCATTTGATCACCCAAGATTATTGCAGGGTATTCTAGGGTATGGTAAACAGAAAGGTTATAACAGAATTAATTCTAGATGTGTCAGTACGTTCCTAGTTTGTATCAATCAAAACGCACTGTTCTCTTTTATTTCATATTATTAATACAGATGGTTTACATTGTTTGAAGACGAAGTGTGTGTTTTATGGTATTCAACTTCGTTAAGATAAAATCTAGCTGATTTTAAAAGGAATAATTAGTGGTGATATTTTATTGAAATATTTGACAAGTACTCTATGGTTAAGGTATCCGATCCATATTAGGACCTAAATTTTTCAAAAATATTATTAACTAAGCAGTAATTAATTAATGAAGATTGCATTAAGGTCTATGGGTAGAAGCACATTTTTTAAAATAAAAAATTAAATACTAACAATATCAATAAATGCTTTGGTGTGAAGATGAATTTAATCATTAGAAATACAAAAACTATAGAAAATAAATTTAATACCGTATATATTTTTTTAGAATTGATTTTATACATTAAAATCAAAGTGGAGCAACTCTTCAAGAACAGGAAAAGTTCATTTATTAGGACACACTCCACTCCTTCATACTGATACTTAAACGCCCCACTGGTTATCATATTTTGTCTTGAATGTGCGGTATAGTTCTTAACAAAAAAATTAATTGCAGTAAAGTCGTTTTTTTAAGAAGTGCAAAATTACAGCTAACAATGTCTAGGTTTTCATATGCATTCATTCTCAATTATCATGTATTTTCTTATCAAATATCTCGAAAATATTCGTGTTTCTTTACTGGCTAGATATGGACAGGCATACTTGGTTTACTGAAGAATTGTGAATAGCTAATTATATGCTTTTAAATGTCCGTTGAACATTTACAGACGGCAATACTAGATGTTGCAACATTTACTAAATCAAACAAGATCAAACTAGATTAATCCTTGACACTATTAAGGAACGAATAGCGACGCTTCATTTCACGTTTAACAAATTGTTTTGTTCGAATTGTAGGGTTAAAAAGCACTGAACACCGGCCAATGTGCTCTGCTATTCTTGTACATTATTCTTGGCTGTTATTCTTGTACATGGAGAGCACTGAAAATAGGTAAAATATAATGTAGAATGACATTAAGGATATTCTCTTAAATCAAGCTTAATAATGTTAATATTGATTTAAATTGTTTCGTTGATTAAAAAAATTGACTTTACTCATGTATTTAACAATGCTAGTAATCAAATATCTTAATTAATTGTTATGTTTTTTTCGGGGTTTCTGGATAGTCGTGACCATTTTAAACATTTTAAAACTACATTAATCTTCTTGAGACGACCCAGGTTCTCTTTATACATATATAGGAAACTATTCAAAATTTAAAGGAAAATATTATGATTTTTCTCTACTAAATAACAGTTTGTGCTGAAAGAGCATATTCAAACTTTAGATTTGATGAGTTTTGTTTCACCAACCAGACTCATTTAGTTAATAACATTTTAAATAATTAATCATAAAATTGGTTTTTGATAATAATATTCTTGCAGAAACATGGATTCCATGGCCAGAAGTTTAAAAGAAGATTATTTGACATGCGTGATATGCTTCGAACTATTTACAGAACCAAAAAGTTTGCCATGTCTTCACACATTTTGTGAAGGCTGCTTGAGAGACTTATTAGATAAGTCGTCTAACAAATTAGTATTGAGTTGTCCAACATGCCGGGAAACGGTCCCATTACCGCCTGAATCGGTGTCTTCTTTGAAAACAAACTTTATCTTTAAGGACATTATCGTCAAATTAGGTTGCTCTAAAACATCTCGGCCTACACGATTGTGCTCCTTCTGCATCATTCATTCCAAAGAGGTGGAAGCAACTCACAAATGTATAACGTGCCTAGATTTGCTATGTTCTTTCTGTGTGCGACATAGACATCTCTTCACTAGACAGACTGCGTATCATACAGTTATTAATCTTAACGATTATTTAACGGGAAAGTACACGAAAGAAAAGAACCATGAAATACTATGCGAAAAACACCACGAAAAAATGCGTTTCTTTTGCCCGCAATGTTTTGTTCCAATCTGTTGTGAATGTGCTCTAATGGAGCATAGATATCATGAATATGTGGCATTTGCACAGGCAAAAAACATTATTAAAGAAGAGATGGAGATAGGTTTAAACGCATCAAAAGCAAAACAAGAAAAACTAAAGCTGGCACAACTCTCTCTTAATTCAAAATCAGAAGAAATCTCATCGAATGAAACTTCTCTGCTTGCAATTGTTGATTCCACATTCAGAGAAATTCAGTCAAGAATAAACAAACATCGTCAAAGTATTGATGAAACAATCAAGAGAAAGTCCTGTCAAGAGAAGGAAAAAATCAAGGTCCACATGAATGAAAATTTGAATATCCAATTACAGTTAGAAGAATCAGTCTCGTTCTGTGAAAACATTTTATCAAACAGAAGTGATATGGAAGTAGTTTTCTTCCTCGAAGATATGAAATCATCATTAATGAAATGCCCAAATCAAGATGAACAAGAGTACCAGGTAGTCCTTCAAACTTTGGAAATCAATGTCGAAAGAGAACTTCACAAAATCTTTAATATGAAGGAAGTTGTCGTTGAACCCAATGCAACAATATCAGCCACGGTGAACTCCGATACGTCTTTTACTGATGACAAGCAACAAAAAATTGAGTCCACAGACCCAGAGTATTCAAAAAACATCGAAGATAGCACATTGGAAAGAGAATTCTTAAACGAGCCACAGACAAATGTATCAGGTCCGACAGCTATCTCTCCAAAATGTTTGAAAACATATGACTTGTCGGGAATTTCATGCGAAAAGCCTAGAAGCTATTCCTCTGTTACTTGGATTAGTAAATCTGCATTTGCTCTCGTAGACGAACAAAACCAGACTGCAGTCGTCGTCAACGATGCACGTGGAAAAACCAAAGTATGTTCCCATACGGTTCAGGAAATTGTGACTATTGCTTCTTTCAACGACTATCTTGCATGTAAAACACAGTCAGGAGATATCTTTATTTATTCTTATCCGGACTGGAAGTTGGAAAAAACTTTTAAGGGAGCTTACGCCCTATCATCGCGCTCTTCTGAGTTGATTTGGGTTACAAGAGAAAAGATAATGATTTTTGCAAAATACTCTATTGAGGAAAAGGATATCAAAGATGAAGAGGGAAAATCCTTTAAGTTCAGACGGCCTTTCCATTTTTGCTGTCTTCCTAATAAGTCCTTTGCGCTTACAGATAGGTTTTCTGAGAGTCTGTATATGCTAGATCAAAGAGGACACATCTCAGCAAGACTTACGCTACTTGGGCAGTTAGGTGCACTTTCATGTGACAAAGATAATCGCATTTACATGACCTGCTATGAATCGAATTCTGTCAGCATCCTAGACACAAACGGAACATGTCTGAATACAATATCTCTGTGTTGCATTCTGAATAGACCTAAAACAATTTCTGTTTGCAAAGAGGAAGCAATGTTGGTTGCTAATAGAGATGATGTCGTTCTCATTTCACTTAAAGAATTTACTATGTAACGCTGTAATTAGACTAAAAGCAGAATGTAGCAAATATGCTGCAAAAATATTTAGTTCATTGACATGTGGTGATAACGAACAGTGTTCTTATTCAAAAGTCCAAAGGAAAATTACAAAACAGGAGCAGAGCAAACACGGACCTCTTAAAAAAAATAGAGGTAAGATCAGGTGCCATGGAGAAGTAAGCATCATCTGCTGACCGGTCACACCCGCCGTGTGTTCTTTGTCGTAATCGGGGAAAAAAACCCGGAAAAGTCCGTAGACAATTAGATGATTAATTATGGTCTAACAATTAGTATAAAAAACGTCAGTCAGCATGCGACCCAGTGGAAGATTGTATTTGCTGACAAGGTATTATATATGATACTAATATATAGAAAAAAGAAAAGATAAAAACTGGAAAATAAACTAAGAGGCATTATACTTTCAATAACAGAATTCAATAAAACGCGTATTTGTAAATAAAATATGTAAATAACTGAATACGTCTAAGATCTTTAAGATGAAATTAAAAGCATCATAGTAGGAAGCATTAAGTTCAATCAAATTCATATAAACAAGATTTATTGATTTGATAATTTGTGTATGTAAGTAATTTGTATAATGATGGAGAGATAACAAAGAAACATCTCTGAATTAAGCTTGCCCAAAAGGAATTTCTGGAATGACGAGGACTAAATATATAATTAGGTCATTTTATATAATATATAATTAGGTCATTAGGTGTGATAAATTTCAAATATATTTAAAGGCTTATCACACAAACTTGTAACAGAATCAACAATACTATATTTAATATCAAGTAGGTATGTCGAAGGAAGTTAGCAAAATATTGTAAACTTAGTTTTATAATGTAACAATTGATTCCAAAACTCAAACATATCTATTAGAAATATGACACCGTCTCATATTTCAACGAAAAAGAAAAGTTCTTTTTTATCTTGCTAAATTTTCATTCATTTCTAATGGTTAACTAAACTTTAAACTTAACGTTTTCAAATTACAAGCGAGAATAATCCTGTAAAATTCATCTTTTTAAAATTTTTATCAGAAATCAGTTTTTAATGAAATCTTAAACCTTATTTTTTCGAGCTTTTGGTAACCTAATACATGTATATAGAATATATTGATTTATTTTATCATGTTGAACAACTTGTTTTATGTGATTACTTTGTTTGATTGTTTGCAACAAGTCTGAGGTTTTGTTACTTGATTCAATTTTTTTCTTTATAATGTTCTAATACTTTTGTTTTTGTCTAAAACAAAACAAAATTGTGTTGCTTTTGATTGTCGTGGATGCTCCGAATGAATAAACACGTAAAATTGACATTTGCAACCATTTCTTTTATTCCTTTCTTTTAAATTTGATGTCAGGAATTGTCAAAATACTGGTATTTTATTGAAGTATAATTTGTAGTGATATTGAAAGTTGTGTGATTAGTCTAAGTATTAAACTCCGTAGATAGAATCACAAGCACTTCTTTTTGGTATAACAATAATTTTAAAAAGACAGATAGCATGCTTTACCTGACTTAACTACCATGCACTGCAGTTTTAGTGATTTGTCTTTTTCGTTTGATTTAGCCAGGAATGCTTTAATGTTTAGGTTGCATTTGTAATTTACTTTGTTAATGAAATCTGGGTATTCATTTAAAAAATGACTTTACGATAGAAATAAACAACAATGGACATTCCAAGAATTTATAACCAGTGAATTTTTTTTAGATACCGTGTAAAGATTACACTGCCCTTTTTAAAAAGGTTTTATTCAAGTGTGTACTTGTAATATTTTTTAAAGGGAACATCTCGTACATGATATGAATTTCGACGACTGCATAAAGTATATCTTTTTGGTAAAATTAAACGATCGCTTATTTTTACCCACGTGTATTGTAAAGATACAACAAATGTGCACTCAACGCTTAACGGGTAAATAATTACTTTAAATGAACGTAAATCGCAATTTAAGCCTATGGAAATTAGAAAGAGACCAACAAGAAAGCAAACAAATGCATAACATTTGATAGTATTGTATTTTTAAAAAGCTTATTTGTATTTTAAGGTTAGCATTGTTGCTGACTGACAAGTAAGCGAAATGGCCTATTGGCCTTTGTTATACCGGTGGTTATGAATTTTAGTGTACCTTGCCTTTTATGTATAAAATTAAAGAACAAATAATTATAACGAAAGATTCCTATATAAATTTATGACATGAACCATCAATACAATTTAAATATAACAAATGATATACCTTAGCCTAATCGATTTGGCTAACATTAAGATGGTCGCCGCCAGTGAATTAATTCCATGTACAATCCATCAGAGTGGGAACATATATTTAAGTAGATTAATATACTATGGCGAATCCTTTGTGCAAAAATTGAATGCATAAAACTTCTTTTGATAACTCGAGTGTATGGGTATAAAATAAGTGTCGAGTGATATTTTATTCCCCACTTACACCTTACCGGATAACCGTTACGAACGTTTAAAGCATAAAACAAACGCAACAATACCCAATCCTTTGGTTGTCTGTTGACGAGTATCAACTCTGCCGCAGCTGGACGTTCCTATGATCTGAGTATTGAAGCGAATGATACGGATAACAATTGAAAGATTACCGTAAATTTTCAATACAAACCAAACATTCAACTAGCAGACCTCGCAGGTTGAGTTTAATAAACATCTAAAAATGAATATGATAATTACGCTTCAGATACTGAAAAACAGTTCTAGAACGAAAGACTATCGACCTGGAAGCTGCCACGTCAAAGCCTGTCAGGTTAACCCTTTTCATGATTGGTAGTTATCAGTTAGAGACTCGGGACAGCAGATTAGTAAAGTACAGGAAATAACCCGTATGAGTTCTGCACAAAACGAATATGCATGCAAACACATAGCTAACGTACTTTTATTGGACACTTTAGTCTTAACTATGCAAACGGAGAGGAATTGGTTGAAAATACTACCGTCTGTTGGTCGGACGATAGCGTTATCCTGTGGGGTGTGAATAAGCCTTTATTAATCAATAATAAAAATCAGGAAAAAAAGATAATGTACACAAATGTTCAATGTTTCATTTTAAAGTACACAGCTGACGGATATCAAATCACCATATTTTCAAGCGTTACTCAATAAACTAGTCACAGTCGGAAAATTCAACAGATGCGCCTAGAGTGTTTAGTATTTGTCTGATAACGAAAGAAAATTGAGTGCTTAACAATGGGCACTACATAAACGCTCGACAACCCTCGCGTTCTCTCCCTAAGCCTTCCGTACAGGAAAAATATGCGAAGAATATTGCAAAATAGGTAATGTATTGTTTTTTAGCATCTAAACAGATTTTGCAACGCTTATATAACGTTTGTTCATCATGGGTTGTCCATATGTTCGTCAACATATCAATGAGCATGAAAAACATTTTTCGAACAAATGTAAAAAAAAATATTCAGAATAAGAAAACCAAAATATTTTAAACATATTTGATCTGAGATATTTTCAACTATTTTAATTTTTACAATAAATGTATAGTTTCTCTCATAAGTTAAGGTTTAATATGTTCCAGGTATATTTAACGTATGTTTTATCTATGGAATTGAAATATATGTTAAATATTTAGGAACATAGCAATTTTACTCAGTTCATCATTCTTAATTTTCTGATTCTTAGACAATAATAAAATTTTATCATATTATTATTATGTAGTTATATGTCTGGCGCAAAATGTGTATGAGCCTTTTTAATATGGATTGAAAATTCAATGTGTATTCAAAAAATGTTTTAAAGTGAGTTTATTATTCATGCCTTTCTTTTTGCATTTAAAGCTTACTTAAACCGCTTCCTGATAATAAGCTTTATATTCAACTATACGAGATTTGTACTATAATAACAATTTTTCAAAATCATGATGCTAAACACAGTTATGCTTATGTTATTTAAAATAATCAATTCAGGTTATCTATTACTATTCTTGCAGTTAAAATGGATACAATTGCCAAAACTTGAAAAGAAGATTATTTAACGTGCGTGATATGCTACGAGCTATTCATAGAACCCAAAAGCTTGCCATGTCTTCACACATTTTGTGAAGGCTGTCTTGACATCTTATTGGAAAAATCATCTAAGAGAATAGAATTAACCTGTCCAACATGCCGAGAATCGTTTCCATTACCATCTAAATCGGTATCTTCATTGAAAACAAACTTTATCTTCAAGGACATAATCACAAGATTGTCTCCCTCTAGAAAACCGTCGTCTACACGATTGTGCTCCTTCTGTATTCTGCATTCTAAAGAGGTCGAAGCTACTCACAAATGCGTAACATGCTTAGATTTATTATGCTCCTTCTGTGTGAGACACAGGCATCTCTTCACTAGACAGACTGCATACCATAAGGTTGTCAGTCTGAAGGATTATTTGTCAGGAAACTACAAGAAAGAGAAAGACAATGAAATACTATGCGAACGACATCACGAAAAAATACGATTTTTTTGTCCCCAATGTTTAGTTCCAATCTGTAGTGAATGTGCTTTGATGGAGCACAGATATCATGAATATGTGCTATTTGCAGAGGCAAGAAATATCATCATAGAGGAGATGGATAAAGTTTTTAAGATATCAAAAGCACAAGAAGAAAAACTAAAACAGACACAAGAAGCCTTATGTTCAAAATCGGAAGAAGTATCATCAAATGAAACTTCCCTAATGGCTGCCGTTGACTCTACATTTAAGGAAATTAAGTCGCAGTTGGACAGACATCGTCAAAGTATTCAAGATCAGATTAAGAAAAAGTCAAGTGTCGAAATGGATAAGATTAAAGCTTGTATGAAAGGAAATGTAAGTATTCAGGAAGGTTTACAGGAATCGGTCTCCTTCTGTAAAAATATTCTGTCTAACACAAGCAATTTGGAAATTGTTTTCTTTCTTGATGATATGAAATCATCATTATTAAAATTTTTAAATCAAGATAAAAATGAATGCAATGTTATCCTCCCACGACTTGAAATTAATGTTGGAAAGGAACTTCACAAGATATTTAATCTCAAACAAAATGCCTTTGAAAAAAAAGATACAGCTATAGTGAGCGCTAATTTGTCTACAAAAAATGACAAGGACACAATTACTGTGTCACCAACAGAGCCTTGCGCTGAAAGAAGCATCAAAGAAACACAGGAAAGCCAATGCATAAAAAAGCCGATAGCAACTACACATTGTTTAACAAATGTGGTCCCAAGGTGTCTGAAAACATATGACTTATCAGGAATATCAAGCACAAAGCAGACAGCTTTCTCTTCTCTTACGTGGATTGGCAAAACTTCATTTGCACTCGCAGACGAGCAAAACCAGACTGCAATCATAGTCAATACTGTGCGTGGAAAAACTAAAGTCCGCGCCCATTCGATTAAAGAAATAGTTGCTATTGCTTTTTTCAATGACTATCTTGCATGTAAAACACAGTCAGGAGACATCGTAATATATTCTTATCCGGAATGGAATTTGGAAAGAACTTTTAAGGGAGCTTATGCCATTTCATCACACTCTTCTGAATTGATTTGGGTTACGAAAGAAAAGATTATGATTTTCGCAAATAACTCTCTTGATGAAAAGATAATCAAAGATGAAAAAGGAAAGTCCTTTAAATTTCAAAGACCTTTCCATTTTTGTTGTCTTCCTAATAAGTCCTTTGCGCTCACAGATAAGTTTTCTGAGAGTCTGTATATACTAGATCAAAGGGGACATATCACGGTAAGACTCAAGCTACCTGGCCAGTTAGGTGCACTTTCATGCGACAAAGATAATCGTATTTACATGACCTGCTACGAATTGAATTCTGTCAGCGTTTTTGACATTAATGGATCATGTTTGAGGACCGTTTCTCTGCGTTGCATTTTGGATAGACCTAGAACTATCTCTGTTCAAAATGAAGAGGCAATGTTGATCGCAAATAAGTATGGTGTCGTGCTGCTGTCACTTAAAGAATTTACTATGTAACGCTGTAATTAGATTAAAAGCAGAATGTAGCAAATATGCTGAAAAACTCTCAGTGTACTCTGTAAAAGAGGCTAAACATCGCAAATATGCAGAGACAAAATCCAATGGATATCAAAGTTAGATTTAACACAAATCATAACCAAACAATATATTTAAATTAGTTAGTAAACCTATGTCAACTATATACAGATCGTTTAAAATCATGAATTACTAAGAAGAAAGCAACGTTTTTACATATAATCATTATAGTTTTGTAAATTGATATTTCCTTACTTATGTAGCAATATACCTTCATCACCTGCATATGGTGTTTTTGTCTCTCAGTTAATTCGATACGCAAGGGCATGCTCTTCATACGAACAGTTTCTAAGGCGAGGCAAGCTACTGACAAACAAGTTGATAAAATAGGACTATCAACAGTCTCGTTTAAAGTCATCTTTTCGTAAGTTCTATGGTCGATACAACCACCTTGTCAGCAAATACAATCTTCCACTGGGTCGCATGCTGACTAACGTTCTTCATACTAATTGTTAGACCAGAATTAATCACCTAATTGTCTACGGATTTTTCCGTTTTTTCCCGATTACGAGAAAGAGCACACGGCGGGTGTGACCGGTCGGCAGAGGATGCTCACTCCTCCATGGCACCTGATCCTACCTCTTTTATTTGAGGTCCGTGTTGCTCTGCTCCTGTTTTGTAATTTTCCTTCGGACTTTTGAATTTGAACACTGTTCGTTATCACCACATGTCATATTGAAGAACATGCTTTTTACTCAACTGTTTTCCATTTTAATTGTGAAAGGAACAGGTAAAACTCTTGTACCAAATTATAAAAGATGATTTGATTTGTATACACTGTACTTATTTTCCCGTGTTAAGTTCAATTTTCTTGATTATTTTGCATTTTTGAAATGCCATGATTGTTGAAAGATATGTGCATTGTTTTTGTTATCAATTTTCAGTCAACAACAACAAATATATAATTAACACGAATGTGATATGGATGCTTTTAGATTTATCGAACAGATTCTTATGTGTATTTATTTAAATTAAAATTTAAATCATGTTATGAATCAAATGCTAGTTTTCTTAATTTTCAATGCCACAGAAGATTTATATCTATTCAGTTGCAAAAACCATGCAGTGGCGCATTATATGTTACCTAAATACTAGCTAGGTCATAACAGAATCCTTTTTTTGTCCAGACAATTCATAACACATAATACTCTGTACTTCAGCAAAAGCACTGCATAGTAAACAAGATATTGATAAAAAAGATTCAAGTGATATACTCAAATATACATATGTACATGCAAAATGACTTATAAACAGAATTTCTGTTCAGTATGGGGAATCGAATTACAAATACATAATTTACCAAAAATTTTCTGATTAAAGATAAAGTTTATTTTCAATGTCATTTATTTCATTTGCTTATTTTGATAAAAATGATATTTCCTTTTCAGATTAAATAAAGAAATGGCTTCATTGTCATCCAGTATAGAAAAGGATTTTCTGACTTGCTCCATTTGTTTGGAAGTCTACAAGGACGCCAAAACTCTCCCCTGTCTGCATTCGTTTTGTGCAGATTGTATTGATAATTTCACAAAGGATAATGATCGTAAGGCAGGCCAACCTTGTCCGGAATGTAGAGAGACGTTTCATCTTCCTCTAGAAGGTGTTGATCAAATGAAAACCAACTTCTATTTGAAGAATCTTGTTGCATTTGTCTCATCGACCACAATAAAATGAAAAAATGTTCATTTTGTAGTTTGAACGGCGAAGACTTTGAGGCGACAGCAAAATGTTTAACTTGTGAAGATTTTCTTTGTCCCGAATGTGCGGATAACCGACATAGATCAACAACATTAACATTTCATCATCGAGTTGTTCCTCTTGCTGAGGTTTCAGCAGGAAAATATAACAATGAAATTCGTGCAAAACAACAAATTCCTTGTAAAAGACACGAACCAGAAGAATTACGATTCTTTTGTGAAAATTGTGATATCCCTGTATGTCGAGATTGCATTGTTCTTGGTCACCATAATCACAAGTGCTTGGCTCCATCAGATGCAAGAAAGCACTTGGAAGAGAACCTTGACTCTCTAATGACCTCTTTGAGAAGAAAACTAACAGACAATGATATTGCGACGAAGATCATTGTTTCTGAATTAAATAAAGTGGAAATAGGTAAACAGCATTTTAAAGAGACACTTTCTGTGTTTTTATTGAAACAATTATATCTTATGCATAGAGTTTTATACCATCTTATTAGTCCACTTTAATAAAAAATAAAAACCCATAGAACTTTTTTGATTTGCCCTTAACAAACAAGAAAATAAGTTTTAAGGTGGTATCGGACACTTTGATATACATGTATCAATATGGATTCAAGTACATTAGTTTAATATAAAATCATCTTTTACAAATTTCAAATTGTTCAGTATTTGGTCATTAAATGAATTTAAAAAAAAATAGTATGAAAGTAAATAATGTAAAAGGCACAAGCGGGTACCGAACGCACAATTTGAAGATCAGTAGCTGCATGCCTCTTAAACCTATTGTATTACGTAATTATACCCGCACTTTCTAAAGAAAGTTCGGGTATATTGTTGTTACCCTGTTCCGTCTGTCCGTCCGTCCGTCTGTCACGTTTTACTTTCTCAAACTGCTCTTACATCTTATAAACCAGTAAACTGAACTCTTGGAGTATGATTTGGGGTGTCATGTTGTTTTGTAAACAGGTTTCAAAAATTCTCTGGTAGTCCTGGGGGTCAAATAATTGGTAAAAAATGACGTTTTTTGACAAAAATCCTTCTTCCTCAAACTCCTTTTACATTTTCACCAGTAGACAAATCATCTCTTGGAATATGTTTTGGGGTGTCCTATAGATGCGCAATAAGGTTTCGGAAATTTCAATTTTGTCCTGGGGGTCATTAAATGGCTGAAAAATGACGTTTTTTTTTGTTTTTTTTACAAAAAGTCTGGTTTCAAAAAACGTCAATTTCTTTTTGCAGTAGCCTAATGATCTTATAGGATATGCTTCGGGGTGTCATGTTGACGTGTAATCATGTTTCAGAATTTTTGTTTTTATCACGGGGGTCTGTGGGCATAAAAAAATGATGTTTTTTTGCAAAAAAAATATGGTTCCCAGAACTCCTCTTACAATTTATGCAGTAGCTATGTCATCTCTTGAGATATGATAGGAACTGTCCTATAGATGTGCAATAAGGTTTTAAAAATTTAAATTTCATCCAGGGAGTCAAACAGTAGCTGAAAATTGACGTTTATCACTCCTAAAAAAACCTACTTTCCAGAACTCCTCTCATGATTTAATGAATAGCCACATCATATCTTGGGGTATGATAGGGGCTGTCATATAGTCATGCAATAAGGTTTAAAAAATTTAAATTTCATCCAGGGAGTCAAATAGTAGCTGAAAATTGACGTTAATCACTCCTAAAAAAACCTACTTCCCAGAACTCCTCTCATGATTTAATGAATAGCCACATCATTTATAGGGATATAATAGGGGCTGAGCTATAGATATGCAATAAGGTTTTAGAAATATAAATTTGATTCTGAGGGTCCATGCTATCTGCAAAATGATGTTCCATCCCATAAAAAACCTAATTCCTGGACCTCCTCTTATCTCTTGTGATTGAAATAACGTACCGTAAGATGCATAAGGAGGAAGAATATATATGCTTTAGGGGTGGGAATCACAAGCATTTTTTTCAAGTTATTTGATCATTTTTGATTTTGGGAGGGTGGGGTGGGGTTAGGGTGACCCCCAGATGCCATGACCTACTAATACCACAAAAAGATTTGCCTTGACATGGTCATGGTTCAAGAAGCAAAAATATATATGGGTTAGGAGCGGGGATTTCGATGATTTTGAGGATATTTTAAGAATATTCGACTATTCATGTTTTCGGGGGGCAGGTGGGTGGGGGAGATTCTGAGTCTCTTCTCACATTTTTACAGTAGCAGAATCATTTCTTGATTGGTTTTTTCCTGTATGATGTCAGATGTACATGAAGAGATTTTGGGAATTGCATTTTAATCTTAAAGATAAACAAAATGTTATATATAATTGTGGAATTATAAAGTCAGTCAACAAAAACCTTGCTGTAAAAAACAAAGCACTGGGGTCATCATTGGGCTAGGGCTAGGAATTACACTACATATGAATAAGATAGATTACTTGATTAGTTCTAACTCTGGAAAGTCACTGGGCATCTCAAAGGGGGTATAACCTATATAGATGTACCAATTAATGTGCAATGACACAAGGAGCAAGAATGAATATGGTTTAGGGGTGGGGATCTCAACAATTATTAAAATGTATTATCATTCCCTATTTCAGAGGAGGGGGGTGGTGGTGGTTTAAAAGCAACTCTTTGGGGGGGGGGGGGGTAGGGGGAATGACCCAAGGGGCAAGGGCCAATTTGTCTTACATATATCTTGACATGATCAGCGGAATTGGACAGAATGATAACTATAGGGCATCTGCAGAGTGGAGCCCTAAATAAGTTGTGATACTATGTTATACATGTATTTAGAAATGTCTATATTTTCATAATGATTAACAAATTAATCAATCAAAATGAGTTATAAATAACCGATTGGCAATTCTGCAATTGATTGGCATCCCTAGTATAATATCTCATGTATTTTTCTTTATATATAATTATACATGTGTATTTGTTAACAGTCAGGATTAAAATGCACAAATTTTCATGAGTCATAAATCTTGACATGCCACATATCTCTTGACAAAAAAGAATAATCAAAATAAAAGAAAATTACAGTCATTAACTCTTTTTCTATTACCGGTGTATGATGATGGGGAAGGGGGTTTAATGGGGGGGGGGGGAAGCTGCAGCATGCCTTCATTCTCACTAGAAATGTATACCTAATCCACACATCCTGGGGATGGGGAACGGTTAAGGCCCCTTCCCCTTCCTCCCTATTATAACTCATATAAACATGATATTTAATATCCAAATTTAATACAAAATGTTACAGTATGCTGGCAAAGGGAGATCACATTTTAGAAAGTGAAAGTAAAATTTAACTGTACGTTTTGTATACCGGTGTCTCATAATATTGCGCTACTACATGTATATACTTACCTATATTGGTCAACATCATAATGATAATCCAATTAGAGCACAATATGAATTCCTTTAGCTGATCACCACAAAAGAAACATTTATTCATGATAATTAATCCTATTCTGCATATCGAAAATACAGATGCATGTACACCACGTGAAACCCATCTAACCAAAGAGCTGGGTAAAACTAGTACCTGCTAATGCAACCTGTCGACCTGTGTTGTATACGTAACTTTGGACAAAGATCATTTACTTGTAACATATTGCATGTATTTTCACAACTTTATTCTTTAAAATCCCTTGCACAATTTTATTAGGTAATTAATCATGTAAAGCACAATTTTCAGCTTTAAGGTGGTATGGGACACCTACATATTGTGATGTACTCCTTATTGAACGAAAAAAATAAAGTATAAAATATGATATTTTCCCCCAAAATAATGTTACCTAGCAGCATAGTGCAATGGGTTAGAGCGTTAACAATGTATCTGTAAGTAGAGAGTTTGAATCCTGCTAGGGCTTATCTTATTTTTACCTCAAGTTTCCAAAAAAATTTAAAACTTATTTTTTTGCCCAAATATTCATTGTAAATTTTTTAAATTCTAAAACAGTGAAAGTTATTTTAGCATATAACTACATATAATAAATATAAAATAACGCACTTTTATCCACATAAATATCGACATGTGTCTGATACCACTTTTTAAAATCGTTAAAGCAGTCCTGCAATGAAAATCATTGCGCAATAAGACATATATTCTGATTTTTATTTACCAGGTATCCATGGGTAGGGGGTAGGGGGGTAGGGGGGGGGGTTCGGTTCAGAGTAATAATTGTGTTTGTGGGGGGGGGGGGATTGTAGCCCGAGGTTTAGTTTTGGTAATTTTACTACATTAATGAATTTTTTTTTGGGTGGGGGGGGGTCTGGACTTCTCACCCCACCCTTTCTCTAAATCCACGCACACGATGATGTTGGCACACAAAAGCATAAATAAAGCAGGCAACAGCCGGGGGGGGGGGGGGGGGGGCATGGGCATGATTTAATTTTGTTTGTAATAATTATATAGACCATACTTTCTATGACATGAAATGTTTAGATTTTTTATTAATTTAAAATTCATATGCAAACAGTTCAAACCCAAATTGTACATAAAAAGTAATATATTTATTATGGGATGTGATCTCAACATTTATGAAAATCATAATTTTTAAAAAGTACCGAAATTGCATGTGGCCTTCTTTTTGACTAAAACCGGTACAAGAGAATGTTATTTAGAGGCAAACACTTGGTGCGGGTATTACAGTCTAATGACAGCATCTAGTTTTAAATGCAGAATGGCAGTCCATCTGATCCCTGGGATATCCAAGATCAGTGAGGAAATATTGCTGGGTAAAAGCACATCAGACATTAATTTCACCAACTCTTACCACTTCGTCTGGGGCCATATCCTTCATACAGAAATATTTTAGCACAATCACCCTGATATTTTGTGAAAATCCATATTAGACTCGATTAAAACATTACTTTATATCAATATCTTATTATATACCAAGATTCTTTAAAAAAAATTAAGGTTATTTCAAAAACATTTAAATTGCCAAAGTACATTATGAAACCGAATAGAGTTATGACTGCTATTATTAAAATTCACCGAGTATCTGGGGTCATGCAGGAAACCTCATAAGTCTTATTTCTTTCTAGCTGAATTTCATCAGAAACTCGCAGTATATGTAAATTTCGCATTCGCTCTTTATGTCAAGCATTAGAGTGAGAGCTACACGTTGAACCATTTTTATTAGCAGGCACATGGCAAGACTGGATACGTATCTGATTATTTTTTCATATTTCTGCATTAAGCTAAATACCGCTCGTTAATAGGAACTGTCCGCCTTATTTCTCTTTCATCGCCGGTATCGCTACAACATCCTATATAAGCCCCAGACCTCTAAACAGTTCAATGTATTTCGCTGTAGAGGTCCCACCTGCGTGGACGTACATTTTGCCTTGCCGTGTTACATGGTTGCGATGACATTATCAAATTTTATGCACTTTTTTAAAGGCACGAGAAGACTAACTTCAATTAAACAGGTCAATGCATTATTTACAAACAGAATATGCGCATAAAATAAGAAATAAGTGCATAAAATCCAAAGACCACAAAAGGAATACTACAGGTCGGCCACGAGTTTCAGGTGTGCAATCTGGTGTAACGAGATCGAAGGGTTTATATACCTGTGTGACGGTGCCTATTTACAAACGGTGTTCAGCTTTAACTGTTAAATATAACAAAGGATATTTCAGATGTTTTTCATAAATTTAAATGTATATTGTTTCAAATTATTTGCTGAAAGTCTACTGTTTTCAGGATGAAAAAAGATACGTTGAAATTGGAATCTCTCATATCTGTTGAATCAAAACTATTTATTTGATTTAGCTGATAAATTTATGAATAAAATGTGATTTTAACATAAAGTTTTCCCAACCTTTGTGACGTACTTTGGTCAATACACAAAACATAATCATTATCTGAATACCCATACAAAAATACTATATTGAAAGTTATGGTATGTGCATTAATGAAACATTTCTGATCATATTCTTTAGAACGGTTTACTCAACTTAATTGAAATTATGCGACCACCACTACAGTTTTGATTTTGGGCGCCAACATTCTATCTGAGTTTTGAATACCTCCAATCACAATACATGTTTCGACAATTACCTCTATACGATCAATAGTTAGACTGATTAGATGAACAGTAATGCATTTGATCACCCAAGATTATTGCAGGGTATTCTAGGGTATGGTAAACAGAAAGGTTATAACAGAATTAATTCTAGATGTGTCAGTACGTTCCTAGTTTGTATCAATCAAAACGCACTGTTCTCTTTTATTTCATATTATTAATACAGATGGTTTACATTGTTTGAAGACGAAGTGTGTGTTTTATGGTATTCAACTTCGTTAAGATAAAATCTAGCTGATTTTAAAAGGAATAATTAGTGGTGATATTTTATTGAAATATTTGACAAGTACTCTATGGTTAAGGTATCCGATCCATATTAGGACCTAAATTTTTCAAAAATATTATTAACTAAGCAGTAATTAATTAATGAAGATTGCATTAAGGTCTATGGGTAGAAGCACATTTTTTAAAATAAAAAATTAAATACTAACAATATCAATAAATGCTTTGGTGTGAAGATGAATTTAATCATTAGAAATACAAAAACTATAGAAAATAAATTTAATACCGTATATATTTTTTTAGAATTGATTTTATACATTAAAATCAAAGTGGAGCAACTCTTCAAGAACAGGAAAAGTTCATTTATTAGGACACACTCCACTCCTTCATACTGATACTTAAACGCCCCACTGGTTATCATATTTTGTCTTGAATGTGCGGTATAGTTCTTAACAAAAAAATTAATTGCAGTAAAGTCGTTTTTTTAAGAAGTGCAAAATTACAGCTAACAATGTCTAGGTTTTCATATGCATTCATTCTCAATTATCATGTATTTTCTTATCAAATATCTCGAAAATATTCGTGTTTCTTTACTGGCTAGATATGGACAGGCATACTTGGTTTACTGAAGAATTGTGAATAGCTAATTATATGCTTTTAAATGTCCGTTGAACATTTACAGACGGCAATACTAGATGTTGCAACATTTACTAAATCAAACAAGATCAAACTAGATTAATCCTTGACACTATTAAGGAACGAATAGCGACGCTTCATTTCACGTTTAACAAATTGTTTTGTTCGAATTGTAGGGTTAAAAAGCACTGAACACCGGCCAATGTGCTCTGCTATTCTTGTACATTATTCTTGGCTGTTATTCTTGTACATGGAGAGCACTGAAAATAGGTAAAATATAATGTAGAATGACATTAAGGATATTCTCTTAAATCAAGCTTAATAATGTTAATATTGATTTAAATTGTTTCGTTGATTAAAAAAATTGACTTTACTCATGTATTTAACAATGCTAGTAATCAAATATCTTAATTAATTGTTATGTTTTTTTCGGGGTTTCTGGATAGTCGTGACCATTTTAAACATTTTAAAACTACATTAATCTTCTTGAGACGACCCAGGTTCTCTTTATACATATATAGGAAACTATTCAAAATTTAAAGGAAAATATTATGATTTTTCTCTACTAAATAACAGTTTGTGCTGAAAGAGCATATTCAAACTTTAGATTTGATGAGTTTTGTTTCACCAACCAGACTCATTTAGTTAATAACATTTTAAATAATTAATCATAAAATTGGTTTTTGATAATAATATTCTTGCAGAAACATGGATTCCATGGCCAGAAGTTTAAAAGAAGATTATTTGACATGCGTGATATGCTTCGAACTATTTACAGAACCAAAAAGTTTGCCATGTCTTCACACATTTTGTGAAGGCTGCTTGAGAGACTTATTAGATAAGTCGTCTAACAAATTAGTATTGAGTTGTCCAACATGCCGGGAAACGGTCCCATTACCGCCTGAATCGGTGTCTTCTTTGAAAACAAACTTTATCTTTAAGGACATTATCGTCAAATTAGGTTGCTCTAAAACATCTCGGCCTACACGATTGTGCTCCTTCTGCATCATTCATTCCAAAGAGGTGGAAGCAACTCACAAATGTATAACGTGCCTAGATTTGCTATGTTCTTTCTGTGTGCGACATAGACATCTCTTCACTAGACAGACTGCGTATCATACAGTTATTAATCTTAACGATTATTTAACGGGAAAGTACACGAAAGAAAAGAACCATGAAATACTATGCGAAAAACACCACGAAAAAATGCGTTTCTTTTGCCCGCAATGTTTTGTTCCAATCTGTTGTGAATGTGCTCTAATGGAGCATAGATATCATGAATATGTGGCATTTGCACAGGCAAAAAACATTATTAAAGAAGAGATGGAGATAGGTTTAAACGCATCAAAAGCAAAACAAGAAAAACTAAAGCTGGCACAACTCTCTCTTAATTCAAAATCAGAAGAAATCTCATCGAATGAAACTTCTCTGCTTGCAATTGTTGATTCCACATTCAGAGAAATTCAGTCAAGAATAAACAAACATCGTCAAAGTATTGATGAAACAATCAAGAGAAAGTCCTGTCAAGAGAAGGAAAAAATCAAGGTCCACATGAATGAAAATTTGAATATCCAATTACAGTTAGAAGAATCAGTCTCGTTCTGTGAAAACATTTTATCAAACAGAAGTGATATGGAAGTAGTTTTCTTCCTCGAAGATATGAAATCATCATTAATGAAATGCCCAAATCAAGATGAACAAGAGTACCAGGTAGTCCTTCAAACTTTGGAAATCAATGTCGAAAGAGAACTTCACAAAATCTTTAATATGAAGGAAGTTGTCGTTGAACCCAATGCAACAATATCAGCCACGGTGAACTCCGATACGTCTTTTACTGATGACAAGCAACAAAAAATTGAGTCCACAGACCCAGAGTATTCAAAAAACATCGAAGATAGCACATTGGAAAGAGAATTCTTAAACGAGCCACAGACAAATGTATCAGGTCCGACAGCTATCTCTCCAAAATGTTTGAAAACATATGACTTGTCGGGAATTTCATGCGAAAAGCCTAGAAGCTATTCCTCTGTTACTTGGATGAGTAAATCTGCATTTGCTCTCGTAGACGAACAAAACCAGACTGCAGTCGTCGTCAACGATGCACGTGGAAAAACCAAAGTATGTTCCCATACGGTTCAGGAAATTGTGACTATTGCTTCTTTCAACGACTATCTTGCATGTAAAACACAGTCAGGAGATATCTTTATTTATTCTTATCCGGACTGGAAGTTGGAAAGAACTTTTAAGGGAGCTTACGCCCTATCATCGCGCTCTTCTGAGTTGATTTGGGTTACAAGAGAAAAGATAATGATTTTTGCAAAATACTCTATTGAGGAAAAGGATATCAAAGATGAAGAGGGAAAATCCTTTAAGTTCAGACGGCCTTTCCATTTTTGCTGTCTTCCTAATAAGTCCTTTGCGCTTACAGATAGGTTTTCTGAGAGTCTGTATATGCTAGATCAAAGAGGACACATCTCAGCAAGACTTACGCTACTTGGGCAGTTAGGTGCACTTTCATGTGACAAAGATAATCGCATTTACATGACCTGCTATGAATCGAATTCTGTCATCATCCTAGACACAAACGGAACATGTCTGAATACAATATCTCTGTGTTGCATTCTGAATAGACCTAAAACAATTTCTGTTTGCAAAGAGGAAGCAATGTTGGTTGCTAATAGAGATGATGTCGTTCTCATTTCACTTAAAGAATTTACTATGTAACGCTGTAATTAGACTAAAAGCAGAATGTAGCAAATATGCTGCAAAAATATTTAGTTCATTGACATGTGGTGATAACGAACAGTGTTCTTATTCAAAAGTCCAAAGGAAAATTACAAAACAGGAGCAGAGCAAACACGGACCTCTTAAAAAAAATAGAGGTAAGATCAGGTGCCATGGAGAAGTAAGCATCATCTGCTGACCGGTCACACCCGCCGTGTGTTCTTTGTCGTAATCGGGGAAAAAAACCCGGAAAAGTCCGTAGACAATTAGATGATTAAATATGGTCTAACAATTAGTATAAAAAACGTCAGTCAGCATGCGACCCAGTGGAAGATTGTATTTGCTGACAAGGTATTATATATGATACTAATATATAGAAAAAAGAAAAGATAAAAACTGGAAAATAAACTAAGAGGCATTATACTTTCAATAACAGAATTCAATAAAACGCGTATTTGTAAATAAAATATGTAAATAACTGAATACGTCTAAGATCTTTAAGATGAAATTAAAAGCATCATAGTAGGAAGCATTAAGTTCAATCAAATTCATATAAACAAGATTTATTGATTTGATAATTTGTGTATGTAAGTAATTTGTATAATGATGGAGAGATAACAAAGAAACATCTCTGAATTAAGCTTGCCCAAAAGGAATTTCTGGAATGACGAGGACTAAATATATAATTAGGTCATTTTATATAATATATAATTAGGTCATTAGGTGTGATAAATTTCAAATATATTTAAAGGCTTATCACACAAACTTGTAACAGAATCAACAATACTATATTTAATATCAAGTAGGTATGTCGAAGGAAGTTAGCAAAATATTGTAAACTTAGTTTTATAATGTAACAATTGATTCCAAAACTCAAACATATCTATTAGAAATATGACACCGTCTCATATTTCAACGAAAAAGAAAAGTTCTTTTTTATCTTGCTAAATTTTCATTCATTTCTAATGGTTAACTAAACTTTAAACTTAACGTTTTCAAATTACAAGCGAGAATAATCCTGTAAAATTCATCTTTTTAAAATTTTTATCAGAAATCAGTTTTTAATGAAATCTTAAACCTTATTTTTTCGAGCTTTTGGTAACCTAATACATGTATATAGAATATATTGATTTATTTTATCATGTTGAACAACTTGTTTTATGTGATTACTTTGTTTGATTGTTTGCAACAAGTCTGAGGTTTTGTTACTTGATTCAATTTTTTTCTTTATAATGTTCTAATACTTTTGTTTTTGTCTAAAACAAAACAAAATTGTGTTGCTTTTGATTGTCGTGGATGCTCCGAATGAATAAACACGTAAAATTGACATTTGCAACCATTTCTTTTATTCCTTTCTTTTAAATTTGATGTCAGGAATTGTCAAAATACTGGTATTTTATTGAAGTATAATTTGTAGTGATATTGAAAGTTGTGTGATTAGTCTAAGTATTAAACTCCGTAGATAGAATCACAAGCACTTCTTTTTGGTATAACAATAATTTTAAAAAGACAGATAGCATGCTTTACCTGACTTAACTACCATGCACTGCAGTTTTAGTGATTTGTCTTTTTCGTTTGATTTAGCCAGGAATGCTTTAATGTTTAGGTTGCATTTGTAATTTACTTTGTTAATGAAATCTGGGTATTCATTTAAAAAATGACTTTACGATAGAAATAAACAACAATGGACATTCCAAGAATTTATAACCAGTGAATTTTTTTTAGATACCGTGTAAAGATTACACTGCCCTTTTTAAAAAGGTTTTATTCAAGTGTGTACTTGTAATATTTTTTAAAGGGAACATCTCGTACATGATATGAATTTCGACGACTGCATAAAGTATATCTTTTTGGTAAAATTAAACGATCGCTTATTTTTACCCACGTGTATTGTAAAGATACAACAAATGTGCACTCAACGCTTAACGGGTAAATAATTACTTTAAATGAACGTAAATCGCAATTTAAGCCTATGGAAATTAGAAAGAGACCAACAAGAAAGCAAACAAATGCATAACATTTGATAGTATTGTATTTTTAAAAAGCTTATTTGTATTTTAAGGTTAGCATTGTTGCTGACTGACAAGTAAGCGAAATGGCCTATTGGCCTTTGTTATACCGGTGGTTATGAATTTTAGTGTACCTTGCCTTTTATGTATAAAATTAAAGAACAAATAATTATAACGAAAGATTCCTATATAAATTTATGACATGAACCATCAATACAATTTAAATATAACAAATGATATACCTTAGCCTAATCGATTTGGCTAACATTAAGATGGTCGCCGCCAGTGAATTAATTCCATGTACAATCCATCAGAGTGGGAACATATATTTAAGTAGATTAATATACTATGGCGAATCCTTTGTGCAAAAATTGAATGCATAAAACTTCTTTTGATAACTCGAGTGTATGGGTATAAAATAAGTGTCGAGTGATATTTTATTCCCCACTTACACCTTACCGGATAACCGTTACGAACGTTTAAAGCATAAAACAAACGCAACAATACCCAATCCTTTGGTTGTCTGTTGACGAGTATCAACTCTGCCGCAGCTGGACGTTCCTATGATCTGAGTATTGAAGCGAATGATACGGATAACAATTGAAAGATTACCGTAAATTTTCAATACAAACCAAACATTCAACTAGCAGACCTCGCAGGTTGAGTTTAATAAACATCTAAAAATGAATATGATAATTACGCTTCAGATACTGAAAAACAGTTCTAGAACGAAAGACTATCGACCTGGAAGCTGCCACGTCAAAGCCTGTCAGTTAACCCTTTTCATGATTGGTAGTTATCAGTTAGAGACTCGGGACAGCAGATTAGTAAAGTACAGGAAATAACCCGTATGAGTTCTGCACAAAACGAATATGCATGCAAACACATAGCTAACGTACTTTTATTGGACACTTTAGTCTTAACTATGCAAACGGAGAGGAATTGGTTGAAAATACTACCGTCTGTTGGTCGGACGATAGCGTTATCCTGTGGGGTGTGAATAAGCCTTTATTAATCAATAATAAAAATCAGGAAAAAAAGATAATGTACACAAATGTTCAATGTTTCATTTTAAAGTACACAGCTGACGGATATCAAATCACCATATTTTCAAGCGTTACTCAATAAACTAGTCACAGTCGGAAAATTCAACAGATGCGCCTAGAGTGTTTAGTATTTGTCTGATAACGAAAGAAAATTGAGTGCTTAACAATGGGCACTACATAAACGCTCGACAACCCTCGCGTTCTCTCCCTAAGCCTTCCGTACAGGAAAAATATGCGAAGAATATTGCAAAATAGGTAATGTATTGTTTTTTAGCATCTAAACAGATTTTGCAACGCTTATATAACGTTTGTTCATCATGGGTTGTCCATATGTTCGTCAACATATCAATGAGCATGAAAAACATTTTTCGAACAAATGTAAAAAAAAATATTCAGAATAAGAAAACCAAAATATTTTAAACATATTTGATCTGAGATATTTTCAACTATTTTAATTTTTACAATAAATGTATAGTTTCTCTCATAAGTTAAGGTTTAATATGTTCCAGGTATATTTAACGTATGTTTTATCTATGGAATTGAAATATATGTTAAATATTTAGGAACATAGCAATTTTACTCAGTTCATCATTCTTAATTTTCTGATTCTTAGACAATAATAAAATTTTATCATATTATTATTATGTAGTTATATGTCTGGCGCAAAATGTGTATGAGCCTTTTTAATATGGATTGAAAATTCAATGTGTATTCAAAAAATGTTTTAAAGTGAGTTTATTATTCATGCCTTTCTTTTTGCATTTAAAGCTTACTTAAACCGCTTCCTGATAATAAGCTTTATATTCAACTATACGAGATTTGTACTATAATAACAATTTTTCAAAATCATGATGCTAAACACAGTTATGCTTATGTTATTTAAAATAATCAATTCAGGTTATCTATTACTATTCTTGCAGTTAAAATGGATACAATTGCCAAAACTTTAAAAGAAGATTATTTAACGTGCGTGATATGCTACGAGCTATTCATAGAACCCAAAAGCTTGCCATGTCTTCACACATTTTGTGAAGGCTGTCTTGACATCTTATTGGAAAAATCATCTAAGAGAATAGAATTAACCTGTCCAACATGCCGAGAATCGTTTCCATTACCATCTAAATCGGTATCTTCATTGAAAACAAACTTTATCTTCAAGGACATAATCACAAGATTGTCTCCCTCTAGAAAACCGTCGTCTACACGATTGTGCTCCTTCTGTATTCTGCATTCTAAAGAGGTCGAAGCTACTCACAAATGCGTAACATGCTTAGATTTATTATGCTCCTTCTGTGTGAGACACAGGCATCTCTTCACTAGACAGACTGCATACCATAAGGTTGTCAGTCTGAAGGATTATTTGTCAGGAAACTACAAGAAAGAGAAAGACAATGAAATACTATGCGAACGACATCACGAAAAAATACGATTTTTTTGTCCCCAATGTTTAGTTCCAATCTGTAGTGAATGTGCTTTGATGGAGCACAGATATCATGAATATGTGCTATTTGCAGAGGCAAGAAATATCATCATAGAGGAGATGGATAAAGTTTTTAAGATATCAAAAGCACAAGAAGAAAAACTAAAACAGACACAAGAAGCCTTATGTTCAAAATCGGAAGAAGTATCATCAAATGAAACTTCCCTAATGGCTGCCGTTGACTCTACATTTAAGGAAATTAAGTCGCAGTTGGACAGACATCGTCAAAGTATTCAAGATCAGATTAAGAAAAAGTCAAGTGTCGAAATGGATAAGATTAAAGCTTGTATGAAAGGAAATGTAAGTATTCAGGAAGGTTTACAGGAATCGGTCTCCTTCTGTAAAAATATTCTGTCTAACACAAGCAATTTGGAAATTGTTTTCTTTCTTGATGATATGAAATCATCATTATTAAAATTTTTAAATCAAGATAAAAATGAATGCAATGTTATCCTCCCACGACTTGAAATTAATGTTGGAAAGGAACTTCACAAGATATTTAATCTCAAACAAAATGCCTTTGAAAAAAAAGATACAGCTATAGTGAGCGCTAATTCGTCTACAAAAAATGACAAGGACACAATTACTGTGTCACCAACAGAGCCTTGCGCTGAAAGAAGCATCAAAGAAACACAGGAAAGCCAATGCATAAAAAAGCCGATAGCAACTACACATTGTTTAACAAATGTGGTCCCAAGGTGTCTGAAAACATATGACTTATCAGGAATATCAAGCACAAAGCAGACAGCTTTCTCTTCTCTTACGTGGATTGGCAAAACTTCATTTGCACTCGCAGACGAGCAAAACCAGACTGCAATCATAGTCAATACTGTGCGTGGAAAAACTAAAGTCCGCGCCCATTCGATTAAAGAAATAGTTGCTATTGTTTTTTTCAATGACTATCTTGCATGTAAAACACAGTCAGGAGACATCGTAATATATTCTTATCCGGAATGGAATTTGGAAAGAACTTTTAAGGGAGCTTATGCCATTTCATCACACTCTTCTGAATTGATTTGGGTTACGAAAGAAAAGATTATGATTTTCGCAAATAACTCTCTTGATGAAAAGATAATCAAAGATGAAAAAGGAAAGTCCTTTAAATTTCAAAGACCTTTCCATTTTTGTTGTCTTCCTAATAAGTCCTTTGCGCTCACAGATAAGTTTTCTGAGAGTCTGTATATACTAGATCAAAGGGGACATATCACGGTAAGACTCAAGCTACCTGGCCAGTTAGGTGCACTTTCATGCGACAAAGATAATCGTATTTACATGACCTGCTACGAATTGAATTCTGTCAGCGTTTTTGACATTAATGGATCATGTTTGAGGACCGTTTCTCTGCGTTGCATTTTGGATAGACCTAGAACTATCTCTGTTCAAAATGAAGAGGCAATGTTGATCGCAAATAAGTATGGTGTCGTGCTGCTGTCACTTAAAGAATTTACTATGTAACGCTGTAATTAGATTAAAAGCAGAATGTAGCAAATATGCTGAAAAACTCTCAGTGTACTCTGTAAAAGAGGCTAAACATCGCAAATATGCAGAGACAAAATCCAATGGATATCAAAGTTAGATTTAACACAAATCATAACCAAACAATATATTTAAATTAGTTAGTAAACCTATGTCAACTAATCGTAGGAATTTGACGCAATTGAATTTTAATGTTAATGGATATGATTAACATAATTTTTTATTTAGTTCTAGCTTGAATTAGATAATGTACGTACGTTTGTAAATTGAAACTAAAACTTATTAAAGAATTATATATACTGTGTAAATATATAATGGTTAATGGAACAATGACTAAGTTAAACCCATGTAGTGAAACTCTCAATCTGTAATGTATAACGCCATCAGATGAAAGTTTTGAAGATTATGCATGATGATGTTATGTTCATGTCTCATATTTTTTTTCGATTAATTTGTTTTAAAATGAATTAAAGTATGACGCGTTTTGTTATGTGCTGTTCTGACTGCTGATCGAACTGTTTAGGTGTATAACCCGATTACATTGTTGCATAATGTTTTGTGCTTATCAATGAAGAAATTATGTTGTGGATGTTAATATCAATTTACAAAACTATAATGATTATATGTAAAAACGTTGCTTTCTTCTTAGTAATTCATGATTTTAAACGATCTGTAGTTTAAGAGTAACATTGAACTTTATTACGCTTTTCATGTTCTAAAGATATGCATGAAGTAGTTGTGACTAAAATTTTTGATTAAAACAATCTAAATATATGTTTCTTAGAGCTGTTGAAATTTTATTTTTCACAGATGAAGTTGTGTTCTGTCTTATTAAAAACAACTATTCATATATAACTTGAAAGTATAATGGTCAATCTTTTTTGATTTAAAGAAAAAGGCAATCCATGTTTGCAATAAATTCAATATTACACATCAATTATAGCAAATTGGATTGGGTCGCTTCGCTTGTGTCAATATAGAACTACAAACCTTATTTATAGCATACAAATTACATGTTACCTGTTGATTTTCCTTGTAACGTATTTGTCTTTTTTTCCGTAATGAAACAATAGATCTGTGCCTACCTATATATTGAACAACGATGCAGATGTATGTCCACAATTGTACAACTGCAAGTCTCTCTCTCTCTCTCTCTCTCTCTCTCTCTCTCTCTCTCTCTGTAAAAACCACCTAACCATCTGGAAAAATATACGTGTAATGGTACTTTCGTTGCGTACATAAAAGTATATAATAGTTAATGAAAATAATGAAAGAAATATGCCAAGGAAGGATATAGAGTGTTTACGCTAATAAAATGGCTTGGAATGAAATATGTAGAAAAATGATTCATTTTCTCTTCACATTTCACTTAAAATCATGTAAAAAGCGATCCAGATACCAATTTTAATTTTATATTCATATGTATTTTAACAGAAAACTTATGAAATCTGGATAAATATCAATCATGGAAAAAACCTCACTGATTTGAGAGAGAGAGAGAGAGAGAGAGAGAGAGAGAGAGAGAGAGAGAGAGAGAGAGAGAGAGAGAAAGAGAGAAAGAAAAATTAGTTTTTTCCTACTACAAGAATTAGACACACCAACCATGCCTTTCTCTTTTGATAAACTACTTGTCTACAAATTAAAACATGTTACGTACGAAACACGTCTCCATCATTTTCGTGCTAGTTCATAATGAACAAGAAAAAATTAAACAGTCGGTTCACCTTTATATTGTAAAATAATATAGCAATAAAAAAATGCTATACGCAATAAGAATCGTCATGTTCTGTTTTCTTGCGATTGCCAGATCCCTAACTAAACATAAGAAGTTCACCATGCTTTATCTATATGTTGCTCATGACATAGAGCGGGCCATGACATTGATTTAAAGTGTTATGAAGGCTAAGTCATATCACAGTAAAGATGGCAGTTTGAGTTCCCGCCAATACCTTTTAAAGCAGAAATATTGGAGGCACATACTTTGTTAAATGGCATATCATGCTGGTTTACCAGACAGCACCTTTTATAAATTTAAAAAAAGATGTATTTGTTAAACACAACATGTTTGGACAAACTTTCCTCGTTTCACTAGTACGGTGGATCCCGATCGAAAATGTTTAAGTATGTTGTGATATCCAGGCCAGATAATATAAAATATTTCCAAAGATTGAGCAAGAAAAAAGAACCTAACATGATTTCTTTTACTTTTGTTAACTTGTATTGACGTCAATGGTTTAGTATGCGTGCATAATTTGAGTTTATCTAAGACAGTTCAAAGTAAAAAAAAATTTAAAGGTTTTATACAATTACGAAGAGACATAACAATAAAATTCCTTCGAGTATAGTGCATAATTTCTTTTAAGCAAATATATGTGGGGAAATTGAGCGACTGAAATAAAACCTTAGCTTTTGAATTTGAGATCTGGGTAAAATTAAATAGGTAATGTTCTTGTCAAGTTGGTAAGTATATAGCAAGAGTCATTCGTATATAGTGTGCACCCCCCCCCCCCAAACACACACACACAAACACACATACACACTTCCCCCTTTTCTATAATATTATTTTTTAAAACAAAACATAATAAGTTTTAATTTCATTAGACTACAAGTAATAAGGGTATCGGTCCTGATCACAGCAGAAATTTCTGAGCTATGGAGGTCGATACTTTTTGTGATTGAAAAACTTGCCTTTACGGTCTTTTCAATTTTGTATCATGCATATTTATTTGATTTTATGTGAGTTAATGTCCTCGAATATCTCAATTTTTGCATCGGTGTCATCGGGGCCGTTGAGGCATAATTGTTTTGGAGCATGGGTGTAAAACAACACCATTATGCTCAATAGTCTTTGTATAATTAAAATTACTTCATTATCCACAATTGGTATCTTAGTAAAGGAAAATTTCATATTCAGTGTGTTGATTAATTATCTAATACAACACATATAGCTGAAGTCTATTTTAATCATCTTTGTTCGGAAGTAAAAAAAAATAAATGGCCATGACAATCTAGCCTCATTCAGAAATAGGGTGTTTACCCACTCAATATCAAAATAGGGAAAGCTCAAATTGTTTCACCAATGTCCTTTTGAAGAGATTATGTAACGTGCAGAAAGAGCTTATCAGGTGACAGGCATTTAATGGTATTATCATTGATCATATAAGGAAACTTCGCTATCAGGACTTTGAGGGGATTTTTATAGATAAAAGATAAGGTCGAACTATTTTGCACTTAAAAGGCTACATGCATGCGTGGGAAAAGGGTGTGGAGAATTCTTGAATAAGGTAATGACTTTAATAGTATCAGGATTTCGTTCCTTTTAATTCTACACTGTAAATCAAGACGTTGAATTAACAATTATTATACTAATCATATGTTTTTAAGTAAGGAATGTCTTTTAGAGTATATCGTGCATAAACTGCTTGTCTGAAAAATATAACATTTTGATTCATAAAGTAAGAAACACTTAAAGTTATACCTGTTTATTTGAAAATATTTTTAGTTTCATCAATTTACAATCATTAAATTTGCTCCCAACTATAAGCGCCTAGAAATATTTATACATTAAATGTTAAGCTGTATGTTTTGGATAATTAAAATATAAAACGATCTTTTTCAGTTGTTCCCTGTAGTTAAAATGGATACAATTGCTAAAAGTTTGAAAGAAGATTATTTGACGTGTGTGATATGCTACGAGCTATTCATAGAACCCAAAAGCTTGCCATGTCTTCACACATTTTGTGAAGGCTGTCTTGAAATCTTATTGGAAAAATCGTTAAAGAAAACGGAATTGATTTGTCCAACATGCCGAGAAACGTTTCCGTTACCATCTAAATCGTTGTCTTCTTTGAAAACAAACTTTATCTTCAAGGACATAATCACAAGATTGTCACCCTCTAGAAAACCATCATCAACGCGATTGTGTTCCTTCTGTATTCTGCATTCTAAAGAGGTCGAAGCTACTCACAAATGCGTGACATGCTTAGATTTATTATGTTCCTTCTGTGTGAGACACAGGCATCTCTTCACTAGACAGACTGCATACCATAATGTTGTCAGTCTGAGCGATTATTTGTCAGGAAACTACAAAAAAGAGAAAGACCATGAAATACTATGCGAACAACATCAGGAAAAAATGCGATTCTTTTGCCCGCAATGTTTAGTTCCAATCTGTAGTGAATGTGCTCTGATGGAGCATAGACATCATGAATATGTACCATTTGCCCAGGCAAGAAACATCATTAAACAGGAGGTTGAGAAAATGTTAAAAATATCAAAAGCAAAGCAAGAGAAACTAATAGAGACACAACAATCTCTTAGTTCAAAATCGGAAGAAGTATCAACAAATGAAACTTCACTTTTGGTTATTGTTGATTCGAAATTTAAGGAAACTCAGTCTAAGTTGAACAAACATCGTCAACGAATAGAGAAACTGATTCAGAGAGAGTGCAATGCAGAAAGAGAAAAAGTCAATACCATTATTAAAGAAAATGCGAATTTTCAAGAGGGCTTAAAAGAATCGGTTTCGTTCTGTGAGAACATTCTGTCTAACAGTACTGATTTGGAAGTTGTTTACTTTTTCGGCGATATTAAATCGTCTTTGTTAAAATGTTCAAATCCAGATGAAAAGGAATACCAGGGTTCTCTTCAACGTTTAGAAATCAGTGTCCAATACAAAATCAGTGAGCTTTTAAATGTAATAGAGACATTTGTTGACGATAAAGCAAAAGTTAAAGTCGGGGTGAGGTCTGGTACGTTATCCGTAGTTGACAAAGAAACAAATACAGTGTCCGAAGATGAAACATGCTTTGAAAAAGGCAACGTCAAGACAAGTGAAAGTAAAACAATCGCTGGGAAGAAAGACACAAAAACAGCCTCGATGATTATTGTATCCCAAGATCGAGCTAGCATCGAAGGACGAAGCAAAGAAACAAAAGAAAGAAAATCAGTCGATGAATCAAAGAGTCAAAGCACACTCCACACAGACAAGGCAGAGTGTCTAACATCTATTGTACCAAAATGTTTGAGAACGTATGACTTATCAGATGTATCAAACGAAGATGACAGATGTTACACTTCTGTTACATGGATTGGCAAAACGTCCTTTGCCATCACCGACGAACAAAACCAGACTGCGATCATCATCAGCAACGTACATGGAAATACAATAGTTCGTTCCCATTCCGTTAAAGGGATTGTTGCTATTACTTCTTTTAATGATTATCTTGCATGTAAGACACAATCAGGGGACGTATTTATCTATTCCTATCCGGAATGGAATTTGGAAAGAACTTTCAAGGGAGCTTACGCGCTCTCATCACGCTCTTCTGAGTTGATTTGGGTTACGAAAGAAAAGATTATAATTTTTGCAAATAACTCTATTGAGGAAAAGAACATATATGAAGAAGATGGGAAGTCTTTTGTATTTAGAAGACCTTTCCAATTCTGTTGTCTTCCTAATAATTCCTTTGCAATTACAGACAAGATTCTTGATTGTCTGTATATGGTAGATCAAAGTGGTAACATTTCAACCAGAGTCAAGCTTCCTGGGCATATACGGGCACTTTCGTGTGACAAAGATAATCGCATTTATATGACCTGTTACGAAACCAACTCCATCTGCATTCTAGATACTAATGGAACATGTTTGAGTACCATTTCTTTGAAATGTATTCTGAATAAGCCAAGAACAATATCTGTTCGAAGTGAAGAAGCAATTTTGGTTACAAACAAGTATGAGGTAGTGCTTCTTTCGCTAAAGTGAAATCCACGAAACATACTGACCTTCGAGTTGAAATTACCAACATTGCAAATTTCTTGTTAAGAAAGATGATCAAAACTATATTTGAAAAAGAACTGCGTTTAAAAGGTTGGGGAACCAGCACATCAACAAATGACGCAGACAGTTTTTGACCCAGAAGAACTACAGTATTGTAGCTAGTTGCGTATCTAGACGAGAAGCAGTGTAGTGCTATAATTAAAGATGTTCTTTGATAAAGATGTTTAGTTTAAGCTGTTAATGTAGGACATTTATAACAAAAAAGACCATAAGTGATATTCAAAAATTGCTGAATTCACCAATGAGTCATTCCAATGTGCACATAATGAGGGTACCTTAATCTTATGTTTCTACTGAGTAAACATGGAGTCTAGCTGTGTCGCGATAATATTTATTAAATGCATTGCACTGCACGACACTTGGCAAGAAGAACCTTAGGCCCTAACGATTTTTTAAAATGTCTTTTGAAGATTACCAGCTGCGCATGTTGGACGGACTTTTAGCTTACGTCGTTAATTATTAAATCAATATTCGTCCCTATTGCATTGAATTCTAATTTGGGTAAAAAAAAAACCTTTAGATTGCAAATATATCTAACAATTTATATTCACTATAATTAAAACTGATTGTACTGGTACATAGAGAGGGAAAATGGTCGATCTGTATAAAAATTTCAATTTCCATGAATACAAAGTTTATAATTGTAAGTAATTGAAAGTATATATTGATTATTTTTTTGACATCCATGTACTGAATATGTACATGTATTATGAAAGACATAAATGTAAATGTGCAGGACCAAGAAAATAGACTGTGCTTTATAAATTTAGTTGTATTATGGTTTGCTGAAAGATCGAATATCTCTGATTTGCATTTGCCTGTTTTAATGAATAAAAATTTTAAATAAATACTATTGCTTGTACTGGCGTATTTTTTCCGTTGTTTTGAATTTTATTCCAGGGTATATATAGCATATTAAACAGAGGCGAATCCAGTATTTGGAGTTAGAGGGGGCGCCAGTTGTAGTTATAGGCAGGGGGTCTGAGTGCCGCCTTGAAGCCCCCAGTGGGTCCAGCCGTGTTCGGGGGGGGGGGGGGGGGGTCTAGTGGGTGAAGGGGTAAAAATAAGGTCTTCAAGGTCTTACTTTTGTCTTACTTCCTCTCGATATTATAATTAAGTAAAGATTAAATTACAAATGTTTAAAGGTTTGTATATATAAGACCAGCAATAAATCCATCAAAAGGTTATGCCTTGTAGAGATTCTTTCATCTTTGATAATGGCTCTAAATTAATCAGTAAAAAAAAGTTCATTGGGATTATGTCAATGAAGTTTAAAGAGATAAGGGGACGCACAAACCCATGATTTAGCAAATATCGAATTTTACACGATTTCCACATTTTTATTTATCATATGAAAAGGGGAACTTTTGAAAAATTACAGTGTTCAAAAGAATCACTTCACGCGCAGTGACATCACCGGTATCCATGTTGAATTTGAATCTCGTACTAACTTCACGTTTGGTGATAATTTATCAATATTGTTTAATGAGTGATAAATGCATTCAAAGTTACCTAGTGTGTTCTTGAAAAATTAATTCCTAATTAAGAAAACAAATTTTCGTTTCCTACAACTTTCAACAGTTGCATTAGATCCGATCAAATGAATGTCAAGACATCTGATTGGACAAAACACCCGTGTTTCAACAGTGAAGCAGTTTTATTTCATTGTTATTCAAATAAAATCATGTATTTTAATTGAATTAGCCTTCTGATTACTTTATGAAAACAGCAAAGACGTTTTTTCTCCTACTTTCTATTTGATATTTCGTTTTTTTAGGTTTCATCTCAAATCGTAGTCTGACCTACTCGTACCCAGGTCATTTCGTACCCAGAATTCAAATTATTTCTCAAAACCTCCACCCAAAAAGTCAAGTTACGACCAATAACTAATTCGATAAAAACAAAAGATATCGATAATCAAAACTTAATTTTGTAGACATCATAGTCTTTGACAGACACATCATAAAATATTTCCCCATTCTAATCCCCCCCCCCCCCCAAAAAAAAAGAAATCTAAAAAAATTGATCAGTATATAAAATAAATCATGTTCAAATTACCCCCAATTTGTCATGAAAATGAAAGCAAATAGGGAGATTATTTGCAGCAATATGCATTATAAATACTTACAATTTATGCATAATAGGAGGTACTGATCTGCATTCACAATATTAATATGCATTACACACTTAATGTTAGACATTTGTCATATAAACTCAGGTTAAATTATATTATATATGTATAAAATACATGAAGGACATAATGTTGCACCTTATGATGTGAATTAGCTAGGGTATCTCCATTCTCTAATTTTAATGCACAAATCAATCATTGCATGTTAATAATTAAGTGTTTGTATGACAAATTTTAGTGAATTAAAGGACAAAATCTAATCTCAATTTCTGTCCATACATTGGCATACAAGTGAAATATTCTTGACATAAATTGATTTCCTTATATAAAAAAAAAATAAACATAACTCTTCAATTCATGTTTTATTTTAAAAAATGCAAACATTTGAAAAAAGGGAATAATACTTCATGTTGAGAAATTATCCAGAGATCGGCGATGTAGATACTACATGTAGCTGGTATTATCCAATATGTGCATAAATTACTTCAGACTACAGACAATAAGACCTGAAAATAATATACATGTATATTGATAGAATCAAAATAACCCAAAAAAAATGAGCTTTAATCTGTCCAAAGATATTTTGCTTTCATAAATACCCCTACCTTCGCTTGCCAAGGGTTTGTGATCTGCAGGAGCAGCGCGGATTAGAAACCCTTGGCTAGCGAAGATGAAATATCTCAGGGTTTTTAAAAACAATATTTATTTACATACTAGAATGAAAATTTGTTTACATGTTTTTTGTATTAAATTTGAATTTCCTGCCCCCCCCCTCTCTCTCTCTCTCTCTCTCTCTCTCTCTCTCTCTCTCTCTCTCTCTCTCTCTCTCTCTTGTTCGGCTAAAGAAAGCGGCTGTTAAATAAAAATCTATGGAGATTCGCATTGCAAATGATATAAAATAAGGTCTGAATGATAGCATATGAAATACTGTGTGAGGTCTGTTCCAAGAGACTTCCGAATGGAAAAAAGATAAATCTCCATAAGAAATCGGTTTTATCGTTCCTGTGAAAATGATCTCTGAGAAAAACAAAGAGATGACGTTTTAATGAAATCAATGATTTCAATTGTATTTCTTTTAGCTGTGTATAATTCATAAAAATCGTCAAAATGTGATGGAAACAGTAACCTGAGACTGACTTTAGTTTAGTATACCAGGGCTTGAATAAATTTAACAAGGACCATTGGGCTGGCCATGCAATGCTCTTGGGCCAACAAGAAGATAAGAGTCCAAACAAAAAAAACAATATATGAGATGACAGGCTAGAGATGATAAAAGGGCATCTACATCTAGTCCGATTTATATTGGTTACTGTTACACCGTAAATCATATTATATTTAATTTGCAAATAAACATTCATTGCTTATATTTATATTTCTTTTAAATTCTTCCCTTGTCTGTAAATGTGATTTATACCACAAAATTACTGTATTATCCTAAGGGTAAGATGTCGTCGGTCCTATAACACACCAAGCCGTGCAGAAAAATTATCATACCGCGCTAACGCGCGGTATTCCATTTGTCTGCACGGCTTGGTGTGTTATAGGACCGACGACAATTGCTTATATAAGAGAACGTTTCCGTGACGTCACAATGATAACCTCACGCCCTTAATTATCGCTTGTCGCTTGGATTATTGTAAACATAAAATCTCGGTAATTTGGACAGTTCTGAACGATTTGTCTCTCTCAAACGTAAATATAAGTAATAAACAGCAATGTTAAAGAGTTCACCGCGATATAAAGTTGGTTGGTACGTGATCAAATCACAGGATTTGATCACGTGACCAACCAGCTTCATCACAGTATCCCGGTGAATTTTTTAACATTACTGTTTATTTCTTAAATAAATCAAATTAAAAAGAGAAAAATATAATTAAGTGTTGGGCCAACACTGACAAAAAATATTGTGTTCCCTTCCGCTTCATAGCCACGCAAGCGCAGGGAAATGTAAATAATGCATCGTGGCATATATCATGAGCTTATGGACTCTCATTGATACCTGATGTCTTCAAGAACTATAAATTTATTAAGATGCACTCTCTATGGATGCATATTTCTTACCACAGACATCGAATACTTCACATTCATATTCTATGTCAATCCCACTGTAACTATTTTTAGACAGCAATCGCAATCACTTGACACTAAAATCAATGTTCAAAACAACTCGGATTGTTTACATGTGCATTTTCCGGATGAGTTTTATCGACTTGTAAACTGATAGATAATGACTTATGATGTGTGAAACCTTTCGTATGATGAAATTTAGTATATTTCTTCTGATTTCCGTTGTCATAATTAAAACATGTATTTTGAGTCACCGTGACACTTTAAAAAAAAAAAATAAACATGCTAACTGTATCATTTATAATACACTATGAAGACTATCTATATTATACCTATATATAGTTACTCAAAGAAGGTTGATATGGCCATTAGGTCACATTTGAACCCACAGGGAGCGTGAATAAAAATTGGGTTTCCCGTTTTCTTCATAATATACCGCTGAAATCAGTCTTACGTAGAGAAATACCATGAGTTTCCACACAATTAATAATTAAGACTCACAAGTTGTTTATTTTCTTTGCTATATAGGAGTACTGTATGATTTAATTTCTTTTGATAAAGCAAACTTTTTTTTGGGGGGGGGGGGGTGCACGCCGGGTGCACCCCCTTTAAACCCGCCAATGATTCGGAGTTTCATTACATGACAGAGAAAACTACCACTAGTATGTAAGCTATACTTGGGTAGACGTACGATTGCCATGAAGAGGAAAAAGAAGGTCAGCGCATCTAATGATGACGTCATAATGTTGAGTTTGATGACGTGCGATTTTTCTGCAAATGGTAGATAAGCTATTTCCTGTTGAAACAAATATGTGAAGAAAACGCGCTTGTGATGTTTGTGTTATGTAAGGTAATGCATACATGCAGTGCAACGGTTGTTTTGTTTAATTCGACCCAGTAAGATTGTCAATTTTTAATAGAACTCTAAAATGCATGCGATTATTTACCCCATAACGTTATACACTTTTCCAGGCATACTGGGCTTGTTTGTTTCTCTGGCTGGTGACAGAAGTTTCATGCGGTAAGGATGATAAATAAATACTCGACAAGAAGCCATAATTTGTACATTATCGAATTCAAAAAACAAAATTGATTGAACGATATTTCACGATTTTGATTCATTATCAGGAGCTGCGCTGTCAAAAGAGGATAAAAAATATTTAGAAAATCTTTTCCTCAAATCCCAAGATGTGATAGCTTCACCCAAACTTCGAAATCGATTCATTGCACAATGTGTGCCTCCAACCAAGAATATCTGTCCTAGATCGGAGTTTCTATCATACAAGATAGCAAAGAACTTTTTCAAAGTTGGTGTATCTGAACAGGAAAGGGTATGCGTTGAACTTCACTTAAGGTTTTTCTTTGTGTTTTAATTATACATAAAAGTTAAGGCCTGATTTTAACCAAAGGTCTAAAAAAAATTGTGTGTTTAGGGTAACACTGATGAAAAAATTAGGTTAGGTAGGTAGGGATTTTTTTTAATTTGATCATATTTTTTTCTGCATGCGGGCATATTTAAAAACAGGTTTATAATGGAAATAATATGAAAATCATAGTCAGATGAAAAAAGACATCTAAAAATGGTAGGATCGGAGCATTTTTGTAGGTTAGGTCGGGTTACCCTAAACACAATATTTTTTTATTAGGCCAAAGTACTGTTATGAAATATCTCAGATTTCATAAATCTGCAGAAGCCCTTTCATTTTCTATATATTATGATTTACCTTGTACTACAGAGAAATATATATATGCAATTTGACTGGATTTATTTTATGAGCTATCTCTTTTTAATTCTGGAAGAATACATTTACAAACTGATACCAAATTATGAAATTTTTTACAGGTGAGATTTTATCAAATATATTACTGCTTCAAATTTGAGCAAGTCAAACTATGTCCAGGTAAGTTGCCTTTTGCCAGAGACGTAAATTACATTATTGTTATTTATGTCTCTGCTTTTACTCAAAAGATCAAGGGCTACAACAGGACTATTATAATAAATCTGAAAATGAATTAATGGTGAGTCTTAAAAAGATAATATTACTATAGTCTGTCACAAGTTATTGCTTCCATCACTTGTTGATGATTTTTAATTAAAATACACATACCTGTGAAAGAAATACAATTGAAGATGATAAAATGGAAAATATCCAAGATATCTTCATTGACACATTATCATTTTTCACTCATAAAAGTTCAGAGGAACGAAAACAAATTCCTTACGGAGATTTATAATGTTTACATCTTTTCACCATTCGAAACACACTCGGAATACCTCGCACAATTTTTCAACGTTCTCATCTGGGCTATTTCATGGCTGATGCAATGCAAAATCCTCGTAGACTTTCTATTTATGGTTGTGTATTGAAACCTGAAGTGGTAGAGGGGGCGTTTCAAAACAGATAATCTGGACATTTTTCATATTACTGTATGAACGTAGTTTGAGCGCAAAGGTATTTATGATTATCGAAATATCAAGCGAAAAGTGGCCGTGGAAGCAAAAACTCGGGACAGAGTACAGTAATTATGCATGCAAAATCATACCCTGGCCAAAATTTATTTATAAGAATTTGATGGTTGCGTGTTCATGTACTAATATACAATATAGCACAATTAGCTAGGTTCATGTGTAAAAACTTTATACAGTATAGTAATTATAGGGAATACTCCTTAAATTAGGTGATCTTCCTATAAAAGAAGCTGGAAAAGTATTGGTGTAAGAAATTTGTTCAATGGGCATGAATTTTCTATCTCATAATACAATTGTAAGATAATATTTGGCAGTTACTGTGGGATGTAATGTTCAGCAATAATTAATAGGTATATAAATTGTATGTAATTACATGCAGTGTTCTTTAAGGTTTGTTGGAACATTGGAAACAAATTAATCCAGAACAGGTCTACATATTCTGTAGGATGCATTCATATAGCAGTAGAGTACTTTAAATTCCTAATTAAACGCAGGGAATTTATATCCGCGTAAAATCGCGAGAAGCACCCCTCGTAGATTTTAAAACCTAGCCATTATTTTCTGAGAGTTGAGAGCTATAAGAAATAAGGATAAATGTTCTGCTTTGCGATTTTATATGCTCATGATTTGATGCAAAACAGCGGGGTCGCGGAATTAAGTACTCGCGTAATATAAGGAATTTATATATTGTAAATCAATTATTGTACCGAAAAATTAAAATTTTCCATTTGCTAGTAGCCATATATGAGAACAAATAAAAACTAGATTTAATAACTATAATAGTAGATAATATGACTTTATTTAGTTCTCATAAGTGTATTTTTGATCTGGATTCATTAAATATAATTATGTCCTTGTTATTCTCACAGGTATAATTACGGTAGGACATGCTTATAATACTTCATTTACAATATCAAACACAATGAATTATGTCAATATGTATATAGTTATAGCTAGGTGCACTGTTATCAGACCTTACTTTCCAGTGGTTTTTTTTGGGCCTGATTTGGGGCCGAAATTCGGCCTCAGTCCCAATTAGAAATTTCCTAATATTTTCCCAATTTCTGACCAAAAATTCCCAATTGTAATTTTAAAAAAAAAAAGTTTGTGCAAGTTGTCAAAATATATATAAGAAAGACTGAACAGAATAATAAATAATTCAAAAACTCTAGAAAAAGAAGCATTTGTGCTTTAATTAGTATTTGAATAAATGATAGAAATCATTAAATTTCATTATATAATCAATCAAACAGATTTTCCCAATTTTCCTGTTTTGTCACTATTTTTCCCAATTAAAAGGGCCCCAACCCCCAGTCCCAAATTGGTGAAAAAAACACTTCTTTCATAACATTTATTAATGACTTTGGCAAGTTTGTATTTACTTTGTTTGTTTGGTGCCTGCCAGTGAATGGTGGATGGGGTGCATGGACTGCCTGGTCCAAATGTCCTGTCAAGTGTGGATTAGAAGGAAAGCAGTGGAGGAAAAGACTGTGCAACAACCCAATACCCCTAAGATATGGCCGGCTATGCCCAGGTCCAGCTTTTGGCTATAAGGGATGCATCAAACATTGTAAAAAGACAGGTAATTAAAGAACTAAAAGTACTCACAGGTGCTTAGGGTACGCACAAGAATCACAAGTGAAATGAAAACATCCTTTCGAAAAATTAACATGGTAGATATATGTATTGTACATCAATGAATGTGTCACTTAAATTTAAGTTAGTTTCAGTCAGAAGCAAATCTTCAAGCAGATATGAAAACTGATATTTCATTAGTTCTGTAATCTTTATCCAGTAATCCTTTGAGAAAAAGAGCTCGGCAGAAGGGAAAGTCTGTGTTGTGTTTCAGTAAATGGTTCCAATCCTGTCATTTATCAGAGTGATAAAATAATGAAGAATGACTAAAATAAAATCAAATGAATATACTAGTATATCTTTTTAAAAAATAATTGAAAGATCAATGGAAATACATGTATATCATGAAAAAGATATACATGATACATGAGATAATTAGGTCCTAGCCTGTTTTAATTAAAATTCTTTGATTTTTTGAAGGAAAAGGCAGAAAGGAAGCAGAGACATATTTCAGATACATGAACGAGGCCTTCCCAAAATTAGATCAAGAATGTGAATCTGGACATTGTACATATGATGATGTGTCTCATTATCTCACCGGCAAGGTGATGGTATGTCACTCTGTGTATCATGTGTCATTAAATGTATAAATGCAGGGATTTTAACAGTAAGGAGCAAAAAAAAAAAAGATTCTTGTTATTTTTCACTCTTAACTCCCCTTTTTCAATACAGAAAGATAAAATTAAAAAAATGACAATTTTTTTTAACTGATCGACTTCTTTTAAAATTTTCTTAAACATTGAAATATCAGCATTACTGAAATTATGCTTTTTTGTAGTTTTAATCAACAATTTTATTCATAAAGGAAAAATACTGGGCCAGCTTGCAGTGTATATTCAATAATCGAGATTGCCCTGTGGATGGGGGATGGACAAGTTGGACTTCATGGACAGCTTGCCAGCCAGTGTGTGGATCAGGTTATCGACAACGAGAAAGGTTCTGCCACAAACCCTCCCCTAGGAATGGGGGATACCAGTGTATCGGCCCATCCTATCAAAATCATCATTGTTTTGGAAGGAGTTGCAACAAAGCAGGTACATGTATTAACTCTCTACACCTTAATTAATGCAACCTTTTGACACATTACATGATTAGCTTATAGATTAATTGAAACTCTAAAAAAAATTCTTAAAATGAATTATTGCAAATAAATCTTTTTTTTTATTTCCAAATTAAATTTGCATTGTCCTTTAGTTATATTTTCATTCATAATTTAAAGCTCAAAGAATAGATACTATGGAAATCAGAATATGTATTTTGTGATGATAAATCACTATATACTTTGATTAAATAGACATGGTTTTTGGACATTATTTCTCCGACTGGTCTGATTTCTCACCATGTTCTGCCTCCTGTGGAAAATACGGAGTTCGGTCGAAAAGACGGATATGCCTAATACGAAACAAATGCAAGAAACAGCTCCTTGGGAACAACACCAATGCATTATACATCTTCAGACCATGTTTTAATGGAGAATGCCCAGGTAAATCAAGAGTAAAACATTCATATCCTTTTTTAAAGATAATTAGGAAAAATTAATAAGAATAAACCTCAAGCTGTTACTTTTTCATGACCAAGCCGGTTCTTTTCAATTTTTGCCTAAACATGACTTGCTGCAGTTGTTCAATTCACTAGGTCATAAATTCAGTCCATATGCATCATGTAAATTGAGACAATTAAACATGTAACATAAAATTAAATTTGGTAATATGTATTAAATAATTTTGGTTACTGTACATTAGTTTATTTGTGGGCAGTACATTGGAAATGCTGGCTCAAAACATTTTCAATTAATTACCAAACTTTTGAAAGTTCTCTAAAGTATAAAGCACCAATGTTGCAAGCCACTTTTTCAGACAGAATTTGTCAAATTATCTCAATTCTTAGATTTAATCTTATGTATGGTACTAAGCATATTTCATTTAAATTCTACGCTATAAGAGATGCACACTTTTTTTTATTACATATGCAGGTAATACATAGTGTGTTTTATAGTAGAAAAATTATTTTTGATTTTTTAATAATTTTTTTTTTTAAGCAAAAGGAGGCTGGTCCTCCTGGCAGGTTATAGATTTTTGTTCTGCTCGCTGCGGCATTGGCAGGAAGTTGCAGTTCCGCCTGTGTAATTTTCCGTACCCAACAGGAAGTGCTTCCTGCATTGGTAACGAAGTGGAAACCAGTATCTGTCGAGGCTTGTGTGATGAAACTTGTAAGATTTGTAAATAGGTGGCTCGTACAACTGCGATTTATTGTTAAATTGAAATAAATGAAAATGGTGGCTAATATTAATGGCCATTTTTGATAGCACAATGAATGTGTGACTTTATTTTTTTTATATTTTCTCTTCAACTTGAATGTCTACATACTCTTCTCTTAATTTAACAGTTAAGTCAGAAGGTCTGACAATTTTGTGGATGACAATTTTACGAATGCTATAATTTTTCAATGCATATTAGGGGATATGGAAGTGAAGAAATTCAAGAAACCAGTCCTGCAAATAAAATCGGCACCATCAGCTGGGGTATATAATTTATTTCCTTAAATATGAAAGAATATTTTATGGAATGCAGAAAAACGAAAATGAGTTTGCGAATTTGAAAATCTTTTTGTGGAATATTGATTAGAAAGAACAGCACTACCATCATTTCTTTCAGGATACTCCTGCTAAAGGCGACAAGTTTAGTAACCCGCTGATTAAAGCTCTGGAGCAGAATTACACGAACTGGAGCCAGTGGACTGGCTGTACAAAGTCTTGTGAGGGAGGATTCAGATGGAGGGAGAGAACTTGTAAGATGGAGGGAAAATGCTCAGGAGAAATATTCCAGAGGCAGTTGTGCAACACTGCAAAATGCCCAGGTATTGAAGGACTGGCAAGAGCATATTAAACATTTAGCTGCCTTTAAGGAGGCTCGTTTGTCGACAATTCAACCATCAGATTCACCTCATATTTTTAGAAATGATTTGTTTAGCTATTACCGGTAACTAATATCTAGTTAAAAAAAAATTTGAATATTTTCTGATATCTTTATATAGACCTCTTCTTTTCAAGGAGATTTATATGGTCTAAAAATGGCCACAACCATCCAGCCCTCTTAAGTTCTCTGATATTATTCTGATTCTTAGACCATATATAGCTTTGATCTTTCTCTTAAATCCATAAAATCATTTATTTTCTGTCTGTCCTGCAATTCAGAATTTTGCATACATGATATCTATCACTGAGCAGGTTCATCTGTGTTCCGTAATTGTAGAAAATCTTCAAATTCTAAAACCTTATTCATTACATGTAATAGCACTAGCAGTATTGCACTGCAGGTGTTTAATCTGCACTTGCTCTTTGGAAAAAAAAAAATTCTGAGTTGCTCATGATAAATAGGTTTATTTGAAAATCAATTTCATCGCTAACCTTCAAGACACATGTATTAACTTGTCCATAATTTTCAAGCCCTTCAGTAGTTTATACACTCACTGCAAAACTTCGTCTTACTAGTATATATATTTTGTTAACTGATGTGCATGGATAGGTCATCCATTAGGGCTGGGACGAAACTGTAACAGATTCGGTACATTAAACAATAAAATGCTTTCTTTGGTGATTCATGTGGGATATGAAGGTCCGCACATCCAAAGTAATTTCATTATATTTAAAATGAGCATTGCACAATTTACAAATAACCTAAGACTTATATGTGGTGTGTACACTTTTTTTGTCATAAACAGGTAATCAGAAAGTTTTTCACACTCCAAGATTAGCTTCATGACAGTTTTGAAACTTAACCTAGTCTTCCGCCATCTTTATACGGTACTTACATATTAGGTGCACAAACTATAAATAGCTGATAAATGAAGCTCGGACATATTTGGAGAATTAATAAAAAAATATATAATGCAACAAGCAGGTGTTTTAATTTTATCTTTTTATTGAAAGTTATGAAAAGGAAAATATTTACATTAAAATTGAAAAATTGAATTTTTCCCCTTTACAATACATGTATTGCAATTTATGAACTGATCAATGCAGCAGTATTTGACATAATGCACAGGGGCAAGAGAAACTATCTATATATTAAATTAATTTGGCTGTTATTAAGTTATAAGGTAGCAATTCTTTCAGTTTTTTTCTCATGTTACGGGATGGGAGAAAGAATGATGGATCAGACCGGGATTTTAACCCGGGCCCCCTGAATTCTCTAGTCAGGTACTCTACCAACTGAGCTATCTGGGGCTGGTATTTGAACTGGTCTGACCATCACACTCACAAGGAATACTGCAACTGAACACATTTTTTTATAATAAAAAATAGATTTTGTTTCGAAAATTATTTACAAATTAACCTCCCGATCATTTCTTCTCTCTTCTCCCAGTTCAGGGAGGTTGGAGTAACTGGCTGAGTTGGTCCGTCTGCTCAGTCACTTGTGGACAGGGAGTGGAGATTAGATATCGGAAATGTGACAACCCCTACCCACGTGGAGGAGGGACCTGCCCAGAGTTTCCCTCAGAGGAAAGAAAATGTAACATGAAGCCATGCAAAAGTAATAGTCATATTTTGGTACCTGAAACAATGTCAAAAGCATGTTTAACAGGCATGCAAGCATAATTTGTGAAACCTTTGGGAACAATATAATGTAATTTATAATTACTTTAAATATCTAAATGTATGGAATCATATTTTGATGCTTAAACCTGTTTTACTGGAACATTTGGAATCCTTAGTAGCAATCTTATGGAATGAATCATAAAGAAATATCTTTTTTCAAATATGCTTAATATTTTATTAAAAGATGCCTATCTGCAGTTTGGAGAGTGGGAAAATTGGAGCAACTGTTCTCAACCATGTGGCCAAAAAGGAACCAGATTCCGTACCAGAAAATGTATTGTTCTACCCAGAAAAAAATCAAAAGGGAGCATTGGTAGTCATCCTTATCAAACAAAGATGGCTGCTCCAAAATCAGCACCAGTCCAAAAAAAATTCAGTAAAGGGAAACACATAAAGAAAACTAGTCCTACATCTAGTGGTTCCAGTGTCGGTAAACAGGAGGCAAGCCAAAAGAATGTTGGTAACAGTGCTAAACATAACAAACACAATGGTGGGATTCCTTATGAAAAATACTTGAAAACCAAATATGAAGCAGAGAAACTGGAAAAGCAACAGGATAAACTAAGAAAGACTCTACGAAGGATTTTGCCAAAGCCGAAGCGTGGTAAACGAGCAGTGGCAAGCCACCACATGAAATCGAGACATCGCTGGAATCCTCCCTGGAATCAACCCAACAACAGAGGAAATCTTATAAGGCCACATAATCCGAATCTTCCAAAAGGAGCCAGGGTGTTGAAAGTTTGTTCTGCTCACGGCACACAGATGAAAAGCAGATGTAATGTAAAGAACTGTCCAGGTAAGGCTTCCCTTTCGGTTCAAGATTAAACAAAATTTGTATTTGCATGATTAATTGATTGATGCCTAGTCAATAGATATATGTATTGTCCATTACTAAATGGATGACTATATGTATGTAAGATATTTATTGATCAAGGTTTTGGATTGATTTTCTGGGTGCTTTTTTGTTTTTGTTTAAAATTTCATTTTTAAAACCCAAAATCAGGAGGGGTTGGAAAACCTTGGAGAAAGGTAGTACAAGTACAATGTATTAAAGGACATTTTTTGCATCATGGTGAAGCCAATAATACAAATATAATAACATTGCCAGTTTTTTCTGTAGATTTGATTCTCTTCTCTAATATGTTTGTAGTTGATGGCAAATGGGCCAACTGGGGAAGCTGGACAAAGTGTAGTAAAACATGTGAGCAAGGTGTCCATGTGCGGGAAAGAACATGCACGGACCCTTTCCCTAATGGCGGGAAGAATTGTGTTGGATCAGGAACTGAAACTGCACACTGCTTTAAAAAACCATGTCCAGGTAGTGAAGTGTTTGTTGCATATTGAGAAAATTAATCTATTTATGCAATATTTGCCTGTAAATGTATCTCATTACCGTATATTTACGGTACTTGATCAATTTGGAATCAATTTGAATTTCATGTGTAAACATTTTTTGTAAAAATCTATTTTAACTTTATGTGGCCTTAATTTTTTTCTTAGAATGGAAACTGCACGTAATCATGACTACAGTTGAGACACCTCAATCAGAAATCATATTTCTGGGTGTAATTTTTAAGAATCGTTCAAGTGAAGTCATAATAATGCTTTTACAAAATGGCAACAAATGCTAAAAATGAAGCTCACATTTCATTAGTCAAGTGACATTCAAAAAGTTAAAGGATTAATTAGCTTACATAAATTAAAGAAATTCAAAATAATTTATACTCTTTACTTAGATCTAATGTTTTTGTTGTGATAATGTCACCTAGCTTGCTTACTTCTGACCAGGGTCGCATATCAAATGTGACGGTCATTAAAGCTGGAAATGAATGTAAAGATCATTTTCTGATGATTGTAAGCCTTGTTCTAACAGACATTTTTTATGGAGCTTTTGTTATCCTACTGATTTTGGCAAAAATAAAATACATTTTTCATTTTATTTTTCAGATCCAGATGATAAAGGAATAGAGTTTAAAGGCAAAGGTTTTCTTCGCTACAAAGATCACAAGAAAGCCACACCTTTCCTGGTGCTGTATGTTCTGTTTAAGCCTCTAAATGATGATGGTGTGCTCTTGCATCGCTTCAGTAAATGTGATGACACCAAATGTGCTCACGAAGTTCTTTTGACCTTGGAAAAGGGAAAGCCCTGGTTGCAGGTCTCCGATGGAAAATTTGAACTTGAAATTAAATATCCTAACAAATTAAAGGTATTGAAATCATCATGACTGTTACATCATTTGCTGATTTTGACAATGTGTACCATATGAATTGCAAATAGACCCTTTGAGTACTTGTTTTGTTGATTCTAAAGTTTATATATAATCAGCTCATGCAAGAAAACTCGAGCACTGAACTATGTATGCATGTACATGAATTAATTTTAAACTGAGTTTTATCAAACCTAATTCCAGAAAAAAATTTGGCACACTATTTTGGTCAGTATCTTTAGAAGTCACGCATTTATGAGGGTCGATGATGGTAAACACAGAAATAAAACAGTGAAATTTAATGGAGAGTTGAACTTTGATGCAATGATGACTGTGGGCTGGGACAAACATAGAACAAAAAAGAATGGTACGAACCACAAATGAAATTTCCACATAATATATTAGCCAATTGATTCCAGTTATGGCAGAAGAGTGAATGCTCTAATGAATATGTAAATATATACATGTACTTTGTATTTTCAAGACTTATCATATATCTGGTTATTTTCGTGATGATTTTTTTTTCACGATCACTTTTACATCGCAAAATATTCAATATGCAGAAATATATATCAGGTATTGATTGCAATAAAAAACTTTTTAAATCGCAAAAAATGACTGACGCAAAGAAAAAAAGCTACACATTTTCCCCCATTGCAAATTTTGTGACATGCAAAAATAACCGGATTTACAGTATTTGATTGTTTTGATGAAAATATATAGTTATATGTTTATAAATTTGATAAGACTGCTTGTAGCTAGGGAATACAAACTTTTTATAGATTTACTATACATGTAGGATCTGATATTTTACAGGCTTTGTTGGAGAGATTGCCTCATTAAGAGTGAATTTCCGAGCTTTCAGTCTCTTCAAAGATACCTCTCAAGCCGATTATGGTTTACCCTTTAAAACAGTTGGAGTTAATCAAATTCAGCTAGGTATTAATTCAAGGGGCTGATATTTAAATGTATATGTCCCACAATCTAAAAAAAAACTGATACATATAATGATCAGATTGAAATTATTTCATTAAGAGTTGTTTCACCACATTTTTTTTTCTCCAGAGCCAACTGTTGCCTATCCACTTTTCCAAGGGGACAACTACATGAAGCTGTCAGTGGTAGGAACGACCCGGTTTTCCGTGGACGTCATTTTTTCTGCCTCCAGACTGAGTGGTCTTCTGTTGTTCAATGCTGGAAATGAAGAGAACTCGTACTTGTTTATCAAAATGAAAAAAGCGGTCCTTACTCTCTGTTTTAATTGTGGCAAGAAACGTGTATGTACAGGCTTGGCAATTATTCAGGTATATATATTGTTTGAACTGGGATGGAGAAGGAAATGTTATTGAATAAAGTAAGTCTGTATAGTATTGTGTACATGTACACTTGTTGTACCTAATAATATTTTTTGGTAACATTGTTTTCAGCCAAATGCTTGGTACTACATTTCTTTAGTAGTGAAAAAATCAACAGCTAAAATAAGATTGAATAATGGCCCAGCTATCGAACTGAACTCCAACGGCCCGCACTATTCAGCTGGCAGAATTTTGTTCATTGGTGGAGGGGAAATCGAAGATAAATATCAACTGGACAAAGGAGCGAAAACACATGCTGGGTTTGTGGGCTATATTTATCGCCTGAAAATAAATGGGCAGCGAGTGGACATGAAGGGAGCAGCCATTATGAATGTAAAAGGTTTCCTCAATTCTATGGGGATGACTTACACAGGTAAAAAAAACAAAGATATGGACGTCTAAGCCGCAATCTAAAAATACAGGAATTTCTCTTAGAATACTGAAAACCTTTAAATGATACCGTATAGCCGTTTTTTTTGGCGGGACACAAATTTGGCGGATTTGGCCCTACAAGGTATACCATTAATTTTGGCGGATATAATTTTGGTGAATCCTTAACTCTTTATTAAAAATCTACTGTCAGTTTATTTTTTATAACTGATAAATTAATGTACTTGCGCAAAAATCCTAAAAGAAACCGTTAATCAGGCAATTATCTGCACCTGAGTTGATAATGGATCACACGTCTCCTAAAACAACACAAGCTAACACCCCTGTCACTGGGGCTAATTACACACCTGAACAGGGAAAAGGGATATGGTGTTTAAACAATTAACTTCTAACTTATAGTAATGTTGAGCTTTTATTTATTTACATTAGTTTTTTATTGATTTTGAGTAAATGTACTTTTGTATCTGTAACACTGTATGCATGCATGTAACAATTGTCTCTTTTTATCATGCTCACATATAAATATATAAAAAAAAAATATTCTCCAAAAACTTCAGATTAGTCATTAAAATCTATAAAGAAAAAAGTACTTAAATTTGGTGATTTTAATTTTGGTGAATTTTCAAAAATCGCCAAAATAGGCCAAAATTATATCCCCGCCCAAAAAACCAGCTATACGGTATGTGTCTTGAATCTTAATTTACTTGATAGGTAACTATGCTTTGGTCAACAGTGCTCCATGTTGCAATTCTATATATTTACATGTATAAACTGGCTTAGATGTAAGTGGTATATAATAATAAGTAAGAAATTACAAACATGTATTGCATTCTAATGTTTTTCAGCTAGTGATGTCATCAAAGAAAGTGAAAGGAGTGATGTCATGTTGAAATGTGACTATGCATATTATGCAAGGAAAACAGAAGATGTGGACATAATGTGGTTTCAGGGAGACAGACTTGTCCATGAAAACAAAACCAAGAGAATACATGATAAGGTTATAATTACACTAAATGTGTTCTTAATTTTGTTACATTTAATAGGATTTTCATATTATTATGACTAAAGAAAATGTCTAATACTACAGTACAATTAATCTCAGGTATGAATGTACTATTTGTAGATTTTATTGCATTGAAACTGACATTTTTTTTAGAATAGAAGATAGTATTAAGTGTATGTTGCTGTTAATTCTTGGTTTTGTGAAATACGGTTCAGTTGCGTGGTCAGCCATTCACAAGCGGATTAGAACTGGTGGGGGACGGACACGAGGGGATCTACCTGTGTGCTGTTCATCACGCCGGGGTGATGGTAGTACAGCATGCCTTCATTGTGGAAGAACCTGTTCCTGTGAAGGGTAAAATACTGTAGATTTTTGTAGTTCATATTTCTGTACCCTGTTGAATTTTTTTTTCAAAGAAATAAGGGAATGTTGCAGTAGTACTTTGTTAAGTATATACTTGTGGTAGCCTGGTGTTTACAGAATTTAACAACTCTGGCTAAGGGTTCGATCATGTTAATTTATTCCAACAACAATCAAGGGAACTATTAAAGTTCAACCCTATAATAGGAATAACATATATAAGCATAAAATATATATAGATTAATCAAATAAGTTATTAAATAAATTAAGTCATAATTTACTCAAATACCATGATATATCATATCATTACATAGTTTATATAATAAATAAATTCAATTCAAGAAAGATAACTCTTTACTTCATATTTCACAGATAAGTAAAATACAAGTTATGCCCCTTGATAGATCAGTTTTAAAAATATGTTTATAGTGAATATTCTGCATAAAAATATGTTTACAATATCCAAATAATGTTATATCATAACCTTTCATTGTAATTGAATGATACTTCTAAAAATATATATAAACATGTAATTCAATCACCTGTTTGTGGAACAAGGTTCCTCTAATACAGAAGGTCTACCTGCTCACGGACTCTGACTTGATACTAAAATTTATATTTACAAAAGCTTTTCAGTGATTTGATTTATAAAAATATGAATAGTATACTTGATTTAATATAGAGGAACTAATTATAGACTCCATATATGTAACTGACAAAAATAGTACAATTCCCTTCTATCTGGTAATTTCTATCTTACTTCATAATTTAATAAAAAATGCTGAATAAGAACCTCTCCAAAAATATCATCAATATAATAAACATGACAGTTTGAAATAAATAATGTACTTACAATAAGATAGGTTGTCTATTGCAAAAGATACTTGTAAAAAACTGGCTGCCATCTAAATTAACATGTTTACTGTTCTGAAGACTTCTGAGATATGGACAAAGACAAGGGGTAGAAAAAGAGGGAAAACATATAAGAAAATCTATTGGTTTAGATGAACACCTGACTTAAATCTCATGTCTTAATTGAAATAACCATACAGGTGAAAAATGCTTTAGGCTAAAATTGACCTTTGTTACCCTATACAATTCTTTAAATCAATAGAGCATAAAAATAACACAACACACTTGTAGTGTATTACAAGTAATGAAAATATTAATCATAAAATACTTTTGATTATAAGTACTGAAATGAATATCATATAGGATAATCAAATGACTTGTATTAATTATGATTTAAAAATAAAAAATATATTTAATTCTGATCTTTCACATAATAATAATTGAAGTGTTCAATTAATGTGAAAAAAATATTTAAAAATCACACCCTACTACATACTGATAATTTAGTTCTGTCTGAGTCTAATTTTTGCCTATCTAGAAGTGGAAAATGAAATGTATTCAATCTGGCCGTAAACACACACATTTTAATATTGGATCTTGTTGTGGTAGGACTTTCCAATAAAAGGTGGTATAAAAGTGGTGGCAATTTGATATATACCATAAGTGTTCTGAACAGAGGATGGCATCTCTTAAATAAAAAAAAATTTTGGTCACTATAACCTTTGAATTTTACAATCCCCCCTACCTCCTTAACAAAAAATACATAGCTAATGAATGATTCAAATTATTTGAAAATAATGAAAAATTTTATCAAAGTGATACATGATATTTTGACAAACTTAAGGTGAAAGTATACTTGCCACCTGTCATTCCTTGAAATCCATTTTAATTGTTTAAATGGTTGATATGTACCGGTAGATGTTAGATCTCCTGACTTATTCATAGTCCTTTGTTGCAGTATGGAACATGGCGAGGAAGGAGGAGGTGGGAGTTCGCATTGTGGCAGCAATCCTTCCAGTGGTGTTCATCATCTGTTTGATTTTAGTCTGTCGATACAGAGCTGACCTAGTGGGAAAACAAAAAGTGTAAGTGTTTGAAGGATAAAAACATTTTTTCAGTATGACGTCTCTTTGGATGACATAATTGATAAAATGATATGTTTTATGACGGGCCGTGCATCATTATTATATATATTGTATCAACTTAGAAATTGGCTGTATCAGGATACATTTGAAAATTAGATCAATCCATTTATTCTTTGACCCAGCCATTAAAGAATTGTGGGAGAAAGAAATAAATATCCTTGTGTCACAGTCAATGTTGCATGTCGATTGATCAAATTCCCAATTCGGATGATATTAGTATATTAGAACTAAAAAATCTTTCAGATGAACCTGGAAACTTAAATTGGATTTAAGATTAATGGCATGATGATAAAACTCCTCACATTTTCTTGTCTGTGATAGTCGATCATTAAAAATTTGAAGTTTTTAAACACAAGTCTTCTTCTTCCGCAATGGTTGAGTCTGAATAGTCACTAGATGTATGTGAATTACTCACCAAATTCTAAGGTGGAACATAAAAAGGCCCTATTTCATTCTGTTATTCAATATTTGTGAAAAATTCTTGATGGTGTAACGGGATGGGAGAAATAATGACGGACCAGACCGGGATTTGAATCCGGGCCTCCTGAATCTCTAGTCAGGTGCTCTACCAACTGAGCTCTCTGGCGCCGGTATTCGAACCAGTCTGACCGTCACATTCCTCCCCCCTTAAATGATCTTCCCTCCCGAAGATCACCCAAGGCTCTTCCCCTGGCAGGAGTTCACCTGTCAGTTCCAGGGGTTGGTCACGGCACCAAATGTACTGGGATGGGAGAAATAATGACGGACCAGACCGGGATTCGAACCCGGGCCCCCTTAATCTCTAGTCAGGTGCTCTACCATCTGAGCTATCTGGCGCCGGTATTCGAACCGGTCTGACAGTCACAATGGAATACATCTTAATTATCTCAGTTTAAAAATATTAAATCACATTATATGGTTTCTTTTAAGGGCGAAAGTAATGTCCAAATTACAGACAATAGAGCAAATAAGGAAATCTGAACTGCTTATAGCACAAAATAAAGAAAACATTGGAGGAGCTAACATGAATGAATATATTGACGAGAGTAACTTAAACACACCGCGCGATGAAGATACCAGTAATTTCAATACACCACGAGACGAAGATATCAGCAATGTAAATACGCCAAGAGACGAGGAGGAGGAAGATACCAGTAATTTGAATACGCCACGGGACGAGGATACTAGTAACGTTACGACGCCTCGTGACAGAGATGCTAGCCATTACAAGACTCCGCCTCATCACATGGAAGAAAACTATTACGACACCATCGAGGATCTTAATGACTACACGTACTTGGAACCCTATGGGGGTGACAGAAACACCATGCATAACAAACAGGTTTGACTCGCATTTATTTATTATTTATATAGATGAAAGGAAATTTTAATCATAGATTATTGGTTTAAAAAAATAAAGTGAATATGAAAATTGTCTTGTTATATGTTGTACGTTGTACCTGTATTTTACTCTTGCTGAAGGTATTTTTTCAAGGGAATGAGTATGAGATGCCACAAGGACATGAGATGCCACAAGAATATGTGATGGCACAAGGATACATGGAAGGTATGTGTTAGATTTTAGAAAAGAGAGAAAATAATGACTCAGGACCTGTATATTTTTTGAAATTCCTCATGCTACTCCAAGTGAAAGTCTCTATAATTTTACCAGATTGGTACATATCTTTTAATGATTATAGAATCCCCAGAGAAAGATGAAGAATTGAAAGAAAATATTGATGGTGCTCTAGATGTCATATTGGGGTAACATTTTTTTTATTTTCATGTACCGGAAATATCTGTTTGTCCTTCTGCCTCACTATTGTTGCTACAAAAATCAATATGGGTAGCTTTAATATACATATACTTTGTAGTAAAATTTTTCTTTATATGTGTCATGACTTAATTAAGGTGAAAACCCATGAATAGTTCTTGAACTGATTAACGGTAATGAAAAACATCAATAGTCTGGAGCTTTTTATGTAGTAGGTCTAGTGGAGTCACTATGACATAAAAAAAAACACAAATCTGTTCTTTGTAAGTTTATAAGTTGCACTCGTTCTTTTAAAGAAAATCTTCAAGAGGGTCCCTAAGCAAGAAACAGAAAGGCTCCTCCAGAAGACACAGTAAAGAAGGTGGTGTATAGAAAAAAAACTTATTCCACTTACTCAGATTTAGAAATATTAAGTAAGAACAAGACTTGATGATAAATTGATATTTAAAAATTCTGTTAACGTTGAAATTGCTATAATGATGTTGCAGTTGTTCTCTTTTATGAACAAATTAGGTGTCTCACAGCAAAGACAGATGGAAGGATACACAAATGATAGGTAATTAATGTGCTTAAAAGTACATGTTATGTACGCTAAGCATATTTTATAAATGTACAGCGAATAATAATGTAAATGTGAATACTGTTGAGTCCAAATGATGTCCACTGATTCCATTTCAGATCAGAAGATATACCAAGGCCGTTAACATATTTTGACACTCTCCGAAGTGTATATGACGCTAATATGCAAGATAAGTCTGTGCATGCTGCATACGTTACAGACTCTCAGGGCAATATATATGAAACAAGGGGGACTTCTGTCGGTGGTCTCCCACACATGCACTCCAGGGAGGGAGAGAGAATTTTCTCTAATGATGTGATTGACCAAGGGTATCCCTCCAGAGGAAATGACTCTGCCTTGTACAACATTGATATGGGACAATCTCCAAGCCAGAGGTTTGTGCCTTTGTGTCATGATTATGATACAGTCAAACCTTAAATGTTATCTGCAATTTCACTGGACCAAATATAACCCATTGAAATGTAGCAGAATTTGAATTGTAGAGGTTTAAATACATAAAGAAACAGTGGTTTGGTATACTAATTCACTTTGACATACCAATGGTTTTTGAAATAATGGTACTTTTGAGATATCCAAGTTTTACACTACTGTATGTTAAGAAATTCAATGGAGTTTTACATTTGTATAAGCAGGCATTCATGTTGTCTTTTCAGATTTCAGCATGGCAATGATTCACGGAGCAGTGTTGCTCAGAGGACGGTGTTGCCAAATGTGGCGTCCACATGTGGAAATCAGGGGGGCATCGTGATGGCAGATGATGTAGAACCGGAGTATGTGAATGATCAACCAAGAACACCTCAAAGTCTGTACATTCAAATCTCTACTTGAGTTATTTTGTTCTGCAACTTGGCTGTTGGTTTCATGTAGAATTGTTCTGATCTTTATCTGAATTTTAGGAGAACCATATTTGGAACAGGAAGATGTCCATAATTCCTACATGCAGCCTGCTGACCCACCCATGATGTGAGTAGATCATTCAACTACTTTTATCTTATTCCCATGGTGATGTTACTTAAAATTGTTAATTTAATGTTTTTGATATATTTGTTATTTTATAATTGCCCTATTTTAGTGTATAACAGAAGGTTTTTCTTGTATAAACAGTGACATGTAAATGATACGCAAATACTTACCAGTACTTCTCTTTTGGTACTTAATAGATTTAAGACTCGAATAGTGGTTGGAAATCCAAATATTAAGAGCACACCCAAAGATGGTAAGTATTGGTTTTATTACTGGTATTTGTGTAATAGTTGGAAGTCATTTGTATAATTATCGGTATATAGTGTGAAGTCATTGACAATGTTGTTAACACTAAATGTTTTAGTGTTTTCACATAACTGAATATGTGTATAAAAGATGTCACTGTGGGTAATCTTGTATGAAATTCCCCAAAATGACCTAATCTGTCTGTCTGACATTTTTTCCAATTATTTATCATCTTTGTAAAGATTTTCTACTCCTTATATTTTAGTGAAAGATATAAAGAAAAAAGAAATTATCAGAAAATAAAATAACCAATAAGATGCTAAAGGATTACCACTAAATAATCTGCAATTTATCTTATCTCTTAATTTTTGTTAACTTCACAGACAGGGCAAGGCTGTCGTTCATTGCTCCTCATTCCTACAGTGACCACAGAAACATAAAGATCGACAAACCAATGGACGATGCGCAGAAAGATGTCCCAGAGTAAGGGCTTAATGGTCTTATTAACTTTAATATATGCTTCAATTATTTGTAGTAATCTATAGATCAAAGTCAGTGGAAAGAGACTTGGAATGTTATAATTATACCGCGGTATATCATTTGAAACAATTTTAATGATATAAATCTGGGATTGTTGTTGAATCATGGCCTTTTTCTTCTTTTCTTTAAGAGAAGAACTGGTTGAGGTTTCAGGAAGAGATCGAAACTTTGTGGGTAGGTCAATGATTAATATATTGAGTATACTATTCTCTCTCTCTCTCTCTCTCTCTCTCTCTCTCTCTCTCTCATGGATTTCCTGAATGTGATTATATGCATTTTTAGGTCACCTGAGTCACTCAGGTGACCTATTGCAATTGGTCTTCGTCCGTCGTCGTGCGCTAACAATTTTACACTTTTAACTACTTATTAAAAACTACGAGGCCAATTGTTACCATTTTTGGTGTGAAGTATCTCTATGGTAAGAGGAATCTAAATTATGAAATTCTTGGCTCTACCTCCCCCAGGGGGGCCACAGGCAGGGCAAAATATGCAAAAAAAAGCCAAATTTTCAAAAATCTTCTTCTCTACTCCCACACATGTGAGGAAAAAACTGAATGCATGGTTATGATGTCCATGAAGCCCTCTACCAAAATTGTGAAATTCATGGCCCCTGGGTCAGGGGTTCAGGCTTTAGGGTGGGGCCACTTTGGCCATATAGTGAAAATGTATTAAATCTTAGAAAATCTTGTTCTCTACTCCCATATATATTTGAATAAAACTGAGTGCATGGTTATGATGTCCACGGACTCCTCTACCTAAATTGTGAAATTCATGACTCTTAGCTGGGACTGGGCTTTAGGCCCTAGGGCGGGGCCAATTTAGCCATATAGTGAAAATGTATTAAATCTTAGGAAATCTTCTTCTTTACTCCCACACATGTGGGGAAAAAACTGAATGCATGGTTATGATGTCCACAAACTCCTTTACCTAAATTGTGAAATTCATGGCCTCTGGGTCGGGTTCAGGTCGTAGGGGTGGGTGGGGGGGGGGGGGGGGGGGGGGGGGGCGATATGGCCATATAGTGTTAATGCACGCAATGTTTAAAAATCTTCTTCTCTACAGAGACAGAACACGGAATAAAAACTAACTGCATATTTAGAAAAAAAATTATCCTCCCGCTGTCATCTTTAATAATATTCCTTGTCACCTGCATGTATGGCAAGGGTTATGGCTGGGAAGGAGGGGGGGTTATGTATTTGTCTTATTTTATTCTGCTCAGGAATTTAATGAAAGAAATGAGTTAATTCACATGTTTAGAAAAGAAAAATAATGTAGCTGTCCATCAAATTTTTCGATATGATATTGTGAAAGCATTTGAAAGGAGTTCAGGGAAGAGGATTATAACAGTTAATGGAGTTATCTTCCCTTGCTTCTTCAAAATGGAGTTAGCCTCCCTCGCTTGTTATATTTAGTAATTAATCATTAAATATAATGTAATTAATAAGTTGTATGATCAAAATAGTTATGCAAGTCTTTTTATCATTTGAAAAAAAATAGTTTTTAAATTTCTTGAAATAAATAAAGTAGACTTGTAAATAGTAAAGTAATAAGTAGTATACTAGCCACCTTGTTTTAGTTTATCTATGAAAACATATAAACATAAAACCTATTTTGAAAGTTAACATAGCTGGGAAAAAAATACTATGCATGGAATCTGTGCTCCTTTTCAGTAGTAGATCATATACTCGATACGAGCGATAGGTCTTGTGCTAAACTATAGGACTGAGAGTCCATACCAAAAGAATTAAGGCAGGGAGGGAACTCAATTAAATCCATTTATGAGACTCCTCCACAATTTTAAAATTTTTGTATGGGCTATGGTACTCAGGTAACTGTTAAGGCCTATTGGCCTCTTGTTAGCTCACCTGAGCTGAAAGCTCAAGTGAACTTTTCTGATCACTTTTTGTCCGGCGTCCGTCCGTCCGTTCGTCTATCTGTCCGTAAACTTTTTACATTTTCGACTTCTTCTCCAGAACCACTGGGCCAATTTCAAGTAAACTTGGCACCAAGTATCCTTAGGTAAAGGGGATTCAAGTTTTTTAAAATGAAGGACCACGCCTTCTTTCAAGGGAAGATAATAAAAAATCATTGAAAATTTGTTGGTATTTTTCAAAAATCTTCTTCTCAAAAACCATTTGGCCAGAAAAGCTGAAACTTATGTGGAAGCATCCTCAGGTAGTGTATATTCAATATTGTTCAAATCATGATCCCTTGGGGTAGGGTGAGGCCACAATGTGGGGTCGAATGTTTACATAGGAATATATATAGTAAATCTTTAAAAATCTTCTTCTCTGAAACTGATCAACCAATAAAGCTGTAACTAGTGTGGAAGCATCCTCAGGTTGTATATATTCATGTTTGTTCAAATCATGATCCCCAGGGTAGGGTAGGGCCACAATGGGGGGTCAAATTTTTACATAGGAATATAGAGAGAAAAATCTTTTAAAATCTTATTTTCAGAAGGGGGTTTGATAACGTTATGATTCCCAGGGGTAGGGTGGGGCCACAATGGGGGTTCGAATTTTTACATAGGAATATATAGAGAAAAATCTTTAAAAATCTTGTTCTCAAAAATCTATCGGCCAGAAAAGCGGAAACTTGTGTCAAAGCATCCTCGGTTAGGGTAGATTCAATTTGATAAAGTTATGATCCCCAGGGGTAGGGTGGGACCACAGTGGGGGGTCAAATTTTTACATAGGAATATATATAGAAAATCTTTAAAAATCTTCTTCTTTGAAACTGATCAGCCAGCAAAGCTGTAACTTGTCTGTAAGCATCCTCAGGTAGGGAAGATTCAAGTTTGTGGAGGGGGTCCAAAAATACAATGGAAAACATTTAAATTATTCACAAAACTCAAATTTTATTTTATATGGTTTTACTTATATGCAAGCATTTTGACATATTGTTGATTCTTTAAAATTGTTAAGACTCTGGCCTCTGGACAATTCTTGGGACTCACAAGGGGTTCAAAGTTTGATGTAGGTTGATAATCCATATATAAACAGTTGTTTAAGTCTGATCATTTTCTCGAGAACTGCAATGCTCAATGTGTGATGACTGTAAAATCATCCTATTACAAATGGGCTCAATGATAAACATAAGAATATGCAGGGGTTTTTTTTTATACAGGATCTATTATATGACATTGTTCAGATATTTTATATATGACTCCATAAAGCTGATTTTATTATGTCTATTGTTGCTCAGGTGAGCGATGTGGCCCATGGACCTCTTGTTTTATCTCATGAAAAGTTGTTTTGTGCATGCCACAAACTGAGTGAGTTTTTGCGATATTCTGATGTTAATTGTTTTATTTCAGTACCTGAAGCCCCACCCCCACCAGTAGGAGTCTACTCCATACCCCCTGCTCCCCCACCGCCTCCAATGGCACCACCAGCCCCACCCATTGGTCGGAACAGCAAAATGAAATGATGGCCTCTCTCGTGAGACAAGGAACAAAGCAATATATCTACTGTCAGAATAAATTGTGTCATTTTACCATCATAAAGGTTTATGTTGTTTAATTTTATTTATTGAAAACTGTAACTTTTGGTTGAATGATGAGCTATCTACAATATGTATGATGCTGAACTTTAAATCCCAATTCAAGATGTTAACAGATTAATTTGTGCAGAATGTGTGTTGAGATAATTTGGTAGTTTTTGAAAAGGACAGACAATTAGATAAATTGTTGCAGTTAACGGAAATAGGTTGATCCAAATGTTGTGACAGAAGTGATAAAATTATGAAGATAACGTAAAACAAAAATTATGAATAATCTCTACTTATTTTTAATTATATGTATATTGAATCTTAGATGAGGGTAATTAATTTAATTCGTGCATGGTACCGTCAATTCCTGAATTCTTGATGTTATGTTTTGAAACTGAGAATCAGTTGTTAAGGGGGATGTGCGGCCATCTTGTACATTTGAGAATAAAAACGTAAACATTTCTTAAACTGGTTTGTTTCTGCTCAAAACTGTCCAAAACCGTTGTCAAAAGATGAAAAAGCAATAAATATGAGATTCTACATGTTGTTTTGTATGCAAATTACACGTACAAGAGCAGAACAATGCATTTTTAATCCCTTAGAACTGCGCAGCTGCAGACTTATTTTGAAGGTTTAAAAATCTGACAAAAATAAGAAAGGGGTTCATTAGTGTCCACTCTACAACCATTTGTTGAGAGAAAGTTCTAAATTTGCTTATTTAAGTTGTAACTTTGTCTCAAAAGAGGGTACCCAATTCTTTAAGTGGGTCTCAAAAATCATCAATTCGCACGATATATTTTTGTCTGTGTCTATGGGAGTACATTTAAGTTGTATTTTCATTGAAAAATATATGAATATCTTTTTATTTAAGACAATTATTTTATTTTACCCTTACCCTTCTTCTTAAGAGAATTAAATTTAATTTGTACTCATAGACCTGGGAAAAAACCCTTTAGAACTGGTATAGAGATGTCCGACACATTCAACTTAAATTGTTTTGAATTGACATTTATTTTTTTTCTATGAAAATATAACGTCAATGTGCCTCCATAAACCAAGGAGTTCTAAGTATAGACTGGATTTTACTTGTTCTAAAATAGATCCCATGCCGACTGATAAAGTTTGGGTACCCTATTTTGAGGCAAAGTTACTACAATAATGTGCAAGATTCAACTTTTTGCTCAACAAATGGTTGTAGAGAGGACACCAATGAACCCGTCTTATTTTTTCAGAGATAAATAAGTCTGCAACTGCGCAGTTTTACAGCTGTTCTAAGTGATTAAAAAGGCATTGTTCTGTTCTTGTAGGCATAATTTGCATATAAAACAACATGTCGAACCTCATATTTTTTGACAACAGTTTTGGGCAGAAACAAGCCATTTGAAGAAATGTTTACATTTTTATTCTCAAATGTACAAGATGGCCGCACATCCCCCTTAAAGAAGGCTTGATTAATATAAGGATTTTTGAGCAACTGACATGCGCATGTTTGTGTTATGTAACTTTGCCAAATGTCACATGGAGAATCAACAAAACCATGTTTCTCTTTACTCAGGAAGTTATTATAGACGCTAGCTTTAAGTTTCCGTCCGACCGGCTGTCTTCGGGCTCTGCGTTTTGCCGTTTTTATATAAATAGTTTTATACTGAAAAATTAATACTTCGAGTAAAGATGTCTCCTGTTCACTCTTTCTCACTATCAAACACTAATTTGAATTTGTCGCAGCGGCGGCCCGTTTTTTAAAATTTTGTTTTTAACAAAAATCAAAGAAACAATAATGAACACTTGTTTATGAATTAGAACAGTAATTGTGCAATACTTTAATATACCATTTTTTAAAAGATTTTAACAAAAATAATTAGCGCTAATAAGCGGCGCGCGTTCTCCAACAATGTATACATGTATGTGTTACAATGTAATGAAAATTTAAGAATGTTGCAAGATAAAATTGATTATCAAGTAAGTTATCATAAATACATGAATAAACTTGGTATCGCATATTGATAAAAAAAAAAATAGTTCACTCAAATCGTGGTTTGTGTTTTGTACTGATTTAGTTATCATGTCCGTATAATTTGATAGAAATACTGCATGAACGCAAATTCAAAATTTTTAAAAGTCAGTTTATTGGAGAAAGAAAATACAATACAAGCGCTAACACAATATTAATGTAGAAAATACAGACCAGACAGGGTATATTCAGATTTCTCGTTATTGATAAATTGAGGACATTTTATATATGTTTTTAAAGGGAGTAGTATTTCTCGGTTTTACAGCGGAGTGTGTACTTCCGGGTGTTCGAAAGACATTACTTCGGGATCTTCTCGCTTGTATCTTTACGAGTGATAATTGTAAAATGTAAAGCCAAATTAAGTAGAATTTTTCTGAGAAAAGTGTTCAAAATGAAAGCTCTTTAAGAGGGAAACAAATATGGGTGAGAGATCTGAAATCGCATGTAGGAAAAATCGGATGTCCCTCAATTGGTTCGAAAGTGTTTGACAGAGAATACTTAACCAAAGTATATATCAACTTAATCATATTATCAACATATTAGTTCGTAATCTCAAACAGTACTTCAACGCAATTTTTTTTGGGCAACGTTGAAGTTGCCAAAGCCATCTCGATCGATGTTCATATCTAGCCATCACTGGCGTTCACATATTTCTCCAGCCTCTCTGTTTCCCTGTGGGCGTTCTCTATTTTCTTCTGCACGAGAGTTTCTTCTCTTCTCTGTTGTGCACGTTCTTGTTTTTCTGACTGAACCTTTTCTTGATTTTCTATTTATAAAGGGCGAGGTTCATTTCATAAACGCTAATACTCTTAGATTCAAGCATATTGCTAAGGAAATTATATATATATATTTTTTTTATGAATTCAATCGAACTTAGTACCTCTCCATTTCTCAAAGTCCTCCTCTTTGTCGCCACACACCAGTCTGCTCGGCACTGATTTCGGTGTCGCCTCCTCTGAGATGAAGGATAAACCAAAGGCTACTCCCCTTTCTTCTCCGTGACTTCTTCGGTGACCATTGTACGAATCACCTTCTCGTACTCCTCAGCTTCTTCCTTTCCCATCACTCCAACCTTGTTATTCCTAGCCAGACAGCTTTGGAAAATACCCATTGTAGTTTGTGATTGTATCCAACAACGGGAATTATAATGATAAGCCTTTATGACGTCACAGTTATTGTGACGTATCAATCCAACAATCCAAGCTACAGTAATCTGCACCGACATTCATATTTTGGGAATGATTGACGTACAATTTCAAAAATCAATAGCTTAAAATATCTTTTGATATCATATATGCAATCGAATATGCATGGGTAGATCTGCCGCCTTCTCCGCCATGATAATCCTCAGATTGCAGCAGTTGTGTAGCGTAAGTGTCTTTAGTAAGGAAAAAAAAAATGAAAACGAAAAAAATTTTGCATAATAAAAAATCCGCCGTTCTCTTTTTTTTCAGAACTAAATATATAATGCCGATTTTAAAGAGGTTGTGACCTATTCAGGTGTATGATTTATAAATTTTTTTTACCGATTATTGGCTGTTATTTTGTAGCTTAACATTCCAATGTCTAATGAAAATGAAAAAAAAATATTCTCTCTCTCTTTCTCTCTCTCTCTCTCTCTCTCTCTAAAATACTGTAGACATGTACATAACTGCTGACTGAAATAACCGTATGGTCCGTCCGTTGAGCTTGTATGAAGCATATTCTAACCCACTCACTAAATCTGACTCATGATGCTGGCTTATGCATTACCTACGGTTCGACTTTAAATAAAGGGTATCCAGTGATCTGAAATAATTTTCTTTTAAAAAGGTCAAAATCATGACATATCTCTATCTAAAATACGTACCAAGACGATATTTTCTATGTCGTATATGGCTCATAACACATGGGATAAGTGTTTTTTGGTAAGAAATGTGCAATGACAGTTCAGAACGAAGCATTCAAATTAAAGGTCTTGGTCGAAGAGATCGCAGTGTAATATTCTTTTCTGGAACAAATTCTCTCTGCCCTTGGTCATATCTAGCTCATATTTCAGTAAAAAAAAGAAGTGTTTGTAAGAGTTAGCAGTACCCTTGAACAAGTTTCTCGGTCAAAGGTTATGGTCGAAGAAGACATTACAATAATCAATATCCGGACCATATTTTCTCTCTCCTCAATATGACACTTTTATCAAAAATATGTTCTTCCCAATAACCTTATTGCCAATTTGCTATGACCTTAAGCAAAGCGTGTGGTCAAAGGTTAAGGTCACGTCACAGTCAAATTAAGTGCCTTTAATCAAACTTATTAAAGCTGGACCATTACTATCAAATCTCAATTACATGTACAAAAAGATGCTTAATGAATATCCCACATAAACTATCTTGATCTAGCAATTTCTAAAAAAGCCGCCTATTGAACACAAAGGAGGGCGATTTTAACTAAACTCTTCCATTCTACGCGAATATTTCTATTGCATTTTTTTAATGACATTGATTTTTACTTTTAAATGACACTTTGCGATTACTTGTTTAAGAAAATGGTTAAAAGGTTACTCGGTCAGAACGATAGTAACCATGTACAAATCGGTAACTAGTTCGTCAAAATAAACCAATAAATAGAAAGGTATCAATTTCAACACAATTATATCTAAACTAATTTTTTTTTGTATCTTCGAGACGTTAGAATTAGTTAAGCTTTGGATATTGATATTCGTGGCGGGGAAAAGGGCAATAGTAGTATATTGTAATTAATTAATGTAACTGTTAACACACCATGTCACTAACTAATCTTTTCATCTATATATATATATATATGTTATGATGAAAAATGTAATAATCTGTTTAAAAATAAGATGCTTAATATCGTAATTTGAGATGTCACAATAGTCACATCTTGCATTTTGTCTTGGTTTACATTTTTGCAAAAAGAAATTGTTATATAAAATATTGTTAAGCAGGTTGTAGTTGAATTCACTTAAACGCTTGTCATATATATTTTTTATTTTGTTGGTGTAGACACTGGGCCAATATTCTTTATTTACATGATAATTTCTGCTTTAAATGAGATTGATGACAAGGAGGTTTAAACTTTCTAGACAACATATTTCGTAGTAAAAACTACATTTTTCCTTCAAGATACAATGAACACCGTTATGAAAAGCAAATGCAGGAACAAAATCTGTTCTTGTAAAACCACAGCATTTCCATCTTCACAACGTCAAGGCTTTGTGATTACGGAACTCCAGTGGAGTTCCGTAATCATAAAGCCTTGACGTTGTGAAGATGCAGCATTTCATATCAAACAATATACTCTTTTTCTTAATTTACATTTTGAATTATATTATACTCGCACAACCATATGGATGTATTTGTCAAAATGTCTGAAAATTCTTGTAATGATTTAAATTATTAAATACATTTTAAATAACCCATTTTAAATAACCAAAATCACCCATTAAATACATCTTTTACATACAAAATATTACTAGTTATCCAAATCTTAGAACTGATGTTGACCCTTGTATTGAAACAAATTCAACAAATTGTTATTCAACAATGGCTGCTGTGCAAACTTGACATCTGATTAATTAGACATCTTATTGTCTTTTTACATTCATTAAAGTAACAAAATATTTCTTTATTAAAAATGGGCAATTTAGAGATTAATGTAAAGTTTTCGGTTCTTATTTCAGACAGACAATAAACATTTCAAATCTATTTTCATTTCATTCAAGTAGCCATTTACAATGTTGTTAATCACATTTGATTCATCAGTCAATCGTATTACCCATGATGCCTTAAGGATATTTAGTTGTAGCTTTGTATCTACTAAACATATACCACCATTTTCTTGTTTTCCTATCATTGTATTGTCGTGTCTAATTTTGGGGATTTATCTATGTATGGGGAACTTGCTTGCAGTGAGGGACCCTTATGAATCCAGTCCAAACGGTTTGGGATGACTGTTAAATATAAAACCAGGGAAAGCGTGAATAAAAATTAACTTGTTTTATTGGCGTCTCCGATCAGAGTGTTTACAAGCACTAGTCACCAGTTACAATAAAATATCAATATCTAACTTGTATGCTCAATGGCATTTACAAACTTGCATGAACCTAAACTTCCTTAACCTGGTGACTGATAGAGTGATCAAACAAATATAAAACACTCACTCTATATCTATACCTCAAATTTATATATTTGATACAACATGATTGTAGAACCCAATAATATTAATACTAAAACATCAATAGAGAAAATTCGAATTAAGCTCCAACTAGCATATACAATTTACTGAAAACATTTAACGTTATAAACAAATTACTTCAAGATTCTGTTTGCTCACTCTGCTAATTAATACGCGCAACAATGTAAAAATCTATCTAAACATTTATTTACCTGCATTTTGTCACAAATAAAATTTATTGTAAAATCTCCAAACACAGGAGATTGCACACAGTATAATTGTAAAATCTAAAAGTCTACGATCAAAATAAAATATTCCGGGTCAAGGTTAAGCAATAAGAAAAATCACTGAATTAAATAAAAATTAATTCTAATCATTATAACTGAAACATTACAAACTTATAAATAGTTTTGTCCTTCAATTTTGATATAAGACTGTATGAATTAATTTATCAACCCTGAAAGCTCAAATGCTATGAATTTATAAACTTTTTCCAAATAGCTAAAATAAAAAACAATAAAACTTAACTAATAAAAAAAAATCATACCTGTTAAATATAAAACTAGGGAAAGCGTGAATAAAAATTAACTTGTTGTTTTATTGGCGTCTCCGATCAGAGTGACCCACGGAGGGGACGCTATCTAGATCGGAGACCCGCGCTTTCCTGACCAGGTACACACCAAATCAAAATCTTTATTCTTTGTTAAAAGCTAATTTCGGAATAGATATAATTATAATTCTAATTAATTTGGTGATCAGGTGATGTAATTATTTATTCTAAGCTGACCGAGGCTTGATATAGAACCCGACGCTAACGGGATAATCCCTTAACAAAAGGTCTAATGGATGGCACTTACTTTGGCCACGGAATTACCAAAAGATAAAAGCGAACCTAAAGAACAACTACTAACATCTCAACACCTGTGTACAAATTAAATCTAACAGCTAGAATGAACTCAAAGAAATAAAGGACATCTCTACATATTGGTTACGGATTAAATTGAGGCGTTCGTGAAACCTATTATTTTACACCTTTTACTTATCAAAACAAAAAAAGGATGACACAAAGAACATTCTTCCTCGTGGGAAGACCAGCTATATAAACAAACCATTCCCTTCAATTAATCCGTCTCTTAATGAATAAAAAAAGGAACATAAATGTATCTAATCAAAAAAAGAAACAAAGTAAAGAACACGAAGACAAAATTAAAAACAAAATATTCTCTTTTTGTACACAAAAGTCATTCAGTTATAACTGTCCTTTCTGACATATTTTATTTTTCAAATAAAATCTGCAATATGACTACTTGCAGATTTTATTTGAAAAATAAAATATGTCAGAAAGGACAGTATCTCTCCTGATTCTATCACGTTTATTCCATATAAAATTAAAAATACTATTTTTCATTTTTTTCATCAAATCGTTTTCTGGAATAGGTCAGATTGAACCATATTAGATTAGTTTTGATATGGCTAAGGAGTTTACAATATATGTTTTTCCAGAAATTGTTAACTTTCTTTTTTTCCATGATTACAATATTTTTCCATATTTTCATAGAATTTTAAACCAGTTAAGATCATTACATTGTTCCTTGTTATGTCCAATAAAGATACCTAAACAACGAACAGCATTGTTGGTAACATTGATATTACAAACTTCTTTATATCTGTCTTTGAGATGTCCTAAGAGTATGCACTGTGTTTTTTTTTCTTATTAATTTTTGATCCAGCATGAAGACAAAAATTCTCAACAGTTTCAATTGCTTTTTCTAATGACTTTACATCTTTCAAAGCTAGGGTAACGTCGTCTGCATGCTGTGAATTTTTTATTTCCGTATATGTATTATTAAGCTGAATGCCTTTAATTTGATTATTGGTTTTCAGTTTCAAAGATATTATTTCTGCTACGAGCAAATATAACAAAGCTGATATAGGACAACCCTGCCTTATTCCTCTTGACATCAAGCAAGTTTTTGAAACCCAACCATTATTTTTATTCTAATAATTAGATTTGTATACAAAATTTTTACCCAGATAATAACTAAAGATTTTACGGCAGCGTAGTAATACACAGTGTAAGACAGAAAAATCTCACACTGCTGTACATGTCTCACGCTGGAAAAACCGATCTCACACCTGTGATAATGCGAGAAAACTCGAGTCTGGGCGAATTCAAGACAGGGTGAAACTGTTTGCAAGTATAAAAGGACGAGAATTACACGGGGGTGAAAATAACCCTGTATACACTAGCCAAAACAGATTATTTGAAATTTTAGAAAATACAATGAATTAATAAATACATTTCAATTTTTTTTCTGATGTAAAACATTAAAATCTACATATATTCCTCTCCTAATATCACACGTTTTTTGTCTTTGGCTGATACAAATTTTACAATTGGGTGTCAAGTTCTACTCTTACAATCAATCATAAAGTCCATCAATTTTTATATGGTAGTCCGTATTCATTTTTTTGCCTTTTTACTGGTTTAACATGGGTTTTGTTTAGTATTTCATGTTGGCATCAAACTTTTAAGCATCTGGACAATGTAAAATAAAACTGATGTTCTAGTCTGCCATTCTGGACAATCACAGTTGTTTATGACCAAATTTCTTTTGTGGACATGGGCCAAGCAATAATAATGCAAAGCTTTATCGTACTCTCCTAATTTAACAAAAGTAACTGCAAGCATGATGTAGTTCATATATATGTCTTCTTTCCTTGTACAATGCAGAAAATCTTTGAGCTTTATTGCCAACTTTTCCACCATTTTTAAGTTGCTTTTGTTAGTGTAACAAAGAATTTTCAGAAACACCGAGTATAGACCGGGTGGAATAGAAAGACATGATTCTGTTTTTCTCATCATTGTTATCTCGAGCGATATTTCAATTGGAATGAGAGGCATTGGTCGATAGACTTCAAAATCATACGATACCGCCGACGTCATTTTATCCATGATGCTCCACCCTCGTCCACAGAAGTTTGAACAATACTTGGGAGTTTTGTGAACACGACCAGGTCGAATACGGGTATGTATACAACCAAGGTCTTTTTTTAATATATCATCGTATTTCTGGATGTATTCAAGAGCTGAATCGAATCTTCCTAAACAGTAATAGGCAGTTGCAAGCGTCAAATTTCCTTTGCTTATATCTGAAACTCGAGAAAGATGCAGATAACAAAATGCTTTTCGAATGTATGCATACTTACTTCGAGTAGTATGATTCTGCAGAGAAATGTGTAGATATAAAAGAGCCAGCTGACAAAGAGTTTGGAACCGATGTATTCTTAGTATTTCAAGATCAGGTGTATCAACTCTTCTTTGAACTTCAAGTCTTAGTGAATTCTTCAGTTCTAATTCCAGATAGTCTAATGATGGACTTTTGGGTTGCCTTGAAAGTATTTCGCTAAATAGCACGCTATCTACATTTCCTTCTACTTCTATCTTGTCTCTATTCCTCAATGAGGACTGCAGACATTTGAAATCATCCTCTGGTTTTGAGGTAGGAAATGAATTAGGTGACATCATATTTCTGGCGTCTTCTAAAGCTTTCTTTAAATGAATTAAGGAATGACAACGCAGTAAGCATCTCCATCCTTCACTATATAATTCAGAGAGTTTACTGGCTATGCACTCCAGTTGCCATTCTTGTACTTTTCCCATGAACATGTTGTTTTCTCTAATAAAAAAATTGGGGCAAAATCCGTTCCTTGTCCATTCAATTAGTCTTTGGAAACAAATGTCGACACAAAAAACCAAACGCTCTGGCTTCCAGTAATCGGAAGGAGTTTCTTCAATTGTCCAAAACAAGACTGTTTTGAGAAAGTAAGAACAGATACAGTCTTTGACAATTGGATATTGTGAAAATACTTCTTGGTTCAAAAGCTTGAAAATTCCATATGTCAAAAACTGCGTGTTATTGAAAGAGTAAATCAAATGTTTCTCTGCAAGAGAAAAAGACAATCTCCACTGAAAAGAATCCCCAATCCATTCCACATTTTCTAAATCGTCTGAAATTAAATTTCCTGACAGCTTCTTGGATCCAATGGCCATTAAATGGCATCCTTGTGATTTGATTTTTCTGATGAGTGTCCCTGGCGGCCATCCATATGACCTTTCTCGCTCAACCCATTCGTTTGCATACACAGGCCATTCTTTGAATTCCAGACAAAATGCCCTATCATGATCTGTTCCATTTTCAGTTCTTTCCATCACACACGGTCCATGAAGAACCCCATCGGGGTTTAATTTATGGAACCATTTTACAAATGCTTCGCTCGACAAAAAGTAATTTCCTCCCACCTGACGTGTTGATTCTCTAATATGCATAACTGGTGTATGAGGGGTTAGTACAGCAAGTTTTACATACCCGGGTGGTACATCAGAAGTCTTTAACAACCTGACGACAGCCATATAAAAACCAAGATTTTGGGGAATTTCTGCAACTACTTTGGTTATTTTATCTACATACATTTGATCTACATCTGTTCCTCTCATGCGGAATCCTTCCGCGCGTCCACCAGCTCTAATTATTTCCATTTGGTTATAAGAACTATATAGTTGATCCAAAACGTCCAGAATGTGTCGTCTAATTCTTTGTAAATCTGGATCCCCGACTGCATTTTCTAAACTGTCGGCAATAAGATAAGACAGGTGAGGATCATCTATCCACAACGACGAGTGTTCTGATTTAAGAAGAAACAATCTTCAATTTAGATTTCTGATTACTAATCGTCATTATCAAGAAGAAGATATGATTAAACTTTTCAACCACCAACTATGATAATACAATGCAGTTTTATCGACGTCAAAGTAACATGTCAAAATTTAATACTTTAAATATAAATTACACTTACCCGCCATCACTTTTTGTGCTACAAGACAACTGTCAGTCTATGTATATTGTAGTCAGTGATTTTGCATGATTTCATCACAATAAGTTTATTTAATACTCAAGCGGGCATACACGGAAATTTATAGAAAAATAATAATTGCCTGCTTCCGGTTGTTCCTAATTTGACATGGATCCAATGACAAAAAAAAAAAAAATGAAAAACTCAAAGAAACTATACAGACCTAGCTGTAAATGGGCAGATTGCCAGAGTTACTATATATAGTACTACTGTAAACGTAAACAACAGGAAAAATGAACAGCATCAAATAAGCTTCCACCATCCCACAATAGTTACACTAAAGCGATAATTTATCCTTCATTATATCAATTAGTGATTTCGTTAGAGAATATATCCAAGCGAAGCGAGATAAATTATTTATTTTTCCTTCAAGTCATAGTGACGATTGTATTAGAAACATACATAATGTTCATGGAATTAAAAATATTTGAACTGTTGTTAAAGCGTTGGCTTTAAGTTCTAATCAAGCCTTAAAGTACTTTGATACATATTTCTGTATAGGAGCGGACGAACTATATGATTTATTTGTTTTTTGGTAGTTGTTGTTTTTTGGGGGAGGGGGTCTTTTAGATGTGATAATTTTTCACAGAATCAGAAATATAAGAATCAGAACTCAGAAGTTAACTTTGTTGATTTATCAGCAGTCTAATTTAAACCATTCTCCCTTCTTCTTTCACTCGTAAGGGTTTGATAGGGATCGATAGGAGGTCATCTTCAGATGACCTTTAAATCTGACCAATCAGAGAAGGGCTTTCACTGCTTTAGAAAATCTATTTAAACTCTCCAAAATAAGATAGAAAATTAATTCATCCTTGTTTTCTATGTTACCTCCAGTATTGAAGAGTTACACCTCTCATAAAACAGAGAAAAGCATGTTTGTGATTGGTTGGGATATATATAGATTATATGCAAATGTAGAGGTCGTGTGAAGATGACCTCTTATCAATACCTGTCAGATCCTGACGAGTGTAAGGAGAAGGGGGACGGTTTTAATCAGACTTACTCATCAGCAAAATTAAGCCGTGAACGAAAAAATGTTTCACTGTTTAATTTTAAAGTTTAAAAACAACGAATTAAATTCCCATCATGTGTTTTAGATCAAAATTAAAAATAAAAAGCCCAAATCGAAAATTTCTGCTTAAACAATGTTTTCGTCTCAATAAATAATGAGAGATAAAGGGGATGAATAAACCTCAAGATAGATCGATATTTTTCACAATAGAAGAACTTTACAATGGTCAATTATATACATCTATACTATGTACATGTATAATATTTTTATGTTTTAAATGTAATTTGTTGTCACAATGAACCAGAATACCTGTTTGAAACATTCAGTAGAAACTGTAAAGTGTGCACAATTGTCGCACAGAACAGCAATAATCTAAACACATTTACTTTCAGTTACAAAATGCTAGGGTCTTAATTATATTACATTTTTTGGAACCACGAGATTCCTAATTGATAATCGTTTGTCAAATTTAATTAAACAAAAAACGCTATATAAACAAACAATTTAAAAAAAATGTTTAATATTTGCAACTTTAAATGAGATAAATTTTCAACCAGTTGTAATGTACTGGTAGAGTTTTCTCTACCTTCCTAGATTGCTCTATATGTATACAGTTTGGTCTGCCAGGTATCACATAACCTCTGAATTAAGGTCATGAAGTTAATCAAGTATGACAAAAAAGTGAGCTATTTCTAGAGTTAACATTTCCATGTTTTGGGATTTTTTAAAAGACTAATTCTTTTCATTTTGCCACCCATTATCTCCACAGTTTGGTTAAATTAAGCTCTCATAGCACAAAAAATATATCAGTGATGTTGTACTAGGAAGTGGGGAGCATTTATAATGCCATCAATTATTTTTTTTTCAGGAAATTTCCTTCTTTCTAATTTTTTCCAACCATTATTTCTACAGTGTTGCTAAATTGAGCAGTCACGGCACAAAACTAATATTAATGTTGTTGTACCAGGAAGTGGGGAACATTCATAATGATACTTACAACTCGTATTTATATAAGCACGGCTCTTGCTATGATTTTGCTTCAATTGTTAAATATACTAGTAAAAGTTCTGATTCAAGCAGTACATAACGTATATTATTATTCATTGTTATTGTTGTATTCCGACACTATATCAAATTAACTTAGCTCATAATTAAGTGAAAATATATAACTGCCTATTTTTTAGCATGTCAAATTCTTCATAAAACTTTCCAACTACCCAACACGCGTCACGGGCGCTTGTTTCATACAGTATGCTTATTTACTATGAACAATAATGTCATTGAACCAGAGAAACCTGAGCTTGTTATCGCTATTCCTCTGATACTATAAGAGAGAGAAACTTGATACTTTTACTAACATCTTTAGTTCACTTAGAGTCTCCTTCAATCTAATCATACTGAAATGATCCGATAACCTCATAAACCATTTATTCCCCTTTAAATTTCATTAATTTCACAAACACAGACAAAATAACACCCCGGCCCTTTCTGGTTACCTTGACCCTTTACTTTAATTTTTTTCAATCTTGAAATTCGACCTTGACCTCTTAGAAATGTTAGTAATATATACAATAGATGGCAGATTTGTTTTTTCCCCAGGGGTTGTGTTAGTGTGACCTTGATATTTTGACTTTGACCCTATAACCTCACATTCATTCAATTGACAGCCTATAGAATTCTTAACACACACCTGTTAAGAGTCGCCGGGGCCGAATTGTTAGCGTACTTGGTATTGTATTGTACTCTTGAACCAAAGGCAAATTACGAAAATTCTGTATATGTTGGACCAAATTACATACTTTTGTTATAAGAACATCGGAATCTACGAAATCACCAGTGACTTACCTAAACAGAAGCGTCACGTCAAATACCCCCGCTGAGGGTCAACCCAATAGATAAATTGATATATCCACACATAGAAGCTGACCTGCTGTAGAGAGTAACACACAGTCGGACCTAAACTTCTCGCTGGATTCATGATTCCTTCGTGATCAGTCAGCGACGCTCTAGATCAGTAATTAACAGAATTCTGATGATTACTTTTGAATTTATTGGTTTAGAAAGGGCATTCAGCGAGCTATATTTGTTAATTATAAGCGCAAATCGTAGATGTGATAGCCTTCATGTCTTATCACTGTTCAATCTTATATTTCTTTTATTTATCCAACGATAAACAACATTTGCAATGACTATCTGGGATCAAGTCAACTTTATAACTTAAGTCATCCAGGTAAAGTAGTAGATCCGCCAAGGTATAAACTGAACATATCGGAGGGTAATGTCTTTATTAAAACGAAAAAGTGTAGAACGGTCTTGACTGTATAATTCAGTATTGGCCAAAGAGTATACTGATAGTCTGATATAGTCTTTAGATACAAAACAACGCAGAACAGTGTACTCATAAAGGATAAGGCTGCCCCGGTCAAACCTCTTACAATCAGAGACAAAAAGTTGCACACCGCCGCGCCACACAAAGTGACAGCATCTGATGGGGTAAGTAAAAAAACACTGTTCAAAGGAGTAGATAAAATAAATTGTGAGTATGATGGCAGGAATTTCAGAGGGGGGTGGGGATCATAGCATTGCATTGGAATTTCATAGCATAGCATTAGAATTTCATACCATAACAAACGATCTCATATATTCTCATTCTCATATCATACCATAGCATACCATACAACATGATTTTAACTCGGTTTTAAATGCTTTTATTATCCAGAAGGGATAATTTTGACGTTCTATTTTATAATTATAAATGTTTTCAAATGTATGAAAATAATGGTCAATTGCAAAAGAGCTATCATCGATTGTCATCGACACCGATATGCAACCATCCTCATGAAATGCAGATGACAATATCTGATATTTTTCCGCTTAAAAGCACACAAACCTGTTTATATAAATTCAAACAACTGTAAAAAAAAAATCCCTGTCGTATTACCTTGTTCGGTAAGCTGCTTTTCTGAATTACTATTTCTGGGCACATGCGCAAATCCATCTTAAACGTTAATCGTTGATAAATATGCATAGGTAAATCGCCGTAATTCATTTTTAAATCATGGCTAGTACCTCGTTAATATTAATCCAAAATTGCAAATTTTCTAGAAACCTTTTTTCCATACATCTAGTCATGCTGACAAAATTTGGGTCTGGTTTTTAATAGCGCAAAAATGCCGTCAAAAACGGCATGTATGCCTTTAAGATTTTATTTCAACTCTTATGCATCATTATCATAATCATAAATGTTAACAATGCCATCTTTATGATAATAAATGTTGGCAATACAATTATTATGATCACAGTTTAAATCTTTGAGCAATTTAATGAGAGTTGATTACAAATATATGACCTAACATGACCACTCTCTAGTGGACATTATGTTTGATAACCACATGTGAATCTCATATAGAATAACTTACGTATACGTTAGAGAGTAGTAAGGCAAACATAATTTTAAATTAAGATATTCAATTGGAAAAAATGAATTTTAAAAAAAGTACAATAAACTTGTATAATTTGTACATGTATTTAATGTTTTAAGTTCCTGATATGAAATAGTTAAACAACATGAAATTTTTCTCCTGATATTTTATTAGCTTGTAGTCTTTAACAAACGACAATTTACAAAGGAGAATCAAGTTCAGAATCTACTCATGCAATTAATGATGAAATGTTCCTTTATTTATACATGTATTTAAGACTTCATTCTATGTTTCAGTTTTCATTCTGACTATTTTTCTGAATGTAGCATGGGTTTTTTTAGTGTTGTTTCATGTTGGCATCAAACTTCAAAGCATTTGGACAATGTAAAATAAAACTGATGTTCTATTCTGCTTTTGCGGACGATCACAGTTGTATGTGACCAACCATTTTTGTGGACATGCGCCAAGCAAAAATAATGCAAAGCTTCATCGTACTTTCCCAATTTAACAAAAGTAGTTCATACATATAATTATCTTTTTTTTCTAAGAAATGCAAAAAATCTTTGAGCTTTATTGACAACTGTTCCACCATTTGTAAGTTACTTTCGCTAGTGTAACAGAGAATTTTCAGAAACACCGAGTATAGACCGGTGGAATGGAAAGACACGATTCTGTTTTCTCATCATTACTATTTCGAGCGCTATCTCAATTGGATTGAGAGGCATTGATCGATAGACTGCAAAATCGTACGATACCGCCAACGACATTTTATCCATGATGCTCAATCCTTGTCCACAGAAGTTTGAACAATACTTTGGAGTTTTGTGAATAACACCAGGTCGAAAACGTGTATGTATACAACCAAGGTCTTCATTTAGTATATCATCGTCTTTCTTGATGTATTGAAGAGCTGAATCGAATCTTCCTAAACAGAAATAGGCAGTTACAAGCGTGAGATTTCGTTTGCTAATATCCGAAACTCGAGAAAGATGCAGATAACAAAATGCTTTTCAAATGCATGCATATTTACTTCGAGTAGTACGTTTCTCCAGAGAAATATTTAGATATATAAGAGCCAGCTGAAAAAGAGTTTGGAACCGACGTATTCTTAGTATTTCAAGATCAAGTGTATCAACTCTTCTTTGAACTTCCAGTCTTAGTGAAGTCTTCAGTTCTAATTCCAGATAGTCTAATGATCAGATGGACTTTTGGGTTCGCTTGTACGTATTTCGCTAAATAGAACAGCATCTACATTTCCTCTTACTTGTGCTTTGTCTAAATTACTTATTGATGAATTCAGACATTTGAAGTCATCCTCTGGTTTTGAAGTTGGGAATGAATCAGGTGACATCAAACATCATTCTAAATAAATTAAGGACTGGCAACGCAGTAAGCATCTCCATCCTTCACTGTATAATCCAGAAAGTTTACTGGATATGTATTCCAGTTGCCATTCTTGTACTTTTCCCATAAACATGTTTTCTCTAATAAAACAATTGGGGCAAAACCAGTTCCTTGTCCATTCAGTCAGTCTTTGGAAACAATTGTCGACACAAAAGACTAAAACCTCTGGCTTCCAGAAATCGTATGGAGTTTCTTGAAATGTCCAAAACAATGATGCTTTTTTTAGAAAGTAAAAACAGATACAGTATTTGAGAATTTAAACGTGTGAAAATACTTCTTGTATAGGAGTGGACAAACTATATAATTGATTTGTTTTTTGGTAATTGTTGTTGGTTTTTTTGTGAGGGGGTCTTTTAGATGTGATAATTTTTAACAGAATCAGAAATATCAGAATCAGAACTCAGAAGTAAACTTTGTTGAATTATCAGCAGTCTGATTAAAACCATTTTCCCTTCTTCTTTCACTCGTAAGGGTTTGATAGGGATCGATAGGAGGTCATCTTCAGATGACCTTTAAATCTGACCAATCAGAGAAGGGCTTTCACTGCTTTAGAAAATCTATTTAAACTCTCCAAAATAAGATAGAAAATTAATTCATCCTTGTTTTCTATGTTACATCCAGTATTGAAGAGTTACACCTCTCATAAAACAGAGAAAAGCATGTTTGTGATTGGTTGAGATATATATAGATTATATGCAAATGTAGAGGTCGTGTGAAGATGACCTCTTATCAAAACCTGTCAGACCCTGACGAGTGTAAGGAGAAGAGGATGGTTTTAATCAGACTTACTCATCAGCAAAATTAAATCGTGGACGAAAAAATGTTTCACTGTTTAATTTTAAAGTTTAAAAACAACGAATTAAATTCCCATCATGTGTTTCAGATCAAAATTAAAAATAAAAAGCCCAAATCGAAAATTTCTGCTTAAACAATGTTTTCGTCTCAATAAGTAATGAGAGATAAAGGGGATGAATAAACCTCAAGATAGATCGATATTTTTCACAATAGAAGAACTTTACAATGGTCAATTATATACATCTATACTATGTACATGTATAACATTTTTATGTTTTAAATGTAATTTGTTGTCACAATGAACCAGAATACCTGTTTGAAACATTCAGTCGAAACTGTAAAGTGTGCACAATTGTCGCACAGAACAGCAATACTCTAAACACATTTACTTTCAGTTACAAAATGTTAGGGTCTTAATTATATTACATTTTTGGAACCACGAGATTCCTAATTGATAATCGTTTGTCAAATTTAATTAAACAAAAAACGCTATATAAACAAATAATTTAAAAAAAAAATTGTTTAATATTTTGCTATTTTAAATGAGAAAATTTTCAACCAGTTGTAATGTACTGGTAGAGTTTTCTCTACATTCCTAGATTGCTCTATATGTATACAGTTTCAATGTTTTGGGATTTTTTAAAAGATTAATTCTTTTCATTTTCCTACCCATTATCTCTACAGTTTGGTTAAATTGAGCTCTCATAGCACAAAACAACTATCAGTGAGTGATGTTGTACTAGAAGGTGGGGAACATTTATAATGCCATCAATTTTATTTTCAGGAAAAGAATTGAATTTCCTTTTTTCTAATTTAAGAGGAGGGGTCACGATTTGAGTTTTACTACTTTTAATTTTACAATGCTTAAATAATGTACATGTATTTTTAATGACCTGTCAAAATTTGAATGTCATTTATCGAGTAACACGAAAGATACCGAACTTACAACTCGTATTTATATAAGCACGGCTCGTGCTATGATGTTGCTTCAATTGTTAAATATACTAGTAAAGTTTAAGTAGTACATAACGTATATCATTATTCACACGTTATTGTTGTATTCCGACACTATATCAAATTAACTTGGCTCATAATTAAGTTAAAATATATAACTGCCTATTTTTTAGCATGTCAAATTCTTCATAAAACTTTCCAACTACCCAACACGCGTCACGGGCGCTTGTTTCATACAGTATGCTTATTTACTATGAACAATAATGTCATTGAACCAGAGAAACCTGAGCTTGTTATCGCTATTCCTCTGATACCATAACAGATAGAAACTTGATACTTTTACTAACATCTTTAGTTTACTTAGAGTCTCCTTCAATCTAATCATACTGAAATGATCCGATATCCTCATAAACCATTTATTCCCCTTTAAATTTCATTAATTTTACAAACACAGACAAAATACCACCCCGGCCCTTTTTGGTTACCTTGACCCTTTACTTTAATTTTTTTCAATCTCGAAATTCGACCTTGACCTCTTAGAAATGTTAGTAATATATACAATAGATTGTAGATTTGTTTTTTTCCCCAGGGGGTTATGTTAGTGTGACCTTGACATTTTGACTTTGACCCTATAACCTCACATTCATTCGATTGACAGCCTATAGAATTCTTAACATACACCTTTTAAGAGTCGCCGGGGCCGAATTGTTAGCGTACTTTGTATTGTATTGTACTCTTGAACCAGAGGCAAAAAGAAATCTGAAAGCAAAATTCTGTATATGTTGGACCAAATTACATACTTTTGTTATAAGAATATCGGAATCTACGAAATCACCAGTGACTTACCTAAACAGAAGAGTCACGACAAATACCCCCGCTGTGGGTCAACCCAATAAATGAAGTGATATATCCACATATGGGAGCTGACCTGCTGTAGAGAGTATCACACAGTCGGACCTAAACTTCTCGCTGGATTCATGATTCCTTCGTGATCAGTCAGCGACGCTCTAGATCAGTAATTAACAGAATTCTGATGATTACTTTTGAATTTATTGGTTTAGAAAGGGCATTCAGCGAGCTATATTTGTTAATTATAAGCGCAAATCGTAGATGTGGTAGCCTTCATGTCTTATCACTGTTCAATCTTGCTTCTTATATTTCTTTTATTTATCCAACGATAAACAACATTTGCAATGACTATCTGGGATCAAGTCAACTTTATAACTTAAGTCATCCAGGTAAAGTAGTAGATCCGCCAAGGTATAAACTGTACATATCGGAGGGAAATGTGTTTATTGAAAAGAAAAAGTGTAGAACGGTCTTGACTGTTTGTACTAAGTATTGGCCAAAGAGTATACTGATAATCTAATATAGTCTTTAGGAACAAAACAACTCACAAAGGACAAGGCTGCCCCGGTCAAACCTCCTAGAATCAGGGCAAAGAAGTGGCACACCGCCACTCTGACAGACAAACCTCCACACAAAGTGACAGCATCTGATGGGGTAAAACAAACACTGTTAAAATGGAGTAAATAAAAATAAATTGTATGATGGCAGGAATTTCGGAGGGGGGTGGAGTCCGAAATTTTTAAGGAAAGGGAGTAATCTATATTAAGGCCATAATTACAGCATCAAGCATATATTTTACAACATACACCATAGCATAGCATATCATTTAAATATCATAGCATTGCATTGAAATTTCATAGCATAGCATTATAATCTCATACCATAACGAACAATCTCATATATTCTTATTTGTCATATCATACCATAGCATACCATACAACATGATTTTAATTCAGTTTTAAATGCTTTTATTATCAAGAAGGGATAATTTTGACGTTCTTTTTTATAATTATAAATGTTTTCAAATGTATGAAAATAATGGTCAATTGCAAAAGAGCTATCATCGATTGTTATCGGCACCGATACGCAACCATCCTCATGAAATGCAGATGACAATATCTGATATTTTTCCGCTTAAAAGCACACAAAAACCTGTTTATATAAATTCAAACAACTGTAAACAAACCTGTCGTATTACCTCGCTCTGTAAGCTGCTTTTCTGAATTACTATTCCTGCGCACATGCAAAAATCCACCTTAAACGTTAATTGTTGATAAATATGCATAGGTAAATCGCCGTAATTCATTTTTAAATCATGGCTAGTACCTCGTTAATATTAATCCAAAAATTGCAAATTTTCTAGAAACTTTTTTTCATACATCTAATCACGCTGACAAAATTTTGGTCTTCTTTTCAACAGCGCAAACATGACGTTAAAAACGGCGTATATGCCTTTAAGATTTTATTTCAACTCTTATGCATCATTATCATTATCATAAATGTTGACAATGCCATCATTATGATAAGAAATGTTGACAATACAGTTATTATGATCACAGCGTAATTCTTTGAGCAATTTCATGAGAGTTGATTAAGAATATATGACCTAACATGACCATTCTCTAGTGGACATTATGTTTGATAACCACATGTGAATCCCATATAGAATAACTTACGTAAACTTGTATAATTTATACATGTATTTGATTTTCCTGATATAAAATAGTTAAACAACATGAAATTTCTCTCCTGATATTTCATTAGTTTGTAATCTTTAACCGACGCCAATTTACAATGGAGAATCAAAATCTACTCATGCAATTAATCATGAAATCTTCCTTTATTTATACATGCATTTTAGACTTCATTCTATGTTTCAGTTTTCATTCCGACTATTTTTCTGAATGTAGCATTGGTTTTGTTTAGTGTTGTTTCATGTTGGCATCAAATTTTGAAGCATCTGGACAAGGTAAAATGAAATTGATATTTTCGTCTGCCTTTCCGGACGAACACAGTTGTATGTGACCAACCTTTCTTGTGGACATGTGCCAAGCAATAATAATGCAAAGCTTCATCGTACTTTCCCAATTTAACAGAAGTAACTGCAAGCATGATGTAGTTCATATATTTGTCTTCTTTTTTCGGGCAATGCAGAAAATCTCTGAGCTTTATTGATAAGTTTTCCACCATTATGTTGCTTTTGTTAGTGTAATAAAGAATTTTTAGAAACACCGAGTATAGACCGGAGGGGATAGAAAGACACGAGTCAGTGTTTCTCATCATTTTTATTTTTATTTTGAGCGCTATCTTAATTGGAATGAGGGGCATTGGATGATAGACTGCAAAATCATACGATACCGTCAATGACATTTTATCCATGATGCTTATTCGTCGTCCACAGAAGTTTGAACAATACCTTGGAGTTTTGTGAACAACACCAGGTCGAAAACGTGTTTGTATACAACCAAGGTCTTCTTTTAATATTCATCTTCTTTCTGGATGTATTCATCTTTGTATTTCATGTATTTCAACTTTATGCTAAACGCGATGACTTCAAATTTCCTATTGTCAACTTTCCTTACTTATGTAGCAATATACCTTCATCACCTGCATATGGCTTTTTTGTCTCTCAGTTAATTCGATACGCAAGGTCATGCTCTTCGTATGAACAGTTTCTAAGGCGAGGCAAGCTACTGACAAACAAGTTGATAAAACAGGACTATCAACAAACTCATTTGAAGTCATCTTTTCGTAAGTTCTATGGTCAATACAACGACCTTGCCAGCAAATATAATCATCCACTGGGTCGCATGCTGACTGACGTTTTCCATACTAATTGTTAGACCATAATTTATCACCTAATTGTCTATGGACTTTTCCGTTTTTTCCCGATTGCGACAAAGAGACACGGTGGGTGTGACCGGTCAGCAAAGGATGCTCACTCCTCCTAGGCACCTGATCCTACCTCTATCTTTTTGGAGGTCCGTGTTGCTCTGCTTTGAATTTGTATTTCGTTTTATGGATTTTTGAGATGTTTGACGGTTTCTTATTGTCATTTTTTTTTCAGTCAAGAGCTGAATCGAATCTTCCTAAACAGAAATAGGCAGTTACAAGCGTGAGATTTCCTTTGCTGGTATCCGAAACTTGAGAAAGATGCAGATAACAAAATGCTTTTCGAATGTATACATATTTACTTCGAGTAGTACGTTTCTCCAGAGAAATGTTTAGATATATAAGAGCTAGCTGACAGAGTTTGGAACCGACGTAATCTTAGTATTTCAAGATCACATGTATCAACTCTTCTTTGAACTTCCAGTCTTAGTGAAGTCTTCAGTTCTAATTCCAGAAAGTCTAATGATCAGATGGACTTTTGGGTTCGCTTGTACGTATTTTGCTAAATAGAACACTATCTACATTTCATTCTACTTGTGCTTTGTCTATATTACTTATTGATGGATGCAGACATTTGAAGTCATCCTCTGGTTTTGAAGTTGGGAATGAATAAGGTGACATCATCCGTCTTGCTTCTTCCAGAGCTTTTCTAAATGAATTAAGGACTGGCAACGCAGTAAGCATCTCCATCCTTCACTGTATAATCCAGAAAGTTTACTGGATATGTATTCCAGTTGCCATTCTTGTACTTTTCCCATGAACATGTTTTCTCTAATAAAACAATTGGGGCAAAACCAGTTCCTTGTCCATTCAGTCAGTCTTTGGAAACAATTGTCGACACAAAAGACTAAAACCTCTGGCTTCCAGAAATCGTATGGAGTTTCTTCAATTGTCCAAAACTATGCTGATTTTAGAAAGTAAAACCAGATACAGTATTTGAGAATTTAATTGTGTGAAAATACTTCTTGGTTCAAAAGCTTGGAAATTCCATATGTCAAAAATTTTGTGTTGTTGAAAGAGTAAATCAAATGTTTCTCTGCTAGAGAAAAAGAAGAAGAGGGTTCTCTATCCACATCAGTTTATCTAAATGGTCTGAAACGGAATCCCCGATTAGCTTCTTAGATCCAATGGCCATGAAATGGCAGTCTTGTGATTTGATTTTTCTGATAAGTTGCCTTGATGGCCATCGAAATGATCTTTCTCGTTCAATTCATTCATTTGTATACACAGGCCAGTCTTTGAATTCCAGACAAAATGCCCTATCATATCGTTATTTGTTCTTGTTCAGTTTTTTCCATTAAACAGGGTCCATGATGAATTCCATTGAATATAATATATGCAATCATCTTATAAACGCTTTGCCAACAAAAAGTAATCTCCTGCCAACCTTTGTGTTGATTCTCTAATGTGCACAACTGGCGTATGGTGAGTTAGTACAGCAAGTTTTACAAAACCGGGTGGCACATCAGTCCTCAACAGCCAAATAAGTACCAAGGTTCTTTGGAATTTCTGTAACTACTTTGGTAAGTTTATCCACATACATTTAAGCAACATCTGTTCCTCTCATGCGGAATCCCTCCGCGCACCCACCAGCCCGTATCACTTCTATATGGTTAATACAACAATTTATTTGATCCAAAATGTTCATAATGTGTCGTCTAAAACTTTGCAATTCTTGATCTCCTACTGCATTTACTAAACTGTCCGCAATAAGATAAGACAGGTGGGGATCATCTATCCACAAGGACGAGTGTCCTGATTTAAGAAGGGAGAATATTTAAACAATTATCAACAAGATTTCTGATTGCATGTACAAGTCATTATGATGAACAATGTATGAATTAAACTTTTTAACCACCAATTACAACAATTTTGATACCATTTAGGTGTTTTCAACAAAAGTTAATTGTTTGAATTAAATGCTAGTAGTTCAAATGTTATTTGCACTTACCCTCCATCTGTTTCTGTGCTACTAGACGACAGTTCATGTACAACTTAATCAGTTATTTTTCAAGCTAAACGCATTTAATACTTAACTGATTTAGGAAAAACTAAATTACATACTTCTTGGTGTGACTAATTTGAGAGCAATTCATTAACCAAATATAAAATAAAAAAATTGAAAAAAAGGAAAAATTAAATTGTGTTCTTCCGGGAGTAACCAATTAGAGAGCATTGACCAAATGTGAAAAAAAAATCAAGAAATAATACAGACCCTTGAAATATAGAGGAAGAGGTTTAGTCAACCTTAAGATATTTTTTAAAATATAAAAACTTTACAATACTCAATTTTATACATCAATACAATGTACGTGTATAAAATGTTGTTGTTTAAAATGTTTGTTGGTGCGATGAGCCAGGATACATGTACCTTTCTTGTTACAGAATGTTTGCAATCTTCGTGTTACACTGTAGAATGTTAGAAACTTCCTATCTAAACTGCAAACTGTGCACGATTGTTGCACACAACAGCATTATTCTAAAACAACTATACATTCAGTTGTTAAATGCTTAGGGTTAGATTGTATAGAAATTTAGGAAGCGTAAATAACTTAATTGATAATTTTTTTTAATTGAATTGAGCATAAACAAATATTATATATGTGTAACTAACAATTAAATTTTTTGATAGATATAGCGAACTTTGGATGGGAAAGAGATTTAGTTTTAAAGACAGAGAGGACAACGAAACAAATGGATATGTAACCCGTACTAGTTGGTGACCTAAATTGTAAAAACAACAACAACAACAAAATTTGTAAACTTCTTTCTTTCTCAACACTCCAACTCTGCTATTGCTGGCTGTAAAATAATGGGAAATACCCATGGGTTTTCCAAAGTTTGATTGAATTCATCTAGACTTGATGACAGTTATTGAGATAATAATCTTAAAAAATCGTCTTTTGCCAAATACGCTTTTTTCTAGTACTCGTTTGACGCTTAGTCATTCGACGTCAAATATTTCCATATCATGCCCACTAAAATCCTTACACATGTATGCATGACGTAATGTTTTGTATTAAAACAAAACAGATCGTCGACTTCTAGTAATTTAATGATTGTAAACAAATTTCATTTGCTTGGCAAATAAATACAAGATGGGCATACGTACAGTGGTTAATGAAAGCATGCAATGCTTACGAGCTAAATTTTGTAGCTTATTGGACCTTCGGGAGAATTTAGATTCTGTATGATATACCGATGAAAACCCGTCAATGTTCCCATTACGGTGACTTATGTTAGTAATAAATCAAGTTGAACCGTCATTGACCATATTAATATTTGCCATGTTCAAACTAAATCAATGTACATGTATCAACCGTATAGCACAGACAAAGGTGAGATTATCACTGACAGAGTAAGTTGCATCACTATGTCGACCTCATCATACAGAAGTTCCCAATCATGATATTTAAAAAAAAAACACTTTTCAAACATAATTAGATCAATGAGTGAAAACAAAATGATACTGTCCAGTTAAAATCACATTAATGTATTTGTAATAATGTAATTGTAAATTTTGATTTTTTAAAATTTACTGGGTGGGTGAAAAAATGACAATAACAAACCGTCAACCATCTCAAAAATCCATAAAACGAAATACAAATTCAAAGCAGAGCAAAACGGACCTCCAAAAAGATAGAGGTAGGATCAGGTGCCTAGGAGAAGTGAGCATCCTCTGCTGACCGGTCACACCCGCCGTGGGTGTAAATACAAAATTTACAATATGACAACAAACAGTATTTACTTCTGCTATGGTAGTATCATTAGTAACCCTGAGAATCGCAGTTTCTGGGGTAGAGAAATTCTATATTTTCAAATTTTGATTTGTTTTCACATCAACAGTTCAAGAAACTAATAGATTATCCTTACGTAAACTAGAAATATACAAACACTAGTCTGACATTGAATTAAAAAACCTAAATAAATCGGTCGTTTTTTTGAGAGATATAAATTTGATAAAATTTGAATTTGAATGTAGATTCATTATGACAATCTAATTTGCTCCCCCCCCCCTCTCTCTCTCTCTCTCTCTCTCTCTCTCTCTCTCTCTCTCTCTCTCTCTCTCTCTCTCTCTCTCTCTGAAATGAACACCACCAGACTATAAAAGTAGGGTCTGTACTGTTCTCTGGAATCGGAATCTCTTAATCGCAAAAAGAAATCTGAAAGCAGAGACATGCATTTATTTAAACTTAATCTCATACTTTTGTAACTCTAACATCTGAATCTGCGAAACTAACGTTCACTTATCTAAACACAAGGGTTGACACCAAAGCCCCCGCTGCTGGTTTCTTACAATAGATGTACTGATATCTCCACACATGGGGGCTGTCCTGCTTTAGAGAGTAACACACTACAGGGCCTAAACTTCTCGCAGGATTCATGGATCCGCCGGTCAGCGATCCCCTAGATCATAAAAAGAATTCTGATGATCACTTCTAATGTGTATATTAAAGGCCATTTCAGCAAACTACATTCGTTTACAAAATAAGCTGTTAGAGCTCTATACATTTTGATATTGGTTAAGCAATACAACACTTTCAGTGACCAACTTCAAATCTTACATATATGTGTCTGCACCATCAGTACTTTGATTTTTCTCTTAATTTTAAAAGCTCTGAATATAAGATATGTATATTAATTAAAGTTTATCTACCCCGCCATAACTCTTACAACTATCGATAAACCAGTGACTAGGGGAGATAACTGCTGCTTATTTTCGTCTACTGTAACCATGAGAACAGTAAGCACTAATCCCCTCAGCTAGCAGTCCCCAGCCTGGTTCTGTCCTGTTCACTAGAGAAGTGGATCCGCCAAGGTATAAACTGTACATATTGGAGGGTAATATAGCCTGTGTGTATGAAAAAAACCCCAAAATAACTCGCCACTCGGCCAGTCAGACCCCCACACAAAGTGACGGCAGCTGTGATGACGGGGTTAAAATAACCCCCACTGTTCAAAGGAGAAGACAAAAACAACTGTGAGAATGAAGACTGAAATTTCGGGGAGGGGGGGGGGTCGAAAATTTGAAGGAAAGGGGGTAATCTTGACTAAGACTATAATTGTTGTACAGTGTAGATTTAGGAAATCATTTTACGTAATTAAGAATTATGATTTGGTTATCTAATAGAGGTCAAACTTTCGGTTCATATAATGTCTGCCGAAATCATGATCGACTAAAGCAATATATTGCTATTATTGTTATAATGAATAAATTTCTTCTACTGGACCAGAGATATTCTGAAGAACTGACTTGAGCAAAATCTTTAATGTAGTCTGAGTTTACGATGAAAATAACATACAACACACTGATTGAGGTTGTCAGTTGTCACATATGTAATAGTAGTCATAGGTCATGTATCTACATTATGCATTTGCGTTATTTAATACACATTCTGCAAATGAGAGAATGAATCTACGGTAATATTGATTATAATAACAATACTCACATACCTTAAATTCCCTGGGCCGACAATGAGACATGCATAGACATTCCCCTGTAGTACCCCGGCCAGGAGGATAGTACTGGTTGGAAACAGACACACCACACAAACATAGAGGGTGGTACCCACAAACTCCGCAAGGGTCGGACGAATATATTTATCTATTAATTCCCCGAACGCCTTAATTTGATTAAAAGGATACCCCGCTTGGTGGTTAAAGTTTAGCTTGATAGAAAACTGCGAAATTTAAAATAAAAATGTGTTTATATATGTATGTGTTTGTATTACTGTAAATGTGTAGGTATGATAGGTATATGATATGATAATTTGTCTGCACCGCTTGGTGTGTTACAGGACCGACGACATCCAAAAATAACCATTCAATGCTTATATTTATATTCACACTGATGTCTATTTTTATGAAATATATGTGTATTGTCGCTGTAATGCCATTATACGCTCTCAGTCAGGGATATGAAATATGCATGGAACAGCCATATTAACATGTTATTTAGTTCGCTTCCGCGACTATAGATATAGTGCCAGAAACTTTGTATAGAAAAATCTTTTTATGAAGGAGTAGATATAATTTAATGGTTATTTTTTAAAAGAACATATCAAATTGGTTATGTAAGATTGAACGTTTCATTTAATCTTACAAAAATAAATATACTCAAAACACGTGAAGACATTTATATTTGTGCACATGGCGCATGAATTATCAAAGTGTATTTATAGAAATGTTACAAGGGATTTTTCCTCTTAACTCGCTTCGCTGAGGTACCGGGGGAATTATGGATTTTCGGGGGACTTCGAAATAAAACCAAATATTGAAATGAGCCAAAATATAAAGTTTATTAATTTTGATAGCAAATGTCAAAAGGTGTATAAAATAATAATAAAAACAGTTCTTGAAATTGACAAAGAAGAAGAACATAAAATAAAGAAATATATTTACCTTCGAAATAAAACCAAATATTGAAATGAGCCAAAATATAAAGTTTATTAATTTTGATAGCAAATGTCAAAAGGTGACAATTTGCGTTTGGCTTTTGGTTTTATTTCGTCGATAATTACAAAGTCACGCCCATAAAGATAATCTTGAAATACAAAATATAATTGGTCATTTAATTACTTATGGGCGTGGATAAAAATGAAACGAACAGGTAACAATAAGTATAATTAGCGTTAATAACAATTGTTCAAATTATGTAATTAAAAACACTTACAGGTGCCAGGTAAGATGTCAAAACAGGTTAAATTATGTAATTAAAATACTTAGCGGTCCTGTGAGGCTTATTTAACAATTGACATTGATTGGAAAATTCTATGAATTAAAGAAATTAAGTATTTAAAGATTTCGACATATAAAGTAATATTAATTCATTATTTAGTAATAGCATTTCGCAACGTTTGATTATTTTACTTTTTTTTTTCTTTTTTTTTTATCATTTTAAAACGTATATACAGAATAATTTATCTACAAATTATAAGTTTGCACGAATGGAGCATAACATTATTAAAATAGCATTATATAAATGAAATATAAACAATATATATATACAGGTAAAATTATATATAAAATATAAACAAAATATATACACGGAGCATAAAATGCTGTAACAATGCTCCCCCTGCTCGAACAAATTGATGCCTCCTGGCATCATAATATTTATAAACAAAAAATAAATGAGCAGAGCAAATATAGGACATATTAAAGAAAAGCATCATATGTCTAAAATGTATATACACATCAATGGGAATTCCAATGTGCAATCCCAAGCATAGTCGACTATGAAACATGAATAATAGTATAAATATTGAATAACAATCACAATATCCTGAATTGAAATGAATTCATCGTCACTGAATATGAATTAATACGACGAGTAAAACACTGTTACAAGCCATTGTATAGCGAATGTCCTGCACGAAGACATCGAAAAAGTCTTTTGAATAGATCACACAGTCCTTTGCACACATGAAGTCTATTTTATAGCACGAAAGTAAACTCGGTGTCCACTAGAAATATAACACTGGGAAGCCATGATAAAGTCAGCTAAGGTTTCTGCTACACACTTCCGTTTGAAATAGACAAGTCATTTATGGTAACCACGGCTATGATTTGGAGATGGATTAAGTAATACAAAACATAAAACGAATCTGACGATTTGCGAAAAATACACCATTTAAAAAAAACCTTACACGACACTTGAAGAAGAAATGCAAAAATAAAAAGGTATAAGATAAATTAAACGCGGTTGATATGCAACGAAATGTTTTATCAGGGATTGTAAATGTTCGAGCGCAATTTTAGTTACGTCGACAAACTTGGGTATATGGAGTTATTTGATGGTTTGTGATGCGTCACAAATGTTTAAACTAGTCAAGTAACCTAAGTGTATCAACCTGGGTGATAACATGAACTGAGTTAAGAAAATTTTTCTTAGAATATAAGCCTGATATGCGCTTATTGATACAGTAGCTGGAGGTGATATTGGAACGGAAAAAGAGTTATGATGGACTTTAAAATCACCCCAGTCAATATGTAAAGTTGGTCGAATGTAACCAGACACATTGACCGTGTCTAAATATACTGTGCCTGTAAAATGACAATCTACTGTACATGAAGATGGTAGGGCCATTACTTTACATAGTAGAGTATTGGAAGGAGTGTTGAACTCCAGATAAATCGCAGATTTTGTTTTACGTTTATATGATCTGTAGATGAGGAAAGCAAGAATAACGACAATGATAACAACCAGAATATTTGTAGAGTAGCAGGCATGATCCGTAATCGGTACAGGCATGCTAGGTGTTTCGGTAGTAGTTATTTCAGAGGGGAAAGTGAAATGAAACGACGGTAAATTAACTGGTAGGGCATGAGATGGCTTGGTAGCTAAGGCCAGGGGTATTACAACAAAACGAAGTTTGTAGAAGAGGTATATGGAGAAGAAAAGAAGTAAGGTTGATAAAACTAAAGCTGTTATGGAAATAATCATTTGGTTAGTAAGGACTGTCTCAGGAAATAGGTTGTCGTCTAATGTTGTGTCGGAAAGTTGCTTGAATATAATTTGATCCTTTTTAGTTAGTTGAATTGCTTTTTGTAAATTAAGATGAAGCTTTTGATCATTGGCAACTAATGAAGAAAATTTGTGGTCAAAAATTTTAAAATGAGGAAGAGTAGCATTAACAGGCTTAGGAAACATTGAATTGGCAGTAATAGTTTTCAAATCATTAAAGGAAAAATAATTTTGCAAAAGAGCAAGGTTTACAGGATAAATAGCAGTTAGATTTGAAGGTGAAGAGTGGCATGCATGTGAACCACGAATAAACGTTTCTGAGGATGAGTTAACTCTACAGTGACACGGAATGTTGATAATACAAAAGGAACAGCCAGGAATTTGTCTGTTATATGATTTACACTGTAAAGATAATTTAGAAACGTTATATAATAAGATATGTGATTCATTGAGCGGGCGGATGCCAGTAAAGTTTTGGTCTAGAAGCAAACGAAAATTACATTCGTTTTGAATTGTTTGTCTTTTATCCAAGTACAGGCTAGAAATACAATCGGGCTGTGAGATAGATTTGTAAATTAAACTTTTCGGGAGTAAGTAATGATGATGGAAGAGATTTGCTGAATTAATATGGTTTTGTGTTAAGGTTGTGAAGAGGGAGTTGTCATGTGAAATAGCAAAATGTGAAGGTAAGTTAAGGAGTTGTGACGCATGGGATGAGTTATTGATTGGAAAAGGAAATGATATAATTTTGAATAACTTCATTGGTTTGCTAAAACTTGAAATAGGAAAATTTACTGTTATGAAAATAGTTTCACCATGTCTAAAGAAATAAAATGTTGCCTTGCTGTAATAAAAATCCACATGTTTTTCAACCAAATAAAATGGACTGTTCGAAGTAATTAATATTTCCTGAACATTATTAATTACATTTTGAAGAATTGCTACTGGAATTAAAGAGGGAGAAATTGAGTTTTGAAATAGAGACAATACACCAAAATAAAATCTATTAAGGCGTTCTTCTAAATTTGCTGAATCTTTAAGTTGTTTAGATAGTAATGACGTTAATATAAATTGCATTTGTTCTACCTCTACAATAGATGAGTTGAATTGTTGGTGTAATAATTGTATTTCCTGATGATTTGTACCCACAGCTTCAAATGCATTATTTAACCTTTGATCAGCAGATGTTAGAAAAGATGAAAAGTGTTCCATTTGGTGTTCAAAAGCTGTGGTCATAAGGTTATTTTGTCGTTGGATCCTTTGTATTGATCTTTTCAAGTTGTTTACGTCATCAACAGTTGCAGTACCGAAAAGAGTTTTGGAAAGTTCGCCGAAGAAAGGGAGAAATGATCTTTTTCGCCTTGATGGTTTTGGAGCGCCGTGTTCTGGAAGAAGTTGTTTGATGTTTGAAATGCTTGTTGCTATCCTTTGAAGAGAATCCAAATGAATGTCATAGATGGTGTTTATGGATTTGGCAAATTGCGGGTTAGTGATGTTGGTATGTGGCTTTCCTTGGATGATTAAGTTTGGCAAAGGCAAGTAAAATGTATGCTTCCAATTTTGGATCGGAGTAATCTTCCCGTGTTTTTCAAAGAATACACCATAATTTATTCTATTAACACCCTGATCTGCTTCTGTTACTGTTACTGTCAGCCATAGATAAAACAACACTAAGTTGAACATGTTGCCTACAAAGAGAATGAGTAAGTTTGAGAAAGGATGCCAAAGTGAGAATGAATAAATTATATACGAAAAACCAAGAGTACTGGCCAATACTAATGAAAAAGTAGAAGATCTACTACATGTTTTACGTATAAAATAAAGACATTCTGTTCAAAGAAAGATAAAATTTTGACGATAGGCAAATGTAATTCAGAGAAGTTTAGGGGCGATCTATAGTACCACAGAAGGTATCAAAATAACAGATCATTTATTGGGTACAATGAAATAAGGCAAATGAAGCTAGGCCGATTTAAAGAATTTCCGTTTGCGTCTTTTTCCGGCTTTTGTGTGTGTTTTGTAGTAATTCTGGAGAGGGAGAGGTGGAATTTCTTCATGTGGTTCCCACGTGGTCTCGCGATATCCGATCCATTTAACCTTGAAATATGTTTTCCCATTCATTTGTTTCTTTCCCAATAATTTGTCTATTTCGTAAAACTCTTGATTCTGTTGTTCTTGGTCTTTAACATTTTGCTGTTGGGGATGTGGCATTTGTTGGTTTTGAATTTGACATTGCTCGTTTTCTGCACTTTTTGGTGCATTTTTGTAGATCACCGTTCTGAACTCAGGGTCATTGAATGGTTTGAGGCGGTTGGCATGTATGTACGATTTCACTGGTTTGTTTGTACTGCATCTTGTTAATTTGTACGTTGAATTGGATCCAGTATGGGTAATGAAGAAGGGTCCGTCCCACTTTGTGCATAGTTTTGGAGAAACCCCTGTTGGAAATGTTCTTTCGGGGGACTTCGAAATAAAACCAAATATTGAAATGAGCCAAAATATAAAGTTTATTAATTTTGATAGCAAATGTCAAAAGGTGTATAAAATAATAATAAAAACAGTTCTTGAAATTGACAAAGAAGAAGAACATAAAATAAAGAAATATATTTACCTTCGAAATAAAACCAAATATTGAAATGAGCCAAAATATAAAGTTTATTAATTTTGATAGCAAATGTCAAAAGGTGACAATTTGCGTTTGGCTTTTGGTTTTATTTCGTCGATAATTACAAAGTCACGCCCATAAAGATAATCTTGAAATACAAAATATAATTGGTCATTTAATTACTTATGGGCGTGGATAAAAATGAAACGAACAGGTAACAATAAGTATAATTAGCGTTAATAACAATTGTTCAAATTATGTAATTAAAAACACTCACAGGTGCCAGGTAAGATGTCAAAACAGGTTAAATTATGTAATTAAAATACTTAGCGGTCCTGTGAGGCTTATTTAACAATTGACATTGATTGGAAAATTCTATGAATTAAAGAAATTAAGTATTTAAAGATTTCGACATATAAAGTAATATTAATTCATTATTTAGTAATAGCATTTCGCAACGTTTGATTATTTTACTTTTTTTTTTTCTTTTTTTTTTTTTATCATTTTAAAACGTATATACAGAATAATTTATCTACAAATTATAAGTTTGCACGAATGGAGCATAACATTATTAAAATAGCATTATATAAATGAAATATAAACAATATATATATACAGGTAAAATTATATATAAAATATAAACAAAATATATACACGGAGCATAAAATGATGTAACAGAAAATTGAACGTCGCAGATTTCCAATGCAAACATAAGGGGAAATATACACTGAATGTAAATATATTGCTTTTAAAGAAGATGGGTGAATAAGGCGTGTAAAATGCCTATATGAGAAAAGATAAGATACTGTAAAATAAAAATATCAACAAAGCTGATAATTTCTTTTTAAAATTATTAAAAACAATTGATATTTAACATAAAATCGATTTGTAACCCTTGAATATATTAAATACTTCGAACATGTCGATTTAAACTAGCGTATACGTGTCAAAACCTCCAAATAGTGTCATTTTTTAGAACTTCAATGCGTTTTCTTTTATAGAGTGGGTCTGAGCTCCATATTTTTGTCATAGTCTAAATAAGGTTTAATGGAAATCAAACCGATTTCAATCAACAAAATCGTGGAGAGATGACCCACTATCCTTTAAAAATGTCATTTTTTATATCCACAATTGAAAGTTTTAGAAAAATAATGCAAGTCCGTAAATTCGTGGCATTTAAACACCGCACTTTATTGTGACTGAAATGGTTCAGTGGTTAGAGCAATATACATTCGGTAACCTTATAGAGCTAGGGTTTTTAGATTGTGGGTTCGATACTTCGATAACACCAAAATTTTAGGGTTTATTTTTTTTATCATTTGTTAAAATATTCAAAACTGAATATAATAGTTAGAAATTGCCCTTTTGTAAACTTGTATTATAACATTATCAAATACTGTGGAATCACTTTTATTCGTGGGGGTCAATGTTCGTGGGAAGTCAAAATTTTCCTGGTTCGTGGGGATGTAATTTCGTTGGTACTGTAATCGGGATTAATTTTCATAACTATTTAACAAATGATTATGTTTAGGTTCGTGGGGATGTAAATTCGTGGGCAAGGGTTACCCACGAAAGCCATGAACATTGGTCCCCCAAGAACAATGATGATTCCACAGTATATTTAAGTGGAAAAAAATAAGTTTGAAATTGTATTTTACGACTGAACCAAATGGGCATTTGCGCTATCTTATTCCCCCATCTTCTTTACTTATTGGGTGTGATTACAAACAGATAGTTTTGTATATCCATGTAACTTCAAAATTTACAGATTGACACCTTTATCCCACCCTAATTCTCTTTAAAGAAAAATCACACACCCCTCCCCCCTCCAAAAAAAACCCAACAAATATTATTCGTCCTAGGTATGCGGATCCTTGAGTGACTTTCCTTTCATCTTGCTTATATCCTGGTGTGTGAATAAAGCAGTATGCTGAATTGGGTCCTCCTCAAAGTATTTACAACTTAAGACATAAACACCATTGCATACAAAGTACCTCTCTCTCTCTCTCTCTCTCTCACACACACACACACACACACACACACACACACACACACACACACATAAGAGACTTTTAGGGTTATATACATCATAAAAGTACTACCAATCTTCTGCTATCAGAACATTGACATTGTATTAATCTAGCTGCGCCTTGAATGACAGTTGTCATGACCGGATTTTTATAATCTACATCAATTGATGTCCTTACATTATATTTATCTAATTGTATTTGGGACATTCTTGGATATTCTGAAATCTTTAGTTATATAACGTGTTTCACAGATATATTCAAAATGAAAGCGAGTTGTACATGTGTACGTTGAACTGGGCGCATGATCCTGAGTTCTTATCACGGTTGTGTGTTCAAATCACGGGTTTGGTTGTTTAAATGCACCTGTTTAATATACCTGTAAGAATTTTGCGAGATATACATGTACAACTCCACGAGCTTGCTGCATTCTGAAATCTTTTCCGATCAAATATCAAAAATGTATTTCAAGATTCAGATTGTTTTCGCATCAATTAACAATAGAAACGGGTCGATTTCATAACATTGAAAGACACAATCGTAATTGTTTTCTGTGTTCAAATTCTATTGAAGACGAATTTCATTTTATTTTAATATGTCCCATATACAAAGGCTAGTGCAAAAAATATATTAAGCCTTATTACTGGAAAAAAAAACCTTCAATGTATAAACTTTTGCAGCTTTTTAATGCTGAAAATGTAAAAGAGATATGTAATTTGGGTAAATTTATTCACTTTAGCTTGAAAATAAGACAAGATTTACTTAAGGCAAATTAGTTATTGATATTATATGTACACTTATACCACATTCTCCTGTTAACCTACCCGTACTTGTATATTCTATATATCTAAATGTACTGATAAGCTGTACAGCTTTAAGTTAATAGAGAACTGAACAGCATGCTTTTATTATATAATGAAGACATGTTCTTCTTCATTTGGTCGGATATGTGTTAACGAGTAAAATATTAAAAATACTTTAATTAATAACAGTTTATTCATAACATTTTTCACATTTACATATAATTAGAAAAATTTAATTGACGATTTCGAGCTGTGACAAAGCAGCACTTCTAAAATCGGAGGTCTGTTCAACAGAGCATGAACACGCCTCGGCTGTTCGCAGGTGACCCGAGCGGTCATTATTCGTAACGATGTAAATAAACAGAAAGATCAGGGTTAGTACTATGTTTTAAGAAATCTGACGCTACCTGACCGCGAAGAATAAAACCGGGTTTTCACTTCTAAATATACACCACCCCTCACGTGAATAACATCTGACAGGTTTGTAGAACATATAAATTGTACACATGGTTCGCGATCGACATTCCACGTAAATCAGCATGAGTGAGTTTGACCCTTTAATTAACCATGGCGCTCAGGAGTCGTTCTACCACCGGGCCATCCGTCCATCGTTGGCTGAGTTTATTGGAACCACCGTCTTCGTATTCGTTGGCTGCATGGCGGTCCAAACCAATGATGTGGGATCAATAGCCCTAGCTCATGGCCTGGCCATAGCGCTTTTCGTCGCAGGTCTTGGAAGAATCAGGTTAGTGCGCGGATCAAAGGTGGAGGGGGCGAATAGAGTATCTTCCCCTAACTTAATATAACATGTAAATGTTGCTTAAGCAAATTTTTAAAATTTTATTTAAAGCTAATTGTGATTTTGGTACTCTTTAAATGAAAAGAGTATAGAAAAAACACAAAAATTAATCTGCAGTCAATCAGAATATTATCAAATTATATTTTCAACCGAAATGTTTGTTATATAGTTTGTTAATTTTAAACAGAGAGAGAGAGAGAGAGAGAGAGAGAGAGAGAGAGAGAGAGAATATTTTTTTCTGATTTTCAGTACAATTCATAAAAAATCCGTATCATTTGGCACCGATCAATCTCTTTATACATGTACATATATATGTTTTATAAACTTTTTCAGCGGTGGCCACTTTAATCCTGCTGTCACCCTTGGTGTAACGATTTCTGGGGGTAATCCCATTGTGGTCAGCGTTTTTTATTTCCTTGCTCAGATTCTTGGTGGAATGGTGGGCGCCGCATTTGCTCTCGTATGTATTACAGTGTATAGTATTTTTATAATGAAATGTGGATGATTGTAGAGCTATTGTTTGTAGATGGTCAATGGTATAGGTACAATATACTAAAACAGAATATTTATTTTTAAATCTAAAGACCAAAGTGCAAACCATACAAATATGAAATAGTTACTATAATAAGAAAAATATATGATATTGGATAGTTCCTGTGAAACAATTAGTGCATGAGATTGCTTATTTTAACGACGTACAAAATGAGCATAACAAGACAAATTTGATTTCTACCGTACATGAAATAAGTTAAAGTAATTTAAACAATAAAACGCTATGGAACGCCATCGCTGCCTTATAGCATAAAACTATAGGTACATTATGTCATATTATCATTACATGATGTCAAAGTCCATTACGTGGTGTGAATATATCTTTACATTAGGTCAAATCTTTATTACGTGATGTCAAAAGCACATTAGGTGAAGTAAACATGTCTTTATACGATGTCAACTTTTTACGTTGTGATCTGAAATCATCCTTACTTTATGCCAACATTGTACAACTGAAGGTCAATACATCATGACATTATTTCGACACTGTTATACATGGGGCAAATGTATCCTGACATTATGTCAACATTTTATTACATGCTATCAATATATCCTTACATTATGTCAACATTTTATTACATGCTATCAATATCTCCTTACATTTTATCAACACTTTAATACATGGTGTTAACACATCCTTTCATTATGTCAACACTTTATAACTTGATGTCAAAAGTACATTACGTAATGCGAAAATATCTTGACATTTTGTCTAAACTTTATTACGTGATGTGAATAAATCTTCACATTAGGCCGATTCTCTATTCCGTGATGTACACGCTCCATTACTTTAAGTCGAAACATCATTCCGTTATGTACAAACACGAATATCCTCGGCCTTTATATATATGTCATGTTTCAAATTCAAAATTTACAACATGAGATATACATAGAAAGGGTACGCCGTTTTACCCAAATGGGCCCAGAAAAAACCAAAAAACAGTAGATACTAATAAGAAGCAGTGGTATAATCATACTAGAATAAAAATCTATATACGGATGCTTTTCTGAAAGCTGTAAAGGACTTAAGTTGCTGACAATTTAATTTCTCAAGAGTGAATTTTTAGTTTAAATAGACATAAGTTATAAAAAAAAAAAAAAGACTTAAAATGCAAGTAGTCTTCTCTCTCTCACCGGCCCTTGAATACTTAAAATGAAATAAAATCTAACATTAACCCCTTTATTGTTGTTTTTAAATTCAAAATTTTATTTTTGATTTATATACTTTTTTTTACTTCAAGAGTATTCAAATTAAGTTCGTTACTACATACTCAGTCATTTAGCAGTCAGGGTTCTTTATCGTTCCAAAGCCTGTATGTCGTGACGTGGACACTCAGTACATATTTAATTTTCTAAAATTTAGTCTCAACAGTATTTAGTAGTTAAAATAGACGTTGCTATTGGTATCTTAAATGAAGGACATTGACCCTCACTGGGTATGGCCGTTCTGCTACAAAATTATTATGCTATTAAAATGATTTTTTTTTTTTTGCAGAGGGGGTGGGAATAATGTTTGGGGAGGGGGTACGCTACGTTCCTACAAATGAATTTTCTCCCTTTTAATCAAAAGGGCACTTGATAACTTAATATCAAATAAAATCTACAGATAAATTACAATAGATCTTTAACCCTTTAAAGACCATCTCCATCTTGATATAGATGGGTTTGGTTTTTATGAAAAGTTTGTTTTAGGTAATTTTTCGGATAGAGGGTATAAATCAGAAATAGGCATATGTCGTAATAAAACGCACACAAAAAGAGAGGGGAACTAGAACTGTATTCGCCGATTCTAGAATTTATTATTCAGAAAGGCAAACACTATTGGTAGAATCGGCACAGTCTCCAGCGTTTGCCTCATACATGTATCTAATTTTTAATTAAATGAAATAATTCGACTGCATGAGAGTTGATGTATTGTAAACAATTTTGATCATGATACAGATATTTTCTTCAATAAGTATAGAATCGGCGTTAAAATAGGCTGAGAATGTTCCGTTCTGTTCCGTTGAATACCAATATCCACACGGGTAATGAGATTTTGCGGAACGGAACCAGAATTTTAAAAATAAATCAATACAAGTACTGCTTACATTGTAATTTTAAAGATGAGTATACTTGGGAATGTGTTTGGTTTGTTTTAAAGCTCCAACTAATATAGAATATTCTTTTGCTAGCTTAAACCAGCTAGTAAGTTCTGCCATGAAAGTACTGTAATGTGTTAATATTAGAGTAGTAAGTGATATAAGTATATTTTTCTTTAAACAACGTTAACGAATTTAAACATAAAAATTAAAGATCAATCTTATTTTGAAATGTAACGAATTTTAAAAAATGCTCATTTTTAAAAATTTTTATTTCCCCATTGGGTGAACCTTTACTAACTCCGTTCTTTTGCACAAAGTACCAATAGCCCTTGGATCCATTTGGGTAAATCAGTTACCGTTTCTATGTATAGATAAAAGTCGAGGGTATCCGTATTCGCATAACGAAACGATGTTTCAACAAGTGTTTACATCATGGAATAGAGAAATTGACCTATAGCGAGGCTTATTCATATCACGTTATTAAGTTTAGACATAACGTAATAAACTTATGACATCAAGTTGTAAAGGATTGACATAATAAAGCAATATATTTACACCATGTAATAAAGTGTTGATAAAATGTAAAAATATATTGATATCTTGTAATAAAATATTGACATAATGTGAGTATTGATTTGCTTTATGTAATGCACTATTGACATAATGTAAGGATACACTTGCCCCATGCAATACAGTGTCGACATAATGACATTATGTATTGACCTTGAGTTCTACAATATTGGCATAATGTAAGGATAAATTTACATCACGTTATAAAATGTTGACATGACGTAAGGATGATTTTACATCACAACGTAAAAAGTTGACATCATATAAAGACATGTTTACTTCACCTAATGTGCTTTTGACATCACGTAATAAAGATTTGACCGAGTATAAAGATATATTCACAACTTGTAATGGACTTTGACATCATGTAATAATAATTTGACATAATGTGTCTATAGTTTTATGCTATAAGGCAGCGATGGCGTTCCATAAAACGCTCTCGATATATAGATAGAAGGCTATCAGAATTAATATGATCTAGACCATAAGAAAAAGATAATCATATCGTTTAGTGTTCAACCAAACGAAATAGATGACAAAATGTAGATCTTTTAGCATTTATCTTCAGGATTAGCAGTATCTCATTTGCACGCATTTAATAATATTTACATTTTTCAGTGTCTTTGCCTGTGATAACACTACGTATCTATTTTGTACTATACAGTTATTATAATGCCCTTCGGGCTTTATTGGATTTGATCACGCCCCGACCAAAACTATCACCTCTTAATACTCAAAGAATGATTCCTTATTCCTTAAATAATACAACTATAAATGTTCTGTAATGATCTTTATTTTCCAATATACGTAACAGATAATCACTTGAAGTGTGTAAAACTCCAAGTTATACTGTACTTTGTACAGTTTTATTAAGATTCAATAGACTAAGTACTTGTATGGTTAGATAACCTTAAGAAAAGCCTCCGATACGAGGCGGTGAATTAATATTTAGGTCGACAACGTTGCTAATTCTTTACTTGTAACAAACAATACAGAAAAAAACTTCTAATACCAAATATAAAATTGTTGTAAGTTGTATCTAGATATAATGTAAATTTACATACATGTACTAGGTGTACAGTAAATCAGGATATTTACTATTAAACCTTATGTATGCACGTGTATGCGCAGTGTTTGAGATAATTTTTTATGAATACGGTTCATGTTAAGCATGGTATTTTATCGTATTATCATATATAAAACTCAATTTAATACAGGTTCTCTGATCCTCAAACCAATATTTTTCTATAAATGTTTTTATCATCTATTAAATTTGTTCTATTTAGATTGAAATCAAAAGAGATTTCACAATGTTACACAAGCGTGTAACAAAGTTAAAAACATGTTTGTCCAGCTGCATTGTTTTTAAAAAAATATATTAGATGTGGATACTTGTTGGAAATTATTGTTCATGTATAGCGCATCGGAGGTTGGAACCCCCATACCTTGATCATAAAATTTTAGTGACAACCATATTTATTACCAATAATCTAAATTAATATTTATCAAATGATTATTGAAGATTTTAATTAAGGTGGTATGGGTCATCTGTCGATAAAAATGTGGATGAAAGTACATTATAATCAAACTACTTTCACTGGTTTAGAATTTTCAAATTTTACTATATTTGACCAAAAAATACATTTCTAAAATTTTTGGAAAGGTAAAAATTTAAAAAAAAAAAAAACCCCAGCGGGATTCGATCTCACGATTCACAGATTCGTAGTGAACGCTCTATCATATTGCGCTACGCTATTAGGTGCCCGTTTTTGGAAAGAAAATATTCATAAGATTAGATTACCATTGATTTTATTGTTTATTTTTGGATGAATAGTACGCCACAACGTGGAGATGCCCATACCACCTTAAAATCCTTTTTTTTCGAATATAAAAGGCCATGTGCAACTACATGTATATGGTGCAAAAAATATTTTCCGGAATAAAAGAGTTGTCGAACATTGCCCAGGATCGGAGATGGTTAAGGACATATACTCTACATGGGGTGGTATAACATTTTGATGTGATGTGCACATGCTATTTTTAGCGCAAATTGTAGATGCTATCGGCTTTCATGTATTGGCATTTTAACATTTAAAAGATCAACCATACTAGACCCATATCTATACATTCCAAGGGCGGATCCAGAATTTCGAGTTAGAAGGGGCGAAAGTTGTAGTCAGGAGGTCTGGAAACCGCCTTGAAGCCCCCAGTGGGTCCAGGTCAAAGCCCTGGTGGGGGCCCAGGAAGCTCATGGATTCTAGAGACTTTGTAGGGTAGAAATGATCAGACTTTTGTAATATTTCTTCTCGTGATTATAATTAAGAAATGATAAAATTATAAGTTTTTAAAGGTTTGCAGATTTAAGATCTGCAGTAACCCATGAAAAGCTTCTGCCTTGCAGAGTTCCTTTTATCTTTGAGTAATGGCTCTAAATTTAACAGATTAAAAAATAAAGTTCAATGGGATGATGGAAATGAAGTCAGTTTTAAAAAAAAAATAAACATTCCAGCTGTATCAGTTATAATACATTAGGAAGACTAGATAGTATAATCTAATTACTCAAAGGTGGCTCATACATGTAGGTCATATCTGAACCCACAGGGAGCGTGACTAAAATGGGTTTTCTAACTTATAACCTATAAATACGTTACACAGTTGAACCCACAGGTTTTCTTCATACTATACTCTATGAATCAGTCTTATGTAGAGAAATCCCATGAGTTTCCACAAAGTTAATAATTAAGACTCACAACAGAAGTTGTTCATTTCCTTTGCCAAAATGAGTAGGATATAACTTTATTTTGACAATTTTTTTTTTGGGGGGGGGGGCGGCGTGCGCTCCTCCCCCTTGAATCCGCCACTGCCATTTCGTGATTAAGTCAGTTCATAGCTTTTTCAACACCTGCTTTGCATCTCTGATACTATTGTCAGTACTTTGATTTTAACAGGCGGTGCTACCTGAATCAGTGTATAAAGGTATAACGGGAGGAGCACACACGCTGGGGGATGGTGTTTATCCAGGCTGGGCCATACTTGCCGAGGGCATACTGACGTTCTTGCTTGTATTTACTGTTCTCATGACGGCTGTGGACGCAGAAAAAAGTAAGCTGGCTCCTCTGGCTATTGGCTTTGCTGTTGCTGTCGACATCATTGCTGGGTAAGATCGTACGAAGTCCATCTTCCATTCTTTGTATTGACAAATTGTCCGTAGAGAAGGATATTGTCCTCTTGTCCGAAATATTTGACGTTTTCCAGGCTTTCATAACGATTTTGATATTTTACATGCCAGGAAAAGTTTCCGTTTTCCTGGCATGTAAATATCAAAATCGTTAAAAAAAGCCATGCAGGAAAACGTCAGATATTTTGGACTAATTGACCTCTTGCTGCGCTTGCGTTATTCTATGTTGAACTGTGATCACGTGATTTGTGCAGTTATGGCAAATGCAAATTACGTTTTTCAGGAAAATGGTAAAACTAATTGAAAATCCATCGTTAGCCAACATTAAAAAGAAAAGGTGCGACACATCGCTAACGTAAAAATGTGTTTTTTAAGCATCTTACATCTGTTCAAATTTTTTGCATATAACGTCTGAAAAAAAGGTCTCGCAATTATAACTCCTTTTATGATTTGAAAATCAATTCGTTTATATCCATGACAGTGCCAAGACAACCGGTGCCTCGATGAACCCCGCCAGAAGTTTCGGCCCCGCTGTAGCGTACTCAAAATACGGTGACGTCAACGTTTGGAAACACCATTACGTGTACTGGGTGGGGCCCACGGCGGGTGCCATCACTGCAGCTGTGGTTTATAGGTAAAATAAAACATATATTTTAGACTGAGTCCTTACCTTTTTGTATTTATTTAAAGTAGTACGACAACAGATAAGCAAACATTTCGCTATCATTAATTTTTTCTGAAACTTTTTACTTTTGTTCTATGGAATGAGACTTGCACATATTTAAATTATGAAAGAAATCTAACTTCACATTTTTTATTCACATCGCTTTAAACCTACCATTTCAATGTCCTTTCATCAGTGGAGTGTAAAATGGAATAGTCATTGTAAGAATTTGCATTGACAATTTTTTTGTTCCGCTGTTTTATAATGATGACATTTTATTATAATTATTCACTGAAAGATATATTTTAACTGTTAACTCAATGTAAAACCTGATATAACATCATTTCTGAATAGTGCGTACGAATTACCTTTTTTTAAGGAGACGAGTATTTGCAATACTTATGGGTCATCTAAGCATGTTTGTTGATCCCTTTATTAAGATGCATGTATATCACAATAATGAAAATTAATTAGATTAATTAAGGTTTGAAAATATTTGATAAAAGTAAAAATTGATGATGCATGGCATCTTATTAAAACAAGCGAAAAATTACGTTTAATTAATTAATTTAAGTCTTTACCATAAAAAATACAAGTTACACATTCTTCAATGACAGAAGGCTGAATTGCACAATGACGAAAGGAACACCATTCAAATGAAGGATTCGAAAAGTTCAAAATATATGATATCACGTGACAACTTTCTGTCTACCTTGTTAATGTATATAAAATGATTTTTATTTTTTCTCCAGAAAAAGTATTAAACCAAAACCTTTATAAAGAATCATGCCATTACTTGTGTAATCGAGAATGTATTTTTAATTCTAATTTTACGGATGTCTAGTACCCCCCCCCCCCCCCCCCCATGTAAGAAACAGATAGAAAGATATTATTTTGATACTGTATTTTAAACGTGTTAATACGACGTGACTGTGTATAATTTTAATTTTTATTGCAGACTCCTTTTTGCATCAGGAAACAGAAGATCCTACGCAGAACGTTAGGTCCAACATTGCGAAATGATCTTAATATTAGTTCTTTACAATTTTTTTTCCAATCTATACATGCGCATATTTTAGCAATGTTCAGATTTTCATGCTTTACACTTGTTTGTCTTAATAAAAAAAGCATCTTTGATACTTTGTCAATTTAGTTTAGAGAGAAAATGGCTTTTTTCACATCTTAAAATTTAATCATCAATGATATCTAATATTCGAAGGAAGAAGGAAAGAAATAAAACTCACTCGAATTTACCCTGTAATCAGACATCTTCGAACTTCCTCAATATTGAATGACACTTTCATAAAAGCTATTACTTTTACAAAACGTTTAATTTTAGAGTCAAATTTCGCCTATTTATCCGGCGTTTTTTCTTTCAGAAAATCAGTTGCTAACTTGCAATATAGCAAAATTTTTATATAAATTAATACGTAAATAATTTGTAAAAATAAAAATACATTTGCATATGATGTTAATATAAAACAGACAAGATCTGTCTGAGATGAAAAAACTTAACACGCAACTGTATCCTTTAATTATAAAAATTTGTCAAACAGAACAAAAACAGCAATTACGGAAAAACCTTTACTTTTTTAAAATTTACATTTTATCAGATGTTACAAAGGTGATAATTTTTAACTAAACGTGTACTTGTACGAAATACAGGTCGGCTATATTTGAAACTCCAACATGAAGTCATTTAATTTAATTTTCAGCTCCTTTTCGCTTTAATATTATTGTACTTTGTTGAGTTTTTTCAATTACAAAAAAATGTTTATTCCATAAGAGAGCTATTTCTTAAAAAGAAAGACTACTACTATTTTTCGAAACAAACATACGAATTTAATTGAATATTTCTTTTAATGACTTATTTCTCGGGTGACGTTAATTGAGCATATTCTAAAAGTTGTGGAAAATAACAAAAGCATTTTTTCAGTTTTTCGAGTGCAACGGATACAAATGTAAAATTCTAAACTCTAAAATTTAGCCTGTTAATCGTGAAACTAAAAATATCTGTCTTTATTTGTCCAATGGTGGAATAATTTTTCTCATACATAGCATCATTTTATCAGTTGAATCATAAAAATGGCAAGCGTTATGTGTTTCTCATTTTATTTTTGGTTAAAGGAAATAGATTTTAAACTTGTTTGCTTAATCAATGTATTAAGAAGAGCAAAATATTAAATTTGGCTAAAAAGTGTTATGAGAACATATTGTGGAGATTCTGGTCAGTAATATAACCTAGTAAGATATATACATTTTAGGGCTTTCAGCTTCACAAGATATCATATTAATGATTTCAACATTTAAAAAATATTGAGTACTTTAACCAAAAAATAGCTGAGTAGGTACCCACCTTTATTTATTTGTATCGAATATTGAGTGTTCGAATATTGTTTATGGTTCTGTCTAGATTAAAACATGATAAAATGGATTTGCAATAAAAATAACTTTTTTTTCTAGAGGTATTTAGGACCGTAAAGTAATTTAAAATATCAATGGACTAGGCATGGGCCGATACCAACCGTTAGGGCTGATACCAGGGGCGAGATAAAACAATAGTGTGATATTTTATCCTCTGGAATAAGAAAAAGAGAAATGCTTGGTGAAATAAGTTTTCGTTTTGTGGTTTTCTTATTATGTCATATTTATGACACAGAAAGAAGATAAAATTTGAAGTAACATGCTGAAGGTTGGAGGAGTTTGCTACAGTGACAATCCTTGATTGAATTAGAAATGAAATCAGAAAATGTGAGAGAAAATGCTACATGTTATAAATTTTCTATCACAAACCCAGATCATGACCTAGATGTTTTGACAAGGGATGAACAGAACAAAAGTAGAAGCTATTGTGGATGCTATGTTATACTTACCAGAACTGTTGGAACAAGAGCTAAGAAATTCGCCAACACTGAAATTCAATTAAGGTTTGATTTTTCAGATCGTGATATTCCAAGGTTGCAAGAGACGTTTTCTTTCAGCTTGCTTTTGTATATCTTGATATATCTATACAACTCAATGTAAGTATAGCTACAATCGAAGATTATTTAAAACATGCGTTTTACAAGATATTTAGATATAAGCAAAGGAAATCAAGCTGACAGAAACCGTCTCTTGCTACTGCCTACACGCTTTGGAAAAAACAATTCAGGTGTTGAATACATCAAAGAACATGATTGGAAACTTAAAAAGGGCCTTGTTTATATACATATACATATGCTAATTATTGTTAAATCTACAATGATCCGGAGTACTTCCCAAACTTCTATGGACGTGAATTCATCGCCATGGAAAAAATGTCGATGGCAGTACAATTTTGCTTTTATCGATCAATGCCACTTCCATTCCAATTGATATAGCGCTATAAATGGCGCTAATAAGAAAAACATAGAATGATGTCGTAGATTTTGAAAATGCTATGTTTTACTTACACGTGCAACCTATACATAGTGATATGGTGAAAAAAATTGTCAATAAATTTAAAGAAATTCTGAAACGTACAAAGAATTAAAACCAATACTTAAACCATGCTTGCTGTTACTTTTGTAAAGTTTGGAAACTGTGAAAAAGCTTTGCGATACTAGATGTTTGGCCCATGTCTGCAAAAGGAGACAGACACTGACCGTGCGATATAGCAAACTACGACAACAATGTTATTGTCCATTGATCAGATGTTACGAAGTTTGATGCCTGTATGATACACAGACCTAAACCTTCATTCATGTCTGTAAAAGAGGGAAAGACGTAGATACACAAAATCAGCAATTCTGTATACACAGTTTAGATCAAAATCAATTCATACCATTTACATAGATCTATGTGATGCATCGTGTAACACTAAGAATACATTAACTATCAATTTTCTATATTTGTTTTTAGTTCATTATGCACACGAAATACGGAGTAGAGTTATGTGATGCTTGTATACAAAATCACTGTATCGAGAATTTGTTCTTATATTTTCTACTATACATCAATCAAAGAAGTTTCATATCAAATTTTATTTTTCTGTCAATTGCGATAAGAACGTCAAAACTCAGTATTAGTGTGTAAGAGATGGTTTTTGTAGTTTTTTTTAAAAACGTTAATGGACATAGTTTCAATATATTCTTGCATAAACGTTCTACAGTATGAACCACCGATGCTAAGATACTCTGATGATATATTTAGAAAAAAAAATTCTAATTTTCATTGTTAAACCAGAATATCTTCACATGTAATGTACTGCATATTTTAACTATCGATCTGATATTTAATCATTATTTCAGCAATTCATTTTAAATATATAATTAAAATAAGGTTAATTGACGATAGAGATATATCCGCCCTGAAAGTGATACAGCCTTACATTAAGGCTGATACACTAAAATGTATATGTAAATGAAATTTCTTTTGAAATATATTGAAAAATGAAACATTTCTTGTCTTTTATATATTTAATTTATTTGAATTTCTATCTATTGTTGATACTTTACCTTGAAATTGTCATTCTTCAAATCGGCTTAAATCAGTTTTCTTTCTGACATGAAACTTATTTGGTTTTGATGAGAAATAAAAGAAAAAAATATTTAATGGATATAAAAATATATACACATGTACATGTAAAAAGCATTGCATTTTTTGGAACATACTCATTTAAAGAGGCTGGGTGGTCAACAAATTAACATCAGATCGTCCTTTAATTTTTAAATATGATGTCTTTAGCTATAAACTATAATTTGATAAATTAAAAATCCATATATTTTACCTTTTAAATTTGGACATTTTCCTATATCTTTATATAAAGCTCTCCTTTTAAAGGAGATCATTCGATCTAAATGTAAAGATGTTCCCAAAACTGGTATTCGGGGTAATTTGTAATAAGAAATATACATACCATGTGATTCAAGTTTAGCATTAGAACTGTTACAAGGTGAATGATAATGCCTTTTGTTTTGTCATGCGCTCTAACTTAAGTACAACAATCTCAATCACTCTACCCTATGTACCAATTACAACACTATTTTCTAAAACAATCTATTTATTATTTAAATTTAATTAAACTGTAATAACTTCTTTTTAAAGTCTGGCAACAATGTGACAAAATCTATGTTTAAAGAACTGGAACTCAACCAACAGGAGTTAGAATTTTTGTTTTTCTTTTGTTGATTTAAAGATTTAATTCCTGGTAATTGAATACTGTAATTCATATCAATAAAAATGATTCTAATTAACTTGAAAATGTACATACAAGGTTTATTTTGTAATAATAAAAAATAAACATTTCAAAATGCCAAAACATACATTTAGTTAGGTAATGATATTATTTCATTTCATGACAATTTTAAAGCTTTAATTTGACCATGAATATTTAGATGGTTTCACCATACTCAGCCAATCTGGCGTGGGATCTTTATTTTGTGTAGCTTCCCTTCAACGATTTTCCAAGTCCCGGAGCGGAACTTTACTAGAGAAAAGAAATTGGTTTACGAATGCGGAATTTCCTGATTAATATAAAATTTACATTAAGTTAGTCATGGGTTTAGTTTATCTTTCACCAGAAAAGTTGGATATGTCAATATATGTAGATAAAAAGACAAACATTTGAGTTAGGAAATAATATTGATAACCTTTACTAAAATTTCAAATTCAATGGAATGCAGCAACAATATGAATATAGATAGATAGATAGATAGATAGATAGATAGATAGATAGATAGATAGATATAATCCTCATTCCTTTTTTTTGTTTTATCTCCACAAAACGACAGAAATCAATAGTTTGTTGGGTTTTTTTTCATCCAGTGAAAACAATTTTAATGCCTCATGTATATATTTACAACTCTCTGTAAAATACTAACATAGAAAGGTCAGGTCATCTAGCATAGAATCAGTTTGTTTTCAAATTCGTTCAATTAATGGCGAAGGAGTCATACTAGTGCGATATGCAATGTTTAGTACAATATTTATTATTATAATAAGCTTTTTCCAATATCCAATCTCAATGCGGTTTTTTCCCACACAAATACTTGTATTATTAACACCCAATTACAACAATTTTTAATCCTGTAGTTACGCACATCCTTTCTATCAAATAATTAAATTGTAAACTTGTTTTCTTTATGTACGATGAAATGTAAAACAACAGGCGTCAACGCACTAAATTTTTCTGCATAATCATTGTGATATATTATCAAGATTAAAAGTTTGTGACATAAACATAACTAACATACGTAAAAAGGGAGAAGAAAGCTATTGAAAGTGGATGACAATAAAAGATCTTTTAAAATTAATTGCCTTTACAAGCAAATACAAAGTATTACATTGTATTATTAAATTTAACTTAGCTTCTTACCCTATCCACCCCACCAACTCTCTAACCCCCCCCCCCCCCCCCCCCACACACACACACACACACACACACAAACATTTAGCTTTTATTAAGATATTCATATCAATGTTTTTCTTATAATTGTAAACAAGTTGTACTTTATATATTAATAAGATGGAAATGCTAATATTCCTTCGATAAAAGTTAACAGAAAAAAGTTGGTGACATTCCGATCATTCTAAATGTATTAGAAAAATATCATTTAATGTAATTTTAATTCATTTTTCTCATATAATTTATAAATTACTTTCTAACTTTTCATGCAAAGTACCAAGATGTCGTTAGAAGTTGAATTTATTAGAAAATTAATTGAATAAGCGTCATACCTATAAATAACAAATAACTTAAATGGTTTACTCTTCCTGTCCTGCGTTAATCAGTCGATGTTGTACGAACTTAGTGTATTGACTTTAAGTATTGTTTAAGCATCAAAAGGCATCCAGTCTCTTAACTTAATCTCAACTTATACAAATAAGATTGTTTTGAAAACATCTTTTTAAAGATTGGAAATTAGAAATATCAATGTTACAATTTGAGATGTTGCTTTGCAAGTATCACTATAGTGTCAATGTTTTTATTTGACCTAAAGAGAAATGCAATGTTATGCGTAGGGATAAAGGGTATAGAGGTCCTTAAATTCGTCTTAAGATCTACACTGTTAAAATGTGTAATAATATTATCAGTGCATGTATCATATCTAAAAACATATACATTCAATGAACCGAAAAAGACTTGTTTATCGTTTTTATCTGTTTCTTTATAAAAAAAAAAAAATAATTACACATTGAAACACATTTCATATATACATAGATTTATGCAAATATTTATCTGAATCAACCAAATTTTCACATAAAGAATTGACTTAGATAAACATGTAGATAAACTAATTCTATCGGTGCGTCATACATTATCATTCATATCCTTGAAAACAAGGATTGATCGATTCAATCATATTGACTTTTTTTAAACTATTATTTTTTAGTGCATCTCTGTTTTCAATAAAACTAAACTAAAAAGAACATAGATAGAAACAGTTAGATTCAAACTTTGATTCCGTTAAAAAGAATAAAGTAACAAATTACAAATACAAACCACATTTTTTAAAAATTCCAAAATGCTTGAGTACCTAGTTTTATCTTAATAATTTCATTTTAGCATCCAAATAAGGTTTGGTAAAAAAAAATACCTTTGGTAGAGCCACTTTCTATTAACAATTAATTAACACATTCCTTTTTTGGTATGCCAGAGACATCAAGACATTGGACTAGCAGTGGATGTTTATAACACATATGAATGCTTTTCGTCGGATTTATCTTGATGCAATTTTAATTCGCACTAGATGGCCATAAGGATTTGAATCAAGCCATGACACACGCACCTTAAATATGTTTGTACATAACTACATAGAAAATGAATCATTTTATCATATTTTCATTTTTTAACATTATGCACGCGAACCACATCTAACACTTGATTAATGTAAAAACTAAATCTGATTGAATTTTTAAAAAAAAACATACAAGTTAAATTCAGGTATCATAATCTTCATACGAATGCTAGAAAGATGCATCAATTGTCAAAGACTCTTATAAATGCATGTATGAAGATGGATATTAGCAAAGGTTATGATTCAAGTTTTAAAATAGGTAGTAAGCTTGATCAAATTGATTCTTTGAAAAGCAAGCAATAAAAACGTCTGTTTAATATTGCAATATCAGTCCATCCTGGTATTCTTTGTGTTATAAAGGGAAAATGCTAAGAGACTCAAGTGGTGCCCATTGCGGACTTGAATAAATAATAATGATATGTATACCAATCAAAAATACGGCAATTGATATAATTAACTGTTATATATTACATACTGTATTTATGCAAAGTCTTTAACCTGTGGTATCTTATATATTCAATTATTGTGTTGACCAAAAAATGTCAGAACTATTCTAAATATTAACACGTGTTCTAATATCTTGCCGACACTGAAACCGTTACCGTTAAGTAGTGTATTTCACTAGCGGAAATTGATGGCCGGATCAATGTTCATCTGTTATTGTCAGTGGTTTGGTTTTTTTTTGCAAGATAATGTTGGGTCTCACCCTCTGAAGAGAGTGGGCAGACTTTAGGGCTATCCACCCCCTCAAGATAACATCATTTCTAAAATTGATAACTGCTAGTAAGTCGGCATTAAGAGTTCAACAAACAGAATTTATTCAAGTAAATAACACAAGAATGCAGCACTCATAATTCTTTATAAATCTCAAAATCCTCCCACGTCCCAAAATAAATCTACAAATAATGGGCCACTATTTGTACTTGTACTTCTACTTGTGAAGTTTCTGAATAGAATATTAGTTAATATCCACGTAAAATTGGATACTATTTTTTTTCTTTGATTTTCCATATAAATGAATTAATCCCCCCCCCCCACACACACACACTATTGTTTTTCTTATATACTAAGGTGTAAATATGAAACAATATTTCAATGAACAGTTTTACCTTTCAATCTTCTTTATCCGATTAAAAGTATTTTATCTCCTCCCTCCAATAATGCTTCCACAGTATATAGTACTCAGATCTACTCAGCCAATTCGATACTTCAAATTTATCCCATTACTCGTAAGTATTACTTTACTAAATGTAGATTTTAGAAAAAATATATAGAGAAAACGTAATTTTTATCTTAAACGACATGTTATTCAAATACACTGTATATTAAAGTTTAAATAATAAAATTTTATAAATAAATTTTTTATGAATAAACATTAGACAAAATATAACATGTGGTATAAAATGAATTATGGTAAGAGTGAGAAAAAAATGAAGGCGGTGCGTATTTTTATTTTCAGACTTTGAAGCACGATGAAGATTGGACAATTTTCAGTCATATTTATATTGCTACAGCATATGTGTTTTTCACATAACATGCTCTTCAAACACTCACCTGCGACGTCAATTGAAGAACTTCAAAAATCAATACAAAAAGAAGGCCTCCTTCCATTAAAACCTATGCACAGTCAACAGAATGCCATGAGGATAAGCAAAAGAGGTGGATTGCTCTGTCGGTATGTGTGTGGAAAATGTGAGCAGGTTTTAGGACAGTCTTGGTCCCTCAAATGCCAACACGACTGCTTACATTGGGGAATACCTTCTCGTGTGTGCCTAAAGGTAACGTCATACAGATGGAGCGTCAACCGTTGTTGCAAGGAAAATCCCCACAAATTGTATGCCAAACTTTGTAAATAAGTGAGGATTTTTAACAAGCTGTAAATTTGGGATTAATGACCGATTGAATTATGTTATGTAGTGTGTACATATAGCGGGTATTTTTATGAAATCAGACTACTTGCATTATTGTGATGAGAAAAAAATCTGTAATAATGTGAACCAGTTTAAATGAAAAATAAAGTAACTAAATTTCAAGTTGTTTCAAGTTGGCGCATTCTGCTTATTTACTTTGGTTTCATAATTACCCAATTACCTAAAATATGTTCTTTCTTAAAGATCAATTTACATGTATCTTTGATAATAAAAGAGAAATTGTTTTCGCTTTTTAAATACTTAAAACGTACAGGAAACTGTCTTTTATCCTTGTCATATAGAAAATGCTCTTCATGGATGTTTGATGAGAAACATATGAGCCATGGCAAAAATTTAATTTCATTGAGTATTAAAAGACTGGAGATTCAATGTGTCATTTTTAAAACTGTTAAAACCATTGCTAACTATGATAAAGACCTTGTTTATTTCTAGTTTTAAGTGAACTAGTTCTCTACAGACTGAACGTTCCTTATCCTTGCCAGAAAATCTCTCACAAGGCACAAAATGTATTAAACGACAAATAATTAATTATTCAGTGAAAAAATGTAAACAATTTACAAAATGGGGATTTAATAGAAATTTAAAAAATATTGTCAATAAACATTATTAAACTTGCCCGTTAGATTTCTGGTTCGATTTTGAAAGAGGAAATGCCCCAATTGGATTACATGATCAAATCACAAAAGAGTGAATAAACTTTCGGTTTTTTATTAAAAACTCGTCCAGTTTATGAAAAGGGTTCTTCCAAGTTGTTGTTCGAACTATATCCCAAAACAGGAAACATGTATCTAAATAATTGCCCATTTTAAAGATGAACCATATTTTTCATAGTTACATACAGTTTAAATTTTGCTAATTATAATATATCTTTTATGTATATATGTATATGGATCTTATTAAAAAAAGAGTTATATACTTAATTAATAATGTATAATAAATGTTAGAATTTAGAGTTCCAAACTTTTAATACAAAATTACCCCGTTCAATTGTGTCTATCAGGAATTTTAAATATGATAAAATTGATCCTAACGACATTTCGGAAACTTATTTGGTTGTTTTTGAAACATGGGGCAATAATGTAGTTTCCAATTGATTGATGAAATCTCTGATAATAAAATAGAATTATATCCCAATTCAAAAATTTGTTTAAAGTTAGGTGAACGAACACCTTTTAAGGGGAAATAGTTTAATCATGATCAAAATATTACACCATTCTTAGTTACTTGTATGTCAATTTTCCAAATCATTTTAATTACTTTGACGTATTAACTTAAGGAGGTCGATTTGGTTTTATTTGCATAAAAACTACAATAGCAAAACTTTTTATTTTTAACCATATTTAATTAACACAAAGTATATTTGCGAAGTTTAAGGAAAATCTACCATCTGATTCTTTTTATGGGCCATATCAAAATAGAGTACATTTACAATAAGAATATATAGGAAATTTCATTTCCTCATATTGTAGTATGTGATTGCAATATCATTTTGTATCTTATATGTAAAAAATACATCATTCTATCGTCTGGTTTTTAGCTTGGGTCATCTCAAAATTAAAAAAAAAAATGCACCAAATTTTGCTATATTTTTGGGGGTACTACAAATGAAGAATGGTACAATGGATTCATTCAAAAATTAAGAAAAGTAACACACAAGATAACGTTATTTTGTGGGTAAAATTGCCAAGGCCTACACTATATACTTTTTCATTTATGTTATATCTTAGAACATACTCCTACAAAACTTCGTTTTATCATAATGTCATGAAATGGCACAATGGCAACACTCATATACAGAACGACGGAAAAATCGTTTATAAAATAATTTTATCTTTATAATGTTTATTTTCTTCAATTTAATAAATGGTATCAAACAATTTCACAATATCATAAAAGTTATAAATACACTGTATTTTACTACAAAGTGCAAAACGATGCGCAACAAAAACTAAAGTCGGCCTCCTTTAAACAGGACAATTTTGTACAATAAGAAATTCTTCTGAATAACGAAATGTTAACAAACATGTACTACGTTATGTAACATGATCCAAACGTTGGTGGATCACAATAAACAAAGGAAAATTTCAAAGTAGCCCTTACCAAAAATAAGATCTTTTTTCGTTATTTTGCTGTTTGTGGGCTGTTAAAATGTGTTATTATACCTCTACTTAATTTTCACTTTGTAAGCGTAATTCGATATATTTTGCTGATTTTCTGAAAATCGCCGTAAAAAGACTGATTCCCTGCAGAACAGACTGATTTCCTACAAAAAAATTTAAGATGGCTTTATGTTAAAACCCCTTCTTAACCTTTCAAGGCAACATTGACGCTTGTTTGTTTCCATTTGAATAAAGACAGTAACACCTCATGATTATTAAAATAATGTCATTTATTTAAAAATGACGCAAAAATTATAGAACATACATATAAACATAAACAAAGGTGGCTGGAAACATTTGACTAGAAAGCAAATTGGAGAGCATAGAACAAAAGGGGTCTCCCAGCCACAAAATTGCTTAAACTAGTTCACATGCTAAAAAACTACCAAAAATGAAATACAATGGAAACAAAACTGGTGCATAAAAATCTGCTAAATTTGTATCTTTTATTTATATAAATATGGAAGTGGTGGATGGATGGGGAGGTTGGGGGTGTCTTGAACGATCAACAATATCTTTGCAGCTTCCCCTAGCATAAACAAAGAATGTACAAATAGCCCCAGACTGCACGGCTTTCTGATTGGCTGATCGCTCATAAAATTTGCATACGGTAATAGAAAATCTTTAAGACCGGAAAAAAACGGTGATGTACAACAGTGAAAAATTATGTAAGTCCTCATAAAAATTACACAAGTAAATTAAACATGGTATGTATATATGAAAACATAAGACGTAACAATCAAGGATTAACATAAATTGCTTTATTTACAAAATAAACCCTATTTTATGTATATGTACATCCTTCACTAGGGCAGGCATATATCACTTTAAAAGTTATCGCAATGTTTGTGTCATTGAACACAGTTATCCAGTCATTGAAATTTTGAAGGAGGGTTAAATTTTTAAAGGAATTTTTGTGTTTAAGGAATTTTGAAGTCCATGGTCTTACTAAATAAGTAATTATAAGGTCCAACTTTGTCGAAATTTTGTTAAAATAATAAGCATAAATAAACTTGATATCCATATCAACATGATGAAAAACAAAAAAACTTAAAGCATCCGAATATATCAGAGATATTTCTAACCGTTAATGTATTTTAATCGAAGACACTTTATACCCACAGAGTATAAAATAGTCTACAGCCTTACGTTACAACAACATTGCAGCGGAAAACAGTTACACAAAATCAATTTGCAATGATAACGATATCAGTTATGTATCTACGCATCGGATAAGGCACAATATTCTTACCAAAGCAACATTCTATATAGCCATTGAAGATTGGTCTTATGCACTGAAATTTAAATGCACAATAACAACCACTTTCAATTTCAACAAAAGAAGCAGTTCACGACATCACGTGATGTTTACGGGGTAAAACCATCTTGAAACCAGGAAGTCAATAACATCCAGAAGAATCGGGTCTCGAAAGTGTGTCTTTAATACTTGATCATTAGCGTTTAGTCAGAAATACCAAGGAAGAAAAATGTCCGAATCAAATGATATTATAATAGAAGAAGAAAAGATAACGAACACTTCTATTTTCGAATCGAAAGTTCGTCCCATTATTGCGGAATTTATGGGATCTATCATTTTGGTGTCTGTAGTGTGTGCCGGAGCAGTAAACACAGAGAGCATTAGTATGAATGCGGTGATTTATGGATTTACAATGATGTTTCTCATCATTACATTTGGTGAAATGAGGTAGGCAACTTATATCAAAACAAAACAACGTAATTTGATAATAATCAATATATATTTGAAATGTTTGATAAATCGACCTTGACCGTCCATGATATTCTGTTTTTGGTAGTGGGGGTTATTTTAACCCTGTCATAACACTTAGCTACACCCTGGCAAGAGTACTGTCCATTCCTCAGGCTGTATGTTACTTCTTCGCACAAATAATTGGAGGAATTGTTGGAGCAGCTTTAGTGAGGGTATGTAAATTTTAACTGCACAATTATTATATCAGTATTTTTACAACAGCCTTTAATCTAGTTTACATGCATGCACAGTGACAGTTTTAAGCTAATGAAGGTCCTATTTATTGTGCTTTAGGCCAGTTACCTGAAAGGGAAATACGGTTCCGAGTTTAATGGATACCATTCACTATGGTTTTATAGAATGGATGAAATTGAAACTCAGATGACGATCATGTTGTCTGAGGCAATACCAACATTCATCCTTGTTTTGACTGTCCTTATCACTACCTTGGATCGAAAAAAGCGTTGGATCTCCCCTTTGGCTATTGGGTTTTCTATTATAGTCTGTTCCTATACAAGGTATCTTGATCTGTTTTAGAATAACCTCCTGATTAAAATGTTAGTTAGTTAAAGTTTGTATATACATTGTACATATAAAAATATAGAATGTTAGGACTTTTTTTAAGGAAAACTCAATTCAAAGTTTATCCATAATTTTCATCAGTAAAAAGTTCATAAAAAGAGAGGTACCTTGCAATTTGCAAGAGAGAATGGTTCGAAAACGGGAAGGAAGTTCAAAAATACATTTTAAAAAGAAATGAAAAACAGAAACAAAAAGATATCATTTCTGCACGTTGCTGTTTTATCTGATCAGACTGTGTCCAATTTAATTTTAATGCATACTTTTATCTTTAAAAATACAATGACGATGATTATGATGATGAGTAATTATTGGTTTTAGTTTTTCTGGAAGGCGTGGATCTACTTCTATGAATCCTCTGTTACGTTTTGGTCCGGCTGTAGCATATTCTGGTCGTGATAACAGTGAAACGTTATGGAAAATGCATCACGTGTACTGGATAGGTCCTATTGTTGGGACTCTGATAGCCTCTCTTTCGTACAGGTAGGAATGTTGTATTCGTCGTTCTATATACATGTAATTGTTCGTTGAAACAGAATTGAAACTGAAACTATGTATAAAAACAAATTTGTACAAACTTGTATATTCTTTTACCAGATTTGTTTTTGCATTGGGAAATAGACGGATTCGGATCCAAAGACCCTGCTGCAAGAAACAGCCTTGTAATTCCGAGGGGAATTATACAAATAAAATACCAGATGAATTTGGCAATATTGGCAAAAATGTACCGTAAAGGTTTTGTTGATGAAACAATCGTCAAAATATGGCGTCAAAATTTGTGTGTGAAATTTCCAAAAAAAAAAATAAATATGTATAGCCGGTTCATGTAATTAGTTCATATGTTATGATTCGTATATTTTTATCGCATTGCTTTACCTGGTTTCATTCATAATAGGAATTTTTCTATATATTTTTCAATTGTTTGTCGTTAATCTGACCTTTTAATTTTATGCATTGGTTTTTAAAACCGTACAGTATTTTATTTCGTTGACTAATGGACAAAAATGAACCAAAAAATACTTATAACTGGGTTTTTTTTGTGTATCTGCTTTTGGTTTGAATTCACACAAAAAAGACACAGGCTGACCATAAGTTTTGATGTCCTAGTAGACATCACTGCAGGTGGTGTTTTCAGGTTAAAAAAAAAGAAGACGGAACTATCTGTCTTTTTCAATGATAAATTTTAACACGGCTGAAAGATAAACATCTCGTTTTATTAATTAATATAAATGGACACGTTTAATCATAGTTTTTGAAGTGTTTGGGGTTCCATTTAAAATGAATTTTTATTAGGTTTCATAAGTTTTTAGTTTTTTGTCCCGCTTCTGGAAATAGCCCTCACTTCGGGGACCTTAAGTCATGCGGGATCTTTGATGATATTTTTATTACATAGACTGATAGAAGATAACCATTGGCAAGCGACCGCATGATTAAAGTCATTTAATGCATAGTTTTGAAATTATATGAGATAATAAAGTTTAAAATGATTCGCTGTATTAGATAGCTGTGGAATAAACGACATGTTAATTATATGTCTTTAGTTTATTAACTTGATAAAGTGAACCAAGGACATATTTTTGTTAATATTAATTATGACTTTCTCCAGGAAGCATCAGATACATACATGTGTATATGTAATGACTATAAGTTAACCTTTGAAATACTAAAAACCATTCAATAGTTCATGAATTACATGTTGAATCCAATAGACCTAGTGCAATGTATTAATTTTCATATACTAGTACAAGTATTCCATTCCAAAATAACAGTTATCAACAATGTTTCATTATGATAAACAATTACTTACTATATTCTATTACTATTTAAATTCTGCTTCATGGAGGATGCGGAAGAATTAAATTTCAATATTGGAAATATCAAATATACATGCTGTTTGAATCGCAAATTCGTGCAATTACATGTACATGCATACGTCAGATGAATGGCTATTTATATGTGCTTCTTAATGAGTTTGATATCTATGTAAGGTGCTTAACTACATGTATATATATATATATATATATATATATATATATATATATATATATATATATATATATATATATATATATTAAATAATTGCATAACGATAATTTCTTTTATTTTGTAGTCTAATTATATGTGCTTATTCCATTTATTATAGTGACTTATCTATGGTAAAGTTTTATTATATCATATGTATATTGGTTGTAAGATTATTGAGTAAAGTTTAAATAAATCCTCAACAACCTGTTACTTGATTGCTGATCACGAATTTGTATGGAAAAAAGATTAATTGTTTGATAACATAAGAATGTGGAAGTACAGTCAAGAATGTGAAAGTACAGTCATAAACAGATGACACATTGATATAGTCACGTGCATTCTCCTATGGTCGTAAGGTTTCCTTGTCTTGCATTGGTATTCGAATCCAAAAAGCTAGATTTGAGTTACTGCCAAGAAGTTACATTGGGATAGCTGATCTTCCGTTGTTTTATTTTTTTTTTAAATTGAAAACCAAATTGTTTATATTCCACATAATAATTTGTTTCTATTTTTTCTTTTACTGCTGTTAATTTTCACGAATTTTTTTTAATGATTTTAAAGTTCCCTTTGGATGAAGATGTATACAATTTCGTCAAAATATGTACATTATATATGCGACCATTTGAATATTTTATATCCTATAATGTTTGAAAATAATGTTTCCATTTATTGTATCATTCGTTTTCATGGATCTCTGAGGAGCTATTCTAAAAAGATTAAATGCGACACATGCCCTCATGAAAACAAAAACAAAAAACTCATATTTATTTCCAAATCCAAGAATTTCAATTAAAAGATATATCATTATTTTTGCAATATGGTGTCTCTAATTCATGTGAACTATTTAAATTTACGGACATTTACTTTGTTTAAGAAGATGTTGATCAAGTGTCTTATAACCTTTTCAAGGTAAACTACAAAGCCGTGCAAATGTAATTAACAACAATTAGAATAGCATTTTGATTAAATTCCTTGAATTCTCCATTTAAACGTGATAACTGTAGATTCTTAAACGAACGCGAGAAATTTATATCCACATGAAATCGCGAGAAGCCTCCTCGCGAATTCTAAAATGTCGCTTTTATTTATTCCGACAGTTATTAACATTACAAAATATTACAAAAGTTTAGTGCTCGTGATTTTATATTCTTGCGATTTGAAACAAAACACGAAATTAAGGAAATAAGTACTTACGTAAAATAAGGAATCTACAGGAATTTTTGTTCGTTTATTAGAACAAGATTCAAATTATGTGTATTGCCTTAAAATCGAAAGGTTCATTTATCATTAATTTGCAAATTTGAATCTGAAAAGCTGCTGTCTAAAGAAAACGTCACTTGGGTATATATTTGTATTATACTATTGTGGCCTTGAGTATACATAGTTAATTTCTTATTATGTTCATCCCATAAAAAAATGATCCAATCAAAAAATCTAGTATATCATAATATTTAACTGTCTTTCTCCCTGGCACACACCTCAATTCAGTATGACATTATTATTTTATTATTATATCATTATCTTTATTATAGTATATTATTTTCTTTTTTGGTAATTTGATTCTTTTAAAAGCTTGTAAATGGTTTTTGCATGTTCGCAGTCGGTCGCTGTAGTTCTCAACCGATGTATTGAAACATTTAAAACGGTTTCCAGTCTTTTTTTTTTTTTTTACAAAAGACATTTTGGGAATAAATTTGTGTTCATAAGATTTAGGCCATTCCAAGTTTTTTTCTATGTTAAGGGTCCACCTTAAAGTAAAAACCTATTTCAATACCAGGAAAAAACCCAACAGCTCAACAGAAAAAAAAACCCCACACATTAGTAATAAATTTTATACTCAGTATTTAAGTATTTTCTTCATGCTGTAACAAAAATAAATACAAAAATACATAAAAATCCTACTCTTTGACATATATGGAAAAATAAAGCAAATTCCTAATACATGTATTAAAAAGATAAATAGTACTTGTACATTTGTATGTACACGTATGTGGGTATTTGTTTTAATTTTTAAGCTTCAAAACCAATTCGCGGACGCTAAGCAAAGAAAAACTTGGAATGGCCTAATTTTACTTACGTATTTCGAAAACTTCTTTCTTGCAGAACAGTAACTTCTCTTATTACAAATAAGCAAAGTATTTCGATCTGCTTAATACGCTTGAAAAATCCATTTGTTCAATCAATGTCTGAGAATTTATAAATTCCACTGACATAAATAAAGCAGCTTTATTTTCAACACAAATTAATTACGTATATAAAAATACCAGAAAATCGTTAATGAAATTTACAACGAAGACATTTTATGCCTATATAGTATATGTAGTATAAAATGTGGGGAAATAGTGTCATTCTGATATACTATACTATAATTGTAACAATAAATATAAGCATTATGACTTACATATCTTTATTCTTAAAATTAAAATACTAGTGTGTCATAAGGACAATAGTATACTATTTATGGTTACAACGATATCGCGTAACCTAACGATAATTAGGAACCACAGCAAAGAAAGCAATTAACAAATATTGATCAAGAATTTATATATCAATTATCTTAACTAAGTAAAATTCTTTATAGTTATTGAAGATTGGCGCCGGAATTTAAATGCGTAATATTAACTGTTTGCAATTCCAACAAACGACGCGGTTGAAGACATTACGTGTTTGCGGGGTATAAAAGTGACTTTTAAACAAGGAAGTATATTTTATCCAGAAGAATTAGACCTGGAAAGTGTGTCTTTTTACTTATTAAGTAGCGTTCAGTCTGTAACAACAGTAAGAACAATGGAAGAAGAAAAGATAACGAACATTTCGATTTTCGAATCGAAATTTCGTCCAATTCTTGCTGAATTCATTGGATCTATCATTTTGGTGTCTATTGTGTGTGCAGGCGCAATAAACACATGGAGTAGTGATATTAATAATGGAGTTATTTATGGATTATCAATGATATTTCTCATTATTGTATTCAGTGATATGAGGTTAGCAACTTTTATTAAATCAAATCAACGTACATGTAATTTGATAATGATCAACAGTATTGAATTTTATGAGTAACCAACATTAACCTACCATGATTTCTGTTATTGGCAGTGGGGGTTATTTTAACCCCGTCATAACACTTGGCTACACCCTGGCAAGAGTACTGTCAATTCCTCAGGCGGTTTGTTACTTCTTTGCACAAATAATCGGAGGAATTGTTGGAGCGGCCTTAGTGCGGGTTTGTATACCTTTACTGTGCATTTTTAAATATATTTTACTTAGTTTTCGTGCATGAATAGTTACATACAATGCCATTCCTGTATATGTTTTAGGCCAGTTACCCGGAAGAGAAATCCGAATTCGGTGGACGTTGGTTATATGGAAGCCCTGGGAAGGACACTCTGTTGGAAGCCATGTTGTTTGAGGCCATACCAACTTTAATCCTTGTTTTGACTGTCCTCATCACTACATTGGATGACAAAAAGCGTCGACTCTCCCCATTGGCCATTGGGTTTTCCATCATTGTCTGCTCTGTTACAAGGTATGTGGGGGTATTTTTAAAGAACTTTTCTGATTTTAATGTGAATTCGTTGAATTTTGTCGAGTCAAGTAAAAACATTAAAGAATGAAAAAGTTTTCAAAGAAAAACTCATTTTTGAAACGATTATGTCCAGGCACCACATTTATGTCTAAACTATCAGTTCGTCAATCGTTTCAATAGTAATTAAGTTATTTAAAAAGAGATGCTTTGCAATGGACAAAAAAGAATCGCTCTTACGACAAAAAAAAACTTGTAACCAAACGTTTAAAAAAAGAAAAAATGCCAACATTTTAAAGATTTTACTCATAGTTGAATCTTGCTGCTACCTATGTTCAGATAACATTCAATGTTCCGTTAAGGAAATGATGATGATGATGATGATGATGATGATGATCAATTATTGATTGAAGCTACTCGAAGAGACGTGGATTTACATATATGAATCCTGCCTTAAGTTTTGGTCCAGCTGTAGCATACTCTACGCCGGATGACGGTGGCAAATTTTGGAAATATCATTATGTGTACTGGGTAGGCCCTCTTGTGGGGACATTGGTAGCCTCTCTCCTGTACAGGTAAGATTTTGTCGTTATATTCCCTTTAATATGATGCGAAATAAAACTGAAACCATATATAAATTACTATAATACTTATATTTTCTTTTATCAGATTTGTTTTTGCTTTGGGGAGTATGCGGATTCGGATCCCAAAACCCTGCTTCAAAAAACAGCCTTTCAATTCTGAAGAAAAATATCCTGCTTAAAGAATCAGCCTTGCAATTCTGGAGCAATTCTAACAAAACAATCATTATATAAGACACATTTGCCATTTTGGCAAAGCTTGGCTGCATATATTTTGTTGATAAAAAAAAATCGTCAAATATACGGCGAAAAAATTCTACAAATTCGTATGGGTGAATTTTGAAAAATAGAATTAATGTCAAACTGGCTAATTACTGCATATATGTTAGTTATGAATTTAATATGTTTATAGCATTGCTTAATCTGCTTTTATATATAATACAATCGCGTATTTATGTAACTATCGTCGTTGAATTTAATAACTTTATCTTTGGATGTTATACTTAGTACATTGGTTATAAACATGTAATACTGTAAAAATTTTATTCATTTGTCTAATCGATAAAATTGAAAATGAAATGAGCATAAAAAAAACTTTACGGACTTTTTAAAAGATATCTCGTCTATTTACCTTTAGTTTGAATTCTAACGAAAAGTGTTAATTGAAGATTTGATGTCCCAGACAACATAACTGCATGTGTTGTAAAGGAGCTATTCCCCCTTTTTAATGATGAATTTCAACTAGACAAAAGGATATATATGTCACTTTTTACAATTATTCAATGTTCACAGAAGGGTTTAATAGTGGTTTTATGGGGGTTTGAACTAACCCTCAAGAGACCACTAAAGAAGGACTTTTTATTACTCTCTAACAATATAAACCAAGTTTATCTGGAAATTAATGCCATTCACTCGTCATGGGTACGGTGCTTCTACCGGGGACTTGTTCTTTATGATTAATTGATCACGAGATGAACCTGTGTAAAAATTGTTAATTTTTATATATATAAATTCTAAACGGACATATCCATAACATGTCATATACATTATATTAAAGAAATACTTACTATAGTCTATTACTATTGATATTTTGAATATTGGAAAAATATCTACAATTCTTTTTTAAAGGATGTATCTGAAAGGGTGATATTAAATTAATTTTGTTATATTTACATACAAAGGGGAAGAATACACTACTAATGTTTTAATTATTTTAATTGTTAAAATCAAGAACAATTATATATACGGATCTAATTAAGTTAATTTAAGCATTGCTCGTTTTATCACGAGTATTATTTTTGAATGACTATGAAATATATCCATACTTGACACCATCATGTAATTTTTTTTCAATGATTTTTGAATTTTCTTCTGTAAAATTGTCTATGAAATACTGTGTTCTATAATTAACACCAGTATGTATAGTATGAATGCAGTAGTGTTTTTGATGCTCCCATCCTGTATTTTAATCAATTATGCATTATGCCATGTTTCTAAAGCATAATCATATTACTCTTCTTCTTAAAGAGAAGAAATTGATATGCATAATGGTAAGACTATAAAAAAAAATTATTTATTTGTAGGTTGATAATTCACGGATTTGTGAATACCACTCTTACTTCTTTTATTGTCTGGTTATTATGGAATTTTTTCAATTTGCTTTGACATGAGAATGAGGATATCATTCATTTTCACATCCAGAATCCATCATAACTGAATGATTTGCAACATTTTTAATTGATTTAATATCACTTGTATGAACTTGATGTTGAATTTCAACTGTTTTGAATCTAGTTCGAAATATTAAAAGATTGACATCTAAAGTCTACGAATGATTTGAATAAAATTCTGATTATATTGGATTAAATACAAATTTATCGCAGTGTCATATGGAACAATGGTCATTTACATATTGCTGAATAGTAACTACATGGTCTTTAAACACCGACATTATATCTGCAAATGGCGGTAAACTGAATAATGATTGAAATTTGACTGAAATATAAATGATGGATTCGTCAATGAAATATGACTAAATAGTTGATTTTGAAAAATAACGGAATGTTCATATAATATTACTGAATAGTAACTTAATGGTCACTGAAATATCACTTAAAAGTAACTGAATGACTACTGAAATATGACGGAATGGTAACTTAATGGTCGCTGAAAAGTAACTGAAAGGTGACTGAATGGCCACTGAAATATGACGAAATGGTAATTTAATGGTAACTTAATGGTCGCTGAAAAGTAATTGAAAGGTGGATGAATTACCACTGAAAAGTACCTGCCTTTCAGTGACTGAAATATTACTTAAATGTTACTTGTATCTTTCAGTTTTAACTGAAAGATCTCAGTTTTTCCTGTGCAATATATGGACGAACTATACCGCATTGACTTTCATGTTATTTGCTAAAAGATTGATCTACAATAAAATCATTAAAATGCTATGAACAACTTCTATCTCCTTTTCAGTTTATATATTCATAATAAAATCTGGAAACACAATAAATTTTGACTGTATGCCTACCTGTATGTCCGTAATTGTATTCTGTCTATATTTAATTTAAAGCCGGCGGATGATTCAAATTTGAACAAAGTCACAATAATAAATTTGATCAAAATGGTGTCATCTAAGGTTCGTATGTTTTGTTTTTAATAAATAGAGCTGTTTCGAAACGCCTTATATCAAAAGTCATATGCAATTAGTTCCCGCTGGGGCATCCGTGTTTCATATACACATTCTTTTAAACAGGTTGGGACCAATCGCCCAAATGGGATATAATAGCCCGTTTGGGATATAATAGCCCAAATGGGATATAAATTTCAAGTGCAAAAAATGAAAAATGTTTATTTGGTAGTTTTTTTTAAATATAAATCCGCATTAATGTGTATCAAATGCAACAACTTTTGGTTAGAGTGCAAAATATAAATGACAAATAAAATAATACGCGTTTTATAAAACAAAGTGATATAGCATATAAATATATATTCAGATGGGGAAAAAAAGATTGACAAAAACCGGTGTTATATAATGCCTTTTCCCCCTAGCCATCTCTCCCCCCCCCCCCCCCCCCCGGAAAGATCGCTATATAGCAGCCCCCCCCCCCCGGAAAAATGACTATAAAGTTGACCTCCCCCCACGGAAAGCCGGCTATATAGTGGGTTTTCCGCCTTTTTATAGCCAGATTACCCCCACGGAAAGCCTACTTTAGAGTAAAATTACATTCATGTTTATGGCGGACCATTCATGGCAATAGTTTGCAATATCTGAGATGATAATGATTACTCATAATTTAGGGTAATAAATTCATTTATTTATACATAGTATAAAATACAGGGTTTTTTCATCCCTGATATGAACGAAGGCACGCGTTTATCACATTCCTGTATCATCACCCTTTATTTCACCTTTTGTTACGATTTTTGGAACACTTTTGCTCCTTTTATTCAGATTTCGAAATACCGCGGATATTTTTGTTTTTACGGTGTGGACTGTGGCGTTATAACATGGACATATTTTTTAGAGGACGTCACAATACGTTTGAGCGTCAAAAATGTGCCGGTTTTGAGATGGGAGAACTAGACTAAAGCTGGATAAAGTTTTTCATATGAAAATATAAACGAGTCGTTTATCAAAAATATGATAAAAAACAACAATACACTTGGCAAAATCTGGATTACAATCGAATCAACTCTCAACCAATATCAGCTCCGTGGCCTTCGTTCCTCTGGCAGATATTGGTGTCTTGGGTTGATATAGGGTGTGATACAGATTTTGCCATGTAATATTTTCAATGTAATAAGCTCTTTTCAAAGAAAATAACTGATAAATTTTGACCTAATTTTGCAGATGGATTAAGGAGTGGAAATTTATTACCCACGTTGTCCCCAAAGGCTATTGATTTTAAGTTAATACCTTTAGAATTGACGATCTTAAATGTAATCATATACTGATATCTTGACTTTTAAATAATTATCTAACGGGATAATGTCTGCAATGATTTAATGGGAAACTGAATTTTTTCACCTCGCTTGAAGGGGTTCTAAATCGAATGAAATTTCAGATTGTGAAATGTATTTCAAACTAGACAACTCATTACATTTCATATACTGAGAAAGGTATTTTGTTCTTATTTTTTTTTCAACAAATAAAATTCTCAGATATATACCATCACTTGAAACTATATGTACATGTATTACAATGTATATAAAGACAAGAATACATACAAGAAAATTCCCTAAGAAACATCTACTATAAAATGTCCTTTAAACGTGGAATTTCAAATTCTAAGTTTCGTGGAAAACACAGAATGTCCAAAAGTGGTTTAAATCAATTCTTTCCTTTAGAGATAAAGTCTAAATAATGGTGTAAATATATATATTTAAATACATTTCTTTTATACAGTTCTTTAAATTCTATTGAACCATCTCCGAGAAACATTTGAACGTACGCATTAATTATTTCTTTTTACAAAATTAAAACGTAAACAATTGCAATTCGTCAATTTTAAGATAAGTTTAAAGAGAAAGAGAAACTTCACCTGTATAGATGAATGCAAGTATATGCAAACTGAAGGTTAAAAACATTTATTTTAAATCCTTACTGGGTTTTCATAATTATTTTTTAAAAATTTGGACCAAAAACGTGAGGGAGAAACCCTACTATGGGGAAAAAACTACTATATAGTAGCTTTTCCCCCCGGAGGAAAGGCCACTATATAGCAGGTTTTTCGGGGGGGGGGGGGGGGGAGAGAAGCTACTATGGGGGAAAACTGCCATACAACACCGGTTTGAGGAAAAAGAAAAAACAAATTCCAAAATAATCAAAAACTTAAATAGTACAGTTACAGCATAAGTATACTACTTTTGCGCACACGTATTGGATATATAGCTATAGTTATGATAATTTTAGCTAAATCTCTTAGATTTTACAATGTAGTTATTAACTAATTTAAATAGTAAAGTATTTTCATCATATGAAATGTCATCATTTCCAAATAACAATAAATCTAAAGTTACTGGTTTTTGCAAGTCTAGCAATGTCTGACCATTTACTTTCAATGGAGGTGATGGTTTGTGTTTGTTATTTAATTTGCAAAATGACTTTACTATTCTCCACCACTTTCCAGGAGGTATTGACTCATCAATTTGTGCCATAATTATTTTATTATAATTATGGCGAGAAACACGTATTTCTTATATAACCTTATTTCGCAGGCATCTGTATTTTTCCAGTGTAGTGGATTTTGGATTTTAACAGCTTTACGATGGATTCTATTGCGCTTCCTCATCAGAATTCTTATTGTGCTATTCATAAATACTTTATCCCTCGGCCTAATTGTGACAACTTTCTAAGGTATATACTTATCTACTGTAGAATTAAGGACCTTTATAAATTTGGAGAATATTTCATCTATATCTTGGGAATTGAAAGCCCAATTGATATTAGCTAGCTCACTATTGAGTTTGTTAAAGTCAGCATTTTTACAATCAACAATTATTCTTCTATACGCGTATTGTTTATGTGAGCAGAACTCCAAGTCGAGGTCTACGACATAGTGTGTACTACAGAATGGAGGAGAGACAAATGTATTTCTAACTATGGTTGGGTCACCAGTAATTAATAAGTCAATGCACGTACCCTCATGGGTTGTTAAGTTTGTTGGTGTATTAACTAAGTTATGTAAGTTTAATCGTTGTAGTATTTGCTTAAACCTTGTACTTTGATTTGATAACATAATGGTATTAAAATCAACAAGCAAAAATATTGGGAGATTATCATCAAGAACCTTGTTTAAGTTCAAAGAGAATAAATCCCAGTAACCAGCAGTGGAGGAGGGTGATCTATACAATGTACCTATCAAAAATGTTTTGCTGTAAGCATCTATTTCAGACCAAATAATTTCTAATCCTTGCATTGATAGATCAATACGTTCATAATTTATCTGAAATATACAGTCATAGCAACACCACCACCATATCTACTTCTATCATTACGTAAAGGTGTGAAAACCATCAATAGAAATACTTTCATTGCCAATAGTGTCACCAAGGTGGGTTTCACTAATTGTGATAATGTCATACATGGATAATTCAGCGGTAAGAATATCTAACTTTGGTAATAGGCTGCAGACATTGTTAGGTACTATGCTAAGTGGTTTGGAAAAACAATATTTATTGTTTCTATTGGGTCCTGGGTTTGTTTCAAGATAACTTAATATGAGGAGCATATGTATTATACAATAAAAATGTAAGTTTCTCAAGTTTCTCATCATGTACAAGGAATGATGATAGAAAACTTTATATAAGTTGAAAATACCTTAATCATTTATATCAAAAACAACAGTGTAGACAAAATGTGACAGGACCATCTCATATATCAGTTATGCTGTATAATAACATAAAAATAAAACCGGTTCGAGTGGACCGTGACAACACGGAGAAAAATAAAACAAAGACAGTGAATACAAAACATATATAAAAGGAAAAAAACTTGCAAAATTTAGGAAACGTATAACAAATAAATTTTGTTTGTTGTGAAAAACACAGGAAAACAAGCGTAGGCATAAAAGTCGTCTCGAAAACAAAAGACGGCTTTAGAGTGTTTGTAATTTCAGACTTATTACAAATGAAAGTGTGTAACATGTACATGGATGATATGAAAATAAAGGAAAAATACAGACACATATTAACACAAGAGACCGAAGCAAAAATCTATAAATCATAATGTATGAATCGAGAAAAAAAAAGAAAAAAGAATGAATGCGGATATGAAGAATATGATTGATAGAGAAACCCCGTTCTAAAATTAGAACATCGAACTGTGTCAAAGTCCGTAAACAAGTTACCTAGCTGTTGCGGGGGTAGATGTTATATGGCCGGCGGGCACTATCGATGGACTGCATTAGCTTGTCAACTTCAGTTGTCCTGGAAATAGTCCACTTTTTGCCGGATAAGCATAATTATCCCGTCGTAGGTCCACACTGAGTCGACACGTTTTTCTTTCAAGAGTCTTTTAGTGGTAACCAGAAGATCCATGCGTCGCTTAGTTTAGAACTCGTTAATAAAGGTCTTATGATCGTTCATTTCGTTCATCCAGGAGCTTTCGGGGGCTTCGCCCCCTGTACTCCCTGCCGATTTGGAATACACTAAAAAAAATCCTACCTACGCCACTGCTGTTAAAGTGATTGTACAATTTTAGTCAAAATTCAACGAAATTAAAGAATATTTGTTTTGTTTATATTTGAGATCAATTGATTATCCAAAAATAAATTGCACCCGGAAACATACGATTTATATTTTACGAATTTCCTTATATAAGCATATGGATATTTAATCTGTATTTCTGTAAAAGACATGAAAAAATTCGATTTCTCGTTACCTAAACATGCATTAATATTTGTGTCATCGTACAGAGAGTGATGGCGGGTAAGTGCATCTCACATCAAAATTTCCAATTTCGGCATACCTCAAATAGTAGCAGGAAAATGTTTTTGTCAAATGAAGAATGTTTGTAAAAGATATACATGTACTAATAATCAAGATGCAAGCCTTCAAGGAACATGTGTAACGGATAAAAGTGATCGAGGAAAAGATCATTATAGAGCATTTTGCTTGGAATTCAAACACTGACCTGTGAGTGCTAATGAAGGGATAGAAAGAAAAAGGTCATACAACTAAACACCCGGGCAACTCATCAGAAAAATAGAAACACAAAGGTGTTGGATCCAAGAAGCTGATTAGAGATCATGTTTCAGCTGAAATTGAGAAACCGACGTGAATTGGGAACACTATTCAGAAGAGATTGTTTTTCTCTCTCGCAGAAAAAGCAGCTTATGAAATTTTAAAGCTTTTGAACCACATAGTCTTTTCACACGATTAAGATTGTAAAGACTCTATCTGTTCTAACTTTCTTAAAGCATTGCCATTGTGTACAATTGAAGAAACTCAATCTGATTACTGGAAACCAGGGCGTTTGGTATTTTGTGTCTATATTTGCTTTCAAAGATTAATCAAATGGACAAGGAATGAATTTCATCCCAATTATTTTATTCGTGATATAATTGAAAATTTTGAGAAAAGTGCAAGAATGGCAACTGGAAAATGTATCCAGCAAACTGTCTAAGTTATATGCTGAAGTTTGGAGATACTTGCTGCGTTGCCAGTCCTTGTCTGAATTAAAGAAGAAATAGGAAAATGCCAGGCAAATTATTACACGTTATTCATTTCTTATCAAAACCCAGAGGAGGACTTTTTATGTTTGGAGTTTTTAAGGAGGAATGTTGACAAAGCACAAGGTGAAGCAGATGTAGACGCTGTATTATTTAGCTAAATACTTACAATACAATCTAAACGTCCTTCAGTAGAAATGTTGGAATCAGAGTTAAGAATTTTGCTAACACTAGAAATTCAAAGAAGACTCTATTTTTTATGATCATATCTTGATATTCTAAGGTTGCGTCGTTTCCAAACTCTCTGTTAGCTTGCTCTTTTATGTTTCAAAGTTTCTTTAACGAAAATACAATTCGAAAAAAGTATACATTCATAAGGAAAACATTTTGTTACCTGCATCTTGCAAGATATTCGGATAAAAGCAAATAAAATTTAACTCTTGTTACTGTCTTCTACTGTTTGGGGAGGTTCGATTCAGCTCTTGAATACATTAGAGAATATGACGAGAAAGTCATAACAGTCATTGATTGTATACATACTCGTTTTTATACTGGTGTTGTCTACAAAGATCTTCTGTGGACGGGGATCCAACGTCATGGAAAAAATGTTGATGGCGGTATCGTATGATTTCGATGTTTATCGATCAATGTCTCTCATTCCATTTAAAATAGCACTGGAGACAGTGCTTATCAGAAATATAGAATCCTGCCCTTTCATACCACCTGATCTGTATTCGATTTTATTGAAAATGTTATGTTTCACTAACAAGTTCAATCTAGATATGGTGAAACAATTGTCAATAAAAATTAAAGAGTCTAAAAAAAAATACCGAAAAAGAAGACTATTACTTGAAATATTTCATGCTGATTGATACTTTTGTAAAATTGGCGAATTATGAAAAAGCTTTCCAATACTATTCGTTGGACCGTGTCCGCAAACCGTGCTATATGGCAAACTAGGACATCAATGTTATTTTGCATTGCTCAGATGCTTCGAAGTTTGATGCTACTATGATACACAGACCAAATCCTACATCCATGTCTGTAGAAGAGGGCAAGATGTTGGTTAAGAAACCCAGCAATTTTGTATACACAGATTTAGATCAAAATCAATACGTCCCATTTACAAAGATCTATATGATGCGTCGTGCAACACTAAGAATACAAATTAACAATTTTTATATAATTAATTTTCTAGAGTTTTTTTTTTAGTCAACAAGCAAATCAGAGTCAAAGAAGAGTTATACATCGCTAGTATACAAGAACACTGTATCGAGAATTTGATCTTAAATTTTTTTAGCTCTGCACCAATCAAAAACGTTTGATAATTTTATTTTTGTGTCAGTTGCGTTAAAAACGTTAAAACTCAGTATCATTGTGTGTAAGAGATTGTTTTTGTGGTTTGTTTAAACCGTTAATGGACATAGTTTCAATATATTCTTGTATAAACGTTCTACAGTATGAATCACCGATGCTTAGATACTCTGAAAAAATAAATGTTTTTCAATTTTCATTGTTAAACCAGAATGTCTTCACATTTAATGTACTGTAAATTTTAACTATCTATCTGCAATTTACTGTGGTTTCATCAATATTCGTTGAATACCAATTTTCATGGATTTCATTGTTAAGTTGATCCACGAAATTAAATGTTCATTGAAGTGCAATTTCTACTAACATTTTGTATTAAATGGATCATCGGCCACGAATTTACGTATCCTTGAAACAACTGTGATTTTCACTTTATCCACGAAAATTGATACCCTATATTAATGAAACCACAGTAATCATTATTTCAACAATTCAGTGTAAATATATAGAAATAGGGTTAATTGACGATAGAGATATACCCTTCCTGAAAATGATACAACCTTACATTATGGCTGATACACTAAAATGTATACAGCTGTATGATGAAAATGAAATTTGTCTTTTATACATTTAATTTAATAGTAATCATATCTATTGTTGATACTTTACCTTGAAATTGTCATTCTTCAAGTCGTCTAAATCAGTTTTATTTCTGACATGAAACTGTGTTTTGGTTTTGATGAGAAATAAAAGAAAAAATATTTAATGGATATAAAAATATATACACATGTACATGTAAAAAGCATTGCATTTTTTGGAACATACTCATTTAAAGAGGCTGGGTGGTCAACAAATTAACATCAGATCGTCCTTTAATTTTTAAATATGATGTCTTTAGCTATAAACTATAATTTGATAAATTAAAAATCCATATATTTTACCTTTTAAATTTGGACATTTTCCTATATCTTTATATAAAGCTCTCCTTTTAAAGGAGATCATTCGATCTAAAAATGATCACGACGATCGCGTGATGACCCTTCTTGGTAAAAACCAACAAACGTTTACATATTTTTCTTATCGAATGTTATCATTGAAACTCATACTTCCTCCGATCTCCCACCAAACCATTGATCTTTTTCTTCAAATTTTTGGGGAAAAAAATGAATGTGCACATGGTTGGTAAGCAACTTGTGAAGGATTCTGGAAAAAGGTTTCGAATTTTACCATATAAAACTATACATATGGTGGATATAAGTTTTGGAAAAACAAAAGAGTTCTGGGGGTGTTTGGCTCGCTAGGAACCCGTAACCTACTGTAAGTGAGTGTTCTGAAAATTTATCAATACGGGCGCCTGTTAAAAATATTAGTTCATGTCTGGAAAAATATTTTCTGTCTTATCATCTTTGTACTTCTTCATCGTATTACAGTTCCATTTTTATTTTCTATGACAAATATTGTCCAAAAGGGAGCCGACTTCCACTTTAAAACTACCACAATGAGTGCAATGCCACTTTCTAATCTCAAGTTTCTGTACTATACTTCTGGAATTAGAATTGATGGGAGTACTATCAAATTTAACTCAGATTTTCATACTTGCAAAAATGCACCCACAAGACTTGATCTGTTGCACTTTTTTTCATTATACGATCTGTTTTAAAAATCCGCAAAACTATTGTTTGTGTATATACCTCAGACATTGTCAAGACAATCATAAACAAGTAAACATTGTTTTATTGAACAATTGGTAGTTTTTTTATCTTTAAAATTTTGAAGTTTTAAACATATAAATCCTAATCATGTATCTTGAAATGATAATATGTACTTTCTGATTCAAATAAAAAAATGTTTTACCAAGAAACCGAAAATCTTTTTCTTAAGAAGTTTTTTGGGTTAAAACTTGTGCTTTCTCATATGAAATATGTAAAGATGTTCCCAAAACTGGAATTCGGGGTAATTTATAATAAGAAACATACATACCATGTGATTTAGCATTGGAACTGTTACAAGGTGAATGATAATGCCTTTTGTTTTGTCATGCACTCTTACTCAAGTACTACTATCTCAATCACTCTACCCTATGTAACAACAACTACAACACTCTTTTCTAAAATAATCTATTAATTATTTAGATTTATTTAAATTTAATTAAACTGTAATTCATTTTTAAGTCTGGCAACAATGTGACAAAGCACGTGTTTCAAGAACTGGGACTCAACCAACAGGAGTTAGAATTTTTGTTTTCTTTTGTTGATTTAAAGATTTAATTCATGGTAATTGAATACTGTCATTGAATACTGTCATTCATATTTATAAAGAAAAAGTTATTCAAATTTACTTGAAAAATGTATAAGCAAGGTTTATCTCGTAATAATTAAAAAAATAATTACAAATTTAGATGGTTTCACCATATATACTCAACCAATCTGGCGTGGGACCATTATTGTGTGTAACTTCTTTATCTCGACTTCCCAAGTCCTGGAGGGGAACTTTGCTAGAGGAAACAAATTGGTTTACGAATGCGGAAAGCAGAAAGATCACATATGGCCCAACTTAGAGCAGGGATCCTACCATTAAGAATCGAATCAGGACGGAGGAGAACCTCCAAACGAACGATTGTGCACTCTTTGTAACCAACAAGCCATTGAAAATAAACTCCATTTCGTGTTTGACTGTCCGTTTTACAATCAGTGTCGCATTGAGATCCTTGACGAACAGCTGCTATCATCAGCACTATTGGACCGTGATAGACAATATGTGTTTACATATTTAATGAGCCATAAATCAAGACAATTATCAAAATTCGTTTTAAAAGCATTCCGAATTCGGAGACAATTTCTTTATGGATAATTTATTCATTTCTTGATATTCACCTTGATATAACATTGTAATTTAATATGTACCATAACCCCAATATGATTTAATAATTATATACTTGTATAACTCGTGATGAACTATAACTGTTAACATTACCAAAGGTGACTTATGGGCCCAATGGGCCAGGTGCCCAATATTAATGTACAAGTAGTGTAATATACGGCACAATTGTACATAATATGCACATGTCACTATAATCAATAAATTACGTACTAACTTACTTCCTTACTTACTTACAATACTAACTATGATGATAAGCTTTTTCCAACATCCAATCTCAATGCGGTTTTTTCCACACAAATACTTGTATTATTAACACCTAATTACAACAGTTTTTAATCATGTAGTTACAACCATCCTTTTTATTATATAATTAAACTTTAAACTTATTTTCTTTATATACGATGAAATGTAAAACAACAGACGTCAACGTACTAAATTTTTCTGCATAATCATAGTGATATATTAACAAGAATGAAAGTTAGTGACATAACACACGTAACATGCTAAGCAAGAGGTATTAACCTCGGTAAACATTAGTGGTAGCTAATGTTATAATTGTTATCATTGCTGGCAAAAACTAGAAGAAGAGTAAACGTCTTTGTTTTGTTTTGGTGCAAAACTTGAGTAAATGGTAAATTGGAATTTGTTATATTAACAGTTTGATTTCTGTTTTGGAAAAAAAGGAAATACTTGAACTTCTCATACGTTTTCCGCAGTTCGATCGTGCAGACGAAGAAATTATAGAGTGTTGCGAAAAATACAAAAATAAATGGTGACATGTCATCTCTTAAAATAACATAAATGGTTTACTCTTCCTGTCCTGCGTTAATCAGTCGATGTTGTACGAACTTAGTGTATTGGCTTTAAGTATTGTTTATGCATCAAAAGGCATCCAAGTCTGTTAACTTAATCTCAACTTTGACAAATAAAATTGTTTTGAAAACAACATCTTTTTAAAGATAGGAAATAAGAAATATCATTTTTACAATTTGAGATGTTGCTTTGCAAGCATTACAATAGTGTCAATGGTTTTATTTGACCTAATGTTTTACCTAAAGAGAAATGCAATGTTATGCGTAGGGATAAAGGGTATAGAGGGATCCTTAAATTCGTCTTAACATTTATACACTGTTAAAATCTGTAATAATATTATCAGCGCATCTATTATATCTAAAAACATATACATGTACATGCAATGGACCGAAACAGACTTGTTTATCGTTTTAATTTGTTTCTTTATCAAAAATAATTACACATTGCAACACATTTCATAGATACATTAATTTATGCAAATATTTATCTCAATCAACCAAATTTATAAATAAAGAATTGACTTAGATAAACATGTAGATAAACTAATTCTATCAGTGCGTCATACATTATCATTCATATCGTTGAAAACAAGGATTGATCGATTCAATCATATTGACTTTTTTAAAACTATTATTTTTTTTAATACATCACTGTTTTCAATTAAAAAATAAGCTAAAATGAACATAGATGAACAGTCAGATTCAAACTTTGATTCCTTTAAAAAGAATTTTTAAAAACCAAACAACTACAAAAAATATTTTTTTTAAATTCCAACATGTTTGAGTACCCAGTCTTAATTATTTCATTTTAGCATCCAAATAAGGTTTGGTAAAACAAATACCTGTGGTAGAGGCACTTAATACATGTATAGACAATTAATTAACACATGTCTTTTTTGAGGATAATGAACTTGAAACACTATTAGAAACGCAATAGACATCAAGACATTGGACTAGCAGTGGGTGTTTTTATCACATATGAATGCTTTTCGTTGGATTTATCATGATGCAATTTTAATTCGCACCAGATGGCCATAAGGATTTGAATCAAGTCATGACTCAGGCACTTTGTATATGTTTGTACATAACTACATAGAAAATGAATCATTTTTTTTAATTTTCCATTTTTAACTGTTACGCACGCGTACCACATCTAACACTTTATGAATGTAAAAACTAAATCTGATTGAATTTCTAAAAAACATACAAGTTATATTCAGGTATAATAATCTTCATACGTGTTTTTGAATGTTAGAAAGATGCAACAATTGTCAAAGACTCTTATAAGTATTAAGATGGATACCAGCAAGGGTTACGGTTATCTTGTTAAGAACATTATTTTGAGCAACTTTTTTTCTACAATGCTTTTCAAAATATTTCTCCTTTTTCAGATATTAATGATCAAAGTTTTGAACTTCTGGCCCCTTGAAACCCCTAATTACGTAATATATGACTTAGGTATGATACTGTATAGATAAACAGCTGTACAATGAACATTTTTGCTTCTATAATTGATAACAAATTATTGTTTTGTAAAGAGTTATTATAAGAAGAATGTAGAGCCCTCTTGACGCCTAATTTGAGGGGCCAGTCCCTTTTTCTTGATATCAAATGAAAGCCCTTTAAAATCTAAACAACTTTTACATTACATGATTTCATAAATTATTTACAGGTTAAACGATATTTTACAAAACGTGTTAAAATATTGCCCAAAAGTTTGGTGCTTATTTTCGACCTCGGGCGAGCTTCGGTGCCTTGCGCAGTTTACACAATTTCAAATACAGAGGACCATCTACAGATATCCATCTACTATCCCTGAAAGTTTCACGTTTCTATTACATTTAGTTTCGGAGGAGTTACGTGGACAAAATGGTCCTTAAAAATTCACAAAATCTCAAACCATAAGTGACGTCATCAGCTCAAAATTTTATGATCGCAAGTATATTTAATGCTCTATCAGTCCTGTAAATTTGGTGAAAATCGACTGAATAGTTTCTGAGTTATAGTGCTTGAAAAATGTCAGAGGAAAAATAACATCAAACTAGACACGAACTCGTTGCAAGCAACGAGGAGGTCTTCCGTCCAATTTTTAGAAGATGAAATGACCTTGCCTTTGATCTTCATTAACGAAACATATCTGGAAATGTGGGTGGGACTAAAAGAGCTATGAATGAAGGATTATAGACCCCATTGGATCCCTAATTTGAGGGATCAGACCCTTTTCCTTCATATCAATTAAAACGTCTTTTGATTTTTAATACATTTTGTGTAAAAAGTGTTTCGAAGTTTGTTACCGTTCTTCAGACATCTGGGAAAGATCGTTTTAAGAACTGAACCTTTAACTCCTTTATGGGAATAGATAGCAAAGAAAATTATGTTTGAAGATTGTTAAGTACATTTTATTAGTATTTTTGTTCAATATTGTTTTTATTTACCTCATTTTGAGATATTGAAGATCAAAATTTCGGACTTTTGCCCCTTAAAATCCCTAATTATGTAAAAAAAAAAAAAAAAAAAATGAGTAAACAATAGTCATGCATAAGAACATAACGTTTCAATAAACATAATCGCTTCTATAACGTATTAAAAAATATTTCAACCCTATATAGAACCCTATCAGCCCCTAATTTGAAGGGCAAGCCCTTTTTCTTGATGTCTAAAGAAAGCTCTTGTCATTTCAACTACATTTCGTTCAACAATGTCCAAAATATATTAACCGTTCTCGAGATATCTGGAAAGGATCGTTTTAGGGACCGACCCTGTAACTCCTTAAAGGGGCCGGATAACAAAGAAATAATGGTTGCATATTGTTAAGCACATTATTTTAAGGATCATCTTTTCATTATAGCTTTTCGAAACTTTCCCCCATTTTGAGATATCGAAGATTAAAATTTCGGACTTTTGCCCCCTTAAATCCCTAATTACGTAACAAAGGAATAAACAATTGTCATGTATAGGTCAATAACGTTATAATGAGCATAATTGCTTCTATAACGTATTACAAAATATTTCACAGTTAAAAGTTATCATTAAAAGACATTAGAGCCTTCTCGGTCCCTAATTTGAAGGGCCATCCACTTTTTCTTGATGTCAAGAGAAAACTCTTGTCATTTAAAATACATTTTGTTCAACAATTGTTTAGAAATTATGTACCGTTCTCGAGATATCTGGAAAAGATGGTTTTAGGGGTCGACCCTGTAACTCTTTTAAGGGACCGGATAACAGAGAAATTATGGTTGCATATTGTTAAGCACATTATTTTAAGGATCATCTGTTCAATATTGCTTTTCGAAACTTTCCCCCATTTTGAGATATATTGAAGATTAAAAATTCGGACTTTTGGCCCCTTAAATCCCTAATTACCTAACAAAGGAGTAAACAATTGTCATTTATATGTCAATAATGTTATGATGAACATAATTGCTTCTATAAAGTATTACAAAATATTTCACAGTTAAAAGTTATCATTAAAAGACTTTAGAGCCTTCTTCGCCCCTAACTTGAAGGGCCAGCCCATTTTTCTTGATGTCAAAAGAAAGCTCTTGACTTTATAAAGTTTTCTTGCTCTACATATTTTAACAAAATACTATCGAGAAAAGAGATATTGAAAGAAAAGCACAAAAAATCACGGCGCTTTTTTTAACCTTAATTTTCGAGCTCGGGCGAGCTTCGGCGCTTTTGCTCACAGAACAAAATGCAACATGTCAGATTTACAACCTTTCGTTTACAATCCCTGAAAGTTTGAACTCAATATCTTAAATCGTTGAGGAGTTTACCCCTGGACAAGCCAACCCTATGAAAATCGTTAAATTGTTAATATCTCAAAACCGGAAGTGACCGAAAAATATTTGCAATAAGGTTCAGACCAGTATCTATTAGATCTGAAAGTTTCATGTAAATCGGCCGAGTACTTTTGCAGAAATCGCGTACACAAAATTTGTAAGAAAAAAAATAATAGGGAAAAAGAAACCGAACGAAAACAATAAGGTCTTCCGTTGGAAACGGAAGACCTTAATAATAATAAGAAGAAACCGTAGAATAACAAGAGGGTCTTCCGTTGGAAACGGAAGACCCTAATAATATGTTTGCCAATCAAAAATACGGCAATTGACATAATTATCTGTTATAATATACATACTGTATTTATGCAGAGTCTTTAACCTGTGGTATTCAATTATAGCGTTGACCAAAAAATGTAAGAAGTATTCAAAATATTAGCATGTGTTCTAATATCATGTCGTCATTGAAACCGTTACCATTTAGTAATGTATTTCACTTGCGAAATTGATGGCCACATCAATGTTCATCTGTTATTGTCACTGGTTTTTTTTCAAAATATTGTTGCGTCTCGCCCTCTGAAGAGAGTGGGAAAACTTGTGGGCTTTCCACCCCCGTAAGCTTACCTTATTTCTAAAATTAAGAACTAAGTCAGGATTAAAAGTTCAACGAACAGAATTTATTCAAGTAAATAACAAAAGAATGCAACGCTCATAATTCTTTATAAATCTCTAAATCCTCCGACATCCCACATTAAATCGACAAAAAATATTCCGCTACTTGTAATTATATATAAAATATCCTTAAACCTACTTATTCCCTGAATATCCCTTAAATGGCTATATATATAGTAATTCCCTTAGCTATCCCAAGGATGGGCCTCCTAATTTAGCTGGGGCTTCCTACTTTTCATATGGGACCTCCCACATGGGACATATCAGTTCCTATAAATATATAACTTAATTATAATCTTATAATAATCACCCGACGAGCCTGGGTCACATCAGCCATCCCTAAAGTGGGTGTATGGGCTTCAGTAATGTTAACCTGTACCTGAGTCTAATAATTAGGCGTCTAATGATAAGCAGACGATGCTCTGTATATACATGTATACCCTTTCTCTTGGTAACCTAAATAGCCAATCGCTAAACCTAAATAACCCAACGCCACTTCCAGAATAAACAAACCGGTAAAAGTGCACGCAGTGAAGTTTCTGAATAGAATATGAGTTAATATCCACGTAAAATGGGATAACATTTGTTTTTATTTTTCTTTGATTTTCCATATATATGAATTACCCCCCCCCCCCCCTCCCCACACACACACACACACACACACGCGCTATTATATTCTTATATAATAAGTTGTAAATATGAAATAATATTCCAATTAACAGTTCCACCTTTCAATCTTCTTTAAACGATTCAAAGTCTTTTATCTCCTCCTCCACTAATGAGTCCTCAGTATAAAATACTTAGATCTACTCAGCCAAATCGATGCTTCAAATTATTCCAATTACTCGTAAGTATTACTTTATCAAATTAATTTTAAAAAATATTACATATAAAGAAAATTTAATGTTTATTTTAAACCACGCGTTATTAAGGTACACTGTGTATTAAAAATATTAAAATTTTATAAAAAATTTGAAAAAAAATTATGAAAATATATTAGACGAAATATCACGTGTTATAAAAAGAATTATGGTTAAGAAAGAAAAAAAATGAAGGCGGTGCGTATTTTTATTTTCAGACTTTAAAACACGATGAAGATTGGACAATTTTCAGTAATATTTACATTGTTGCATCATATGTGTTTTTCACATAACATGCTCTTCAAACACTCACCTGCGACGTCAATTGAAGAACTTCAAAAATCAATACAAAAAGAAGGCCTCCTTCCATTAAAACCCATGCACAGTCAACAGAATGCCATGAGGATAAGCAAAAGAGGTGGATTGCTCTGTCGGTATGTGTGTGGAAAATGTGAGCAGGTTTTAGGACAGTCTTGGTCCCTCAAATGCCAACACGACTGCTTACATTGGGGAATACATTTTCGTGTGTGCTTAAAGGTAACGTCATACAGAGATTTCAAATGAAATGCAGCGTCAACCGTTATTGCAAGAAAAATCCCCACTATTTGTATTCCAAACTTTGTAAATAAGTGACGGACTTTTAACAAGCTGTGACTTTTGGGAATGATATGTTATGTAGTATGTACATATAGCAGGTATTTTTATAAAATCAGACCATTTGCATCAATGTGATGAGAAAAATTCTGTAATAATGTGAACCAGTTTATATGAAAAATAAAGTAATTAAATTTCAAGTTGGCGCATTCTGCTTATTTCCTTTGGTTTCATAATTTCCTAAAATACCTCAAATATGTTCTTTCTTACAGATCAATTTATCTTTTATAATAAGACAGAAATTGTTTTCGCTTTTTGAATACTTAAAACGTACAGGAAACTGTCTTTTATCCTTGTCATATAGAAAATGCTCTTCGTGGATGTTTGGTGAGAAACGTATGAGTTATGGCAAAAATTTAATTGCATTGAGTATTAAAAGATTGGAGATTCAATGTGTCATTTTCAAAACTGTTAAAACCATTACTAACTATTATAAAGACTTTGTTTATTGAACTAGTTCTCTACAGACTGAACGTTTCTCATCCTCGCCAGAAAATCTCTCACAAGTCACAAAATGTATTTAACGACAAATAATGAGTTATTCAATGACAAAAATGTAAACAATTTACAAAATGAGTACTTAATAAAAATATAATAAGACTGTCAACAAAACACTAATTCAATCTTTCTCGTTCGATATTGAAAGAGGAAATGCCCCAATTGGATTACATAATCAAATCACAAAAGCGTGAATAAATTTTCTTGTTTTTTTTTTTATTAAATACTCGTCCAGTTTATGAAAAGGGTTCTTCCAAGTTGTTGTTCGAACCATATCCCAAAACAGGAAACATGTATCTAAATAATTGGCCATTTTAAAGATGATACATATTTTTTATAGTTACAAAAGTCTACATTTTGCTAATTTTAATACATTTCTATGTATATGGATCTTATTAGAAGAGTTATATACTTAATTAATAATGTATCATAAATTTTAGAAAGAGAATTGTTTCAAACTTTTTATACAAAATTATCCCGTTCAATTGTGATAAAAAAAATATGATAAATATGATAAAATTGATCCTAACGACATTTTGGAAACTTATTTGGTTGTGTTTGAAACATGGGACAATAATGCAGTTTCCAATTGATTGATGAGATCTCTGATATTAAAAAAAAATATATCTAAATTAAAAGTTTTAAGTGAGGTGAACAAACACCTTATAAGGGGAAATAGTTTAACCATAGTCAAAATATTATAACTTTCTTTGTTACTTGTATGTCAATTTTCCAAATCAATTTTTTCTCTGTTTTTTCCCGATCATGATATTTTTCCCAAATTACGACAATTTCCCCGATAATGACATTTTTACCGATATGACATTGGGCGAACGGTGGGTGTGATCGGTCGGCAAAGGATGCTTACTCCTCCATGGCACCTGATCCTATCTCTCATTTTTTAGGGGTTCGTGTTTGCTCTGCTCCTGTTTTGTATTTTTCCTTTGAACTTTTGATTTTGGTCACTATTCGTTATCACCACATGTCATTTTAAATTACTTTGACGTATGTGATTGCAATATCATTTTGTATCTTATAAGTAAAAAAATACAACATTCTACCATCTGGTTTTTTTTTAGTTTGATTCATCTCCAAATATCAATATGCATCAAATTTTGCTATATTTTTGGGGCTATTAAAAATGAAGATTGGTACAATGGATTCATTCAAAAATTAAGAAAAGTAACACACAGGAAGAATGGCGTTATTTGGTGTGTAAAATTGCCAAGGCGTACACTATTTACTTTTTCGTTCATGTTATTTCTTATAACATACTCCTACAAAGCTTCATTTTATCATAACGTCATAAAAGCACAATGGCAACACTTTCCTACAGAACGACAGAAAAAATAATTAAAAAATAAGATTTTTCTTTAAAAATCTGAATATTTCAATCTTTATTATGTCTATTGTGTTCAATTTAATAAATGGTATCGAAACAATTTCATAAAAAGGTATAAATACACTGTAATAGAATGTGCAAAAAAATGTGCAACGAAAAGTAAGGTCGGCCTCCTTAAAACAAGACAATTTTGTACAATAAGAAATTCTCGTAAATAACAAAATCTAAAGAAACATGTACTACGTTGTTTTTTAATTTTTGGTGATTTGTTAAAGAGTTCAAGCCCCGGCCAGGGCGGAGGTGTGGGGCTCCAATAAAGTGAATTTTCCTGTGTTTATTTATATGTCAGTTTGAGAGTTATTGCAATATTTGTTTTATTATATATATATGTATTTATATATATATATATATATATATATATATATATATATATATATATATATATATAAATCCTTTTTCTTGGTACCGGGGATGAATAAACACAAAGAATAAGTCCAATGCTCAAACAACTTTTATCTATAGCGCTTTCGCCCTACTGGGCTCTTCAGTAGATTTAAATGTACTGAAGAGCCCGGTAGGGCGAAAGCTATAGATAAAAGTTGTTTGAGCATTGGACTTATTCTTTGTGTGTGTGTGTATATATATATATATATATATATATATATATATATATATATATATATATATATATATATATATAGTCTTTGAACACAGTTATCCAGTCATTCATTGTTAAATTTTCATAGAATGTTAGTGTTTTATGAATTTTGAAGCCTAAGGTTTCACTAAATAAGTTATTATAAGGTCCAACTTTGGCCAAATTCACTCAAGCTTTTCGGGACCTCTGGATCCTTCATGCAGAAAAATAACCTATCTTTAAACGTTTGAATCGAAATATACTGGGGCATTCAATTATCCATTTGTTTCATCAACTTTAATTAATTCAGAAATTTCGTTAAACTAATAAGCTTAAATAAACTTAATATCCATATCAACTTAATAAAAAAACAAAAAACTTAAAGCATCCGAATATATCAGAAATAATTGCAACCGTTGATGTTATTCAAATCGAAGATATTTTATACCCACAGAGTATTAAATAGTCTACAGCCTTAGGTTACAACAACATTGCGGCGGAAAACACAAAATCAATTTGCAGTGAAAACAAATATCAGATACGTATCTACGCATCGGATTAGGCACAATAATCTATGGTGGCCTAGATCCGCCACCACTTGTCAGATAATTATGTCGACTTGTCAGATGATTATGTCGACTTGTCAGATATTTATGTTGACTTGTCAGATCTTTATGTTGACCTGTCAGAAAATAATCATATTGACTAAAAACTCAATATTTTGTTGTCAAAGCGTGCAAGTGCCACTAACTGCCATTCACTTGTCGTCATAATATCTGACAAGTCGACATAAAGATCAGACAAGTCAACATAATTATCTGACAAGTCAACATCAAGATCTGACAAGCCGAAATAATTATCTGACAAGTGGTGGCAGAACTATGCCACCATAATAATCGTACTAAAGCAACGTTCTATATTCTTCTTAAAGATTGGTCTTATACACTGAAATTTAAATGCTTAATAGCAACAGCTTTTAATTTTCAACAAACGACGCAATTCAAAATATCATGTGATGTTTACGGGGTAAAAAAAAACCTTGGCACAAAAACATCTAGTCGATAACATCAAGAGGAATCGCGCCACGAAAATGTGTCTTTAATGCTTGATCATTAGTGTTCAGCCAGAAATACCGAGGAAGAATAATGTCCGAATCAAATGAAATTATAATAGAAGAAGAAAAGATAACGAACACTTCAATTTTCGAATTGAAAGTCCGTCCCATTCGTCCCATTTATAGGATCTATCATTATTGTCTCTGTCGTGCGTGTTGGAGCAGAAAAAGAAGAAAACATTGGCATTGTAAGTGGGGTGGTTTATGGATTTACAATGATGTTTCTCATCATTACATTTGGTGAAATGAGGTAAGCAACTTATATTAAAACATATATTGAAATATAGATTTCAAATAATTGATAAAACGACCTTGACCGTCCATGATATTCTGTTTTTGGTAGTGGGGGTTATTTTAACCCCGTCATAACACTTGGCTACACCCTGGCAAGAGTACTGTCCATTCCTCAGGCGATATGTATCTTCGTCGCATAGATGATCGGAGGAATTGTTGGAGCAGCCTTAGTACGGGTATGTAAATTTCTACTGCGCAATTATTATTTTAGTACTTTAAGAACCTAGTTTTTATGCATGAATAGTTACAATTAATTTTAGGCTAATTACATGTATCGTCGTATGTATTGTGCTATAGGCGTGTTACCTGAAAGGAACGTACGGACCCAACTTTTATGCATACCATTCATTGAGGTATATCAGAATGAATGAAATTGAAACTCAGTTGACGATCATGTTGTCTGAGGCCATACCAACTTTCATCCTTGTTTTGACTGTCCTTATCACTACCTTGGATCGAAAAAAGCGTTGGCTCTCCCCTTTGGCCATTGGGTTTTCTATCATAGTCTGTTCCTTTACAAGGTATCTTAATCTGTTTAAAAAAATAACATATCTGATGAAATTGTCAGTTAGTTGTAGTTTTTTATATACAAACATGGAATTTTCAAGTAAACTTAATTTTGCGACGATTTTGTCAAGGAATGGCTAGTACATGCCATTGTACATTATTTAAAACTTGAAGCTTGACCATCATTTTTATCCGTAAATTGTTCATGAAAAGAGAGATACAATGCAATTTGCGAGAAGGAAATTCAATTGTATTCAAATACGATAAGGACGTTGAAAACTAATTTTTGAATAGAAATAAAATACAAAAAAGGAATATTTAACCATTTCTGAGTGTTGCTGTGATATTTGTTCAGACTGTGTTCAAATTAGTTTTAATGATTACATATATCTTCAAGTTTAAGGTGATGACTATTATGATGTTGAGTAATTATCGATTTTAGCTATTCTGAAAGGCGTGGATCTACCTCTATGAATCCTCTGTTACGTTTTGGTCCGGCTGTAGCATATTCTGGTGGTAATAATGGTGGCAAATTGTGGAAAATTCAGTACGTGTACTGGATAGGTCCTATTGTGGGGACCCTGGTAGCCTCTCTTTTGTACAGGTATGAATATTGTATTTGTCGTTCTATGTAATTGTTCGGTGAAACAAAACTGAAACCATCTACATTAACAAATTTGTACAAAGTTATGTATTCTTTTACCAGATTTGTGTTTGCTTTGGGAAGTAGCCGAATTCGGATCCAAAGACCCTGCTGCAAGTAACAGCCTTGTAATTCCGAGGGAAAATATACGAAAAACAATCCAGATGAATTTGGCAATGTTGGCAATAATGTGCCGTAAAAGTTTTGTTGAGGACTTATGTCAAAATATGGCGTCCAAATTTGTGTGTGAAATCTTTTAAAATTAGTTATGAACAACCGGTTAATTTCTCCATATGTTATAAATCTGACATTTGTATCGCATTGCTTTACCAGGTTTTATGTATGATAGGAATTTTTCTATTTATTTTTCAATTATGTCGTTAATCTTACCTTTTTTTTTACTTAATACTTACAACACTGTAGGTTTTCTAAACCGTGCAGTATTTTATTTCGTTGACTAATTGACAAAAGGCAATCAAAATGAACAAAAAAGTCGTTGTTTTGTAGACCTCTAAATACTTGCTTGAAGCATTCATGTACAGACAAGCTTTATTATATAAAAAAAGCAATGCGTAATACTAGTATGTGTATACATGTATTATGTTATAATTGTACTTGCAGTGACATTTAGGCTCGATGGGCCGGGTGTTTCTCTATTTATTTTGTTTTATATATACACTAGTCAAAATTTCTAACGCCCTAGGCAAGTGTTTGTATTACACAGTTCCTAATTTTAATTATTTTGGCCATGAAAATGAATAAGTATAAAGATTAAAGAATAACAAAGCATTTTTTAAAAACTCAATCAAACTTTACTTAGGGGCTTTATAAAAATAATTTTTAAAAAAAAGTAACGGTACTCTACGATATAAAAACCACAACATTCATTCCTCATGCGTCCCCCATTTGCACTAATAACTGCTCCTCATAGAGTTCCCACAATTAGATAAAAACCTTTGTGGAAGGTTTTTCCATTTGTTTGTGTGGTCTAGTGCTGCTAAATTCTGATGCTGAAGAACTATGAAAAATGACAATAACAAACTGTCAACCATCTCAAAAATTTCACTCTTGGGTTTTATCTCGTCTCATACATATAGGTCATTAATGTGTTTCCAAAGTGTGCCGTGCAGTTTCGCGTGCTGTTCGGTGTCTATCAGAAAGGTGAGTTATTCCAATGTAGCGGTCATCATGGCGTGTCGTTACAAGACGTTTTGACCTTTATGGTAGGTCTTCAACACTTCCAGTTGCATTGAATTTGCACAAGCCTTTGTATGATTTTGTGGCGTTTGCCGCGATCTGTGATGAATATTATGAATTTAGAATAGCTTTTTATTGTTTAGGATATCATTTTTAAAGGTTAAAAATTGTAAGTGAATAAAAGAAATATCGTGAAAGGAAACGATCCTTCGGGCTTTATTGAATCTGACCATGCCCCGACCAAAATTATCACCTCATAATACTCGAAGAATGATTCCTTATTCCTTAATTATTTACTTACTTATTTACTTACTTACTGTACATCTGCCCTTAGTTTGGATTCAAACAAAAAAAGGCATAGGGTGTCGTTGAAGTTTTGACGTCCCAGAAGACATCACTGCACGTAGTGTTTTCCAGTGTTAAAAATAAACTACCTGTTCTTTTTAACGATGAACTTCAATAAGGCAGAAAGATAGACAGGGTTTTGTTTTATTTAAGGAATAAGGGATCATTCTTTGAGTATTATGAGCCAACCAAAATTATAACCTCATAATATTCAAAGAATGATTCCTTATAACTTATATTTACATAATTTACAACAATTGTTCGATTAATTGTAAGGGGTTCCGGGGGTTGGACCCCCGCCCCCCCCCCCCCCCCCCCCCCCCCGGGACATATGAATTTTTATCAAACTTGAAATGCTAATTTAAAGGCAATTTTTACCATCTAAATACTATAATTATCTAACATAGATGCTTTAGAAATCGATTATTCAAAGAGATGTTCGTACAACGGACCGTAATTTATTTCTTAAAAACAAAACCCTATCGATATTTGCTATCGATTAATTAAGGCTAGAAATTATTTTCGTTGAATTTATTGGACTGTACATTACATAATCGATTCGTAGTGTTATCACAGAAAGGGACACTGATAAATGTAAATATTCATTGATATCGACAGTCACGTTTTATATATTTTATTATTTATTGTGAACGTCTTTGGGAAATAGCTTCGGGGAACTTAAATCATGCGGGTTCTTTAATGATATTTTTATTACACAGACTGATACATAATTAAAGCTAATTGGCAAGCGACAAAATGATAACAGTTATTTTATGCATAGTTTTGAAAGTCAAAGTATATGAAATAATAAAGTTTAAAACGAATCGCTGTATGATGTGGAATAAACGACATATTAACTAATTATGTATGTGTCTTACGTTTATATCTTTTTATAAAGTAAACCAACTGCATATTTATGTCAAAATTAATCAAGACTTTCCAGGAAGCTGAAGTTTCATATATGTAATGACTATCAGTAAACCCTTGAAATCCTAAAAAGCATGCAACATGTCACAAATTACATAGATTACATAAGGTGACTTATGTCAAACAGGCCTAGTACAAAGTATTAATTTTCATATATTGTACCATAGCTTGGCGTGTTTTCTATTGTTAAAAGTGTGGGTTATCTGTACATACCCCACACTTTTTTTTAAAACTCCGCCCACTATCTCAGGTAAAAACAACGTCAACAAAGTTGTGTTTTAACACGTCCGTGATACTGTTCACAGTAAAAGATTCCTCCAGATCAAAATTGCTAATAACTCAACACGGATAACTGATTCAAACTAAGTTCGTCGAATAAATCTCAATTGTAGCTTGAGACAAAACTATATCGGCAATGACTCTGTCAGAATGACTCTATTTTAATATTCTCCATGTGTGCGAACAAGTAACGCGTGTAAGATGAAATAAGGATATCCTGTAGAAAGGTTTTATAGAAAGTCAATCACGTGATAGGAACGTGCTTGAATAGTAAACTTGTTTTGTGGACAGAGTGATTAGCGGCGGCCAATCGGATTTGACATTTATCATTCACGGTTTTGCGACATACATTTCTCAAAATTTTTTTTTTTTTTTTTTTTTTTTTGCTTATTGATATAATATATATATATAAAGTATATATATAAAGTATATATATGTGTATGTTTATTCAGCCATTTTTAAAATCATACATGTATATTATTGATACAGAGTATCAAATAGTATTTCAAAAAGAGTAATTCTATCATCATCAATTTAATCTAATTTCAACAGGAGCATTGCACAACTTAGGGTTCGTAAACTCAAAATTGTTTTAATAAGTTTAATTATTTGAAGCAAGTATCGATACTAGATGTCGGAAAATGAATAAATATGAAATAAAAATATGACATTGAACAGTCGATTTATTCCTATGCTATGAATTTTTAAACAATTACAGATAATTAATGTTTGTCGCCGATAGAAAATCATTTTAGAAATTCACAAAGTACAATGTACATATAGTACACAAGACCAACACATTGGCGCCGTATTGATTAGAGGCAAGTGCACGCTCGAAAACTGTAATAATTGTAAACTATGGTACAAGTAACTTACCCCATATAATATTGTTGATTATGTGCAGATACCCGATGGACGTGGCCATAATGACACTCGGGAGCTACGCTCCCTCGTGTCATTATGACCACGCCCATCGGGTATCTGCACATAACCAACAATATTATATGGGGTAACTACTACTTAGTATATTTATCCTAAAATAACATTTATCTTCAATGTTTTACTTTAAAAAGAATAAATAGAACAATAAAAATTCATTAATAATAGTTATATAGACATGAATAAGTTTTCATTTCTTGAAAAAATATACTGTTGTCGAATTATATAACTCCTCGTGAGCGGGATTTCTAATAGTACACCATCTCACTCTGGATCTAGTTCTAGCCATCAGGTTGACATTGACTCATACTGTGGAATTATTTGAACTCGTGCTAAGCATGGAATGCTTATTTTTGGATGTCGTCGGTCATGTAACACACCAAGCGGTGCAGACAAATTGAACACCGCGCGGTATGATAATTTGTCTGCACCGCTTGGTTGTAACAGGACCGACGACATCCAAAAATAAGCATTCCATGTTTATAGTTAAATGCATACTGATATCTATTTTTTATGAAATATATGTGTATTGTCGCTGTAAAGCCATTATATACGCTCTCAGTCAGGGATTTGAAACATACGTGGAACAGCCATATTAACATGCTATTTAGTTCGCTTCCGCGACTAAAAATATAGTGCCAGAAACTTTGTAGAGAAAAATCTTTTTTATGAAGGAGTAGATATAATTTTATTGATTATTTTTCATAAGAATATTAATCAAATTGGTTATGTAAGATTGAACGTTTCATTTAATGTTACAAAAATAAATATACTCAAAACACGTGAAGCCGTTTATATTTGTGCACATGGCGCATGAATTATCAAAGTGTATTAATAGAAAATTGAACTTCGCAGATTTCCAATGCAAACATAAGGGGAAATATACTCTGAATGTAAATATTTACATGTAGCTCAAATTTAATAAATTCGTAGATCCGCTCATCTACATTAAATCTAAAATATCCCACATACATTTAACTATGTTACTTTGTACATAAGAATTTCTTAATCTTTATTCATCGGTAATTCACTTCAAGTCCTTATATAGATTTCAAGCTTTACATAAATAAAATTTTCTGATTTTGCGTAATCAAATAACGGTTAGATTTAGTTTGGTAGAATGCATGATGTAATTGTACAAAATTTGTTGCATAACTATTCGTTTACGGGGCACTAAACGACTTTTAAAATATGTATATCAATTTTATTTTATTTTTTTCAAAAGTTTGAAACGTTTGCCATTCACGCTATAAACTACTTCTTTTATGAAATTATTCACTTACCCATCGATAAAATGAGTATTCATTTATAGTTAACTTTATCATAATTATTTTTGTTGTTATTTCAAAGCTTAGCCAGAATTAAATGCATTCAAATTTAAAGCAAAAACATTTGCAAAATCCGTCTCCCGAATTATTCCGATGAAATCGTTCATCTTGCGTTCACCGTTCACTTTGCGCTCGTTTTTGCGCTCCGTTCGCGTTCTGCTTGCGCTCAGCGTTCACTAACCGCTCAATTCCGTTCAGTGTTCAGACACCGTTCACTCATCGTTCACTTACCGTTCGTTCATCTTTCGCTCACAGTTCATGTGGGAAAGTAGAATGTTTAAGGGACTGTAAAATGTACTTACTTAATGGTTAGCACATAAGGTCATCAACAAAGATCTCCATGCTGGTCTGTCTTGTGTCCATCCCTGGACTGTCCCCACGTCCAGTTGTTGTCCTTCAATTATTTCTCAACTGATCTCCTCCAGGTCTCTTTTGTCTTCCTCTCTTTCTCTTTCCGGTTGGTGTCCATCATCATGTCTGGAAGGAATCTATCTTGTTGAGATGGCTTTTGACACTTTTCAAGATTCGGGACTCCAAGCACATTACTCTTGAAGACCCTGGTTTTGGTGTTTGCGCTGATCTTTGTTGGTCTCAGGGTCTTTCCAGGGCAGCATATTCTGCTGATGCTTTAGACATCTGCCATTGAGTTCCCATCTATGATGATTTTACTTCCTAAGTAGACAAATTCGGTGACCTCTGAAATATTTGTACCACTTACGGTGATGGGTTCTTCTGATTTATGTTGATCTTCATCATCTTGGTTTTTGTGTTATTAAATTTCAGGCTAATCTTTTCTGCTGTTTTTGCAAGCTGGTTTGTTTTTACTCGCATGCCACGGTGTCTATGTGATAACACTGTTGAATGCAAAATCTAGATCCCCCAGCATTTCTGACATGGTCCAACTGATTCCAGTTTGCTTGCTTTTGATGATTTCTTGCATGATCCAGTCAATGCAGAATATGAAGAGAAGGGGAGAGAGCGTACATCCTTTGTCACTCCTGGTTTGTTCCACAGATAACTTCGACATTTAAAACTCTGTAAAGCATCTTAATCATAGAGATGAGTTTATCTTGGATTCTATAATGAGAATTCTTTTTAATGATAGTCTATTCACACTATCAAAAGTTTTGGTAAAGTCCATGAAATTGGTGTATTCATAATTGCTCTGTTCCCTTCCTAAAATCTGCTTGTTCTTTCCGCACTAAGGGATCTGTTATTTCTGTAATTTTGTTTAGTACCACTCTGCTTAGGACTTTCATTGTGACTGAGAGCAGCACTATACCTCTATATTAGTAACAGTTTCAGAGGTCTCCTTTTTTGGTAGGTAAACTTTTATTAAGTCTGTTTTCCACAAAGTTGGTATCTCTTCTGATTCCAATACTAGTATATTCTGTAGAATGTTTGTCAACATGATATTTGTTCAGTATTCATCTGCCTTGAAAAGCTCTGCATGCATTTATATATTAAGATAATTAAAATAATTACAATTATTAAAAAATTCATGAAGTACTTTAAAAAATGAATATTGTATATAATGATTACATTGTAAGCTCTTTTATTATTGATTGGTCATTACTACTTTTGCTGCTTACTTTGGATCATTTCTTGATTGACCGAAACTAAAGCTGCATTGAGAGCACGAACTCCACGGACTTGCGCGGACTGACCTCAGACTTCCTAGTAGACTGAGGTTACCATGGCAACCCCTCATATAAGGAAAACAGGTTGTTCTTTCTGTGTAACGTTTTAATCGACAATAATAATAATTTACAAACTTTACTCAGATTTATGGACAGTTGAATAAATGACCCAAAGGTAGATTTAAATATAAACAATGAAATGCTTTCCATTGTACTCGCAAAAAAAAAATACATCATTTTTTCTGCAATGCTAGCTACCCTCATACCTGTATGAAGCACAAAAGTTTAAATGTTTACATCAACTGAGTATTTTCTCCTCTATTTCTTAGAAAACGATTCTGGTTCATACCGCTGTTGAAGCTGACAGGGCTGAAATCTACACGATTAGTCGATCGGAATCGTCAGCAACCCAAGAAAATCACGGACTGCACGAAATGACGTCAGAGTCAAATTTCCATACATAGAAGAATTCGCTATTTCTCACATCTATAATGCGCTAATGTTCATTAACAATTTAGTTAATTTTACTCTTTATAATTAACTCAATAATTTATTAAATAGAGATATAAAATAATTATAAACAAACAAAATTAATGCTTTCTTTGATTATTTATAATGCGTTCAATAAAGGTAGCGAGTATTACAGAAAAAATACATTTAACCAACTAACAACTAACACTGGTTATGTATTTTTTTTTTCTGCAATGCTCGCTACCTTCACTTAAAAGGAGAACAATAGACATACATACTGACAATGTATTAAGTCTGTAAAAAAAGGGGGGGGCGTCCTCATTATCCTATGGAGATTCAAGAAAATGTAATATGACCCCTATCTACGAAAACGACTTCGTTTTTTGTAAATATGAACTTTATATTAATGTAATTACATGAAGTTGCAGTTAAGGCATTGGCAATTCCTACAATTAAAAGAAATATGCCCATTTTAAACATTTATTTTGTCGCAATTTTTAAAATCTCCTTCTCTGTAGACTTTTTGTATACATATGAAGTTGAGGGTTTTATAGAAATTAGGAGATTATTTTTGCGTTATGTGATTGTGTAGTCGGCTTGCTTTCCATTTTGGCAGTCTCTAATTTACTCGCCAATCGATTTAAATTCAGACTTTATGATAAAATCAGTTTTCAAATACTTATGACAAAGTAATAAAAATGCTGGAAAGAAATGAAATGTTTCGTCCAAAGTCGGAGCCACAAAATCTGTATCATCCAGACGTTTATGTAACGTAAACATGGTAAAGAGAAAGTAAAAGTAGATACAGTCGACTGAGTCGTGCTGCGAGTCTCAAGAGCTTCGGAATGTGAATTTCATTAATTTGACATATATTACAGCTGTTTTTGGAAGGTAAGCTTATGTGACTTACAAACGGTTTCTCTATTTAGGCGCTAAAATCTGTCCTTTGTTTTTTCGGAATAACTTATTATTATAAGTCTGTTTAAAAAAAATTCTTCATATTATGATTGTGGATCACGATTGCTATCGATTACAAAATGTCAATGTCACATGTTCTTGGTATGAATTAGGTAAAACCGACTATTTCATTTGATGAATAAATTAAGGTCGAAAATTAGAAGAAGAAGAAATTGAAAATGTGCCCAATATTGACCCTTAGGTTGTTTACTTAGAACGTAGAATTCCTATGTGCGATTCAATATTAACTTTTTTAATGTTACTTCAGTTTTTATATGTTAGGAAATATTAGGATTTTGTCTTAATTTCAACAAATCTATAAATTCACATACAGTTTAACTTCGATATCTCGAACACTGATATCTCGAATACAATGGATATGTCAAAGTGATTTGTAAGTCCCAACCGCGTATTTTTAAAAGTATTTTACCCTCGATATCTTGAATACTCGGATATCTAAAAGTTTTTAAACAGTTCCGTCTAGGTCGAGATAACAAAGTTTGACTGTATATTGTATACTTAAAGAAAATATTCCCTTTTCCGCCGTATTCAATATAAACCATAAATTTGTCTACCCGTGTGTAATAAACCCTAGGCATGTGTATGCATGTGTAATAAAATTTATTACACACTTCTTTCCGACAATCTTCGGTTGTTATTTACACAACCTTTTTGTTAACCATCGGCTATCATGACATAGAATTGGATATGTCATTCAATTCTGATGTCCGAGCATGACGTCAAATGATTACGTCAACATCAACTTGGTGTACAAACAGCGGGCACATATTGACAGTAGAGTTTATAAGAGACAGGAGTGATATGTGGACAATAATCATTCATCAAATGGGATTTTTAATATCACATCCCATATAAGCTCTCAGTCGCTGTATACCGGTATCAGCCCTTAAGCCTAATGGCTCTCGGGTTGATATACATGGACCTTGGGCTATTATGGAATGCAATAAAAAAAATGCCATGTAATAATCAATATACATGTATATAATATATTGAATATGATCTCTTATTTCAGATTGCTTTAAGGAAGGGGTCTTTTCTGGTTTTCGACTTGTCAAAAGTAAATTTGATTAAATGTTCATTAAATGAAGATGAAAGGAAATTGAAATATCATATTTTTCTATCTTTTTTACTATTATATAACTTGGCATAGAAATAATAATCAAAGTTTAGAATCTAACACAGACTATATTTTTGGTGGAACATTGGCGTAGGAAAATATCACATTATTTTTGCAATTCAGAATTGCTATAGATTCATTAGTTTATTTAGCATTTTTCAAACAATAACATTAATGATGGATTTTTTCAACAAATTTGAACTAATAATAAGATACTAGGGTTTAGAATATGTTTTTAAACATGATTTGCCTATCAAATTACATTTTTATAAGCTTTCTTAAGCGCTCATTCTATAAATAGATTTGTGTGAAAAAATCACTAAAATCGGATTTTCTCTCTTATTAAATGGTCAATATATTAGATTTTCTGTCAGTTTATATCTTTATGTATAGTCTTCATGATATGTAAAATTCAGAAATAATTTTTATTGGAAGCATAGAAATATAATCAAAATATCTTCAAAATTTAAGAAAATTTGAGGAAATGCGGGCGAAGCAATATCAATTTTAGTTTAAATATTTATTTCAATTTAGAAGTATAAGCTGATAGACATTTTGATAATATATCATTTCATTGAGGAATACAAACTTCATATCTTAAACAGATGTCTGCAAAATTGCAGATAACTACCTTTATTTTTATCATCCTTCAAGTTGACCTCACCTTCATGCGAAAACAAGGAGGTCAAATTTGATTAAACTGATACAATCATTTGGTGATATGATCTGTTTGACCATGTAAAAATTTCACGAATTTCTTGTTATAAGAAGTATGTCTAATAACGAGAAGACTCCTTCCTTAATATAAAACTCAATTCACAAAAAAATACTGAGCCAAAATTTTCATTTCAGATACCGTTAAAATTACATTATATCAACTAAAGTTAATTTTGTGCAATTGTTTATGCATGCCTGCATGTATTAATTATTTTCTAATGATCTTTGAAATTATATTTTACATGTTGGTCTTGAATTAAAAGATTAAGTTATTTCAATAGATCTTAGAAGGAAGAACTGTGGAATCATCATTGTTCGTGGGGGACCAATGATCGTGGCTTTTGTGGGTAACCCTTGCCCACGAATTTACATCCCCACGAACCTATAAACAACTATTTGTTTAACATTTATCAAATTTTATTCCAATTACACTACCAACGAAATTACTTCCCCAAGAACCAGGAAAATTTTGGCTACCCACAAACATTGACCCCCACGAATAAAAATGATTCCACAGTATTTTGTATTAGGTACTTTCAAAATCAAAGCATCGATCAGTAGACGAATGAAAGAGGCATGAAATTTGAGAGTTATTAGAAATGTCATAAGAAACTCATCATTGACATACAATTAACATTGATCCCCTAAAGTATTTTAATTGGAAAAAATGTACCCAATATGAACCTCTTTGTTGACAAGTTATTGTTAGAGTGCTGAACAGGTAACTGCATGTGTACAATGTATACATGTGCATATTGTTCATAAGTAAATTTGATTGTGTGATGGGAATGAAAGGGGAAAAAGTGATGGAGCGCCAGGCCGATTGAGATAAGAATCCTCAGTTCTGGTCCCCTGAAAATTTTGATTTGATAATTCAAAATAAGTTTTAATGATAATTGATAATTATCGAATGAGCTTAAAAAAAATTTAAATTGAATTATGATAAATCGACAAATGTTAAATCTGGCAATTTTGTATGCATATTGATGCAATATTTTCTAATGATCTTTGATGCAATATTTTTAGTTCGCCAGGAGAATTTACTGTATTATGTATTTGAGTCATAAAATAGTTAAAAAGGAAAAGCCCTTGTCTGCACAACTGAAAGCAACGTATTTCGCAATCCACACCGGGTAGCCTAGAGTAAAAAATTTGGCATCTGACCATTTCTGTAAAGAAAAAAAAAGCATACCCAATATTGACCTATCATTGAATGTCATATGCTCGTAGTCAAGGAAATTGGGATTGATTTCTATACATACATGTATATAAAGTGGATTTGCAACAAACGAAAAACATGATTCTTTTAAAGAAATCCTAGCGTGAAAGACTACATTGCATTTACTGATGATCATTCTGGATTGACAAAATCACTATATTTTTTTTCTTGAAATATCAAGGTAAGATAACAGGAAAAGATAAAATTCAGTGTCATGTTATGTTAATTAAATCTTTGGAACAATTATTTTTTATGGACATAACTGTACATGTTTATCTTTGTTTATTCACTTCACTGTACTGCACTCCAGTACTGGCCTGTATATATACCGGTATGTATATATCATTGTATTTTCCCTTGTGTTGGAAGTGATGGTGAGTTGCAGTGTACATTTAAGATTTAAGTATGAGATTTTGGTTGTAGGTGAAAGCTAGGGTACATTTAACTTTGTGAAAATTCTCTCTCTCTCTCTCTCTCTCTCTCTCTCTCTCTCTCTCTCTTTCCATCCTCCTCCTCCTCCTCCCCCCCCCCCCCCCCCCCCCCCCCCCCCCCCCCCCCCCCCCAGGGTTCGTGCCTGGTCTTTTCCAGGGTTTTGGGTGTACACTAACTAGTCTTATAATATAATGATTTTCTATTGATTGTCAAAAATGATTGGTATAGCCTAACCTTACCAAGGTTAATAATCAACAAGTAATTTCAGGGAATCTAGTATATTTACAAACACAACAAGGGTATAATAAATATATAATTGACACTCTGGGTGATGTACTGGTGCTGCCTTGTTCAGGTCGGACAGTACACACTCACAGTGACAATCCACCGAGGTCAACCACTCAGCTAAAATGACTGACCATCCTCAGATTACCGCATATACTGTAGGCTGCCTTATTCAGGACGGACAGTATATGTGGAAGCCCTTCAACCACTGTGCACACTGTAGGCTGCCTTATTCAGGACGGACAGTGGGCACAACGGCCTGGACGACAGTCTGATCAGCCACTACAGAAAAGAACCAATGGCTAGCCTCTCCGAGGAAAGCCTTCTGTGACAGACTGACAGGCCAAAACGACTGCAATGCCTAACTTACAGTACCAAGAGGACAACCTCTCTATGGCTCTGTATTGACACAATACCTTTTATTCAATTACACTGACGTCTTCTCTCTTCAGCTGATTTTCAAGTAAGCAGCCGACAGCTGATTCACCGTCGTATTTATACCCTTGTTATCACGTGACATAAACAAAGAAACTAAAAGAAAAACCCATTCGGGCCGAACCTAAAATATCCGGAATTATTACACATACACGCCTCCGATGACATGCGTCCCGCATGTACACCAAGAGATCAAATACTATGATGTTTTTTTTTGTTTTTTTTTAACTAATTTAAAGATACATTTATTCATACATAACAGTAACTTATATCCAAACTCCAAACTGTCAGGCAGACTAACTGTTCATGCTGACCAACTTAAAATCTTCCAAACAATATTTACTTAAATGTCAAACAAAACAACTCTTTCTTCCTCTATCTCCTCAATGTCAATCTCATTTTGACGAAACCTCTTGGTGCGCTTTGTCGTAACAATCCTCTGACTTGCTTCAGTCTGAGTGCTGGCATCCGTGTTTTCCACTCTTCTCTTGTTACTGGGAACTTGCACATCTTGCCTGGCACACTCTGGCGTACTAGAAGAGACTGTAATGGCTTTATTCAACTTTGGCATGTGTGGTTTGGTGGGTACTGTGTGTTTCCTGATAATCCTCCCCTCTAAAAGCGTGTCAGATGCCTTATCCACTGCAACAACTGTTTTCTTTGGTTCAAGGTTTTCTTTAGGCTCCTGCACATCTCTTTCATCGTCTGAAGATGAGCTGCTATCTGATTGATCTGAAACCTCGCCAATAACATCTCCATAATCCTGTTTTAACCAGTCTTCTGAATCAGAGACAGACTCTTCAGGTACTGACTGTTTCTTGACTGTTGCCTCCATGGGTCTGTCAGCTGATTTGCCGTCCAGCTTGATTGGCTCTTCTAGCAAACCTGGGTGACTTCTTTTTTCATGTCTCTTGACATTAATCTCTTTATTACTGGAGTAGCTACAAAAGGTGCAGTTGAATGTTCTCATGGCACACTCCAAAGCATGGTTCCTATACTCCTCTCCTGTCTTTGCAACAAAGGTGCACATGGGACATCTTCGGGGTTGACCTGTTGTAACTTTTGTCTTCGCCATCTTTTAGAAACAAAAAAAAAAAAATGAAAACAACTATTAACATAAAATTATTATTATGCCTAACTGAAAGTCCCACCCCATGTCAAAATTTACATGTCAGTTTCATAGTCATGAAGCCATGCAGGTGGTCTGCGTTTTCTACTAGGTCGACTGTCACTAGGAGCTGCTGGCTCTGGGAACTCATCATTTTCCTCAGATTCAGACATAATTTCAGATTCCTCATTATAAGATAAATGTGCATCAACCTCTCCTGACAACAGCTGGGAATACTTTTTGTGCATTCGATCCACATGAATTACTTGTTCAGAACCTCTTGGTCCACAATTTATTAAATATGTTAGATCAGTCATCCTTTTGATAACTTCAAATGGACCCTGCCAAAAGCTGGTGAACTTTGATGATGTGCCTGCCTTCTTTCTTGGGAAGTAGACATAAACTCTCTCCTTAGGTTCAAACTTCTTCCACTTCAATTTTCGGTCATGATAATGTTTTTGTCTGACCATTGACTGATTCATCTTCTTTCTTACAAATGAATGTGCATTTTCCAGTTGCTCTTGCAGCTCCCAGACCCGCTTATTATTTGGGGTTTCTTTTATCTGTGGTGGCATCTCATACATGAGATCAAGGAGAGTTGCAGTTTCTCGTCCAAGCATTAACATGTTTGGTGTCATACCAGTTGTTTCATGTTGTGCACTTCGGTAGGCCATCATCACATACGGCAAGTGAACATCCCAATCTGTGTGATGTTCATTTACAAACCCACTTAACATGGTTGTAAGAGTTCTATTGAACCGCTCTACCATGCCATCTGATTGAGGATGGTATGGTGTGGTATGTGTTTTCTGGATGTCTAAAAGTCTGCACATTTCTTGAAAGAGCCTACTTTCATATTGGGGGCCTTGGTCTGAGTGCATCATTTCTGGCACTCCAAGTCTTGCTATAAACTCTTCAACGACTTTTGCAGCCACTGTTTTTGCCTCTATATTAGGTAATGCAAAGGCCTCAGTCCACTTTGTGAAATAGTCCGCTACCACAAGGATATACTTGTTGCCATTTGCGGTTTGTGGTAACTCACCCAAAATGTCGGTAACAATTCTCTCTAATGGATAGCCAGAATACACCAGATGCAGTGGTGCTTTATTTGACTGAGTTACTGCTTTCCGCCTTGTACATACCTCACAGCCAGAAATGTAAGAGTGTACATCTCTTTGTAGCCCAGGCCAATAATACGACTGTCGAATTGGGCCTAGCGTTTCATGAATACCAAGATGACCTGCTGTTCTACAATCATGACAAAATTTAAGAACACTTCTACGTTCACTGCTTGGTACAACAGCCTGTAAGATATCATGCTGTGTTGCCAAATCTGTCCATCGTCGGTACAAAATGTCATCATTTATGACAAGTCTATCCCACTGAGCATACAAGGATTTTACTGTTATCGACTCTGGGGATACCTTATCTTTGTTAGGGCGATATTTTAACTCGAGCCAACCTTTGATTCTCCTTAAGTCTGGATCTTCATTTTGTAAGCTTTTCAATGAGCGACCCAAAAAGCTGTTATCCATTTTGACACTACTCACATGTTGATTAACATCAACAGAGTGGTTAACTTTGCATTGTTTACATGGCGCACGGCTAAGGCCATCTGCATTGCCATGCAATTTTCCAGATCGATGCTCGATTGTGAAATCATATGTAGAAAGAACATCCATCCATCGAGCAAGCTGCCCTTCCGGATCTTTGAAGTTCATCAACCATCGCAGAGAGCTGTGATCAGTGCGAACAGTGAATTCTTGTCCGTATAAATAGTGCCTAAAGTGTTTTACAAAATGAACTACGGCCAGTAATTCCTTTCTGGTGACACAATATTTCCTTTCAGATTTGGCCAGGCATCTGCTTGCATATGCAATAGGTCGTTCTATGCCATTTTGTTTCTGAGACAACACTGCTCCAATTGCATAGTTACTAGCATCAGTGTCAAGAATGAATCTTTCCTTAAAATATGGGTGTGCTAGCACGGGAGATGTAGATAGCTTCTTACGAAGTATGTCAAATGCTGTTTGACAGTCATCACTCCACCTAAATAAACTACCTTTCTTGGTTAGGTCATGAAGAGGTTTAGCTATTGCTGCAAAGTTTTCTACAAAACGTCTGTAGTAGCTACAGAATCCTAAAAATGACCTCAATTCTGAAACATTTGAAGGAACTTCCCATTCTTTGACAGCCTTGATTTTATCTGGGTGTGTTGCTATACCCTCTGCAGACACAATATGTCCCAAATATTCTACTTTTGTAGCAAACAGATTGCATTTCCTAGCTTTCAATTTGATTCCAGCTGCCAATAAGCAGTCAAACACTTGAGTAAGGTTTCCAATCATGGTATCTACTGTCTTACCAACCACAATAATGTCATCAAGGTAGACAAGACAGTGTTGCCACTGTAAACCTCTAAGCTCTGACTCCATCAGTCTCTCAAATGTTGCGGGGGGCATTGCAGAGTCCAAATGGCATGACTTTGAAGCTGTATAATCCCTTTCTAGTCACAAATGCAGTCTTAGCTCTGTCCTTGTCAGCCATTTCCACTTGCCAGTACCCAGCATTTAAATCTAACGTTGAAAAATACTTTGTACCCGAGAGCTGGTCAAGAGAATCATCTATTCTTGGGAGTGGGTAAGCATCTTGAACTGTTACATTGTTCAATTTCCTATAATCTACACAAAACCTAGTCGTTCCATCCTTTTTCTTTACCAAGACGACTGGCGATGACCAAGGACTAGAACATTCCTCAATGACTCCTCTTTTCAACATGTCATGAACATTCGCCTTGCATGTTGTTTAATTGGGGTTGCTGTTCCAGTGTCAATGGTGTGTTCGATCACTTTTGTTCGTCCTAAATCTGCATCATTGGCAGCAAGCAGGTGTGAATACCGCAAAAGCAAATCTTTGACTGCCTTAGCATCATCTGCTGTCAGTCCAGCAACAGACCTTTAATACAAATCTTTAAGGTGAATAGGAAATCCTTCCATATGATAAGACTGACCATCATTTTCATACACACTGTCAACAGCTGACAGTGTTGCCACAAATGTACCTTTGTATATATTCTGTGCCTCCTTGGATGGATTCATAAGTCTGACTGGGGCTATTTTGTTTCCTTTAATTAAAGTTCTAGCTAACAGCCCTAGATCTGACTCTAAGAAACGATCCGATGGTTCAACAATACCGAACAGTGGTACTTTTTCAAATACAGGTGGTTTGACATTGCAAATAGTAATTATTTCACTGCATGGAGGAATTATGACATTTTCTGCTACTGTTACTCTGCAACATCCCAACTTTCCCTCAAAAGAAAGTTTTATCCACTTTCCCTTTACAATCATGGATGCATTATAAACATCAATAAGACATTCATTGTTGGTTATAAAATCAAGTCCAAGTATTCCATCAATACCAATATCTGCTACTGCAAACTTCTGATTAAAAGAGAGACTTGATATTGTGAGGAGAATTATGAGTGAGCCTTCAACTTTCATGGCTGTTCCATCTGCTGTAAGGATAGGCTGTGTACCGTAACTTTGGCAAGGTTTTGGTTTGTTCTCTCAACCACAGTATTGAGTATGTCTGGCGAAATGTTACTAAGTGTTGCACCAGTGTCAATCAACAATTTCACCTTATAACCATTGAGGGAGGCATCAACAAAAATACCAGCCTCACCTGCCTTGCGACTGACACCAGTCCGGCTTGACGCATTGTTTGTTTGATCATTGGACTTTTCCTCTCTCTGAGCACTCTTTGGTTGTTTAACAACAGGGTTTGCACCTAAAGACTCTTGATACTTGAAGCAATTTTTCTTGATGTGACCTTTCCTCTTACAAAAATTACAGATCACAGAAGATGACTTGGCAGGTTTTGGTTTTGTCATTTCTAGCTTCAGTATCTTCATCTCCTCCTTTATATCCTGTACTGCTTTTATCAGAGCAGTTATAGAGTCATCCTGCTTGGAGTTCTCCACACTCTTAGCTTCTCTCAGATAGCCTTTACGTTCTTGTAAACGCTGTTCCGCCGAGTTGAAAGCATGCCGGATAGCATCATTCAGGTCCATTGGTCTGGCCTGCTTTACTCTTAATCGCATGTCACTATCCTTAAGGGCATCAATAAATTGCTCCTTAGCAAGGGTTTCTCTTACCTCCATTGTGCTGTAGGATATGCTAAGTTTGTCAGGTGACGTATGTCCTGACCAAGCTCTGGTAGTGTCTCAGATGCTCGTTGTCTTCTCTCTCGCAACTGTGCTCTGTATAATTCTGTCTGGTTCGCAGGTGCAAACCTTTCTTCAAGTGCCCTGCACAGGTATCTATAGTTGCACTTATCTTTCTCGACAGATTTCCAAGAACACCCTGTGCCTGACCTCTCAGAGCAACAGCTAGGTACATACCTTTCTCTGCTGTAGTCCACTCATTCAATTCAGCACATACATCAAAATGGGATTTAAAGTCAATCCATGAGGAATTTCCATCATATTTGTCTGGCTTAATACAGCCACTTTTTGACTTGTCTGTTCGAGTCGTACCAGTGCCTCGGCGAGTAGTAACATTACTGTCCCTAGGTAAATTGTAGTCATGTCTGGGTTGTTCTGTATGATAGGGTGTACTAGTAAATGAGGGTTTAACTGTCATTCTATCAACACCTCTATCTGGATCTATGGGGCTTTCAGGCCTTTGATTTTCTTTGGTGTCTCTCCTAATGTTTTTGGGTCTTGCACCCTGTTCTAAGTAGTCTTGCTCTTCAGTGGGATTCCACATACTTTCAGGCAAACCTGAATCTCTTGCGGTCTTACTTCTACTTTTATTCATGCTCTCCTGTAGCTTATTAAACTCCTCTTCAAGGCCCAATAATTCATCATGTAGGTCTGTCATGATGTCAAGATTGTTAATATGCCACCCAATTTAATAATACAATTTACCGTTACTACCAAAAATACAAACAAAGCAAATAAAACTATGCAAGTGTATCTAATTGTTAACCCAAAATGCCGACGCTGCCACCAAATTTCTGTAACGTACTAAGCTACATATACTGCCAGGGGGTAGGGTTCGTGCCTGGTCTTTTCCAGGGTTTTGGGTATACACTAACTAGTCTTATAATATAATGATTTTCTATTGATTGTCAAAAATGATTGGTATAGCCTAACCTTACCAAGGTTAATAATCAACAAGTAATTTCAGAGAATCTAGTATATTTACAAACACAACAAGGGTATAATAAATATATAATTGACACTCTGGGTGATGTACTGGTGCTGCCTTGTTCAGGTCGGACAGTACACACTCACAGTGACAATCCACCGAGGTCAACCACTCAGCTAAAATGACTGACCGTCCTCAGATTACCGCATATACTGTAGGCTGCCTTATTCAGGACGGACAGTATATGTGGAAGCCCTTCAACCACTGTGCACACTGTAGGCTGCCTTATTCAGGACGGACAGTGGGCACAACGGCCTGGACGACAGTCTGATCAGCCACTATAGAAAAGAACCAATTGCTAGCCTCTCCAAGGAAAGCCTTCTGTGACAGACTGACAGGCCAAAACGACCGCAATGCCTAACTTACAGTACCAAGAGGACAACCTCTCTATGGCTCTGTATTGACACAATACCTTTTATTCAATTTCACTGACGAAGTTCAACTGTATTATGTATGTAATTATTTACAAATTTGTAACAACTACATCTAAGGAATACAGCTGTCATGCACTCAATATTTAGATTTGACAACGTCAATAGCAAGTTGTTGACATGCATTCAGAATAACATTTGCAAATGCATAATAGAGATCATGATTATAGGCTTATTACATTAGCTGAAGATAAAGACATGACATGACATTTTAAGAGAGAGGGTCAAAAAAAGATATAATTATGAATATTTTATATGTGGACAACATGTTATTGTAGACATAGAGAATCTTGCTAATGGTAGCGTGTTTACAAAAGTCTTTTAAAGTAACGGTCAAACAAGCAGCTCACAATATATTCGTGCTGATTGTTAACCTCTTGTGTTTATTGATTGCTGATAAGAGCATGCAGCTAGTGTAGTAAGATATGTAGGCCACTTTGTCGACTACAGGAAATCCAAGGTTTATCTCTCATATGACTTACCTGTTAGTTTATTACTCTTGTGTATATATATGGATTTCAAAATAATTGTGTGGGTTTTTTCATGAATGATTTCAGGATGATCATCATCACATGTTTAGAGCTATTGTTATATAAATTAGAAGGAAACAGAAAAAATTAGAAGGAAACAGATTTTTTGAAGTAAAAGGAAAATCTGTGTGTGAAATTTTAAACATGTGTATAGGTACGATATATATGATATGTGCACGGTATGTGTATAATCTCTCATAACTAGATAGCTTTGTAGATAGATACACTGCTAAAGATTAAACTTTACTATAGTGTATCTAGCATTACTATCATCTAGAATGTCTGTGCAAAAATCTGTTTTCCAAGATCCAGAAAGACAATATCTTCTGGAAAAGGAAGAAGGTAAAAGGATACAAATTTGGCTATATTCATTTTTTAATTATCATGGTGATTGATTATTCTATAATGCATACATATGTAAAGGACGCTGCCTATTGCTTGATGTTTCATTCTTTTAACAAGTCGAGGTTTATCTTTATTTAAGATTTAGTTGTTTTTTTGGTTCATTGAAGCCTCCCAGAAAGAAAAGCGGTTTTTGAAGAGGATTCAATTCAGTTGTGCTTTGCTTGCATGCCCAGCTTTAATTCTTAGTTTTTATTGAAATATTTTTTTTTATATCCCTTAATGCCAGGGTACCCTAGCTAGATGGAAATTATAATGTTATATATTGCATATATATATATATACTTATTTCATCCTTTTTAATTTTCATCTATTGTAATAGGAATTAGATTTCTACTTTGTACCTTACAGCTAATTGATATCATAATTGATAACCCTTGTTTTGCTTGGTTTATAGGAGTAGGAGCTGCTATGTACATGTATTTATAAATATATTGGTTTGAGTGACCACTTTACCTTTTTTAAAGTCTTCAAAAAATTCAGGCAGAATTATCTTGGAATAAGATTAAAAAAGTGAAAATTTGATCATTTATCTTTTTTTTTTATTTCAGACCAGGAGGAGTCCAGAATGGCCACATTTACCCAGCAGTTTAAGGCACTGATGTACAAACATATACTGTTCAAGAAAAGAAACAAAGGCCAACTTATTCAGGTACACTTTAGATCCATGCTCATTTATGATCATCACTTTATTTGTATTGACATTTTGTATCATATCCCCTAGCTACCAGTATGAAATGGAAGTGTTTTAGTGACTGCATCTTTAGTATCTTAAGGCAATACCAGGCTCCTAGCCCTGGGGCTATAAAAGTTTGACGAGCTCACTTTTGATCTCAGTCTCACTTTTCCGCTATATATTCCTTTTGTAAAAGTGAGACTGAGATCAAAGGTGAGCTTGTCAAACCCCGGGGCCAGGAGCCTAAAACTTAAACAAGCTCAATGTTGATTTAATTAGCTTCTCACTTTTACTAAAGGAATATGAATTTAAAGAGTGAGACTGAGACCAAAAGTAAGCTCATGTAAGTGTTACGGCCCCGTTGCCAGATTTTGTTATTCCTTCACTCAACATGTTGTGAATGAGATAATACTAGGATGTAAGTGTACAAAAGCTTGTGAGCAAGATTGAAAGTAAAATTTTGCACTTACATAAAATTCGTGCTTGTTAATAGTCATGTGTCAAACAGTATTCATTTCTAAAGTAATTGGTGAATTATCACTCAAGATATCTAATATTATGGAGTAATATTATGGAGTATAAACACTTGTACACTTCAAACATTTCGTTCTACTGTTTTGAATACCTCTACCTATGTGATGTGTACTGGTATTTTTTCTGCAATCTCCACCACCTTTAATACCTATCTGAAACAACAAAGAACACATTTAATTGTTATGCCCATAATAACACGTTGTGTTCTGATTCATGCTTGAATAGATTCACAACTTATCAATTTTTTTTTTTTTCCTACAGGAGATAGTCTACCCAATCTATTTCGTCGGGATCTTGGCTATGATAAAGGCCTTTCTTCCACTGGACCCCCAGCCAGCCATTCCCAGCTTCCCATTGGTCAGACCAGAAAACTTCACGCTCAAATACACTGAAAAGATCCTGGTGTGTCCAAATGACAGCGTCACTCAGGCCATCGCCGGAGACGCAGCGGGAATATTACAGCAAATTATGGGCCTTAACGCTACACCACCTTTAGAATTCTATCCCGATGATGTTAAAATGGTGGCAGCTTTCCAGGAGAAATATTCCCAAATTAAAGGGTATTTGGTCATTCAACAATTACTCATAAATATCTCTGAATTGGTTCCTTTTAGATAAGATGTAGTAGTTTTCATGTGATATTATTGTAGGATTTCAGGAAATAAAGTTCTAGACACACGGCTTTTAATTACTGATTTCCATTATATATGATAACAATTTATGAAATAATTAAATAATATGGATAATAGCTATCATTTTGTAAATTTTAAAGGTTCACAGGACTGCAGTTCAATTATAATGGAGCAAACCTGTCCTATGCAATCAGGATGAGAAATTCAGATATTGGAGATACGAAAACCCTTTCCTATTATAGAACTACTAGTGAGTAGATTTTTGCAGCTCTTGGCCCAAAATAAACCCACCAGACTGTCTGTCTGTCTGTCTGTCTGTCTGTCTGTCTGTTGTCTGTGTCTCTCTCTCTCTCTCTCTCTCTCTCTCTCTCTCTCTCTCTCTCTCTCTCTCTCTCTCTCTCTCTCTCTCTCTTCACTATAAAAATATATACATACACAAATGTTATACGTTTACAGTATATATCAATACATGTAATCCACATGAAGATAATTTCATTATACAGAATTATATTTTAATCAGTTTCACATGACTGACACATCATCAGAATTAGGCTATCTATGACACCTTTTGTCCATTTATATACTGTAAACATATTATATTTAGCATGTACACAATGTACCATATTCTGCGAAAAATGCTTTTTCAGCAGGTTTGCATGGATTCGATTTGATGCATTTCTGAATGTACATATTTATCTACATAAATGTTTGACAATTGGTGATGCACTCAAATTAGCAGAAGCTGCGTTCGGCCCAAATCCCTAAATATAATACACAGCCAAACATGTTTACAGTATCAGTGCTATACATGTATATATCTTCCTTTTTTGTGTGCACTAGATGAACAGTGCCGGCAAGGCACGGGCTTGGATTCAAGTTCCTGTGATGTCCTAAAGTACATGCACACTGGATTCAGCATGATGCAGATGGCTGCGGACACAGCACTTATGAGGGTAAGGAGAAAAGTTGACAGCCATTTCAGGCCTCTCTGAGGAAAATGGAGAGAGAGAGAGAGAGAGAGAGAGAGAGAGAGAGAGAGAGAGAGAGAGAGAGAGAGAGAGAGAGAGAGAGAGAGAGAGAGAGAGAGAGAGAGAGGTTACATGTCCAACAGAAATACATTGAAACTAGAATTTGCTTTGTTTGAATTCGAACTGAAGTATTAGAAATCTTTGCCATTGAGGTACTTATTTGTCATAATTATAAATTTTTGAAGACATCAAACATGACATCCCCATAAGCTTTAACCTGATACGACTTTAGGAGTGTTCTAAAAATGAAAAAAAGGAAAAAAAAACAATTATAGATAGAATTATCTAAGGTCACAGAAAGTGCTACAGTACCCGCAATGTTATTTTTAACAAGATAAACGATAGGATAGGATTCATGCACGATAGGACAGGATTAACGTACGATAGAACAGTATACACGCACGATACGATAGGATTGATACACGATAGGAAAGGATAAACGATGTTCATGATAAACGTATAATCGCGTTAAACGATCTTCACGATTAACCAGATAATGGCAGAATTTGAGAAAGAACATGTACGAACCAATTTATACGCGGAATTTCTTGTTATAACATGTAACAAATGCCGAATTGCTTATCATCGGTGCATCATTTATAGAATGTGTAAAATTACCAGTTAAAATTTATTAACAAAAATTTTGAGCTTAAATGATCAATGAATTATCCGTATTGTTAACATTGTTTTCATTACTGCACACCCCAGCCGAACGCTGCGAACATTTCAGCCCGAGATCAAATCACACGAAAAATAGCGGGTTCAATTAAAATACAACTCCTGTTCTAAATAAATATAAAATCTATCATAAATATGTTTCTTTCCGTATAAAAAATGATGCATTAAAAACGAATTATATTCCATATAAGATAAATAAATGTTTACGCAGATATCCACTCCGCGTACGATTTATTAACATTGTTTTCATTACCGCACACCCCCAGCCGATCGCTGAGAACATTTCAGCCCAAGATCAAATCACATGGAAAATAGCGGGTTCAATTAAAATACAAATCTTGTTCTAAATAAATATGAAATATATTATAAATACTTTTGTTTCTGTAAAAAATGATGCATAAAAAAACAAATTCTATTACATACAAGTTAATGTTTAGGCAGGTATACACTCCGCGTTCGATTTAATATATTCGATATACAGGTAAATTGTTACCTTGTTCCTAAGAACTTCGATAGTTTACATTATTTTTTTTTTTCATTTCCACTGCTAACAGATATGATTTACATGTAATAATGTTTAATTTTGATATAAAGAATTAAGAAGTTAATATCATGATAGAATGCTGGATAGTATTTTACATTACTTGTTCGATAAATTATCGTATACGGCGCACTGAACAACTTGTTACTTTGAAATAAATTCACTTGCTTGTGAAAAGGCACGAAACGATTAACACGATAGGATAAACGGAAAACCTGTTAAAATTGAAGAATAAACCTGATATGATTAACGCACGATGGGATAGGATTAACGCACGATAGAACAGTATACACGCATAATACGATAGGATTGATACACGATACGATAGGATAGGATTGTAAAAAATAACGTTGCAGGTACTGTAAATGTAAACATTAAGCGATGTTCTCCAATTTTCCACGGACTTAAAACATTTCATTTCTACACTTATGTTGGATTTCATGTGTCATATGGCATTACTCAAGTTTTTGTTGTCTGTCATTCATTTGTAATGGATGATTTAACCCTGACTGTTTGAAATATGTTTGTTATTTACAGCACCACACAGGTATAACAACAATACAGCCGCTGGACCTATCCTTCCAACTAATGCCGATGGACAAATACCAGCCGGACACGTCTTACATACAGATCATCTCCTCCCTCTACTTTGTCCTGGCCTACGCCCAGTTTGTCAACTTCCTCACGGCCAACATAGTCAATGATAAAGAGAAGAAAATCAAGGAGGGAATGAAGATGATGGGCCTGAGAGACTCCGCCTACTGGGCTTCATGGGCGGCTGTATATTTTGTTCTAATCACCATAGTAACTGTTGTTGTGACTCTGATTGCATACTTGGCCGAATTTTACAAGAACAGCAACATGTTTCTCTTCTTCCTGATTCTGGAGCTTTATGGTTTGTCCCTCATCAGCTTTTCATGGCTTATCACACCGTTCTTCCAAAAAGCCCAGACAGCGGGGGGATTGGCCAGTTTAATATCCATGGTTACGTCGCTGTTATATCTGGCCGTCAGTATGACTCGGACTGTGACCAGCACAGGGGAAGTAACCTATACCATACCTCCAGTGGGGAGAGCGTTCCTAAGTCTGATATCTCCCTGTGGTGTAGCTTTAGCTATTGACCAGGTAAAAAAAATATGTCTGTATCAGTAAATAAATAAATTACTTCCCATTTAGTTAAAAAGTTTAAAAGATCTTTAGCCTAATGATTCGTGTCAACTTCCTTTTTATTTACTTCTAATAGATTATTTTTTGGTTAATAAATATGTTGAGGTAATTGACTTGTGTAAATGCTTCCCAATTTCCAAATTAAACTGTGTGTGTCTGTCCTAGTTTCTGTTTTTGACAATTTTTATTGAAATTGAACAAACTTGCTAAAGAAGCACAACAAAAATCGACATAAGGGAAAAATCGAGGATTTTTTCATTGAGATAATATCTTGAGTTTTATAATTGAAATATCTGGAATTTTTTAGTTCAGGAACACCTTGCACAATTTTGCATACATGTAATTGGTCATCCAGCCACTCGTGTGTCGTCTGCAATGCAAAATACTGACTATTGTCCTCAAATTTTCGTAACCTCTAATATTTTTATTTTACTAAATCTCAACAAATATCCACAAATGTTAATGAGACCACAGGAGATGTTATGTTATATTGAATATATAAAGCTAACATAAATCCAAAAGCTTGTCCATGTGTTTTTTGATATAATTGTAGAGCTTGTTCCTGGACATTACAGTAGGGATGGACTTTGAGACCATCAAGTCTGGAGATTTCCCTCTCTACGGTTATCTGCTGATGTTGGTGCTAGATGCTGTTCTCTATTACATGTTGGCTATCTACCTGGATAATATTGTCCCAGGTAAAAGGATACAGGTGTTTTGAATGCAGGAAAATTACTGAACATCTATTGCATTCAATTGTTGTGGTTTTAAAACTCAAATTCTGTTTTAATTTTTTTTTTATAAGTTTCAAGTCAATAATTAAAATACATTTAATTCAGCATTAAATGTTTTTAAAAATCTCGTTTTGTTACCTTCATTTGAGTTAAATTGTATTGATTGCAATCATTTTTACTCATTAAATCCTTAACTCTTATGATTTCTCCAGCCTTTTCTTGTAATGGTTCCCTCCACTTCACCTTTTGTGAGTGCAAATAGATACATGTACATGTATAAGAGACCTGATATAATGTATATACCTTTTTCTTTAGGGAACTATGGCCCCAGATTTCCTCCATATTACATCTTCATGAAATCTTATTGGTTCCAATCGAAATCCAGCAAGTATAATAGCAAAGCAGACGACACAGACTTATTCTTTGGAAATGATGTGGAGCATGTTACCCAGGAAACTAGGGAGAAGCAAGGGATTAGGTATGTATGGGGAATTATGGATAGTGAAAATTAAGGCCATGGCCCTTTTTATGTTAGATTTTTTAACTGCATTGTCATTATTGAATTGCGAAAGGGAGCAAAAAATTAAGTGTTGAATTTTATCAGGCAGTTTTTCATCACTGTACTATACTTTTAGCATCAATTCATTTTTTAATATTTTTTTAGAATTTATAACATAACAAAGGAATTCCCTTCCAAGGAAAAGGGGGAAGGAAAAGTTAAAGCTGTTGAAGGTTAGTACTTATAAATAAACCAACCTCTTCAATGGAAAACAACATTACATTTTTTTATCATCAATTGTTTTTTTTCTAATTTGTAAGTTTCGATCTTGGTCACATCGTCAGAAACCCAAGGTCAGTCTTATATACACTTACTGACCATCAGTAAGAATAATTATGCTAGACTGGCCGAGGGTTTCCAACAATGCTTTGGTCAGAATTCAATGTTTAACAAGTCACAAAGTAAACTTTTTGAACTATGAAGATGTTGAACCCTCTGTCATTGAGCTTTAAAAGATTAAGTAGACCTTTTCCATTTTGAACGGTCTATTAATGATCAAACAGCTATGCATTGCACAAGGAAACGTGTACAATATACTGTTGCAGTAATTCTTGAATGTGTTACCAAAAACTTACCATTTAGCTTACTTTTTGGCCAGATTTGTCCCTGGAAATGTATGAGGGACAGATAACATGTCTTCTGGGACACAATGGAGCTGGGAAAACTACTCTTCTCAATATGTTAAGTGGACTGTTGTCCCCCTCAACTGGTACTGCTATTGTACAAGGATATGTAAGTGATGCAGAACTTTGTTTGTTTTATTTGGAACTTGTTTTATCATTTTATACTTTAATTTTGTTTTTGGAAATAATGATTTGTGACAAACCTAAATACAATAATTTTTTTCTGTGTTGACTATTATTTGATTAGGTTTTTTGGTTTTGACTATAATAATAATAATACCATCCCATTATGTGGTTCTGTGTTGACTATAATCCTAGTTTTTATGTGTTGACTTCTATCCAGTGTTTTCTGCGTGGACTTTAATCCATTGTTAAATGTGTTTGCAGGACGTATCAAACCCATCTGATGTGGTGAGGATGAGGGCTATTACTGGAGTCTGCCCACAACATGACATCCTTTTTGATGTCTTGACCTGTGTGGAACATCTGACCTTCTATGCTGGATTGAAGGGCATTACAGGAGATGAGCTAAAGAAGAGGGTCAGTATAGTTATGAAGATTCCATCTTTATGCGAGTAATAAATTCTGTGATTCCACCGATTGGCATCAAATCACAAGAATATTAAATCAGAGTACCAATTTTTTATTTCATATACAGTTGAACTTTGATATCTCGAACACTGATATCTCAAATACAATGGATATGTCGAAGTGATTTGTAAGTCCCAACCACTTAATTTTTAAGTATTTTACCCTCGGTACCTCGGTACCTCGAATACTCGGATATCTCAAAGTTTTTAAACAGTCCCATCTAGTTCGAGATAACGAAGTTTAACTGTATATGTAGTTCACAACTGTCAGAAAAATAATAGCAAGATTTTGAAATTCGCGAGGGATGCTTCTCATGATATTACACTGATATTAATTCCTCACATTTAATTAAGAATCTACAGTATATGAAGATATCAGACCTAAAGAAACAAACCTTAAGAATCACAATGTTCTGAGACCATAGTACTAGATGAAAAAATAACTCGGATGTTGTTATGCAGTTTATTATCCAGTAGTCTTCCAAAGTTAGAAAATGATGAACAATCAACTGCTGAAAAGATCACATGTCAAGGAATGTACTGGATTTTGTTTGTCTGTCCATCCATCTGTTAATTTATCTGCCTGTTCGTCTTGTCTTTCCCACTGTCTTAAGGTGCGATGACCATGTCAATGATGTCATAAGAATGAAAACTTTTGCTAGGACAAATAAAATGCAGTTATTCCTTATATGAATTGTTAAAAATACATGTATGAATGACTGACTTTGACCTACTTTTTCAGATTAATCAAACCATCAAGGATGTTGGGCTAGAAGACCAGAAGGACACATTTGCCAAGGACTTGAGTGGTGGTCAGAAGAGGAAGCTGTCTGTGGCTATATCACTGATAGGAGACCCAAAGGTGGCTAGATCAGTATATATAGTTTCACAGTTAGAGTACATGTATAGAGTTAAACTTACTTAATGTAGTGTGATCCAGCAGTCCATTTCGCACTGGTCATTTTTTTTTTTATTGGGGGGGGGTTAGATTTTTTAGATTTTAATTTACTGGTATTTAATGGGATGGACACCATGAAATATTGCACAAAGGTAAAATTACTTGCAGAGAGGTTCCAATATGGATTCTTTTGTAGATTATTTACCTGGATGAGCCTACGGCAGGAATGGATCCATATTCCAGACGACATCTGTGGAATGTCCTGAAGGAGAAGAAAAAGAACAGGCTGATCCTTCTGACAACTCATTTTATGGATGAAGCAGACATATTGGCAGGTACGATTGAACAGCCATCATATGCACAGAAGTATGCTGTACCCCCTTCCAAAATGAAAAACACTTAAGGGAAAATCAGTGTTAATTTTATGCGGGTCCAGACCCCCTGAATCTCCTTCTAGATTGAGTCATGCATTATTTTAATTGAAGCATTCATGTTGATATTTATTGCTCCTCAATGACTCCTCAAGCATATGTTCTTTTACTAAACTAATTTTTATCACTTAGTCTAACTCTGTTTTATTTACAGACAGGAAAGCATTTATCAGTAAGGGAAAGCTACGGTGCTGTGGTTCCTCCCTGTTTCTGAAGAGCAGATTTGGAATTGGATATCATTTGAAGTATGAAGTTATCTTTTCTTCATTTGCCCATCTGTTTTTATGAGAGTATTTTTCCTTTTATTATTGACACATGTGTTTTTGGTATCATGAGTAAATACATGCAGTTGTTCATTGATTTGATGTTACGTGAGCATGTTTTCCAACCCTAGTTAAAAAATAAGGTGATAGTTGGTACTAAAATGTCAAACTATACACTTTTTAAATCTGATGACTTCGTTTTTAGCATGTTTATGTTTGACTGTTAGACTATACACTATATAAATCTTTTGACTTTATTTTTTAGCATGGTTGTTGAGCCTAATTGCAAGGAGAGTGATGTCACGGAATTTGTCAGAGGGCATGTAGAAGGAGCAGAGTTCACACGAGTGCACGGCAAAGAGCTCTCCTACACCCTACCCCTGAACCAAGTCAGTCAGTTCTCAGGTAAATAAAGCTCTATTATACATTTAAATGTATGTAACATTGAACCAGTGTACTGAAAGTACTTAAAATATCTGAATAATAACATGCAAATTTTACCTATAGGTATGTCCAAATCTACAGGATTGAGTATAAAGTTAAGACACATTGTGCAAATAATTTTATTGACAAATTTGCTTTAATCTACTGTTGAACCATTAACTCTGTGAAAATGCCTTCAATTTGATATAAACTCTGATAACACGTAAGTTGTGGTCAGTGAAGAACGAACTGCCAGTATGGCTACTTATCAGAAGTTTCTACGTCCGAGCTAGTACCAAGTGATTCTACATCTATTTTAACTCAATCTAAATTCAACCTTTCTAGTCCTATTCAGTGATATGGAGAGTGCATCAGGAATGTCCAGTAAAGCTGAGTCCCTTGGGATCAAGTCCTATGGAGTTTCCATGACATCCCTAGAGGAAGTTTTCATGAAGCTAGGTAAAATTCCACATTTCTTTTTTTCTGCCTCACCCTTATTATCAATTTCAATGTTTGGTTGGAAAAAATAATTTGTGACAACATTCAGTTTACTCTGACTTATTAGAGTTGAGACATGACAGTGTTGGGAAATTATCTAGAAAAAAGTTTTTTCCTTTAACTTTTCTCATAGAATCTGTATCTTTGGGATTTACAAAAACAAGTTCGTATTTTTCTTGACCAATTTTTCCTTCCTTGGATTTGAAAAATAAGTTCTACTTCAAATAATTAATTTCAAAGAGTTAATTCTAATCTAATCACATGGAAAATAGTGGGTTCAATTAAAATGCAACTCTTCAATGCATGTTCTAATTACGTGTAAATATAATATCTTTCATAGATATTTTTGTTATGCCCCTTTTCGAAGAAGGGAGGGCATATTGCTTTGCTGCTGTCTGTCGGTCAGTCGGTCCATCATCAGTTTCCGTTCATTTTCTTCGCAGAGGTTGCACCTACTGAAATGAAATTTGGTATACAGATTTATCATTAGAATATCTAGGTCAAGTTCAATTTTTGGTACAATCGAGAAATTTTTGACTGAGTTATGCCCCTAGGACTTTGAAAAATTCCAACTATTTGCTGTTTCCGTTCATTTTCGTCGCAGAGGTTGCACCTACTGTAATGATATTTGGTATACAGAATCTAGGTCAATTTCAATTTTTGATATGATCGAGCAATTTTTGACAGAGTTATGCCCCTTGGACTGTGAAAAATTTCAATTATTTGCAGTTTCCATTCATTTTCTTCACAGAGGTCTTCAAGGGAGGGGGGCATAAGTGTTTCACAAACATCTCTTATTATCATAATAATAATGCATAAAATAATGAATTAAATTGCATACTAGCATGCATTTTCTGAGACCATGCACATCTTTCAAAAAATAATGATTCAATGCAATAAATATATTCAACATACAGGTAAATATGTTACCTTGTTCCTTAGAACTTCAATTGTTCATATTAATATTTTACTTACAGATATGAAATTTTAATTTTGGTATAAAGAATTTGGATGTTAGTATGATAGAATGCTGGATAGAATTGTACATTATTTGTTCGATGAATTATCGTATATGGCACACTGAATGACTTCTAGCTACAAAATAAAATTACTTGCTTATGAAAATCACAATACAATTAACACCATAGGTGAAACATAAAAACTGTTAAATAGAATGATAAACCTGATAAGATTAACGCACGATAGAACAGTATACAAACAAATAAGATATGATTGATACACGATAGGATAAGATAGGATAGGATAGGATAGGTTAGGATAGGATTGTAAAATATAATGTTACACTGTAGGTATTTAGGACACTATGTGTAGATGTGCATATTACAGGAAATTTTAATTCCATAAAGTTTTTTGAAATTTCAGCCCTTTTGAACCTAGAAATTAAGTCATATACTATATAAACTATGTAGGTATATAGGACCTGATTTATTAATATGCATATTACAGAAACTTTGGAATCCTTTATTTTTTAGCTCACTTGAGCTGAAAGCTCAAGTGAGCTTTTCCGATCACTTTTTGTCCGGCGTCCGTCCGTCTGTCTGCCTGTCCGTAAACTTTTTACATTTTCGACTTCTTCTCCAGAACCACTGGGCCGATTTCAACCAAACTTGGCACAAAGCATCCTTAGGTGAAGGGGATTCAAGTTTGTTAAAATGAAGGCCCATGCCCTCTTTCAAGGGGAGATAATTAAAAAATCATTGAAAATTTGTTGGTATTTCCAAAAATCTTCTTCTCAAAAACCATTTGGCCAGAAAAGCTGAAACTTGTGTGGAAGCATCCTCAGGTAGTTAAAATTTAAGTTTGTTCAAATCATGATCCCCGGGGGTAGGGTGGGGCCACATTGGGGGGTTGAATTTTTACATAGGAATATATAGAGTAAATCTTTAAAAATCTTCTTCTCTAAAACTGATCAGCCAGAAAAGCTGTAACTTGTGTGAAAGCATTCTCAGGTAGTGTAGATTCAAATTTGTTCAAATCATGATCCCCGTGGGTAGGGTGGGGTCACAATGGGGAGTCGCATTTTTACATAGGAATATATAGAGAAAAATCTTTAAAAATCTTCTCAGAAACCGATTGACCAGAAAAACTGAAACTTGTATGAAAGCATCCTCTGTTGGGTAGATTCAAGTTTGATAAAATCGTGATCCCCAGGGGTACTAGGGTGGGGCCACAGTGGGGGTCAAATTTTCACATCGGACTATATAGAGAAAAATCTTTAAAAATCTTTTTCTCAGAAACCGATCGGGCAGAAAAGTTGTAACTTATGTGGAATCGCCCTCAGGTATGGAAGATTTTAAGTTTGTTCAAATCATGATACTGGGGGTAGGGTGGGGCCACAAAAGAAGGGGGGAGGGTTCAAACTTTTACATAGGAATATATAGGGAAATATCTTTAAAAATCATTTGCCAAGAAAAGTCAGTTCAAATAGTTTAGATTAAAAGTTGTCAAAATCATAATCTTCAGGATTAGGGTTGGGCCACATGGGAGGGGGGGGGGGGGGGGGGGGGGAGGGGGGTTCCAATTTTACAAAGGAAAACATTTAAATTATCCACAAAAACTCAAATGTTATTATATTTGAATTATGGTTGATTCTTTAAAATTGTTTAGACTCTGGTCCCTGGACAATTCTTTGGCTTCACAAGGGGTTCAAAGTTTGATGTAGGTTTATAATCCATGTATAAACAGTTGTTTAAGTCTGATCATTTTCGCGAGAACTGCAATGCTCATTATGTAATATGACTGTAAAATCATCCTTTTACAAAAGGGGCCAATGATAAACATAAGAATATGCAGGGGAATTTTTTATATACAGGATGTATTATACGACATTGTTCAGATATTTTGAAAATGACTCCATAAAGCTGATTTTATTATGTCTATCATTGCTCAGGTGAGCGATGTGGCCCATGGGCCTCTTGCCTTTTGAATTTAGAATTTAGTTGTTGTTCATGACGCCCTTCAGGTACTGGTATTTTAGATTCAAGTTTCAAGTTCAAGACAAAGGAATAGATGTGCATACTTGTTGCTTGAAGTTTTTGATGTTATGATTTTCTCTGAGTTAATCCCATTTTAAAATCAAATTATTTTGTGTATTTGATGTATACCCTCCATTCATTATGTGTAGCATTGTCAAGTAATGGGGGAGCACCCTTTCTTTCCGGCGCGTCTTTTAACCACAATGAATTGCAATGAACCGCAATGAACCACAATGATACCACAATGATACCACAATGAACTTTATTAGGGTGATAAATGTTATTCAAACGGTATAGAATTTAATTAAAGTTTATTTAAGGTCAGACGCGGGCATCCATTATTTTCAACTTTTTCCTATCTCTGCAATGTGAAGAATTCCATTTCTGTAATTCCAAATTTACATTTTCATGTTATTTGATATCTTTTATATGAATATATAGTTTTAGTTGAAAATGTATACTACTACATTATCAATAAGCATTCAATTGCATTTTGCATGCTGTTAAAAGACAAAATCAAAATATCTAACTCCAAAAAATGGCCTGCTAATTTGCACCATGAATTTTTTTGCATTAACAAGTTTAAATGCAAATAAAGAAGAAATGTTATATCAAGGGAAATTATCTAAAACTGAGAACGTCGCGTATGTCCATGATATATCTCAAAAAATTTCTGACGGCATGTTATGTTACAGAATTAATTATATGCATTTTCAATTATGTATATGTATGTTCAGGTACACACATCATATTTCATTCATTCAGAATTCAATTATTTCAGTACATGTAATGCTTAGATGGTGGTATATTATAAATATGTAAAGCATGAATTAAAAAAAAAATATCTATGTACATGTATAAGGTAAATTTTGATATATAAATATATAACGTAAATATTATTATTTAATTAAAGCTGAACATAATTAGCTAAGTTATCGTATTGTTTAATTTTTAAAGAAATCAGTCACTTTACATGACATTTGAAAATGTTTGATCAACTGGTTAAACAAGGTAATTTTACAATTATTGTCATCTTTGGATTTTTGTGTGTTTAAGATGGGCAGTACAACGGTACTAATAAACGCTCATTCTAATTTATCTAATTTATTGGTTAATTTAATAAAAACCAAACAGAGGGGATCAACTCTCATTCGTTCCAATGTCCATAGACTCTTGATCAGAAAAGGGAATAAAAACATTGTACGAAATTTAAAAAAAAAAAAGTGTCATCTACATTCGTTTGATAACTAAAGATTGTACCATCCATTATTTTAAATGGTTCTGAGCGGGGATTTTCAAATAACGCTATCATAGCGAGAGTTCTACTGAAATTTGTAAACTAAACAATTCACTCCACATTTTATGGTATAAGGTGAACTTCAGGCACTTAGCATGGGGGGGGGGGGGGGGGGTATTTGAGGCCTACCCCCCCCCCCCCCCCCCCACTTTTTAAATACTTAAATTTATATTTATATTGATTAAATGTAAGGTAAGAATTTCTTCACATCAATTATGACATCCCCTGTGTATTGTTGTTAGTATACACACCGACAGTAGCTCACATGTATACAGGGCCAGTTAAATGACAGCAGGTGTAATAAAGCCTTCCAATATGTATTAGGGGTATCCAAAACTGGAGAGGGGAAAGGATATACAATACACCTTGTTGTTAATTGGGGATCTCTCTCTCTCTCTCTCTCTCTCTCTCTCTCTCTCTGTTAAACTGGAGTTACCATTGTGCTTTGTAAATAACAACAAAATACTTCCTCTAATTACAGTTTATATACACACATACAGACACACATTGTTGACATTTGAAACTTGAAAAATACAGCAAACCTGGGTTTTTTCATTTCCGTATTTAGATGGATAGTACAGTCATATATGTGAGGTATTCGTTTAAGTTGAATGTGTTGTCCTTATATGATAGAAACTCAAATACTCGTTATCACTATATATAAGGAAACAATCAATAGTTTGTTATATAGTCAGATACATGTAACTATACTGAATTTTGTCATCCACTGCGTTCTTTGTCACCATCCCACCCACCCCTTCCTCTCGAGAATACACATCGCACCATATATCGTTAAATACACGGCTTAGGCTAATTGCTTTTCAGTGAAATTGTTGGGCGAGTACAGGAGGAACTTCAGATAGCTTGCCCCTTTGTCAACTATAGCCCCCATCCAATACACTTTCCCCCTCCCCATCCCAAACAACATCGCCTCCTCTAAATTCTCAAATACTTGCATCAAGTACCGGAAAATAATGTCAATTGATCACAATCAAAATGTACCTATTTATCGATAATAATCAAACTTTAATTCTAACTAGAGCCGTGTTCGTTGCAAAGCAACGAAGAGGTCTTCCGTTGCAGCTTCGAGTCGAGAAAGGATTGTCAAACAGTCTGATAAAAACCACCCTCTTTTCCTTGCTCTTGTCAGGGCCTGGCAGGTATTGATTGGAGGTCATCTTCACACGACCATTACTTCTGACCAATCAGAGCTGTTGAAAATCAATAGGAACTCTTCAAAGGAGACAGACAAATTAATTCATGTCCATTTATATGTAACCTCTAGAATAAGTATTGAAGATATGCACCTAAACATTAAACATATAAAGGTATGCCTTTGGTAAGCATATAAAGCTATGTCTTTGGTAAGTAGGAGTATATTTAGATTGTATGCAAATGTGAAGGTCTTGTATAGATGACCTGTTGTCGATACCTATCAGACCCTGACGAGTATAAGAAGAGGGATGGTTTTAATCAGATTAGACTGTCAATATGATAATAGTACGTTCAGAAAATGTATATGTGTTAGTTATTCATATTTTGTACTTTTTAAATATACATGTATTAACCAATGTATTGTATGTACATTTGCACACGGAACCCACAAGTTTTCTATCCGTTACACTACCTTAAAAGCAGTATAACGGATAGGATACCCGTGGGTTCTGACGATGTCTCCTCATTGAAATTTGACAATTGGCATCACTACATGATTTCCAAGCGGAAAGGTATCAAAGCTTTTGAAAAGTTAAGATACTGAATTTCTACAGTTCTAAGTTTGAGGTAAAAAAAAAAAACCCAACACTTTTTTATATAATGAAACAAAAACAAAAATACCTTTATGGACTCATACACATAAATAAGTAGAGGAGCAAAAGCCATAAAGACATTATTTCTTTTGTTCTAGACTATTTCTGAGTTAACAAGCTGCAAGTTTACAATCTCCTATTTTGACAGGCCAGATGTAAAAATAAAATATTCTGCTTGGTTTTCAGTCAATTAAGTTGCATTACTATCTCATACTACACAGCTTCAATAAAATGTTTTTAATCCATGTGCATATAAAAATAAATAAAATCCCCAAGAACACATATTTATCTCACTAAAGTGTAACTTTTATATTTTTTGGGAGGAAAATATGTCGCTATATTATTGTTTGTAAGCCAAGTGATCTATGGTCTTTCAAAGAAATAAGAAAACTGTCGACACTTGCAGTACTCTGATGATTTCTATGGCGGCCGACTACATTGCATCATATAATCGTATTTCCTAACTTCTAATCCAGAGAACCAATTTTATTTAAGATCTTTGACTTAAAACATTTAACTTATAATATTTATTTTATTCTGTTCATAACTATAGAAGTTTAGCATGTTCAACAGTTCAATTTATTAGCCCCATTTTCAGATTACGATCTCGCACCTTTAACGCCAATTAAGATGACTGACTTCGAGTTCGACTAGATATCTAATTGTTTAACAATTGACCACTGCAGTGAAAGCACCCTTCTAAGTGTTTACTCAATTACATATCAATTGATGATCTGCAGCCATAAATAACCTGGGGCTATATATGTTCTGAGCTGTGTGCGCTGAAGCGACACGAGATTTTTGGTCGCATGTGGGATAGAATAACACAGGCTGGTCGAATAAACGAACGGGTTGGAAAATTTTACGCACAATAGGTCACCAAAAATTGATATTCGCCACATTTGGATTCCTTTTCGCCAGTTTTGAAAAAAAAAATCAGCATGAGCACTTAGCAGGGGTAGTCAACAGAGCAATGAGTTCGTTTTCACAATGAAACAAACGGCCATATAGAAGTACTAGTAGTACAAAAGTGATTATGTGATCGCTAGAATCAAAACAAAACTTGTTTAAAACTCATGTGAATATTCTTTTCAAAAATCGCCCAATCCCTCAATTCCGGACATTTCTTTTATCGTGCCAGCACGTACCGCAACATTGTAACACGGAACTTTGATTTTAATTTGATTTGATTCTTTTGACTGCCTTGAACGCTCGGAGAATATTTATTTTTTTTTAATTCATTTTTACTTTGTACACCCTGCTAAATAATGCGACCAATTATGATATCTCTCTCTCTCTCTCTCGTGCGCACGCGCGCAACTCTAAGAAAATTTCCTTTACTTTCTACGAAGTCTGTAAAAACTCTCAGCATAAATTAACAGAAATAATCATGGATACATAAATTAATCTTCAGTTGAAACATAAGTCGATTTTACATGGACCGGTCAAGCCCATTAGAGGCCGAGGTTTTTAACTGGTCGGTTTACTTCAGATGTTCAGGTGTGAAGCCCCGAGGGAAACATGCTCGCTTGTGTATATTGTCTATATGCACGGGTGTTAAAATGCTCTCAACAGAGTTTTTCCGATGATCTAGAAAATTATTGTTTTTATATAATTATGTACTAGGAAAAACAAATTAAATGTCAATCGTTGGAATGAATATCGGCATGAATAACCGCCAGCGACATGAGCAAAATCTTTCGTTTGTTTGAACAAGTTTTCGACGGGATTTACTGAAAAATTATGCAATATACGATCATCGTACCGTACTCAAATACTAATGCAACTTTTATGCAACATACGTTTGTATAACTTCTCCGATCATCTGCTACAGTGCACAATAATTCTACCAGATGTGCATTTACCAGAGTTAATTGTCTGTAGCTGTTTCTCTTCCGGTTTCAGCTCCGGAAATTTCTCAAAGAAATGTGATAACTAACGTTATAAATCGTAGACGCAATATTTCATTTATTTATATAATTATTTAATCTCAATTATTCCCAAACATCTTTAATTATAAAAGAAATTTTTCATGGATGATCGGCGCCACGTGATTTAGATAGACTATAGCGCATTTGGTGTGGTACATAACCATGCAAGTACAAGTAAATTTTTACTTCATATCTTTCAATTTCCAAGAGTAGAAAATTTAATCTGTTGAAGGTAGTTTCTTCGTTAAGGTATGCATCAAAAGACAAAAGTTAATTGCACGATCATCGCGAGCGCCAAACATGGTATACACAGGACGAGTAAACGAATGTCGATCATGCATTTTCTAACATCCCATCTGATGCCTCGATTCAGTTGATTGACAGGAGTACACTGACCAGATAAATTTGAAGGCGGAGCTTATTTTCTCGGTCTTTAAAGGTTTAATCTTTGTGGGTTTTTGTGCTGATCCTAAACATTATTTGTACAGTTTTAGAACTTTTTAGTCTTATAAACCAACATTGATCTATGACTGACGAAGTTTCTGATTTGGAATAATATATTTTTAATAAATTTCAGAACGATTTCTTGATTTACACTCTATCGTTCTAAGACAAAGAAACTTCTAGAACATAAGATTAAAACATGAGTTCTTGTGTATGCGGCTAAAAACACATATATGAAGAAGCGAATCCTGTGTATAAGATAACAGCTGACCGCTAGGTAATCCAGCCGCGACTGATCTCCTCGGCTGCGGGCGAGGGATAGGCGAAGCAAGGATAATTTAGAAAGCTAGCAGTATTATTTAATGACTTAAATATATTACAATAAGTTATTTTTTTTACATAAATACCAACCATTGATTTATGTGTGATGTTGCTTCTAATTGGGAGTTACATTGCTTTTATTAATTAACAGCACGATTTCTTAATTAACACTCTATCGTTTAATTCAATTTAAGAAGAATAAACTTTTATATGTAATCAAAACTAAAACAATTCTATGTGTTTGCAGCTAAATAAACCCATATATGGAGACGCGAATCTTTTGTATTAGATAATTGCTGACGGCTGGGTAGTCCAGCCGCGACCGATCTCCTCGGCCGCGGGCGAGGGATAGGTTACGTAATGGTATACACACACAGCTCAGATCCCAGAAAGATTTCAAATGCATGCAGTATAATAACTAATATGTATAACAAAGAAGTTTTTTTAATCCGTAATTTGTGTCTTACTAAAAAAGAATGTTTATATTTTGTGTTTGTTTTTATAAGATTTTTCACTCTAAAAACTTAACAAAACTGGCTTATAATCCTCACATAAAAGCATGTATACTGTAAAAAAAACCCTTTTCTAATGAATTAAAGCATCCTGTATAAACAGGTACACTTTCTGTGATAAATTTATGTCAGTTGTACGCTCAAAGACTTTTCGTTAACTTGCCAAATGAAAACAGGTACATGTTAACAAGTAAAGCTTTTTACACTCATATTACGCAATACCCTAACAAAATAACATTGTAACGACATTGATAAGATCCCAATGAACAACTTTTCCAGCGACAGCCATATCGAAATCTTAACCGTTTTTGAGTTATAAAGCAAAAAGTTTCAAGGGCTGTTGGCCCCTTATGTAAGGGGCCAGCCCTTTTTCAATGGTGTCAAGTGAAAGCCCTTGAAATTCTGCACAACTTTTATTGTTTGTTTAAAAGATACAAAGGAAATTATGTGTAAATTTTCGCACTTTTTGGAATCCCGTTTTTGACCCCCTACCTTTTTCTAAATAAAAAACGAAATCCCAAAACAAAAACCGATGTGCACAACTTCAATGCCTCTATTTTTTAAATTCGTTGGATTCCCATTCCATCTATTATAGTCTCAGAGCCTTTGTCTGGAAACCAAAGGCCCTAAAAAATTTTCAAAGGGGAATAACTTGTTAACGGAAGAGGAATTTTAAAGTTTTTGATATGTTTTAGATAGTGTTTTGTATAGTCTATTAGCCCTGAAAATTTGAGCAAAAACCGTTTAGAAATGAGCAAGATATAAAGCTTCAAAGTTTACGTCTAGGAAGAAAAAAAAAAAGAAAGAAAAATAAGAATAATCTTAACCAGCACAATAATAGAAAGGTCTTCCGTTGGAAAGGGAAGACCTTAAAAATATATTAACCTAATTATAAATATCAAGATTTAAAGCTGCATTTTCAAAGATACGAATCTGTATTCACGGATTTCATGTATAAACATGTTGATGGAATAATATTTACAAAGAGGTGCTGGACTAGTGCAATTTTTTGTGTGAAGAATAGCATCATATCATAGAGAGTAGATTTTTTTTTCAAACTGAAGAAACATGTTTTTATTCACAACCTCTATCATTCATGAAATAAACGAGCTGATCATATGTACCGACAGCGAAGATCGTAATATACTTTAGCAAAAATAATTAGGAACGGGATGATATCTTATCTATATTTGGGTTTTTGCATGTTTACCACTATTTTAATTGTAGTTTAGGAATTATAATATATGCAGAATTTCAATGCTGTAATATTTGCGGAATAGTTAAAATATTTGCGGAACAGCACCACATTTTTTCGAAAACGTTATAATTTTATGTGAATGTACGTGGTGCGCTGGTCAATGTAGAAATGCTAAAACGTTCCAATTTAAGAACGTCTGCTTTTCCTGAGTCATTAACAACTGATGCAAGTGCGTATATCTATAAATAAGAATTCTGTACATGTCGCTATGATTTCCATAACTCACAATTAGAAAATTAGTTTAATAATCAGACGATTATAGAAAACGATATTCCATGTTAGATTAAAGATAACCAAAACTATGTAGTAATAATATGTAAGATCTCTCATGATATTTGTGATAGAATATAATTTTTATCCAACGACCTCTAATCACATCTTTAATCTCATTTTAATGGACTTTTCCGCAATTAAAAAAGAAATCATAGCTCGTCTGTCAGTCCTACTTTAAAAGAAGAACAAAAAATGACTTTAAATTGCTAAAATTCGTCAAGTCAAACTCAGTTTCGACTCTGGTTTGAAATCATTTTGTATATCACACGGTCTATGACATTTAGAAAAATCAGTTATTTTATTCAAGATAACAAGCAGAGTCGTCATTAAATCATGTTTCGTAGCAAATTAAATTATAAATAATACAGTTTATATTTATCTATAAGTATAGAATGGCAACTTTGAATTTGCCAACAATGTGAATGCAAATTAGTACACATGTACATCGATCGTCAATTACCTGTAAATTGTATATATGACACTTTTAGGTAGTTATACCAAATATATAATGAATGTATTCACTTAAAATCAGTTCATTGTGGTTCATTGTGGTTCATTGCGGTTCATTGTGGTCATTGTGGTTAAAAGACGCGCCCTTTCTTTCATTTAATTAATTTACACTTCAATCTGTAAGAATATAAAAAGGTTTTATCTAATGAGCTCAAATGACTTGCTTAATATATTTGGGAGGTGGAGTATATATTGGGAAGAGAATGAATGCAACTAATGTTAAGGGATTATTGAATAATGTTTTATTCATGACAAATAGAATTGATAATCAATTTTCATTTTCAGAGGAGGATGATGTTTCTAAAAACATTCATGAACTGACAGAACCGGTCATTGAGGACGAGAAAGGACATTTCCCCCACCATAGAGTCAGCCCACTCACTGTCACCGATGCCTGCCACACCCAAGTCACCATAGAAACTGATTTACTTGATCTGGAAAAGCAGACCGAAAATCTCTCCAAGCGTCAGTTCAAGGCCATGGTGAAAATGTGGATCCTCCTGAATTTCCGCAACAAGGCCAATCTAATGTTCTCGCTGGTGTTCCCAGTGATATTTGTTATCATTGGATTGGTTGTCAACAAAACCTCTTCGGATGTAACTTACGACAGCAAGCCGACGCCCATCAGTCTTCAGGGCCTGCCATCCTATGCGAGGTCCAAGTTACATCCATCCGCAGTGCCAGATCTATTACTGAACAATTCAGATGGTATGTAAAGCAGCCTTTTTAATGATTATCAACTTTAAGTAATGAAACGATCAAGTGATGTACATCTGTATAATGTTTCCATCTCCAAACTACTGAAGCAAGTGCCCACCGATTGACAACTCGGTATTTTTATTTGAACAATATAATATCCTTCAAAAAGGATTTTATTAGATTATGCATGTGCATCAATGCATGAGAAGATACTCATATTAATTTACATTACATTTTCTGTAAAACATGCTTTTAGCAGAGTGTCAGGGAAAAATAATTTTGATTTGTAATAAACATAGTTCATTAGTTCATTATATTTATAAAGTTCAAATTGTTTTAATTTTTTTTAAAAACCAAGGAATTTAGATCCAGGTTGTTGTAAGAGTGACCTGTAACCATGTGCAACAATTTATAAAAGGGGGATATAAGGACTTAATTTTTTTTTCCAATTACAAAGACTCTGCATATTAGAACTTGTAACTAAGTCAGTTTCTTTTCCTCATATTACTGATAGGTTCAGCAACAAGTTCCGAGTGGACCAGTCTGATCAACAGTTACTACTACACTGATGGTTTCTCAGACACCTCCAGTCTGTTAAGTATGGCACCGCATTATGCTGGCATGAAGGTCTCTCAGCTCCAACAGTCTGGAACCCCTCCGAAGGTGATTCTTCATTCTTCATATAAGCATAATGAGCAAATTACTTTCATGTATTGAAATTGGTAGATAGAAACAGTGCATTTTATAAGTAAACTTGATTTCAGGTTCAGTCAAATGACTACATTTGATATGGTCAAATATCTGCCCCAGTTTTAACCAATTTTTAAATAGTATCATATCAAAATCAAATAAAAAATCATACAGAGAGTGTCTATCATCCTCATCTTGATATTAGTCATCATTGTCCAATGGCTGTTTATCTATGACGTCACTAAAATGGGCTAATACCTGCGATTTTGCAAAGAAATGAAAATATTGTCTTTTTCTCCTTCATATTTTGCTTTTGAAAGTATGGAGTGCAGGTCTGCTCAAGTACAATTTTTAGCTCACCGAAAATATCTTTAACTTTATTTTTAAAGTTCTCTAAAGAACTTTAATTGTGGGGGCGAGAAATGCATAACACCGCATGTAGTCCTTTGTTTCATAATAATCCAATAATAATTATCATAATCCAAGATTAGCAGTCTAATTAAATCCATCCCCTTTTTCCTTACACTTGTTATGATCTGACAGGTACCGATAAGAGGTCATTTTCAAACGACCTCTACATTTGCATTCAATCTAAATATACCCCAACCAATCACACACATGCTTTTATCTGTTTTATGAGAGGTTGACCTCTTCAATACTGGAGGAAACATACAAAACAAGCTTGAATTAATTTTTCAAACTCCTTTTGAAGAGTTCTACTAGATTTTCTGAAGCAGCGAATCGTGAAAGCAGCTTAAAATTTTTGGCCTGACAACTAGATACTGATTTTTGGTGACTTATAGTATTGTGATTGCTATCTTGTGTGAACAAAATGCATTTATCGAATCTGACTCCCACTCCACCTTTTACAGTTTGACGGAGCTTTTACCCTCTTCTACAACGCCTCAGCAACTTACAGCATCCCAATGCTCATCAATGCCCTCACCAACTCCATTTTAAGTTTACAAGCCAACAAGACTGGTTCTACTGCCCAGGTCATTTCCACAACCAACTTACCATGGACAGCAAATTCTGGTCAAAACCGGTACAACAACGGTGCATTTTCTTCCATCATCCTCATTGGGATGGCATTCGTTGCTGTTGCTCCAACGTTTGCTGTTTACATGGTCAAAGACAGAGAGGTAAATTTGTCTGAGGAGTGAGTGTGTTCTAAAAACAAACAAAATTTCACTATTAGGTCTATAAAAGAAGTCATCATGGATAAATATTTTCCAGAGCTGTTTCATTAATTTCTTTGAATGATCTTAAGTGCAAATTTTCAATTGATTCTTCTTATGTTTCAGACAAAGGTACGGACCCAGCTGCGTGTGGCGGGGGTCAGCTTCTGGATGTACTGGGGGACACACATGGTGGTGGACATGGTCAAGTTCAGCTTCCCAGGAATCCTCTGTGTAATCGTTGTACTTATCATACAGGTAAGTTGTCTTGTTCAACTCAGTTACCCTGCCTGGAACTTACTGCTCAATTTAAGTATTTTTAGTGTTTAGTGTTTTTTGTTTCTTATTTATTGCTTAAAGTTCTGATTTACTTAATTACTTTGCAAAATTGGATGTGGAGTGTTTTGGGGATGGGAAAGTGGGTAGAGAGACAATTCATTAGACAGACTACTTATAACTTTTTTTTAAAAAATCATTGAAAACATTGAATTGTTAGTGTTTTAAAATTCTTATTTTATTTACAGCTGGAGAGTTTAAGCAGCGCCGGGGCTGTAGGTTCTCTGATTCTGCTGGTTCTGTTCTACATCCCAGTGGCTGTCCTGTTCTCCTATTTTGCCTCCTACATGTTCCAGAAATCCGTTACGGCTCAGCAGTTTATCCTGACAATATTTATCTTTGTACGTATTATTTATGAGCTGTAAGTTATTGTTGTGAAATCATTTTTATTCGTGGGGGTCAATGTTTGTGGGTAGCCAAAATTTTCCTGGTTCATGGGGAAGTAATTTTGTTGGTAGCAAGTTCTAGTGTAATCGAGATAATTATTATAAATATTAAATGCTTTTTATACGTTCATGGGGATGTAAATTTGTGGGCAAGGATTACCCATGAAAGCCATGGACATTAGTTCCCCACATACAATGATGATTCCACAGTATTTGCTGTATTGTTTTTAGCTCAACTGAGCTTAAAGCTCAAGTGAGCTCTCCTGATCTCATTTCGTCAGGCGTCTGTCTGACTATCTGTCTGACTAAATTTGTAGTAAATTTTCAGAGAAGTAAATTTCGTCATTACATTATTCACTATGGGCACAATGCTGAAAAACACAGTATATTTATAATCAGAAAAGTGATAAACATGTGGAAACTAGCTCTCATTAGAAGAATTATTTTCTTTCAGCTTGGTTTATTGCCATATTCTGCAGTATCTATGTTGGACATGTTTGCTCTTGAAAAAACTGCCCGAGCTCTTCACATTGTCTTCTCCATCATTGATCCACCATACATCATATTTGGAGGATTGTACTATATTGATAAAGTAAGATTTTTATCAATTAAATGTCAAATAGATAAATACATATGAACATGTCTTTTTCTCTCATTAGTTTCTCTTTCTCTATCATCTCTCTCTTCTCTATCTCTCTCTCTCTATCTCTATCTCTCTCTCACCATTGTCTGATGTTGTTCTATTTCAGGTGTACCGAGTCAAAACCTTTTATATGCTTGGTACTGTGGATGATGCAGATTATTTCAAGATGGAAAATAATCTTGTCTACACCTACATCATAGTGAGTATATATTAATCCTGTGTAATAAAATAATAATTTAAAAAAAGGGACTCGAAATTAATGCATTCTTTTCCAATCATATATCTTTGGTATGTTCCAGGTAATTATTTAAGCTGAAAAAATGCTAATATAATTAAGGAGAATCATAATATTTACATATATCACATACATCACATATAGCTTAATCAAATTGATAAAAATTATGTGAGGTTTATGATATAAACAAAATGTTAATTTTGATTATTCCATAATAATTGATAGAGAAAAAATCCAGATATTTTACCTTTTAAATTTGGGTGTTTTCCTATATTTTTATATAGAGCTCTTCTTCTTAAAGAGATCAGTAGAGCCTAAAAATGGTCACGACCATTGAGCCTTTTTATAACAGTGTTTAAATATTTCAATAATTTAAAATTGCAGTGTCTTTTTGATTTGGTAATCATTTCCATGCTGTTGAGAATGCTGGACATCAAACATACAGGGGGTGATGTCAAGGATGCATTTCCTTGTCATCAACAAGAAATCACAGTGCCCCACACAAATACAGATATTATTGACAATGAAGATGATGATGTCAAGGCTGAAAGGGAAAGGGTCAAGGACATATTCAATAAAAATAATATTAGGGTGAGTATTAATTCTAGCTGGTACATGTTTATTTCAAATGATCATGAAGCACTGTTCAGTACATGTCAGTTTCTTTTCTCACATAGATAAATTCTTGAATATATTAAAAAATCCTCATTTTTTGTGTCTGAATTCATATTTTTAAGTATGAAAAGCATGTACCTTCCCATCTATTTGCTATTAAAATTCTATTTGACTTTGTAGAAACCTGTTGCAATAGCTGAAAACCTGAGGAAAGAATTTCAGAAAAATAAAAGCCAGCGTAAATGCTGTAGGAAAGGCCAGAAAGATGAAATAAAGACGGCTGTCAGAAACGCTTCGTTTGCTGTTGATGATGGGGAGGTCTTTGGATTGTTGGGACCGAACGGCGCTGGGAAAACAACAGTGATCAACATGATTGTAGCAGAGATTGGGCCCACTAGAGGACGGGTAAGCTTTTTTTATTTTCACTTACAGGTATTTTATTTTCTTTTTTTTAATTAAAAAAGAAAATTTTAAAAAGTAATGGAAAAAATGACAGCTGAAGAATTTGAAGTTCTGATAAATTTCATATTCCCAAGGCATTGTTCAGTATTTATTTCATGAAAAGCCAAATCAGTTTTATGGATATCATATCAATTCACATTTATTTTTTTGGCAATTAAAACCTTCACTTGTTGATCAAATGAGAGACATTATATGGGCACAGTTATGACTTAAAGATTTGACCATTGTCCATGAAAATGATGAAATTTATCTTTCTGTGGTTAGAATGTCCTATATTTGATTTCAATGCCAAGAGGAACTAGTAAGTTGTAAGAACATGTTTCTGATCCATTTGATTAATTTCAATAAAATATGTTCAAACCATTTGATTTCAATTTGACAGCAACTGATGTGTCATTATACTTTGATGTAGCGCAAAGGTGATGTTGATATCAAGTATTAACATAAATTATCTGTCTTGCTATTGGTTAATTGAGTATGCCATACATCCTCTGATTGTAGGTTGTAGTGGGAGGATATGATGTTCAGTCAAGCATGTCTGAGGCTTTCCAGGTCATGGGCTACTGCCCTCAGCACGATGCCCTCGAGGAGCTGATGACGCTGAAAGAGCACCTGTTGCTCTATGCCACCATAAGAGGTGTGCAGGAGGACAGAGTCAATGATCTTGCAGAATGGTAAGGGTAAAACTAGTAAATGTATCAAAATAATTGAAAGCAGAGAAAATTGTCTCAAATTTACAATTTGAATTCTTTTTATTGTACCTGGTAAATTTTCTTTATCTTTAAATTGTCTGTTACTTTATTTTTTCTTAGGTTTATTGAGCAGCTGAAGGTACAGGAGCATGCAAACAAACGTTCCAAGAAACTGTCGGGGGGAACCAAGAGGAAGGTAACAATCTCCAAGATTGTCATTTCTTTATCTAGTACCTGGTTGCAAAAATTCAAACAAGGTATAAGGCATCAAAGATAACTTTCAGCAAAAAACAGTATATACATGTTCATAGAAATGAACCTGAAGAGTTAATCCTAAACAACACAAACTAAATCACGGCCTCATGCGTCCTCCGGGGCGTGGAGAAGATAAGTAAGTAAGTAACACAAACTAAAATTGCAATAATCTTTTCCTTTGTAAATGCAATAGTCTATTTTTAAGATGATAAAATGATGATAGTGAATGTGGTCCAACTCTGTATTTTTAGTAAATTTCTTTAATAAATGAAGCACCATTTGCAGTAATAAGTATGCTCTTGAAAGCTTTGAATTTTCAAATGTTATCAGCAAAAAATGTCTTTATAAATGAAGTACATAAAGACAAATTATATATATCATACAAATCAATTTCATGAACTTTCCCCATTTTATTTTTCAGTTGAGCTATGCCATAAGTATGTTAGGAAAGCCCAGAATAGTCCTCCTAGATGAGCCTTCAACAGGAATGGACCCCGCCTCCAAAAGATTCCTTTGGTATGGTACAGATATCTAATAACCTTAGAATCCCTACTTTATAACTTAACTAGGTCTCATGCCTGTTTAAAGACCTCAATTGCTAATTGCTCATATGAGCCCTTTATAAAAATATTTTGGTTATATTTCTTAAATTAAAAAAAAATGAAGATGTTCTTAGGAGGCTGGATGGTCATCAAATATACCATAGGATCTTCCTGAAAAATTTAGATATGCTTTTTTTAAGCCATAAACTGATTTTATGTACTGATAAATTCCCAATATTTGAGCATTAAAATTTGAACATTTTCATATATCTTTATATAAAGCTCTTCTTCTAAAGAGATTATTATAGCCTAATAATGGCCATGGCTATCTAGCCCTCTTAATAAGCCCTACCAGATATTTTGCCAGAAACATACCAGTGCTGTTAATGTTCTGACCTTTGACCTATTGGTTTTGTTCCAGGGACACCATTACCAATAGTTTTCAGAACAAAGACAGGGGAGCCATTTTGACAACCCACTACATGGAGGAAGCAGACGCCCTCTGCTCACGAGTCGGAATCATGGTCAACGGAAAGCTTGAGTGAGTTAAAAATTTACTTGAATGTTATAGTCTTACATGTATTACAACAAAATCACCTCACTTAAAATATTTTTTTTTGCCTCAAAGATTAAAGAATATTTGGATTTCCCTGAAACATACTCTAGTTTAAAATAAAATAAGGAACTTACCCCAACCTATATACAAAGAGATATGATTTAAATGAAGCACAATGGTATGAAAAACATAGCTTAGCTCTCCTGATAAACAACATTGATATAAACCCATAAAATTTTGGTAGATGTCTTGGACCAACTCAACATTTGAAAAACAAGTTTGGAAGTGGATACATACTGGAAGTGAAGTTAAAGGCAGGAATTGCACACGAGACCCAAGATTCAGTGGAGCAGAGAATGAACACGCTTGAGGAATACGTCTTCTCCATGTTCCCTGATGCTGTGGTTGTGGAGAGATTTGGATTGAGAGCTCAGTATAAAATACCCAGAAACAACGTCAAGTCTCTTGCTCATGTCTTCTCATCTCTAGAAGAAGGTAATACAAGAAATTTCTTCTGTCTTTAAGGGGGGGGGGGGGGGATAAGGTTTGATTTAAACCATTCTATGCAAACACTATGCCATTGAGTGACAGCTGAATTCTATGATTTTTTTTTTATGTGTTTATAAATTGTGTTTGCCAAGTACCATATGGTATGACACTCATGGATTGTCAGTGAAAAGTTTTATGTTTGGTCAAAACCACATATTTCCATTGTGATGTTTGCATTTTATAAATATGACATTTTTTTTTTTAAAAAGGGATACAAAGGAAAACAAACTGACTGTTATCAAATTTATCTAAACCATTTACATTGGTCCATATTTTTCTTCAGGCAAGCGGACGCATGAAATGGAAGAGTACAATTTCAGCCAGTCATCCTTAGAACAGGTACAGTACTGTCAGTGATGTGAAATTTAAATGGATAAATTAACTTCTGTTTCTGAATCAATATATGTCTGTATTATTATTGTGCATCTTTTTTCAGCTGAAAAATTTCTTGAAAACTCTTGCTTTGTTTGAATGTAATTCGCTATACACAACAAGTTTTTAATATGTTTTAAGATTGATTGGTATGAAAATGACTTTGCTGTAAGCATGTAGATTGTAACAATGTATTAATGTACTTGGTAATATCTGGCAGATTGTTGCTAGACAACAATTTTTTAAAATTTAAAAAAACAACGCACATAGATATTTAGCTCACCTGAGCCAAAGGTTCATGTGAGCTTTTTGATCAAAATTTGTCTGTTGTTGTTGTCGTTGTTATCATTGTAAACTTTCCACATTTTCATCTTCTTCTCCAAAACTGCTAAATTAATTTCAAAAAAAATTTGCACAAAACATTATGGAGTGAAGGAGATTCAAGTTTGTTTAAATGAAGGCCCACTCCCTCATTAAAGGGGAGATATTTTTTAACTATTGAAAATTTGCTGGTATTTTTTAAAAAAAATATTCTTCTCAACCATTTTGCCAGAAATGCTGAATCTTGTGTAGAAGCATCCTTAGGTAATGTAGATGCAAGTTTGTTCAAATCATGTTCCCCAGGGGTACGGTGGGGCCACAATGAAGGTGAAATTTTACATAGGAATAATGTAAAACTGTCTAAAACTTTTGTTAATTGGCTATTGTTGCTCAGATGAGCGATGTGGCCTCTGGGCCTCTTGTTTGGATACTGCCATAGCAGAGAGAAATTGCACCTATTTTTCATTTCTTCAATTATTAAAGGTTTTCCTGGAATTTGCCAAAAGACAGCTGGATGAGAATGTTACGGATGAGAATGTTGATAACGAACAGAATTCGCTGGAGCAATCTCTGAGACGTCGTACTTCGTCTAGAAACCAGGGTCAAAGAAATGGCTCCCAGGGCTCAGGAAATGTTGTGTGATTGACAGAAGAACAGCCCTAAGTGTCATCCAACAAGTGTGTTATGTGTATTCATGGTGTATTTTTAGCTGTACTTCATCTAAAATATTAGGATTAACATTGATATTATATGCAGGAAAGGATTTAAATCAGAGGGTTACGGGTTTTTTATTTTGGTGTGAAACATCTACAAGTAATACTGATGCATTTTGTTTTTAATATGCATATAACTTGTACAATGTAGATACAAATATAACTTGGGTGGGTTAAGGTGGATCCTTACTTGAGTGGCATCATCATTGATAATTCTCTATATTCTGTATTGAAAATATGTAATTATCATTACTGGATAATCACAGCATTATTGTGTAAACCTTGAGTTAATAATATTGCATCAGTAGCAACCTAATATGTAATTTTTTGCATGTTTAGAAGGTTTTGATCTTTAACTACTATACTGCAGTATGCTTCAAAATATTGTATTTGTTCATGCATTGTAGTATTACATGTACTGTTCGCAAAAGGTACAGTAATTTTTTTTCACACAAATACTAATTTTATCACAGGGCCATCTCATAAAAAAAGACTTCTACTAGTTTTCAAAACAAACAAACTTATATTCACTTGATAATTAACTATGCAAGCATCCTGATATAGTGCAAGATTCTAAATTGATCAAATTGTGAACTTTGGATCAATACTGGGACCCCAAGGAGATGTTCAAAGTCATGTACATGTAAAGTTTAGAATTTGAATTGTTTAAACCATGACCTCCAAACAAATAATGTATGGGTAAAAATCTTTTCAAATAATCTTATTAAATCCTGCATTGCTAGAATGTGCGATATTATTATTTATTATAGCATCCTGATTCTTGAATGTTGTCGTAACAACCACTGACACAACACTGGCTAAGATATTTGTATTTGACTTTATAAAGCTGCTTTGATTATAGTTAGCTAGAGTTATGGCCAATGTTACTCAGGTGAGTGATGTGGCCCAGGGGTCTCTTTTTTTTTTTTTATCAGCATATTTACATGTATGTTAGATATTCAATTGCTTTTACTTTTATTTATTATTTAAAAATTAACTTATTTTTATTATAAACAGTTATACAAGTACCATTATTTTTTTCTTTTTACAAAAATTATATATGGTTTATACAATCAATTAAATAATAATACCGGTACGTTGGATGCAATTTCAGATCCAACAGGAGTATACTACGTAGGATAATTATACATGTATTATGTATAGCCAAGCTGGCTGTATTACACCCTGTGTGTTTATTGGTGCTGTTATAGATATATGCCTCTTTTAAATGTTATCTCCTTCTAAAGAACCACTATCTGGATTCTTTGGTGACGTATTTTACTGCATGACTATATTGTATTTTTAATTGTTATGTTTTTATACATACCATCATTTATAATGCCCCCTTTTTAAAGGAGGAGAACTTACTGCTCCGCAAAAGTTTGATGTTTAGTTTTGATGGTGGGTTTATTGAGTAGCTAAAAGTTGTCAGACCAATATCTTGTAAGCTCTTAGCTTGACTGTAATCAAACTTCATACATAGGAATAGTTGACCCCTTCTGATTTTTATCTGGTCAAAAGTTTACAAGGTGGATTGAACTGTCCAATTCAATTAAGGTCATTTGTGGGGGTTTTTTTTTAGTATTATCCTTGTCAAATATTGTAAACAATTTGAATAAAAAACACAGGTACCTGACATTCTAGGCCCATATTTTTCTCATAATGAAAAAATATACCCTCACCTAATATAATTCTAGGTAGAGTGTATATTTTTATGAGAAAAATTTATAACGTCAGGTGCCTGTGTAAAAAAGGGACAAATATATGTTTTACAAACATTATTTATTGTTATTTCATTTGTTTAGTGCTATTTTATAAAATAATAGCATGTGTTTATTTTAGTAGTCATCACTGTTCTTGTTTTCGAAATTATATAGTATGTTTTGTGATTTTTTATTGAATTCCCCCCATGATCTTACTAGAGATGTTCATGTAGTTTTGTTGTTTTGCTGGAGAGTGTCCAGGCTTGAGCTGAAATTGATCATAGAAATAGAAAAAATTTACAACACTGATTATGATCAATGCAGATATATCTAAAATGACTCATTTACATGTAGCTGTTATTATTTCATTGATTTTGCAATCAATATATCAACCTATATGGCTCAGTCAATTGTATGTGATCATTGTTGCTATATACTATCAATTATCATTGAATAATCAAAATTAACATTTTGTACATATCATAAACTTCACATAATTTTTACAGTTTGATTAGGCTATATCTGATGTATGTGATATGTGTAAATATTATGATTTAGATTGTAATATTATTATAATAGCAAGAACATTTTCAACGTTTAAACATTCCTTCATGCATATTTGAATTTTATTCTGAATTAAAATTCTATGAATAATATATAGTCCTATTTAGTTTTACAACTTTACCTTATTATTTTAAAATTGTATATAATTTATTTATTTGATTTCTTTATCTAGTGATTATGACATGCAAATTTAATTGCATGTATGCATGGCTGCTTAATTAAGTTAGCTGATATATATATTCATAAGTTTCATGTTAATAGAGCTGCATAATGGATGATAATATTTTCACCCTTCTCCCCTTTATTAAGGAAAAGACAGACAATCCTAAAGACATCATGAATTTTACAAATATTTAATATAAGCCATATACTTATTATGGTAGTTACTGCTAGCATAATTATTCTTTTATATAAATCCTAAATTACACAGAATTAGAGATATTTCGTTATACGTGTTATAGTACATGTACACACATATTTTCAATTTTAAATTAGTTTTATGTTTTACATGTAGATAGAATGTGTCATCAATTAAATGAACATGTTACTTAAGGTAGTACGAAACACCCCTGAAATTATTTATTTGAAATATTTTCTCAAATACACAAAATAATGACTTAATATGACTTTATATTATGTAAAAAATAATTCAATCCATTATCTTAAGAAAAAAATATAAATCATACCCATCAATTACTCAAGGCCGAAAAATTTGAGGTACATAATATTTTGATAATTTTGAAACATACATTTGGATGGTATTCGTATGATTTTTGTGCAATTTAGCCTTTTATCATTTAAAAATGTGTAATTTGTGTTCCTTTCAAAGTAAAGACCTGAAATATGGACACAACCACCACCAGTGTTTAAGCTTTATGTCCAACAAATTTCAAGGTCATATCAACAGGTCAAAGGTTAAATATGATGACTGGTCTGTTTGGGGCGATGTGGGCAAAAAATTTTTCAAATTTTACATACTTGAAGATTTCATTCCAAAGAACAAAATATAAACATTTTAGAAAAATTGAATTATAGGAAAATTTTAGCTTATCTGTTTTGTACTACCTTAATATGCAAAATTGCACATGAGAATAAGTGAGTTTTATGTGTAGTGACTCTCTACTATTTGTGTATAATTAATTGGAGTAGTATATCTAATAGGCATACATGTATATTAGACTAAACATATTATATAGTAATCTTTTGGGCAAAGTTATGATATCATTTGATGTTTACTGTTTACCATGATACTGAAATTCATTCCACTAAATTATGAAAGTTGCGAGCTGTTATTAAGAATTTTAAAAATTTTGACTGCATTTAAGCACTGCAAAATGTACGTATTGAATCTAATTTTAGTAGAAACATTTGTTTTTCAAATGATTGTATATTTAATAAGATTTTTGTTTTTTTATATTTTTTTGGGGGGGGGAGGGGGTGGTTGCTTGTATCAGTGCCTGTATTTAGAAAAAAAAATAAAACATCATATTCTTTAAGTGAAAATAAATAAATTTTAGTACACAGTATACTGAGGGTAGTACATGTACTAGCATTAGATACGAATAGTATACTATAACCCAGTTTTTATTCGGGTGCAAGAAAATATCTCTATAGTACATGTATATTATTTTAAGATAATTTGCATCCTGATCACGAACATTAGTTGCCACGAACCAGTTTAATTACAATAAATCGCTATATAAAGTTAGTTGATTTACAATATATTTGAAAAACCAGGACACCCACAGATTTAATATTACAATTTCCATGTTTGATATTGACATACCTATATTTGACTGATTTGTAGAGGTTTCTTCCTATAAGATATTGAACAAAATGTGATTTCTTTTCAGGGATGTATCGTTGTATTATCTTTTCTATATATATATATTATACATTTAGACCTGCCTACATCTACATGTATTATTAAATCATTAAATCATAATGCTGCATATTTTTGCATTTGATTGTTATTTTTGATATTTTTAGGTGAAGAATATGAGACTTATAGAAGTTTGGTTTATGAGATCCCTATACGTGTTATTTTCGGAGACTGACCATTTTTTAAGCTGAGCTGAGCGCGATCTCGTGAGCTTTTCTAAGCACTGATACTTGAAGTCAAGCTGTCTATATCAGTTGTCGTGTGCAAGAATATCGCACGAGTTGAACAGACTGTTGAAAATGTGCTCATTTTTTCTCACAAAAAGCTAGCTGCTAAATGTAGATCCACGGGAAAATTCGGTTGACCCGCCGTGAAATTCCATTGAATTTAGACGTTTTACAGCATATGTCGTCACTTAATTACTTACAATAAAGCTATAATTAACTCAAAATCTTTGAAACAATATTACCAGCCCTGTAAAATAAAGAAGTGTGGTTTGTTTACATGTGATATGGCGACTCGATCAGAACTTGAATTTACATTGAATCGACATTCAGGACGCCATTCTTATATCCCGTAATAATTGCTTGAAATCAAAACTTTTTTGCCGATTTTCACCTTAGATTTCTTTTGCTATACATATTTTAACTTTTTTTTAATTACATGTATTTATTCACAATTTTTTTCACGACAATTATCCTTATATTTGGAATGTTTTTATTTTTGAAGGGGATGTCGCTACTAATGTCTCATCTAATTAAATCAAAATATTAAAACCAATGTCTTTATAGTTTGTTTTTCTTATTGATAACTGGATAACTCAATTATTTAATTGATCATCCGGACGAGCCCGTGCAATTTTCTTTTCCCAGGATGGTGTTGGGGGGGGGGGGGGGGTCTTGTCCCAACATTGTGGTCGCAATAGGGATGCTTTTGGTGATGTTTCCTTAATATTCACCCCTGAGCTCTATACTTTAACAATTTTTTGCATGTATTCTTAGATAATAAAAATGCGTGTATATGTATATATATTCAACAGTGTCTTATGTAAAAATTTTCAGAGCTTAGAAGATATATCTGATGCCGATTGAATTCTTCACTGCATCTTTTGTTTACACTCTCTTGATGTAATGTACACCAAGCTTATAATTTATTTTTCCGAAAAATCATCATTCCTAAAAATGTTCATATCCATTTATGGTCATGTCAAAATTCGACAAACTTGCAGACTTTACATTTGTGGATTTGTAACATGTCATCTTTGCTATTTTCGAAAACGGAGACACCAAATGCAGAGACTACCGATGACAATGCTTAATATAGTGGCAGGTTACATGAAATAACAAACAGCATTTTACAGTGTAAATGTGCATCTGTAAGAATTAGCTCTAGAGTGTTTATGCCCGAGTTTATCAGAATTACACACTTTCATACTCAGACTCACACACCAAGTCAACACGATTGCGATTTCGGTTATACAAGTTTATATGTCTTGATTTTTGAACACGATTGTAAACCCTCCATAAAACCTACGCATTCAATTTGGTTTTCCTTTTGTAGGAAGAACAGTCAGATTTATTATTTTGTGCAGTAATTCTTCCTCAGTTTATCAGTTTGTTTTGCCTCTTTCATAAATTATTTATCTTTTCCTCCTTAAAGTGGCATGGTCACGATTTTGGTCAATTTTTTGCTTACCTGAGCTGAAAGCTCAACTGAGCTTTTCTGATCACTTTTTGTCCGGTGTCCGTCTGTCTGTCCGTCCGTCTGTCTGTCCGTAAACTTTTTACATTTTCGACTTCTTCTCCAGAACCACTGGCCGATTTCAACCAAAGTTGCCACAAAGCATCCTTAGGTGAAGGGGATTCAAGTTTGTTAAAATGAAGGTCCATGCCCTCTTTCAAGGGGAGATAATATTAAAAATTCATTGAAAATTTGTTGGTATTTTCAAAAATCTTCTTCTCAAAAATCATTTGGCCAGAAAAGCTGAAATTTGTGTGGAAGCATCCTCAGGTAGTGTAGATTCAAGTTTGTTCAAATCATGATCCCCATGGGTAGGGTGGGGCCACAATGGGGGTTGAATTTTTACATAGGAATATATAGAGAAAAATCTTTAAAAATCTTCTGAAACTGAAACTTGTATGAAAGCATTCTCGGTTGGGTAGATTCAAGTTTGATAAAATTATGATCCCCAGGGGTACTAGGGCAGGGCCACAGTGAGGGGTCAAATTTTCACATTGGAATATATAGAGAAAAATCTTTAAAAATCTTTTTCTCAGAAACCGATCGGGCAGAAAAGTTGTAACTTATGTGGAATCGTCCTCAGGTATGGAAGATTCAAGTTTGTTCAAATCATGATACTGGGGGTAGGGTGGGGCCACAAAAGGGGGTGGGTTCAAACTTTTACATAGGAATATATAGGGAAATATCTTTAAAAATCATTTGCCAAGAAAAGTCAGTTCAAATAGTGTAGATTAAAATTTGTCAAAATCATAATTTTCAGGATTAGAGTTGGGCCACATGGGGGGGGGGGGGGGGGGGGGTCCAATTTTACAAAGGAAAACATTTAAATTTTCCACAAAAACTCAAATGTTATTATATTTGAATTATTGTTGATTCTTTAAAATTGTTTAGACTCTGGTCCCTGGACAATTCTTTGGCTTCACGAGGGGTTCAAAGTTTGATGTAGGTTTATAATCCATGTATAAACAGTTGTTAAAGTCTGATCATTTTCTCGAGAACTGCAATGCTCAATATGTGATATGACTGTAAAATCATCCTTTTACTAAAGGGTCAATGATCAACATAAGAATATGCAGGGGAATTTTTTTATATACAGGATCTATTATACGACATTATTCAGATATTTTATATATGACTCCGTAAAGCTGATTTTATTATGTCTATCATTGCTCAGGTGAGCGATGTGGCCCATGGGCCTCTTGTTTTTATTGTGAACAATGTTTAAGTAATGCATTTCTAATGCTCAACCAAAATTTGAGCGTCAGTTGTAGAATATTAGATAGTTATAGAGCTTACAATTCTTTGTTATGTAAACAAGGTTCGTGCCATATTTTTGTTTACATTGGTTCAATATGCCAACAAAAGTTCTTTTTTAAGCTAGTTTTTATATCTGCTTATTCGTTTTGAGCATAAAAAAATAAACAGTTCCTAGCATTAGCTACCTTTATTTTGGATCTAAACTTGAAAATTCAAAATCTTAACTAAAAACATGACCTGCGTTTTGTTTACATAACAAAGAAGTGTGAGCTCTTTATCTCACTTATGACTTGACAACTTGACAATCAAATTTTAGTTGACTATTAGAAATGTCTCACTGAAGCACTGTAAACATTAAAAACGGAGAAATAAATTTTGACCAAAATCGTGGCCATGCCCCTTTAAACAAGATACGTAAAAGCCATAAACCAATAGAAATGGTGATTTATAGACCTATTAAATCTACAGATTATACAGTCAATAAAACAATATGGGTCATGCTAAATCCATTTATTTTGTTCAAGTATCAATAGTTAGCTTATCTACTAATCACATATGATCAGGTTACCCTTTGAATATGACCAGAACAGTACTAGTATGTGCCAAACCCGATAAGATCAATCATGTTATTATATTTTTTAATTAATCAAATTATTAAGAATTAGAAATAAAAGAGAAATATGAATTTATAGAATACTGATCTGCTGTTTTCTAATGAATTAATATTGGAGTAAAACCAGGGATACATGTTTATAACGACTAAAGACTATGAGCACGATTACAGAAAAATGTAATCGATTAATAATCGATTACAAAGTGGAATTTTTTTTGTAATCGATTATTAATCGATTACACTCATTTTATTCTGTAATCGATTGCTTTATAACACGTAATCGATTAATAATCGATTACTTCAATTTTTTCACTAAAATGTGAGTGATACTTCTGAACATATTGTAAAAACTCTTCAAGTTGATGTGGATTTAGAATTAAAGGGGTATTTACATTATGAATGATATGAAAATTTGAGACCGTGACTTCATATTTCTATCTTATTGAGATAACACTTTATAATTTCTACTGCTTATTCAAATGTGAAATTATAAGTAATATAGAGGGGTCAGTCTTTCAAATTATGTATTTTGCTGGAAGTTTACGAGTTTGGGTGAAATCTTGACCTTGCATCTTTAGCCATCATATTTATTCTGTTGTTATCGATTTCTTGAAAATTACAATTTGGTTAAAATTTGATAATTAAAATATTTTTGGCAATATGCAAAGAACTTTGAAGGAATATTGCTTCATGATTTGAATGAATTGTTTAAATTGCTTGTAATTGTTATAACTCAGTTCAGTTCAGTTCTTTATTAAATTTAAGCTGTATAGCTTCTCAGTACAACAAATATAAACAATATATACACGTACAGGTAGGTAAACAGGAGAAATTGACAGAAGTGTACATATGATATCAACATCTAATTTGCTTTAAGTAGATCTTTTCTTATTTTCAAGCTAATGTGAATAAATTTACCCAAATTACATAGTTCTTTTACATTTTCAACATTTAAAAGCTGCAAAAGTTTAGACATTGAAGGCTTTTTCAGTTATAAGGCTTAATGTATTTTTTGCGATTGCCTTCTTATATGGGACATATTAAAATAAAATGAAATTCGTCTTCAATAGAATTTGAACACAGAAAACAATTTCTATTGTGTCTTTCAATATAACAAATCGACCTGTTTCTATTGCTAATTGATGCGAAGACAACCTGAATCTTGAAATTAATACACTTTTGATATTTGATTGGAATAGATTTCTTTAAATGAAATTGTATATTATGGGTTGCAATTAAGTATTTGAAAAAAGAGCTTTTACTAGAACTATCTAGTTGAGAAAAAATATTCTGTGTAGCTTGGTCAAATATACGTTGTTTGACAACAATGAGATCTCCAGCTGTTATTTTTTGTTTTTCCCACAATTCAAAATAAAAAATATTTAACATGAGACAACCAGTTTTTTGCATTATGTTTTTCGACACAGTCAAATAGTGTATAATAGGAATGTTGAATAGTACAATTATTATGGTACAGTATTTTTTTTCCAGAACTAAACTATTTTAAAAATTCTTTGTTACAGCAGATCTAGGGGGAAGCGTCCTAATTCAGAATAAACTGCTACATTACAAGTTGATTTTTTAACCCCCAAGATATGTTTACAGAAATCAAGATTCTCAAAAGATCCTTATTGGGGCTAGTTTAATTGTTATCTAAACATTAAGGTTGTCACACCTAATAAACTGCAATGCGGATTCCTTAACTGACCAGGACTAACGCATTTAGTGACACTTACAATACTTACTATCGATAATTTGTATTATTGATATCAAATATTTATTTTTTGATATCAGGAAATACCTCAAAAAACATTAAAACGGCGCCTCATACATGCAAAGTTTTAATTAAGGAAGAAGGAATCATTCTTAGAGCATTATCTAAACAATCCAATAAAGCCCGACGGGTTTTTAATGATAGATTTGATCACCACGCCAAACCACATTTGATCCCCTATTACTCATATTTATATGATTTTCAGCAATTGTACGATTTAATATAAAATGAAATTGTCAGCGATGAAATGTATAGGATTAAACATTACAAAATCGATTCATAGTGTTATCACAGACAAAAACACTAGAAAATGTAAATATTAATCTTCATACTATTAAAAGGAATTTAACTAAGCTAATTCAAAACATGAACGAACCAGGGAGTACGGATGCAGATGCCCTGCAGTGCAAAAAAGAAAGGAAATAAGAGGCACATGGACCACATCGCTCACCTGTGCAAACAAAAGCCATAAATTGTCTTTAGAGTATAAATTTTAAAATACCAAATATCTGGAAACCTTAGTATATTATATCCTGAAATACCTTCATCACCTGCATATGGTGTTTTTATCTCTCAGTTGATTCGATATGTAAAAGTGGGCTCTACGTGTGATCATTTTTTAAAACGAGGCAAGGTACTGAAAAACAAGTTGATAAAACAAGATTATCAACAGTCTCAATCATTTCGTAAGTTCTATGGTCGATACAAGGACCTTGTCTTTCGCTAAGTCGAATGCTGACTGATTTTTTATTGTTAGGCCATTATTATTCACCGAATTGTCTACGGCTTTTTCCGTTTTCCCGAATAATTAAATTCCGGTTGTTACACGCTTTTTGATTGGCTAAAAAAATATTTTATATCGTGTAAAGAATGTTGCCTACGTCATAGTAAGACTAACGTCAAAACAAGTATCAATCCGCCTAACGTTACGTTTGAATTTTGAACAATTTGATGTCATTCTAAAGGTCAAATAACTGTTTTTATCACATGTTTATCTCAATATGCGGTGGATATCACTCATGGGATAAAGATATTCCACTATGTGTTCTTACGCCACGTGACGTCATAATTAAACATTACGTAGGATTAGCCGGTTGATTGACGTATAATGAAAAGCTAAAAAATAATACTGTTGAATAGTGTTGAGATGTAAAAGTGAAGCATTTAATGTTGTTTTATTTATTTTTCATGAATTCATAAAGAAATTGTTTGAAAATGAAATGTTTGTTTGTTAAACTTCAAGGAACTTTTTTCCATGCGTAAAGTTGTTGACATCTCGTAGTTAATGTGTTGTGCAGCTCATAATTATAATTTGTACAGAAAAAATTGAGATTAACAAAAAACGTTGTAAAACATGTGATAAAAAGAATCTCTCATGATTTGCGATAGTATATGATTTTTATCCAACTCGTTGTGTGTTTTCTATCCCCTCGCCAAGGCTCGGGGATAGAAAACACACAACTCGTTGGATAAAAATCATATACCATCGCAAATCATGAGAGATCCTATATTTATCTACAATTAATAGCAAAAAATTAAATTATCAGCTATGAATTCAATATTTATAAGTTTTATACGATATAAAATGGTTTGGAACAGTTTACGCATTTTTATAAACCGCTTCGCGGTTACTAATAAATTTCGAATTCATTCCTTAATTACGACAAAGAGTACACGACCGGTGACCGGTCAGCAAAGGATGCTCACTCCTGCCTCTAACTTTTTTTTTAGAGGTCCGCGTTTGCTCTGCACCTGATATATGTTTTTCCTTTAGACTGTTGATTTAGAACACTGTTCGTTATCGCCACATTTCATTTTCAAAGATTTCAAATAATAATAAGGCATATTTTGATGTTTAAAAATATTTGATTTGATGATATGATATAAAAAAAATTGTTTTCTGATATCAAAAGAATTGATATCATAAATCATATTTGATATTAGAAAACTACTCACGAAAACTAAACAGTTCCCTATGCATGTTCATCTAAAAATAAGATTTTTTACAATTATGTTAAATTAGGTGTATACGAGGGTTGTTCGGAAATTATTGAGACAACACAAATATTTCCCTTTCCAAGTGACAAATTTGAGTGAAAATTGGCATAAACCTAAAGAAACCTAAACAAATCATTGAGCATAGTAATATTACAAAACAATTATTAATTTGTTTACGACTGTACACAAACAGGTCGATGGTCGGGGTACCCGGCGCAGGCCCAAACATGGAGTTTACAAAATTGAAACATTTACATTTTAAGTGTTGGTAGACCTACAATTAATGATAAAAGAAATCAAATTATAAATGTTCATTTTGCTATTTATTGTGACTAACTTTTATGCAAGTTTCACTAGTGTTTGATTTGAAATAGGGAGATAGTTAAAAAATATGTACCAAGCAATAGAAATCTGACTGCGTTTCGACAGCGACGGTTATTGAATTTTGACGTCAAGGCGGCGCAACGAAAATACATCAAATTTGTGGGAATCTCGGAAGAAGACCTTTTCTGGCCAAGAAATTGCTTAAACAAAAGCTATACGATGGAAAGGGGTCAAAAGCTTCAGTTAATCGGGGTTTATTTACTGACTGCTTAACTAGAATTAAAACAAAGGGGCTAAATATCAAGTATTTTTACACACAAACTGATTTCAACAGGTCTAATAATTATATATACAGAAACTAACGTTTCACAGTTAGTTGACTTTCGGGAAGAAATAACTCGATTTTCCCCCCAAAAAATCAAGAATGGGGAGAAAATGCAACTGTTTCAATTTTGAAAAAAACAAGAAAATATGAAAAATGAAGAATAGTTCATGTTTTCCGTTCGTATATAAGGTGCTTAAAACAAAAGAGCAAGGAGAAACGTTAAAATGACGTTGCGATGAGTTTGTGGTTGCCCCGGGTCAATGCATGTAGGCAATTTTGTTAGCTTACCAGAAATGAACAAATGATGTCATTAACTTCAAAATTTTCACTTTAATAAAAGGTATCCTGGATTACTTTCTGGTGAAATGTCAATGTTTATATCTTTTTTTCCCAAGAGAGTAAGAGTAAATGTCTCAATAATTTCCGAACAACCCTCGTACAATATTCTTTTAGCAGAAAGAAAATGAAAACACACTTGTCATAGCTCTTCTTTTATTTGCAGCAACCAATAAAAATGAACAATGAATAATAAAATATTGATCAATGTTGTGTGATTAAAACATATAAGATAAACTTGTAGATTTTTATGCTATATATTATTGTTTCATCTCAAATGTAAGAATGAAAAAGTAATACTTGTAATTATATTAACCCAAATAACTGAAAACATCAAAATGCAATATTCAAAACTCCAAAAAAAACAAATTAACATTCCTATTTTGAATAAATACCCGGTACACAATTTTGAACATGCAAAAAAAAGTTATAGATTTACCAATGCACATTGAGCCTCTTTAAAAAAAAATACCTTAAATTTGACCAAAAGTAAACACTTATGAGTGATTCAAATGTACAAAAAAGGACTGCCTTAAATTATCAAACTTTAAAAAACAGCAGCAGAATGATCTTGAATTGTGTACCACCCCCATTGATAAATAACCAAAAACCCTGTAACAATTAATCAAAGGAGTAAAATAAAAATAAATGAAGATTAATGTTTACATCATTAGCACAAAAACTTAATTAATTTTGTATTTATATTATTGCACATTTTGCAAACACTTGCACATAACATGATAAATAAATTAATGAGATCATTATAAGAGTAGTCGTGAGATGCTGGTAAAATGATATTTTTTTCCCTCATTTAAACTATATGTACCATAGAAGTGGAAATATTTGCAGGGTAGAAATTTCTGCTAATTCATTATTCCTATGATTAATAGAAAAAGTGTACATGTATACAATATGGTAAAACAATTTAAGTTGTATACTGAAGGTAACATTTACCATACATGTAAATGTTGGGTAACAGCCAAACACCCATTACCAAAATGCATTTTCAAAAAAATTCCAAGAGTTGTAACAAGTTCAAATCATTAAATATCAATATATATAAATGCATAGAGATATTTCTTTGTTAAATATGTGGGAGTTGTAAATGTATTTTAAATACAGTACCCTCAATAGGAAAAATGATTATGGCACTCTATAAGTCAAGAAGGCTATCTACATTGGATTTTTGGTTTTTTTTTCCATAAATAATGGAATGTTAACTTGCAGGTAGATCGAGCTCCACTAAGATTATCTTTTACAGCAGAAACATCAAGTTTAGTGTCTCTCTCCTAACATAACTAATGATACATAGGTAAGTACTACTGTCAAATTAACACAGGATTCCATTAGCAGATTTTAATAATCTTGCCTTTGATCTTGAAATTAATTAAGACTTATGCTATAGCTGTGAAAATTCTTTGGATACTGCTGACAAAACATTAGAAAATAAAAATTGTGCGACCATTTACCGTAACCTTCTAACCTACAGTAAACTACAATTCAAAAGATTTAATATATTAGGGAGGCTCTGTGGTCAATAAATTAACCATCAGATCTACCTAAAATTTTAGAATATGACATGTTTACCTATAAACTCTTAATAACTAATGAAAAAATCCATAAATTTTGAGTTTTAAATTTGGGTTTTTTCCCTATATTTTTATATAGAGCTCTTCTTCTAAAGGAGATCAATAGTCTCCATGGATGGCCACAACCACCCTCTTAATATAGAGTACAAAGGCAGTGAAAGCATTGGCTAAATACTAATTAAAATTTTTTTTAGTTGTATTTTAACTCTGCTTATGACTTTGACCTAAATACAAATATTGTAATTAAATAATTTTCACTCACATTGAGACAATGTACATGTATACTGATAGGAATTAAGCTGTATTCAAGCTGCTCTTCTTCATTACAGGCATAAAATGACAGGATCCCTCATGTATTGTCTTTAAATCACCCCCTTGTTGACCCTCTCACTATTTGTAAAAGGGACTTGAGGTATACATTGCATATGAATATGATGAATGCTCTGAGTATAATAAGTCAATACAACTACGATAATAAGTTTAAGGCTGGACCCCCATTCTTTTAAAAGCATTTACTAACATTCATTAGCATAAGTAATTTTTATCACCTGGTATCAAAGAAATATATTTCCCAACAATTTTTTTTCATAATACTAGAAAATCAGCCACTATGGAACCAATCAAAAGATTAGCATTTAATGTCTCTAAAAGGAAAATTTCCAAGTATTAAGATTTATCTTTCTTATCATACGTTCCAAAAACCTTAACATTTCAATTTTACATAAATTTTACAAAAGAAAAGCAAATAAATTTTCTATATTTTCAACTGATATGTAAAAGCCAACAAGGGGCTAGGGTGTTAAGAAGGGTGATTAAAGAGTTAGTATGCACTTTGATTCTAAATTGAACTGGTGATGAATGTTTCTGCATTAAAAGTAACAGTGTAAATTAAATGCAACAAATTGCAACAAGTATACACACTCATCTATATTGCCTCATATTCAACTTTTTTCACATAACAAAAAAACTTAACATGGTATAGTTTTCAACAAAACAATAAAATCAAGTGAATTCTGGAAATACATGTACATATACATGTATATAACTACATGTAATTCAAAAATCACAGATGTCAATGGACTTCTGTTGATGAAATGTAGAAATCAATTTTAAAAAAATCAAAATTTTGCTCTCTTGAATTTGAAATGATTGGGAAACAGAATCATAATACATGTTATAAGATCTGAAAAATGTACTTTATAATATATGGTTCTGGCAAGCTAAATTTGTGACAGAACATTGCATTGATCATTACATGTAGTGAGTCAAACTATTAAATAATTAAGATTTAACAACATGAATAATCGCTACTTCAAAAACAATGCAAAATGAATTTGAAAAAAAAGAAGATATATAATGAATGTATAGTAATGAACGGTTATAATGTTGAGTCACAAAAATGGAATTTTAGGATCCTTTATGTCACACCTTAAGGAGGCTGGCTGGTCAACACATTAGCCAAATTTTAAGATATGATCTCTTTAGCTATAAACTATTATTTTGTAAGAAAAAGTCCAGATATTTTACCTTTTAAATTTAAGCATTTTCCTATATTCTTACATAGAGCTCTCCTTTTAAAGGAGTTCAGTACAGTCTAAAAATGGCCACGATCAACGAGCCCTCTTAAAACAAATTAAGTGACCTTTTAATACAAATTATAACAAATTTTAAAGAATGAACCCAATTCATTCAATTACTGGCCAAGACTACAACATCTGTGTCATCTTAGAACTTTCTCGTTTGTCTCTGCATGCATTCTTTGTTCAAAGTCTCGAATATCCTGAATTGTCATATCTGCACAAAAATGGGGGAAAAAAATCTTTTATATTTCATTTTATGTTTGTTAACAGCTCAAACTCAATATGAAGAATATAAAGTTTTTGTAATGATATTCAGTTTCTCTTCTTTATGTACAACTTTTGTACCAACATTGGACCAACGCAACACATGTAGTAATTGTATCATTGAATGGCTTTTAAATCGGGTAAATTTCCATAACAAAAACAGCTGCATTGGTCTACGTTAAAAAAAATCTTTCTTCAATGCAAGATTTATTTTCAGTTTTCTAAATGGGAAAAGGCACCTTACATAATTGTGTGCATCCAATTTCTATTCAGTAATTTTGAACAAAAAGTGCACTTCGCCTGCACGTATTTAACTTTCTTTAAAATTCAAGGACAAATGATAACTAAGATTAGGTACACCCACCAAACCACTCGTCTATCCATGTGAATGCCTGTCTGTGTCCTAACAACAGGATCTCCCTGATGCTCTGTAAAGGAAAATTACAGACAAATTTTAATTCTTATGATCTGCATGACAAATACTATAGAAGCACATATTTTCGTTGGGTCAAAATTTCGTTGTTTTTAAACCAAATAAAATTTCGTTGGTATTTAATTTTGTCATATCATAATTTTTTTGTATTCATTAATACCTGGGTTAAAAATTCGTCATGGATTTAATTTCGTTGATTTATACTGCCAACAAAAATAACGAAATTAAATCCTCAACGAATATTTCTGCTTCTACAGTATTTCACTCGCTGGTGTTTCACTTGCATAGATTCATCACAAGATTTCCTTATGATGGTGCTGGATTACATTAGATGCTGCAACTTGCAGAGAGAACATGTTTCACTTGGCACATCTAATTTGGCCCTAATCTTGAATAAACTTTAAAACCACAAATCTGACAGGAACAAAATTTTATGAACAAGATAAGATGTACAAAACCAATCAAAATGTAAACAAAAAATGCTTCATCTGGTTTGAAATCATTAACAAGTGCACTTCCTATATTTACCACTCGAATGGTCAAAAATTGAATAGACCAACAAGAAATCAATGTTCTTCATTTCAAATTGGGAATGTTAATTAAATACCTAAAACTCTTTGTGACCCTTTTCTAAACATGACAATTTGAACATGACCTTGAGGAATCATAGTTTTATGACCATGACCTTTAAGCAATTAAAATCTGTAACTATTATGCATTAAAGATATTACTGTAATGACAAGAAGTAAAATTGCAAACAAAGAGAATGACAAACATAATTAAAAATAAAAGTTAAAAACATTATTCTTAGTAAAAAAATTTTTATTTAACTCTTTAAGTGTTTGGCAGTTTTGTACAATGCTGAATGGTGTAGATTTTTTTCTGGGGGTGGGTGGGGGGGGGGGGGGGGGGGGTGGGTGGAGATACATGTGTTAGTAAGTTAGAAAGTTAACACTATGGTTACTTACTCGATGAGCGAATTCTTCAACTTTCGTTTGGAGTCCCCAGACTTCAAATTTCACCTTTACTGCTTTGTAAGAACACATAATGGGATCTAAAAAGTCCTGTAAGAGAAACCAATTAATCTTAATAAAATAGAAACAATACTCATGAAAATTGTTATTTGCAATATCAAAATAACAAGGTTAGGTGAATTTTATTTGGTAAAATACCAAACCAGTTGGCAGTACATATGTAATACAATATTACAGCAAAAGTAGTAAAATGTCTGAATAAAACATATTTTAAACCTACAAGCTCTAATTATAACATACTATAGACAGCTTCAGTAATACTTATGCAAGTAACATATGATCTTTAATATTAATACTGTATATTCATTATTGTCATTTAAGTTGTGCATCTTACATAAGATCTTTCATACAAGTAACACTTATGTCACTACATAATAATCAAGTGTCTGTCTGGTATAAGAAAGAATGCTGTTTACTTCTTGAACTTTATGTTTTTGTTCCACTTTTGCTCCAGTTACACACAGCACAGTTAAGATTATATACAGTGATGTGTCTGTCTGTTGTATGTCACCATACAGCTGACATAGTGATGTGTCTGTCTGGTGTATGTCACCATACAGCTAACATAGTGATGTGTCTGTCTGGTGTATGTCACCATAGTTAACATAGTGATGTGTCTGTCTGTTGTATGTCACCATACAGTTAACAGAGTGATGTGTCTGTCTGGTGTATGCCACCATACAGTTAACAAAGTGATATGTATGTTGGATATATGCATGGCAATATACAGTTAACTCAGTGCATGTATGGTGTATGTCACCACAAAGTTAACATAGCAGTATTTCTGTCTGGTGTATGTCACTAAAAATTAACATAGTGATATGTATGTCTGATATATGCATGGCAATACACAGTTTATACACAGTGCATGTCTGGTGTATGTCACTATACAATAACAGGACTTAAATGTCTAACAACAGTGATTGATATATATATATATATATCACCATCAAAGTATGATGTATATATATATATATCACCATCAAAGTCAGATATCATGTCTGACATACAGTGTAGTGGTATACATAAAAAATGCACCAGATAATATGTCACAGTGACATGTCTGAAAAGTTTAACATGATGACTACATGACCAATGAACAGCCATGCTGTATACTTACCCTCCATCCTCTCTGTAGAGGCCCTCTTCCTGTTTTCTTGGAGACAAATTTTGTTGGATCCTAATAGTTACAATTAAAACAATGTTATAGAATTGTTACATGTCCAAAGAACATGTATATAGTTCAAAATATTTAAGCTATAATATCTTTTCATTTCCTACACAAAAAGATCTTTTGTTATACCAGTGAAAGGCACAAATATGGGTATTTTATCATTGCAACTCGAACATTTCTGCTCAAGATGAGTACCGTATGTTGTGAGGAATACATGAGATCAGATACATATCTTTTTTAAATGGTTATCTATTTTATCAGCTTTGTTTTGGTCAATGCCTATTTTGTTGACAAAGTATTTGACCCTTGACCTCAGCCTCTTTGTAGTGTTTTTCAGCAATGTTATCAAAAGCAATATCCAGCTCTTCCACAGTCCTCTCCCTTAGGTCAGAGTCACTCAAATTACACAACTGAAAAAAAAAAATATGGAATAATCCTTATCAACATTGCCTATTTTTTTTTTTACTTTACTCTATTCAATTTACTTTGTGTAGTCTTCTTCTACAACATGTTCTACATCTGTAAAACGGCTGGCATTTAACAAAATGTTTAATAATGGCATGACACCGTCCCGTATAAATTGCAATTCAATCTAGCTGGAGTAGTTGAAATAATTCAGGGTTTAATGACATGGGTTATAATTTTGAGGTTTTCATCATATTCAAATGACCTCAGGTGTTAAAGTTTCTTGAATCAAATAGATAATCAAAATGATTATTCATACAAAGTAATTGACGGAGAGGTTGATTCCTTTAACACCTTCTAACATTCCTTCTTTAATTCCGTAACGAAATTGGAGTCATGCATTAAATTTTGCAGATTTGGAAGAAGAACCATGAGAGGTCTGGATCCCTTTTGGAATATTCAAACTTACAAAATTTACATAGGAAAGGAAAAGTTACTGAAAATAGGCTTTGGACTCCTCCCTCATAGACCCCCCACCTCCCCCCAAAAAATTAATTAATTCTGGATCTCAATTTCCTCAGATCCCCCCCCCCCCCCCAAAAAAAAAAAAAAAAAAAAAAAAAATCCGGGATCTCTGCATGCGAGTTAATTGTTAGTAGTGGTAGATGGCAATGATGGCTAGGTAGGGGGTATTATTTATGATTTTAGTTCTTTGCAATGTGATTGCTAAAGTGCATTGTCTTCTATCAAACTCAATCTTTTTGAACCAAGAACCCAAGTTATGCTTATGACGTTAGATTCTTTAGAAAAGATCTTAAATCGATTGGTTCAACATCTATGGTCATATTTGATTTGCTTTAAAGGTTATAACAACTTACATAATAAACCTGTGCATGTACACTGTATCTTTCATCGACTGATTTATCAATGTAGCCAGACAAGTATTCAATAACATTAACACATTTCCTGTGAGCAGAAAATCCACTTGACCTCATTCAAATTCATTGATCATGCAGAATTAACTGTTTAAAATATGGCTTTAATGAACTTGCTTATAGTTCAAAAATTTTGATGACTCTTCACATAAAAAAACCCCTGTGTTTGAATTAAATTATCATGCAATCATCAAATGTTATGAACATCATTGTTTTAATTATAATGTATATTCTATTCATATTAAAATTTCACAAATCTCAGCTGGGTGATCAAAGTGATATTTCATACAATGTAGCTGATTAGGTTACCGGTATTTAATAAATGACCTACATTCTTACTGCATCCATTGTTGTCAGCATACTTTGTCTCAATGTAGATTGTAAATTTTGGCATGAATGAACACTAAAATGATAAAAGATTACGGTATTGTCTTGTTTTCAAATTAATTCAGAAATCGTCATATTCATCATTTTTCATTTTGTTCAAATATATCTGCCATGGGGAAATTGTAGTTGATAAATATTTTTTGTGGCCCCATAATTTATTTTTCTTCCAATTTCTGATTAAAGGGTTAAAATGATTGATGCTAGTTCTGTCTTTATATACAGCTACAGTAATCTGCAAGTTAAAAGAAAAGAGAATAATTTTAACACTTACTGTATATTCTGAATGGTTGGCAATGGATGGATATAAATTATATGAAAAAGAAGAGATTAAAAACAAACCATTAGATACATGTAAGTTTACACTTCAATATATTTAATTCAAATAAATGTTATTAATATATATATGTATAGTACTTTGAGGAAAGTGTTTGTAACAATTATTCTCATCATGTAAATTATAAACATGTAAATAATGCAAAGAGGTATTAATAATTGCAACTAGTTATTCAAGTACATATTTAGTATATGCTACATCTATATATATATAAGTACATCACATTTTGAAAACGCATGTATGAGTTCTATATTAGATAACATTTTTGAAATATCTAAATGGAAATTTGAACTGATATCATAAATGCATATATATTTTACTAAATCTTAACGCAATTCATATTTTTGACTTGGAATTATCATATCAGTGATTTATTATATATATGTTATACAACAGTTAAAACGTGTCTTTTTTCTCTCACAGCATGACAGAAATCTTGCGTCAGACTCTGACATCGCTAAGCATGGTAATTTATCATGCACTACAAAAATTGCCCTAAAAATTCCTGAGAAACATTCTATCGGTACAAGTTCATTCAAAATCCCCATCAGTTCTTTTCAAAGTGCATTTTTCCAGGGGATCTTGTTTAAGATGAGTTTAACACTTGAGCCATCTGTGTAGCATTGTAAGACTTCAGACTCGACAACCTCCTTGTGTTAAAAAAATGGAATCTCCATAATATCACTTCCACTTTGCGTCAATTCGTGTTAAAAAGGAGTCAGTTCAATGCAGACGTAAGGTGCCCCCTGTTAAAACATTATCTTGTCTGTGTACTACATTAGGTAGCTGGGATTAACACACATAATGCAGAATGTTTGACTTGAATCTGTTTTCTTGGCTCAACAAATTACACCATTTAAACAGCAACCAAATCCGAGAATGTTAATTAAACTGAATCTGACAATTTCTTCATTACATTACATACCAGTATTTGATTTGTTAATCGATTAAAAGAATTCAGATTTGCATTGTGATTAAGGAATGTTATAGATATTTAGTTTCCTTTACACAACATAGTAACTGTTGTAATAAATATTTCTAAAGCTTAATAATTGAAGGAGGTCTTTATGTCATGTATAATATGTATTGAACACAAACAATTAAGCCATACATAGAAGTTATTGACATATACTTTTAACTTTTAACCATGCACTAAGCCTTTTTTATTGAAAAGAGAGTGTTGATAAACAGAAAACCTGATTCTAACGAACAATGAACAAAACATTCCAATTATGCTCTTGAAAAAAAAAAATGTAATGTGATTACTTAAACTTACTTTGATAGGATACGTTTTTTGTGGAGAACATGGACAATCATTTATTGTGTCTTAAAAAACTCCAGATAAAAATCGTCAAAATATGGCATGCATATATTATTACAAACCCGGAATGGGATTTTTGTTCATTCTCAGTTATTTGTGTACTTTTATGCATTTGATTGTATGCAATAAAATGATACATACTCTGGATTCAATCTGTCAATCGCAGACTTAAAAAAATGGGAAGAGGGAGGAACACAAATCCAATTACCAACATAAAATGAATCTCCTCTTCAGATATATAACAAAATCTATTGTCCGCAACAATTACTATTCAATTACTGCAGAGATTCATTTAGTCTTCCGACTCTTGTGAGCCTTACATTTTATGGCTGTCATTATAGAGAGAACAATGAAATGAGTTACCTGTTATAGTGAATGGATAATAATTCCAAGCCTTCTCTGTTATGTAGAATATCTTAGGAATCAATTTCTGTATCCAAGTAGGCAGGCGACTGGAAATGGACATTTATATAAACTGATATAAGACTAATGTTATATATTGTTATAAGCAATACATGCATATGATAAGCATTTCTTGACAAAATGAATTATAATACATGTATATATGCCAAAGTTTATGCCTCAGTCATATATTTTGACTGTCATCATGCATATGCAAAATTAATGTGATACAGGGGATAAATGACTTGTCTTATACTCTCCAAGCTAGTGCCTCATATTACATATTGATGTGTTTCATATACAGGTATACAAGATATATGAATATTTATATCTTGTATACCTGTATATGAAACACATCAATATGTTATAATTGACAATTTTGTTAAATGAGTCTTGCATGCATAGTAATCTCATATGCTACAGCTTTCAATATGACAATTGTTGCTGTGGGATATCATTACCGCTATAGTGTCAAGCTGTTATTACTGCACTCCTAAATTAATCAAAAATTAATTCATTTTGCTACGTACAAGTCAACAAGTGGAACATGGGCTGTAACATATGGGAGAGTCATGAGAAAATTTGATAGTTATAAATGCTTGGCTTCATGCCAATCATGGAACTTCTATCACATACTGATCAACATATAACATAGAAGTTTGATATTCAATATTTCAATCAAATCCTAATTGTCCTCTTGTTCTCTCTCTTAAAATAAAAAAAAAAATAAATATAAAAATCTGTTTTCCTGATTAACCTCAATTTTCATATTTCTGGCATGTACTAGTAATACAAACCGGGAAAATGGATACATGTACATGTAATTATAATACATGTATATATATATTTTTCAATCTTTCATATTAGAACTTCATGATAAATTCATTTAATACATGTTTTAAAGCTAGTACAGAGAAAAATATGTTTTAAAACACACAACTTAATGCACTCCTAATATGTACTTTTATTATAAATTAAAAGCATCAGGTCAACAAAATAAACAACACAATCTCTCAATGATGAACTTCTATATTGACAGGTAAATTAATCTTCAATATTTTGTCTATCATGTTTATCACCTCAAATAAAAAACATTAAAAACATTTGTCATAATGTATTACCCAGTGTAGTAATTAATTCATTTTAACAAGAATGATTTTCACAATGAACTCAAAGGAATGTACATTATGTTAATTGATAGCATTAACATTGGTACATGAAGGATATCAGACCAGAGACATATTCTATCTTATCTAATCATCATTATGGATGCCTCGAAGGTTTATTATTTAATTACCAATCAACATTTCGTAAGAAATCAGAATTATTCCTTCCATCAATCACATACTCTAGCTACTGATCATGTAGAATACCGGTATCATAATATGTATTATTTACAATTTTTTTTTAACTATTATAATTATCTTATTGTTTATAAATGTACATACATGTAATGTACAGTATCTAGCTATTATTGACCACTATATTACATATAATGTCAGTGAATGTTTAATTCTATGGTATACATCATATATATTATGTACATGCTGCATACTTGTACTTGAAGTGCCTAAACATTGACTTGCATATACAAACTGTGAAACAATTATTATATGCATGCAGTCAGACACTTTGATGTATAAAAACAATATGTGACATTATAATGTTTATCACATGTACTTAACATTGAGTACATGTACTCTCAGCTCTAATGCTTTCCAACTCTTGACCGGAAAAGACTATACTGTAGGGTACTTATAATAAACTTTCAATTTTCCCATTTAAGTGGGTTGTATTTTAATGTACAGTTAGCTAAAAATAGTTAGCATATTTAATATGGAAAGTTTCTATCTTTTCTCTTCCTTTAATTAGTAAATATCTCCACAGTTCTAAAACATAATCTTGTTGCATTTCATACAGTATATTATAGCTTAATTGAGTTCTAACTGTAGGATATGACGAGACAAGGAAATACAACAAATAGTTTGTTTCTACATATATGACTTATAGACATACATGGCCGAGTGGTGTAATAGTTTGAAAAATATCAATTAAGAATTAGAAGGGAATAAAAAATTTAATGTCAACATGAATCTTAAAAAATGAAGCTATATATCTAGCTAGGATTGATAAGATATGAGCCTAGGTCTAAACCAAAACAGACTTATTATTCTTTTCCAAGATACTGTGCCCTTGACTTCTCTTTTACCCCAATCTCATTAGTTTGTTTCTATTACTAATTTTGTCCGGAAGCTAAAATATGAATACAAATCAATGAAATCTTGTGCTCTCTCTCTCCTCTCTCTCTCTCTCTCATTTTCTTTGACTCTCTCTCTTTCTCTGACTCTTTCTCTCTCTCTCTCTCTCTCTCTGACACACACACTCTCTCTCTCTCTCTCTCTCTCTCTCTCTCTCTCTCTCTCTCTCTCTCTCTCTCTCAAAGTAAAACAACTGATTAGTTCTTATTGTTCAACAGGGTCAGTACCTCACAGTATTTAGTACTTGTATGATTATTGATATTCATGCCACCACAGACTTATAATCATCCAGAATGTGAATATATAAAGCTTCTTTATCACACACATGAATGTACAGATCAAAATACCTAGTGCCCACTGGTTTCTGATTTTCATAAGTTAGTACAAAGAACCGTTTATTGAATTGGGTGAATTATAATACTACTCCTGGGTTTTTCATATTACAATTTTAATAAAATAGATTAATTTCTATTTTGAGATTTCAAGAAAAAGAGAAAAAAAATCTGATAAAAATGTAATTAGGAATGTTTTAAGTATATATAAACGTAAGGTTTGTTTAAAAACCCTAATGAGACTATTTAGAGATTAATTGCCATATAAATTTTGTAAAATAAAAATCATTATATGATATAAAGTTTGAGGATTATAGCACTGCATGTTTCCAATATTTGTAGGTGATCATGTACTCATTTGCTCATAATATAAAGTTCATGCATTAAGGTTGTGGGCATAAACAGTTCAGAAATAAGAATTCCCTACCTTGAGAGATGTACCCGTTTTTCAGTGAACTGCCCCTGCCCATGAACCGGGTGTTCACATGTCTCGTTCTTGATCACCTCCACACCTTCTCCCTTCTCGCTTTGTTCATGACTGTGTTTGGCTATCATGTACAGCTGACCAATTCGGTACTTAAAGAAAAATCATAGCACAGAATGTACTCTTTGAACTTTTGTCAAACATTCAAGCCAATGTATTGAAGTAATATTATAAATATTATGGTCCCATTTTTTTTCCCTAAAAAATTATGAAATTTGGTTTATTCAAACTATAAATAACTTCATAGTATGCAGCTACATTATTTTTAAGCATTTGACATACATGTATTAAGACTCAGTCACAGGTATCTCTAATTGCTCCTTTGCCCCTCAAAGTAGCAATGAAATGGTCTAGCTATCATCAAGTGCTCATCAAGCTATTTTTAGGGCAGAGTAATACTCTTTTCAAAATGATCATGAAAATGTCAGCTAAAATTGATAAAAAAAAAACTTTAACATCACCCTCCAAAAAAAGAATTAAGATCTATAACCATTAGTTATAATTGCTGACTAAACCAGGTGGGTTCATTATTTTTTTCAAATCCTAAATTTTTTATGCACAGTATCTTAAAATTTTTATTTGCTTAAATTCAATATACCCTGGTATAATTTACATTGCAAAGTTACTCCGCACCAGAGTAAACTGACTATTAAGTGTTTCACGACTGTAAACATTGAGAACTATATATATATATATATATATATATATATATATATATATATATATATATATATATATATATATATACATGCATAAGCATACTTTTAATGGAAAATTTTTAACTGATAGCTTTTATCATTGCATAATCGAGCAACTTAAACATTTAAAGACACCTAAAATTGAAGATATAAAATTAAAGCACGGGGATTTAAAACAAAATTTAATATGTTCTCAATATCTTCTTTAAAAATATATTGAAATTTTAAAGAGAAATTTTGTGGCTTTTTGAATAATGAAAAATTTTCTACACTTTTACGGTCTAGAATTTTTTTTTTGGGAGAATTTAACATTTAATTTTCCATTTTTGGTGAAAAAAAAAGTGTTATTATTGCACAGAGAATTGAGGGCTGTAAAAAGATATGTGGTACAGGTATATTCATGCATTAATATATTTCTCCTTTTCCAAAACCTCATGTTGATTGTGAATTCAAAGTCTCTTTATACAGACACTAAATTTAATACATGTTATAATTTCCCTCTAGGGGGTGTGTGTGTGTTAATGTTTTTATGTACAAGTACATTACTTCCTTTTCATTAAAGATTTAATATGTTTCCATTTCAAGCAGTGCACATTTCATGGATTTAAAACTTCAATTGATTTTCACATTTGGGATATATAACATGCATAATAATTTGAGTTTTAATATGGAAAAAGACAAATTTTATGAAATGAAAATAACAAATACATAGGTTACAGTTTGAAGGTGCCAATAGCTATAATACATCCCAACCCATACGAAACTCAGAAAGCAATAATTTGGACTCATACAAAATTAAATTTGGCCATCCAGTGGGAAAATTGATTTTCTTGGTATACTTATTCAGCTGTTAATCAATAGACCAAAGTACCATGAAGAATGCATTTATCATCATGTCATTCAATATTATCATTCTTAAATAGCCAACATCTGAAACATCCCAAAGAATAAACATCCTAAGCATGTTATAAATTATGTTGTATAATTCTATTTATAAAAATGCGCTATTTTTTATGCGACCTCTGATCTATATACCGCAAATCCACACAATACAAGCATAAGCCTACCTCTGCAACTGTCATTGGCATGCATATTCTATATTCCTTAAGTAACATGGTATGCTCTTCTCTTTGACGCTAACACCATATATTGTTGTCTTCCTACTCCATCTGCACTTATGTGATATAAAATCAATATGCCCTCAAGAACATATTAACAGTCATTTTCTACAAGGGTCGACCAAGCTTCTGCTAGCTTCTTGCTACCTGTTTACAACAATTCGGAATGCATCGGACTTTATACTTTACACCCGTTGCACAACACACAATACAATTTTCCGGATTGTAAAATTAGTATGGGAAAAAAATTAAAAAAATATTGTTAGTTTGACATAACAAATTTATAAAGGAAAAACAGGCATCTGTATATTTTTGTATTTTAAAAATAGGCTACTGTATCGTATTCCGTCTCTCATTCATCGCATTTTCTCTTTTAGAAACAAAATAGTAAGAAATCATGGCGGACACCGGCGATGAAAAACAACAAAAAATGGAAGTGGACTACAGTTCCACAGTAGATGAAAAACTGCCAAAATGTGAAAAACTTGCAAAGGTACATAATGAAACAAATTTTTGATATGATTTATCTCAGATATGATGGCTCAGTTAATAAATATTTAAACTATAGTGTCCCTCGTGACAAAAAGCTTTGTCATACTGTTGAAATTCTTGATCATAGCCATCTAAAAGTCGCGTATTCATAATTTTCCGTGAAATAAGCAAATTCTTACAATTTACCGTAGAATAAATTGGAACTCAGAGATATCTTGTACGAATTAGAATCTTAGTCCGAAATTCCTCACAGAGATACCTATTGACAATGCTTCAGTCATTTTATTAATTTGACAATGAAACAAGTTTTGCAATTTCATTAAATCATAAAAAAAATGTTTCTGAGTGTTCTAGGGCTTACCACCATCAACCTGATTGAAAGCATATGTTTAATATACAGAAACTATATACATATGAAAGATTTAACTACATGTACATGTTATGCATCGAATCGGTTAATATTTGTGTGCTTCAATAATTACAGCAAGGGAAGTTAACAGAGGCACTTGAAAGTTTGCTGTCATTGGAAAAGCAGACCAGAACAGTGAGTACTTCTTTTCAAAGTATTATATATACATATATATATATATGAACATTTATGTACAACAATTGATATTTATATATATTTTGTTAACCAAAAATTAAAGTATAATGAAACTCCATAAACTGCATTTGAATTTTCTTTTACACAAATTGAGCAGAAATACTTTTGTTATACGTGTATCTTTTTTCTGTCCCAGGCTTCGGATACACATTCCATAAGTCGTATCCTGGTTGCCATTGTGAAGATGTGCTTTGAGGCAAAGAACTGGGATGCTTTGAACGAAAATATTGTACTGCTTACCAAGAAGAGAGGGCAGATCAAACAGGTAAAAATAATTGAAGGTTTAAGTCATTGAAATTGCATAGAGGAAAAGCCTAGGGAATAAAGGCTATTTTGAGTATGAAAGTACAAACCAGTTTTAGGTCTAATTTCTCATAATTGCTCAATTTTAGATATTAATGTAAACATATTTTGACAGAGTACATATTTTAGTAAAAACTACACTAAGTAGAATACAAAGCCAAATGTTACCAATGTATGTTTACAGTAATCTAACATTAGTGGTATGCCAACAATAATGTTTTTAAGAAGCTAAAGCAGACTCTACAAGCTACTATAATGAACAGTAATCTTTCCTTGCATGAAATTCTTATTTAGCAGTCATTAAAGACTATACATGTTTTTGTTTTAAAAGTTTCCGCAAAAAACACTGTGCACCATCATTCCTTTTTAAAGTGCTTTGTGTGGTATTTGTTTTATGTTCTGGTTTATTTTTTGTAGTCTGTCACGAAAATGATACAAGAAGCCTGTACCTACGTAGAAAAAACACCAAATTTGGACGTTAAGTTGAAACTGATTGATACTCTACGGACTGTAACAGCTGGAAAGGTAGGGGACAGAATGTGTTGTTATACTTGGACGGGTATTATTTTCTATGTCGTTCTTTATTTGGTTGATTCTGTTTTGTGGAATAGTATGAATGTACGTGGTTTTTAAATTGAAAAATAAAACACAAGTAGTGTTTTTCATGTTGTATAACAATATTTTTGTATAATTTGGGACATAATTATTGGTATTTATTATATATATGGGGTGTATATTTAATTTTTTAGTCTTACTGAGATGTGATCTGCATAAAAAGTAATCAATATACATGTAAGTTTCTTCATTTTCTTAGATCTACGTTGAAATAGAAAGAGCTCGTCTAACTAGAATTTTAGCAAAGATCAAAGAAGATGCAGGCAAAATAGCAGAGGCAGCTACCATACTTCAGGAATTGCAAGTTAGTGTTTTGTGCAAAATAAAGAATTGATAGATGTTGCAGTGTTCTGAAGAATTTAAATGGTTGATAATTCATAGTGTTCCAGTGCTAGGAATATTTTGCATTCATAAAAGATGGGGAGGAGATATTCTTTTCTGTATTTCTGTCCATCTGTTAAAATTTTTTAATTTCCTCCTAACTTTTAAACTTACCGAAGACGGTCACTCATCAAGTTCAAGGTCATTTTGGTCATAACAGTTATATTGGTACATGTTTTGTTACTGATATAGCACAGGAGCAAACTGTTTGATGATAAGTGATTGTGTACCCAGTATGTTCTAAGCTGCTACACTATCTTTGATGGTCTTTTGTAATTGACCTTTATGACCTGTAGACCTTAAGACTCTCTTTGACACTGTGACCTCTTTTTAGGTGGAGACCTTTGGCTCGATGGAGAGGAAGGAGAAGATAGAGTTTATACTGGAGCAGATGAGGTTGTGTCTAGCCAAGAAAGACTACATCAGGACTCAGATCATCAGCAAGAAAATCAACACCAAGTTCTTTGAGGAAAAAACTACCACAGTATGTAATTGATGCATTCAAATTATTGGGAGTACATTCAAAATGTTTATTTTCATAACGCATTATTCATCAGTTTTCTCAAATTTCTTTGGGGGTATTTACACAATGTTCACATATGGTTAGTCTTAGTTTTATGAGTTCAAAACTATATTTTGAATACAAGTAAATGTCATGTTCATTTTGGATTTTTCAGGAACTGAAGTTGAAATACTATCAGCTGATGATAGAATTAGATGAGCACGAAGGATCATATCTAGCTATCTGTAAACATTACAGGGCAGTGTATGAAACACCAGAAATTAAAGAGGATAAGGACAAAATGAGAGAGGTTATCAATATTTTATAATTGTATTTTGGATAGCGAGTCTTCAACAAGTAAATGGATGAAATTCTGTAGAAGGTGATAGTTAAACTGGCAAAATTTCAAAGAGTTATTTGTAAAATGGTTTCTTTTTCATGTCTATCAATATGATAGAATTTCTTAGTACCAGCACATGTAAATATATAAAATATCATGTAGTGGATTTTATTTGAGTGTTTCTTGTGGTTTAAAACTGACCATATTTGACACATATATGTAGGAAAGCATTACAGAATTCTTATACAATGGACCTCTATGTCAGCATTGTATACTACTAGTGTACAAGAATGAATTGATTGTTTGCAGGCTTTACGCTATGTGGTTCTCTACTTGATATTGGCTCCATATGACAATGAACAATCTGACCTGATCCATCGAGTGAAGGAGGATAAAAACCTAGAGGAAATCCCAGTCTACAAGTAAGGGATACAACAGTTCTATATTGTATTTTGTAACATCTTTACCATGTTTACCTTTCATCAAATTCCTTCTGTCATTTTGGAGAGTAGAGCATTTTACTGAAATAAGACTCAAAAAGATAATTTGAGGATTCACAAAATCATATTAACATACATTAAATGTACAAACATTGAAACATCCTGATTTTGAGATTTTACATGTATTTGCATGTATTTTAATTTTCATGGCGAATTCATCTATTTCCTTCCAGAGAATTGTTAAAATGCTTTACGACAACTGAACTGATTAACTGGAAACAGCTGTGTACGACCTACGAGAGTGAGCTCAAGTTTGGCTCCGCCTCTAGTCCTGCCACTCACGTGTTCAATACCAAGTTAGAGGGAGGAGCAAAGAGGTGGACGGATCTAAAAAACAGAGTGGTGGAACATGTAAGTATTTGATACACCACATTAACTCTCTGCTAATTGATGTAATGGGGGGGGGGGGGGGGAGAAGGAGTGTTTCTTGAAAATTTTTAATTTGCTGTACATGCATGCATCTCTTAGCCAATCAATTTTTAATAAAGGAAAGAGTGTTTCTTGAAAATTTTTAATTTATGACTGTACATGCATGCATCTGTTGGCCAATCAATTTTAAGATATTGAAAATCATGTACAATTGATCTTATATCCTTAGTTTTTGACTGCTTATATTCACTGTTGGATGTCAGACAAAACACATGCACATGTTTACTCCCTTGTTTATTCAATTTTCTTGACAAATTTTAGAATATACGAGTGATGGCCAAATACTACACAAGGATAAGAACCAAGCGCATGGCTGAACTTTTAGATCTGGCAGAATCGGTAGGTTCCTCATTTTCATTTGGCTTCTCCCATCAAGATTTTCTCTGTCTTACTCTTCTACTGCTGTAGTAGTTGGGGCCATATGGACCACGGATATCGGCCTGGGTAGCTCAGTGGTAGAACTCATGACTAGAGCTGCAGGGGTCCTAGGTTCGATTCCCGGTCCAGCCATATATTTTCATTGTTTATATGCTCATTCCTTCCTTTCTACTACCCATAAACTACCGGGGACTTACTGTTTTTTTCTCTTGTAACAGGATACAGAGGAGTTTCTATCCACTCTGGTCGTCAACAAAACCGTCCAGGCCAAGATAGATCGGTTGGAGGGAATAGTGCACTTTAGCCAGCACAAGGACCCCAGTGACATTCTCAATGACTGGTCGTTTAACATTAACACGCTAATGCAACTGGTCAACAAAACCAACCACTTAATCACAAAGGAAGAAATGGTTCACAAGCTTCACTAGTGCTAAATCTATCTGTATATACGTTTTTTATGACAGTTTATCTAAAGAGATGACAACTGTTGTGATATGTTATGGAAGAGAGCTTCCATAAGCCTTTGTACATTTCTCATGAATTCAAGTAAACTTGATATTGTACTCTATTTTGTTATATTTTCATTTTATGAAGGTGATTTATAGAGTCAATCCGTTAAATGGTGGACAATATTACCATAAGTTAGTGGACTGTGTGGTTTTGGATGATGGTTTGGTAATTTATGCTGGTACGTGTACAAACTAGCTCCAAATCTGTAGCTCTATGCGAAGATTTGGGTCAATATGTATATGAGCTACAGTTTCTGGCATACATTAAACTTGCAATATACAGGGCACTAAAACTTGTACTGATTATGTCTCTCCTTTGAAAGGAGAGACATTGTTTTTGTCCATTTTCTTATTCTTCATCCAAATTTTGTCCAGGCTGCAACTTAAATACCCTTTGACATTAAGACTTCAATCTTGGAACATACATAGATGGTATTGAGAAGGAGTGCACACCACAGAAATTTTGACCTTGACCTATTTTGTCTTTCAAGGTCAAGCATTTTCAGAAAAATATTATCCAGAACATAATACAAGATCCCTCAGGACGAGTCTCCTCACATGAATCAGGACGAGTCTCCTCACATGATACTGGAAGAGTCTCCTCGCATGATATCGGAAGAGTCTCCTCACATGAATCAGGATGAGTCTCATCCATGACACAGGATGATTCTCATCCATGACACAGTACGAGTCTCATTCCATAACAGGAACTCCTCCTATGATACTGGAAGAGTCTCCTCCCATGATATAGAATGAGTCTCATCCCTAATACAAAACTCCTCCCATGACAAAGAGTCTCCTTCCATAATTGTATTGTATCACATTGTAGAAGAGATCGTATGGTGAAAATAACTACACAAAACGTTGAATTAAACCTATGATTTATTGATAGATGAATACAACATTCAGACATTTGTAATTGTATGAAATACATAATTGAATGAATCAACCTAAATAATTTTTCATAAAACAGATTTAAAGACAAAGATTTTGAGGAATTTGTGGAATGTTTTATAGGACTAATTAAAACCCTGGTCCCAGTTTACATCAAGGCACAACAAGTGTTGTAATTTTGTGACATACAAACATACTTTCACTGATATATTGGATACATTTTACACAATATACTAGTTTACACAGAAAAAAATAATAATTTGCATTTAGGCGTAGATAAAGAGGACTTGCCATAGAGAGTGAGATCAAACAGCGGATCAATTATTATGCATTTATCACAACCTTCCACACCTACAATGGCTCCATCATCCAAAAATGAATTTGAAAAAATAAGAATCCTTTTAAGAAGAAGGACGGTGCATGATATATCACATTCTAAAATCTGGTTAAAACCTTGTAATCACTGTAAATAGCTTACATTCTAAGGCAAACTCTGGGCTACAAAAAACTCTGCCTGCATGCAGAAGCAAAACATGTATTTACATGTAAATAACCAAAACATCGTTATGTGAATTTGGTTTGTGCATTTATGGTACATCCTTCCAAACAATGAGAATATATTCATAATATTTGCTTAACTACTGGACTTCTTTTAAAGCATTAAAATTTATTGGGTGCCATTTTCGTATACCTTGCATTACTAATCTTTGAAATATCAATTCTTTATTACCGTTACATCAATAATCTCTTTGTGTACTTTCATCCATTCCGACATACTTAGTCACATAAAGCAACTATCTAAAAACAGAAAGCCCATGACCCATGTGTACACATCAGTTTCTTTCTTAATCAAAAATATGATTTTGGAGAAGGATGAAAAGGGGAAAAATCTCCCTTTTGCTGTCCAAAAAACACTAGCAAGCATTATCTAAAGCTACGGTTGCAATCTCTGGAATTGTTAGCCATTTATCAGAAATTATACTGTATGTGAAATAAATTTTATATTTACAATATATAATCACAATTAACCAAGATTAAATTATTTTTGAAGAAGATGGAACATACCAGGTACAACATTCAAGAATGACATAATTCTAAATTTGTTAAAATGCATCAAGAATGACCAAGTATACATCGTCAAACTATGAACATATTAATTTCTGGTTAAAACATAAACATGTACTAAAATTGATCAATTATGAAATACATGTACTTCATTTTATAATCTAATCTTTCTATTTTCCATCCTGTTAAAATGAACCTTTGGTATTTCAATGTACTTCAATACTACATGTAGTATTAATTGACACGATGTATATAATATTTTGGTACTATATATTTTGGTATATATTTTCTTTTTCATCTATAAAAAGCAAATTATTTATCAATAGTTCATTTCTGTCACTCTATTGCACTCATGCAAATAACAGTTGAAATTCATTCATGATTAAAAAGCAACAACAACAAAAAAGTACGAATGAGTATACATGAAGGTCAACAAAATGGGAACAGACTTTAACATATTAATTTTGGTAAAATTACATAATAATTATATAAATTCGAACCTGTTACCTGCATTTATATAAGCATCTTAAACATGAACACACGTTGTTAAAATCTTGACATAAAATTCACTTATATTTTTTCACATATATATTCTGGCAAGATATTGTTGCATATTAAAAGAATATAATAATGTAATCAACATCTTTAAAATCACATCATACTTTACATGTTCTGCACCAATAAAATGGTTGATGGATTTTATTAAATCAGCTTGTGTATGGGAGTCATTTTGCTGAAGAAAAAAATCTACTAGGCGTTGTTGGTTTCTTTTCATGGATTTTTAGAAAAGATGATGAGACAACACAGTGTATGGTGGACATAAAAATCCTGTCACGTAACTCTTAAAAACAAGTAAAAATTAATGCACTGTTATACATAAAAAGAATCAAGTACTAGTATTCATGCCTATATGTCATTTAATCTTATTTCTGTCTTCATCAATTGCTAAAGAATGTTTTGTTTCTAAATTAAAAAAAATTTAGTTAATTGCATAGTACATTTTCAAATTAATTCAGTTTATTCACTCAAACCATGAAATAGTATATGAGGTCAAACAGTATATATACAGTTCAAAAGTCAGAGGTAAACCTAATTTGATATGCTTTTGAAAATCTTTCTCTCTGATACAAAAATAAAACTTTTCTAATAATGGTTGCAAGTCTCTAAATAGAATATTTCTCTAAAATTGTGTATAAAATTGTCACAAATACCAGTACATAGAAGTACATTGTATGGATGTGTATTCTCATAAAAATAAATTTTATACACTGTACACTGATAGAAATCAATTGAATATGAACAAATTAATTATCAAGGTTATCAACTGTACATATATTTGGTTACTTGGCAACCACCCCAAGATGTATTTGGAAAGGCTTTGATAAAATTCATTCGACTGAAAAAGCCATCACTTATTTTAGAACCAGAAATGGCAGCCATATTTTAAGTAGCACCACTCACACAAAACAACTACAATTTTCTTCTGATTTTTGTTCTCACATTCAAATACATGGTAAACAAAATAAAATAAAACAATCAAAAGATTAATCAAATAAAGACGAAGAAATGAAAGAAATAGTCTGGTTATAACTGACCCGTCAAAGTAATGGAATGAAAAGAAACAAAAAATGTTTAGAGTTTTGAGCCTTGCAATTCATTGGAATGGTATCAAAACACAAGAAAAGACTGTATACACTGGTTGTAAAAACTTTTGTGAGCAAAACAAGTAGAAAATAGCTTTGATAATAGGGAGAAAATGAAATAAAACAATCTTAACTGTTTAAACCAGAAGAAAAAATTGGTTGTCAAATATGAAAGAGAAAAACAAACTATAAAAGATTCTCATACTAAGTGAAAATGTATTTACCAAAGCAATGTTTCACTCTAAAGCAACAACTGGACTTCATGCAACACCCATCCTATCTAGATTTATATTAAATCATTCTAGAAAAAAATTGGACAACTGGTTAAAAAAAGGAAAATCCAATGTGACAACAATGAACAAGGTACTGGATTTTCCTCCAAGATAAACAACAATCAAACGGACGATTTCTCTCTCGCTCCTACTCTGGTAAACTTCTTGGGCATCGTGGATTTTGTTTGAGAGATATATATAATATCACAGCTGATCCTTGTAATTAATTCTCCGGGTAATTCCTAATTCCTAAAAGTCAGTTTTGGTCACCAGTTTCCGGATCTGTAAGGAGAAAAAAAAATCATTGTTAAAACTGAATTATTTCAGAATCATACTTTACAGTAATTGATATTTTTTAAAATTCACAAGTTTCACTGACGATGCATGCATTTTCATCATTTACTTTCATTACAGTTAGAATAGTTTTGTGGAAGATGGGACATATACATGAATTTTGATGTCAAATTGTTATACATGTATTATTTTTTTTTTACATGGAACTTTTTTTTTTTTTTGCCAATTCTCTTTTTATCCTTTTGAAAATGTTAATTAAAAGTATGCATGCAAAATGTTACAGCCTTAAAGTTAAAGAGTGTCAATATCAAATTAACATGTTAATTGAATTGGAAAACTTTGAGCACCCCCCTTTCCCCTTCAAATAAAAGAGAGATGTCCAAAAATCTTCATTAGCTTGCATTTATTTATAGATTAGAAGGCATAAATGGAACATAAGTGATTCCAAAATGTTGAAGGATGAGCATTATATAAATAAACTTTTTCCCTCACATTTTATTCCTTAGGAAATTGAATACCATTTTATTTTAATTTTCTTGAGATATTATATCAATCTAGCCCTTACCTAGATACATACATGCAGGTACATGTACAATAAAATCAATATCAAGCTAATGTATATATATAAACAATTTAAAGGGATATCTCAAGCAAACTAAAACCTTCAAACTAGAATATTTTGGGGAGAGGAATAAATATCTGGGGTATTGATAGGGAACATTCATTTCATGTTTTTCACAATACTGAATTTAGCCTCATACAAATAAAATAAGAATGCCTGGCAGCAGTACTATTCGACTTAATATAATTATTTTCAAGATATAATTACTTTCAAGATCAATTAAAGCTTATGATCATCTTTCTTTATTCATACTCTACTGTTTGTTAGGCAATAACAATCTTATTATGTCAAGGTCGCACATTAGTCTTGGCATCTACAAGTGACCCCTTAGCTAACATTATATAAACAAAAATCAAACTCCAGTCAAAACCACTAACAAATTTGAAATTAATTTTTAAAAATAGAAGACAAACGTGCCACATCATGGTAACAACACATTTACCATTGCAAAGACTATAAACAAAACTTTGGTGTTAAATATACCAATCATGCAAATGTGATATGTTTCATATTTGACCCTAGAATCGGAAACTTTTGTCCTTTTGATTTGATCACGTCCCGACCAAAATTATCACCTCATTATACTCAAAGAATGATTCCTTATTCCTTAAATATTATAAAACTCATGCAAAGCTCCATTAATTGTGTACAAAATGACAATTCCATACTAAAATTTACCCAAAGAAAACTCCCTAACTTTTTATCAAATCATAAACAATTACATGTGTGTGCATACTAAGGAACATGGGGAGATAAATGTTGTCTTAACGACTGGGCTTTTGGACTTTGAAATTTTTTTGAAATGATTTGCTATGCACTAAGAAACTGAGCATGCATAATAGTCTACAAGTGACAAATAAAATAGTGATATAAGTAAAGGATTGTGATGTTATTTGGAACTTATTATCTGCCATTGGAACAGCTGAAAGACAAAAAAGGTGAAGAATGCACAAGTGGTCAAAATGGTAAAAAAAACTGAATGATGAGAAAAATACAGGTCTATGATTGTACAATTTAAAACAGAAAAAAAGATAAATGTGTAGATGTACATACAAGAGAAAAAAAAACTCTTATCAAAAAATAGTGGAATGTTTTATGGAGATTTATTAAAAAAAAAACCACCAATCAAAACCCCCCAGAAATGGAAAGTACTACACATACTCATGCTGCAGGCCAATATGCACTTTTCAAATATTTACATTCTTTTTCTTTGATCTCCATGTTTATATAATCATGGATATATGCTCAATAACATACAGGTAATGTACAAGAAAGCATATACTTATTAATAAGTCCTCATTACCCATACTAAGTAATCTACATGTATCTGTTAATAATAGCATATGATATAGTTTTACAAAATGTTTAATAGTACTTGAGTTCTACAAAACCACTACTTACATAGTAGATAATTAGTATCGGTTCTTTGTGGGTGGTAGCACAGGGTATCCGTCACGATGCCCTGGGCTAGGGTAGTGTCTTGAATCGTGATAGGAAGGAGGGGGGTAGTCTCTCTCACCCTGCCTATAATAAGGGTCCCCTCGACTGCCTTGATAATCGTCACGGCGATAATCATCACGGTATTGATTTCCACGGTGATAATCGTCACGGCGATCATTGTAGTAGCTCGGGTTGACCTCCCCATTGTTTGACCGTGCATATCCACCATTGGGAGGGCTAGGATGAGAGAAACAAAAGGTCATACCCCCGTTGTTGTTTATAAGCAGAGGGCAACATTTAACTGAACACTATAATCATTAGTGGTTCGGGAAAGAGAGAGAAATTTTAAACTAGACAGGCATAGTGAATTTTGGAAGAATCTGCTCATATACATGTAACAAAACTAAAAAAAAAAAATGATAAAGATAAAATTCACCACAGCTATAGGAATAACACTAGAAGATATGAACAATAAATACTATTTTAAAACTACTGTGCATTTACATGTGTATAATTATTAATTATGAATTGAAATTGTTTAATTAAAAAAAATGAATAAAATGAAAAAAGAAAACAATGAGATGGTGACAATCTCGTTAATAAGAGAGGCACAAATTAGTGGAATACCCAAAACCACAAACAATATTATACTGTCACCAAACAGCTGAATGAAGAGTGCAATAAACTCACGAGGTCAGTGGAATGTTGTCTTGGTGCGTGTAGTTCTCCATCATTCTGTAACATTCAAATCAATCAATTCTTTAATCAATCAATCCTTCCATCAATATCCAAGCTACCAGTAATCAGTTTATGAATTCCTATTGACAATTACTGTCTCATTTCAGCATATATGTAACCATAACATGTAATACATGTATATGCCTAGGTATATAAGAGCAAAAATTCAAGATAAATCTTCAAAAATTATTTTTTAACTTATATCCAAGCCCTGTTTATCTCTCAATCAATTCAAATTATTGAGTATAAATATGTGTATATTCGTGGAAATGGAATTTTAATAAATCAAGGAACTTAGTTTTAAGTTCAATCTCTGCCTTATTTACGACTTTCTACAAACCTTAAACATGTTAAATGAAATTATATTAATCATTGAAAAATACAAAACGTAATGACTACAAGTTAATATCTTCTTTACCTTGTGATGTGTAAAATAAACTGATAATAATTAAAGTGAACGTACGGACTATCAAAGTCCTGCTGTTCCGACTTTTGCCGACTCTTCTTCTTGGCTTCGTGTAAATCTTTGTCGAATGGGTCCTCTCTCTGGTACATATTTGCCAGCAACAAGGCGAAGATTATGCTTGGAATCGAGAAAAATATTCCCCAGCCTAATCCAAACCAGAATGTATTCTAGAAAAGAATATTCAGTTTAAATTAAAATCAACTAAGGAAAAACCCCCTGAAACCTTTAAACATTAGTGCATTATCTTATTAATATTTACACAGCTACTGATGTGTAGATTATATATAATTGATATACAGTTGAAACTCGATATCTCAAATACAATGGATATGTCTAAGTAATTTGTAAGTCTCAACCACTTATTCTTTAAAGTACATGTATTTTATTACTTCGATATCTCGAATACTCGGTTATCTCGAAGCTTTTAAATAATCCCATCTAGTTCAAGATAATGAAGTTTGACTGTATATGTAATACATGTAATGCAAGTGAATAATTTGTATACTTACAAATGGATTGAGAACAGCAACACACACAGAATCGGTCAAGGTCTGGGCAGCTTCGTACAAAGGTTTACACTTTCCAGCATGCTTTGTCTCCTATTTAATTAAAAGAAAGCAGCCATTTGAATAAAAAAAATAACTAACCAGGCTTTATCATAAATTTTTTTTTTTTTTTGCTTCTACAGGGATTTTTTTCTCCCACAAATGTGTCTTGTCTGGTACATGTTGAATTCATTTGAAATTGCACAAGACTTTCAAAATGCATACATTTATTAACTGTAATTCTATCTACTTCGAGTGAATACATGCATTGTAAGATATCTATACATTATACTGGCAACTAATTTTACAATGGTCATATTGCCTGCCTGAGAGCACCAGCTTAAAGAGACATAAGACTAACAATGGAATTTAATTTAAAATTACAAAAGAGATTCATGTAGTGCAGGTGTAAAAACTACTATTGATAAAATAAATATGCATAAATTATTCAACTATAACTCGACTTACATTCTTGGCTTTCTCTAACCCATGCTTGACAATGTCTGTGGCATTGGCAATTGAATTGTTCAATTCCTACAGTATAGAAAGATAAGCATTAGCAACAGTAAACTTACGTTTAGATAATATGCATGAGTGAATTCATTTTTTTTTTAATTTAAGTATCAGGCAAACTTTTTAAGTTTTAACAACAGAAACATTTGGAAATTAAATCATATAATACATCAGACCTCTCTCTCTCTCTCTCTCTCTCTCTCTCTCTCTCTCTCTCTCTCTCTCTCTCTCTCATGTCTTGCAAAACAATAAAATGAGAAAGTTTGTACCCTTTTGATAAGATTATCCTTATCTTTATTAAATTTGTTCTCTGTTTCTTTTAGCAGAGTTTGTAGATTCCCAACTTCACTCTGTGTAAGAATATAAAAAAATGTATATCTACAGTGTATTATAAAATCAAATATATTCATAGAAAATGAATGCTTTGTCGTCTTTCATCTTCTTATTTTTTTCCTCTATGAAATGCGATTTCATGTCTGCTTTTGTTTAGGCTAGCAAAAAAAATGATGAATAAATATTCTGTGACTTACACAATCATATTTAAATAATTCATTAATTTCTCTAACTTTATTTATATACAAGTATAAATAATTTATCTAAACCTGCTTGTACTACAAAAAAACCCAGATTTTCTAATCTGACTAAACAAGGATTTTAACTCCTATTCATGGAAAACAGGTATTATTTAATTTTTTCACATTAAAACATTTCAACAACGAACAACAAACATAATTTACCTGTAAATCAGACTGATTCTTCAGGTTAGTCAGACTTTGACTCAGTTCTTTCTGGAAGGAGAAAAAACCTTTATGACGTACATGTACAATGTATAAAGCTGTCTAAAATTAATTCACTTTTAAAAGACAACACATGGGAGGCTATAATTTTGAACAAATAAAAATTTTCAACAAGTGATTCTTATTTAAAGAACGAATCTAATCTATACCTACCTGTGTTATAGGAGTGTAACTTATATTATTTGGGGCAGTTTACGTTTTATATACCAGGGTTTATGTACATGTACAACATAGGTAGAAATTAGATTCGTTTCTTATTCATAATTTAATTTTGAATAACTTTAATAGTTTTAAAAACTAAGACTCATAATCTACAATGTATAATGAATGTAATGTTCAGCAGCTTAATACATTTTGCATGTGTGTCATATTGTAATGTAGCCAAGTTAGGTTATACAATATCCTTACACAGACCCTCAGGCAGACATTGGTCTGTCAGGCTGATACAGGGTGTGATGTGGAAAAGGGTATGTATTATTCTCTATATATTGAAAATGTTACATCATTAATTGACACCTAAATAAAAATCAAACTCTGATGACTCTAAATAAATATGTCCGAAAATATTTTCAACTGGAATGTATTTAACTAATGCATACTCACCATTTTTTGATCAAAAGCTTTAAGTTCTGTATTGTTAAGAGTTCTTATCATATTTGCTTGGTCAGTCTGCAAAAAGAAATAATAAATAGATAAATATTAATTGAATTTTCTTAATTTTCATTTAAATATGATGTAATTAAGTTATTTGGATGCTTCGTTCCTTATGAATACATGAATAAATAAAACTTTTAAATATACTTTACCAAACTGAATGCTTCTAATTCATCAATAATTCCACTTAGATTTGTGATTGGGGTTTTGCCCAACTGTAAGTAAAAATATATATTATACATATCATAGTTTGACAATAATTTTGATTTTCAAAAATTGAGATGAGAACACATCTTATGGGGGGGGGGGGGGGGGGGGGGGGGGGAATAAACATTTTTTCACCTTATCATGGGATACACATGTGAAAAATCAAAATATAAACGAGATTTCACTATTAAAGTACATAATAACTGTATCTATCATTCTTTCATGTTTAGATTGTTTCTAATTAAGATGCAGCCATAAAGTGTAAACCTGAATATATAGAAACCAACCTGTTCTTCGTATGAAGTAAAATTAATCTGAGAGATTCCTGAATTTGCAAAGTCTGAGAGCGACTGATTCAAACTGGGTGACAGAATAGTAATGTCATTGATGGTGATGCTACTAATCGTAGTTAGATCTTCGATTTCCTTTATGACAGCCTACAATGCATAAAAAGATACATGAAATCAGTTTTTAGAATTTTTCTTATTAAAAAAAAAAACACCTAATGTTTCCATATATGTACATTATTATAAGTTATTGTACATTCCACCATTTAGGTTTTTATCAAATTCAGTTCAGCAGTTTAAGAGGAGTTGCGCTAACAAACTGTTTCTGAAGTATATTCAATACTGGCTAAATTTTAAGTTCAAAAGAGGCAAAACCTCCAAAAAAAAAATCATTCAATTGGAATTTCCCATTTACACCTTGTTAATTACAAGTACAAAGTTTCATGTTATTGATTATATTAGCCCCCAATGGACAAAATACTACCCAACATGAAGCAAAAAGCATCATATTCCTCTCATGGGGGCCAATATAATCAATATTGCCCAAAAACACATGTAACTTTTGTTTTGTATATGAAGAATCAAATAAAAAAATCAAAATAGGATTTAAATACAGATCGCTGTAATTTTCTCAGCTCAACATTGAATTCACTTGTTCAGATTTGCACTTTGTCCATTTCCTAAATAATCTTTGGTATCAAACGGTCTCCAGTGATATTCCTTCACCCACCGAGTTCTACCTGTTTTTACTTTGATCTCAATAATTCACAAATCCTTGTATCTGTTTTGCTAGCAAACCGTTGCATTGTGCATCGGTTGAATAAAGTTTGCCTTGACTGATTGCATATTATGAAGTCACCTTGTTTTGGAGATGTGAATGTTTATTTATGTACTGGTCAACAAATTTACCAATCAGAAGCAATTTATTGAAATGGTGTAACAAAGCCTTTTATAAGGAATTTTGTAGACAAAAAAAAAAGAATGACTGACTGACTGACAGATGGGTAAAAAAATAATACACTCCACCACTTGTTTAGTATGTACAGAGTAAAATTAATACCTGGTAACGATTTTGTGTTATATCTAGTAGACACTAGCTTGCCCAGAGATAGAAAGCAAACAAGCTAATGAATAACAATCATACTCCATCTCAAATCATGGGAAATCCAATATATAATATTATCCTTTCCATTGAAAATAAGGAATACATGAAGTGTCTGATTGATAATTATGAATAATACATGTACCAATACTGATAGAAATTGAAATACTTAGAAGAAAAACTTGAAAACTTTTCATCAATTTGAAATCAATGTTCTGACATTGAGCACTCACAGTTGTATCCAGCAGTTTATCAAGGTCAAAGCTACCGGTATTTTGTAACTGTAAAGCCATATACAGTCCTTTATCATTCTTACAGTTTCTGGAAATCAGGAGAAAAGCAAGAAATAAAACAAAATCACAAACAGAAAGACAAATTAGAAAAGTCATCAAGAATGTAAAACAATTTAAAAAACTTACAACAGAGCTTGTTCAATAGAAAAATTGGAATTGGAACTGTAATTCAATGTTTCCTTGATGTCAATTCCATAATTCCGTAAAAGAGATTCAAACTCCTGAAAAACAAAGCTAAAAACTGAATACCTAGACAATTGATTATGATATCATTCAAATTTAAATTTATCAGTTGAATCATACAACTGTATAGGCTGCATTTTATTTTTTTGAAGGATGGTGGGGGTGCATTTCTCTTACCCCAACGTTTTCCACACCCTTGTTCAAGTTGCGACAGACATTTGTGTAGAGGAGTCCTCCTATGATAAACATGATCATGAGGATATACATCAACAACCAGAAAATCAAGAACGTCCACACCACTCCACTGCAAACAAACAAACAAAAATCAATTTTACATGAATCATGCAATCTCAAGTTTGTATATATTTTTCATTGCAGAATCTATCAAATTTTGAAGGTATGGGGTAAAATTTTTATAGCCTTTTTAATGCCAGTAATTCTTAAACACACTATTTTAAATTTTAATAAAAAAAAAAATGGCTTCTTTTTATAAAATGATTCACCCTTTCACATTTGGGTTCATCTTCTCAACGTCAAGGCTTTGTGATTACAGACCTCCACACAAAAGAACAACTTTCTATCTTGAAAACTATAGGAGGAGTTATCTGTACAATAAGTTTGTGTGAAGTTCCGTAATCACAAAGCCTTGTCATTATGAAGATGATTTGGGATATTAGGGAGAAAATGATTTTAGAAAATCACAATGCATAAAATATGGAAACCTCAATACAATAGTATTATACATGATATGTTTGTCTATACAAATATATCATGTATAATACTAGTGTATTGAGGTTTCCATATTTTAACATCTGTATGTTAAGCTCCAGTGCATCATATTTTTTCTATCCTTTATACATTAGACTTAAAATCTCTCAACTATAAATGATGCTATATCTAAGATTAAATGGCTTACCGGTCAAATTTGACCAGTACCAATGTGAAAGGGTTAAGCAAGTACCAGTACATTTGTAAAGAGAGTATTCATATTTTTTGATGGTGAAGAGTACCCATGATTGATGACACCATAATGCAATATCTTTAATCAAGGTAGAGTGTCCTAATTAAAATCATACAAACCCGACAATGAAGTTGGAGCCAGTTCCTCGGTTACAGCATGGGGCATCATGGCCTGGTCTCTGTCCACAGAGACCAAAGAGAATACCCAAGTAATAGAAGACCACCGAAAGAAAGATCACACAGGGCAGACCCAGACCACCATACCATCTACAATGACACAAGGTTAATAGGTCATCACAAGGTCATTCAAATAAAAAAAAATAGCTAATTAAGCTAATCTGCGCAATTAAACTCAAAAATCTCAAAAATGTACATTTGATGTTTTGGGTTTTTTTTCAAAACAAATTTTAAAAAATGGTAGGAAGGAAACATGGTTACATGGATATGATGATGCTTACATGTACCGGGTATATAAAGCAGGCATTGCTTTGGGAAAATTTTTATTAAATCAAAGGAAAAAATTCAATACTTACACATAATCTGCATACTTCTTTAAAAAATCATCAATTTTGTCAATTTCTTTTGAGGTGTTGCCTCTGATACTTTCTGTCTATAAAAAATTGCAAATAGATACAGTGTATTACTAAAAGATTGTACCAAATTGTTTCAAATTTTTTTCTCAATGCAAACAATTTTGAACAGAGTTTACAATAAATGACACAGTTTTTCATTTCTGAAATATTTACAGAGAGCCCAACTTGACTATTTTATTCTAAACATAACAAATTTCTACAGTATCCTGTGTATGTTTGATGTCTGCCAAATTAAATCTTCAAACAAAACTCGCAATAATAGAAAGTTGCTTTTTGGTACATTTTCTTCAAACCTCAATCTTACTTTATAAAGACTCTTAAGCATACTTGAAAATTTCATGTGACAAATATTTTGGATTGTAAGTTATAGAGGGTCATATCTGATATTCTTATAGAGGAAAAAGTACTTAAATTGATACTTTGTCCCAAGGTAACTGTCAGACTATAAACATTAGTTCATTAATTAATCAAGGATTATGACCAGTTAGCGAGCAGTAGTCGAAATCTGGGACAGATTACTTAATATGTATGATGGTAATAATTACATGCAAGTAATGCATTATTTACCAACTGCTTCACAGAATCCGTAAGCTGGTGTATTTCGCTGTCTATGTCTTTCTTTATATCATCAGATTTATCGAGGGCCTCTACAATGACAACAAAATTATTCTTGATTTCTATACCTAGAGGTCATTTGAAAGATGGTACAGAAATGGTTCAGTGTTTTGATATTATATCAGCTTCATATACAACACAAGCAGCATTACATGTACATACCATTTATTTTGTCTTGTAACTGAGGAAAAATCTTATCAACCACTTCGTCAAATTGTTTATGTGCCTGAAATTGTTAAAAATACAATTGCTGTACACTTTTATAGCATAATATCACTTATAAAAACAATACCTTCAAGACAAAATATTAAATCATAAAATAATCACATGGAATTTTAAACTAAGTCACTTGATATTTCCTGTGGGTGGGGGTGGGGGGGGGGGTTCTTTTTTATCTTGAAAACAGATAATTGTTTATAATGTGTTACAAATAATTTACTGATATTCATAATTTTGGGGGTTCCAAAAGGCATTTCATCATACAGTTGTACATACTACTGTACATGGTTTCATTAATATTCATTGTCACCAATTTTTTGGGTTTATTGCAGTAGGTATAATGTTTTACCACATTCTGTCAGATATCTCACTTTGATAATCTTTTGATTTTGTACATTTATTAATAGCAAATATTGGTGAACCACAAAAGGATCACTTGTATATAACAAAAGAAATGACCTATAGGGCTGGTATTGGTTTTGAAATTTTTTGTAGGTTTTTTGAAAATTTCGATCCCAGGGCAGGGTTGCCCCTAAAAAAATCCTATCTTAATTTATTCCTTTGATTAAAACCTATCAAAATATCTTAGTTTTTTTAGGGGCAGGCCTGCCCTGACTGATTTCTAGGCCAAAATCCATGCAGAAATAGACCGTTTTACTGCAAAAATGATGTTTTAGCCAACTTTGAAGGTTAATTTAAGAATTACAAGTTAGTGCAATAAGGTTTTTAATTGAAATTCGAAAAATTGAGAAATATGTACAGTAGAAAATATCAAAAGAACTCAGATTTTTAAAAATGATTTTTTTAAGGGAATTCGATTTCCCCTATAGGTCAATTCTTTTGTTATATACTAGTGATCCTTTGAGCAAAATTAGGAAACGGTACACGTTTTGATGGTTCATGCAATGAGGGACTAAGCGTAACTTCAGAATCATGTCCTTAAATATCCAAATTTTACAACCAGATACTGTGTAATACTCATTAGATTTCTATCATCTTTGAAAACCATCTCTCTCTCTCTCTCTCTCTCTCTCTCTCTCTCTCTCTCTCTCTCTCTCTCTCACCTGTTCTGTTAAAGAAGAAATATTCAAGGCATCATTCACTTTATTGATCTCATCAGTAAGACTATCCACCTGAAATCAAATTATATATCCGTGAATCACAAAGGATTTCTTGTACAACTTACAAGTTCTGCACACATAAAGATCATCACATAAAAAATTCTTTTTTAGCTGCTATATGTAGTACATTTAAAACTAATCGACATAACCATTTTGACACATGCAATGAAGAGAACAAGAGGCAGCTCTTATCAATAAATATGACATCATACTGACTGTCATTTACTTTACATTTGACTGACTTTAAAATATATCACTCTTAGACCATTACTATCAGTGTATGATAAAATGTTCAACCAAAATTTGAATGTCAGTTGTAGAGTTACAAGCAAGATACAAATCCCATACAGTATACAGAGTTATTTTCGCCCCATGTTATTTTTGCCCTTCTTCAATTGTAAACGGTTTCGCCCCGTCTTGAATTCACCCGGGTCAGACAAAGTTGTGTTTAAGGAGATATAATTTGAGACATAGGAATTTGTCCAGTCTTAAATTCACCCACTGAAAACAACCGAGGGCAAAAGGGACGAAAATAAAACAGGGGCAAATATTTCCCTGCATACATTAATTCTTACCAGGAATTTTGAACAAGACTCATGACATATATACATGACATATATGAAACAGGTAACAAATTTTGTTTGCACCTTTTATTTCTATTTTCTAGTAATGAACATAACTAATAAGTTTGTACCATTTTTCACATCACACTTGGTTTTAATAAGGCATTTCATATTCAACAATCTTTATAAAATCAAAGAGCCTTGTAAACATGTAAAAACAAGAACTGAAAGCTCTATATCTGACTTAAATTTTGACCATACTTATCATCAAGCTAAATTTATTCATGTTCCAAAAAGACAACATACTAAATCTTTCTCTGTAGTTTTTGACATACTGCACCATGACACAACTTACCACTGTAAAATCATTTGAGAGAGCTGGTAGCTGAGGGCAACTTGAAGGAGGTCCTGTTCCACAGGCACTTGTCAAATTTACGTTAGTTTCATTAATTTTGTCCCTCAGATCAGTTTGCAGGGTTTTTAATTCTTCTAAATTCGTCATTATGTTTTTTAAATCCTCATAAACTTCCTTTGCTCCTGTAAACAGTAAATTGTGCCAATTATATGATGGTTTTACCCTTTCACATTCAGGACTTTTTACTCATTTTTTAGGTAAAAATAATCTTTTTAAAACTCACTTCTTACATGAAATATAGAACCTAAATACACAAGTATTAGATATGAAAATGCTTGTAAAGATATCAAGCTGAAGCTGCTGTATGTCATATATATATATATATACATGTATTTTGATTCTTTATACATTAGACTTAAATTAATCAACTGTTAACGATGCTATAATGAAGTGAAAAGTGGTTTACCAGTCAAAAATTGACATGAATGGAATGGATTAATGTGAACTTAGTCATTTACAACATTGAAACTTCAAAATTGAATATACTGATTCTGAATTAAATGTATGTACTTTTTACTTTAAAATACATGTAGTATCATTATTTGATCTAGCTTTTATAATATTGATAATTTTATCATCTCATACAAATATCAGCATTTCATGTATTTAGAAAGTAATAAAAAACATTATCTTACAGAAGGACACAGTGACCTATTTTTGTGACAATTAACATTTCCAACCCCCCCCCCCCAAAAAAAAAAATGCATCAGGCTTCGTAGTGTTTTCGTAGTGTTGTTAAATAACCATGCTTACCACACGATTGCAGAAGTTTTTAGACATACATGTTTGGCAAATTATTTTTCTTTAAAAGATGTCTTTTGAGACAAAGATCCAATATACAAAAGGGAACCTAATTTCATTGAAAAATAACATTCAAACAACACACTTTTCCTTGGCCACAATATGAAATAACCAATCTTGAACTTTATGAATCCTTCAACTATATTAGTCATTTAACCGTGACCAACACAATTTAAGAAGTAAACAGGTACATGAAGCAAGATATTGTACATTAGTCCAACCCTAATGTTGAGTACCCTGAATCATCTATGATCTTGTTGATTTAATGTTGTTAGATGTGAACTTACTTTTCCCCAGATTCTCTGTCTTATTCAGCACGTACGAGGCATTGATGGAGGTCTTCACACCATCCACTGTAGACTTCACAGAACCTAATATCAAAACACAATACAATGTACCTATAGGTATTGACACTTCATTTGCACTGACAGGATTGAAACAACAAATATCTTCACAAAAAATATATCTTTACAAAAGTTTTTTCAATATATTTAAAGCTAACTTTGGTAGGAACTTAAAAATGATAAATATTAATGATGAAATTGGGGGAACTTTAAGGTAGACCCAGCCTTTTAGAAATTTTGTCAAACCAAATTTTTTTTCAATTTGAACAGTTAAAACAACTTAAAAATTAATTAAAGAGGCCAAAGAATTTATACCTTAATTTGCACGTTTGTTTTCCTACAGTGAGTTTCAGCTCACAAGGTCCAAAAATTCAACAGTCAAATTTTAACACAATGAAGCATGATCTCATAATATATATCAAAATTTTGCAACAAAATACATCAGATATATGTTAGGTTATAATTTAAGAAAATCTAATGATAGTAAAAAAAAAACCCCATAGTTTATCTATATTGATCAGATAGGTTTGTTTTATAGTCTCTTGAACATATATACCCCCATATTGTTTGATTTAGTTTTAAAAGTTGTTTTTTGTAAATATTGGAATAAATTGAAATGTACCATATAGACATAACCTAACAGTAACTAAAAAGTATATACTCATTCAAATTGTATTATACATATTTAAAACTGTCTTATAAATATTAAAATTTTGGTCCTAGCTTGGAAATACCGTAGAAACAAGAATATGAGCTATATATTTATACTGAAGCCACCAAACCATACTTGTACAATTCTTTAAATCAAGTACATGTCATCTTTAATGATCATTGGCTTGAGCAAAACTATAACCGGAAATTTATCACGCTGTTTAAAAAGAACCAGACACGTAAGCCAACTGGAGTCACCTTAATGGAAACAAAATTTCACATAGGTATAAGTCTAAATTCCCTAAAAAATCAAATAAATTTGTAAAACTTTGCCTCTATTGAAGTATGCCTTTAGTTTTCTAACTGAAAAAATGATGTATTTCTGAAAATGAGAATATCCATTATGCAAATAGATAATTCAACTCCAAAGGTAATTATATTTGAAATAAATGGAAACATTGTTTGAATTATGCTACCATTTCTAAAGTATACATACCATTAATTTGTTGTTTTATATCATAAATTGTGTCGCCAACTATCATCTTTGTATCATCTTCTAAACTCTAAAGTAATAAAATTGTAGTTATTAAAATACCAACTTATCACCAATATAGGCCAAAATTGTTTTATTCTCACAAATTCTGTGTGGAAGCTAAATAAATAGACTTTTCAGTATCATTGTTTTCAAGCAAAATCTTCAATCTAACAAAAGTCCAACTACATGTAATTCTAATATATTTTACAACATTGGTAACTTGAGATTATTCCTCAATAAATTAAATACATTGCATGTAGATATGTAATATAACTCACTTTTGTGCTGTCATCTCCATATGAAATTGCTTTTGCTACCCCATTTCTTAAGTACTGGATTGGCCCCCTATCATCTGAATTCTGCAGTTTGTTGTGCAATAACTCATTGGAGATTATGGATACAACTCCTCCAGTTCTGGGAAAAGAATATCCAGTACCATTACACACAATAAATAAAAAAAAAACTCACTTCCTAACCCACAACTATCTTTGAAAGAAAAAAAAACTTTCAAAAATAGGAAAGACTTTCCTATTTTTGAAAGTTTTTTTTCTTCCTGCCTTTTTCATATTGCATATTTTAAATTGCTCTAATATAATGTTTCTATATTACGTGTACATATCATTATGTTAATATTTTCATTCATTTAAAAACAAAACCAATTCTAAAATCTTTTTTTTAAGATACTGGGCAATGGAAACTTACAACATCATAGTTGCAAATATGGCCAAAAAGAAGCAATAGGTTGCCCGTTTGCAGCCAGCTGATTTCGGATCTGATTTCTCTCTGGCTTTGCCGCATCGTTTACAGCAGCAATAGCAGCAACAGAAAAACAAACCGATGATGGGCATAAAAATGGCAAACAGCAAGCCAACGATAATACAGGCTGCAAACCCCCCAAATACAGACACCATCTGAAAATAGAATGGGGGTCATATTATAAACATAGGTCTCTTTTTACTCTATATAGATAGGTCAATTCATAATTGCACAATTAACATATATTAATGTACTTGTATAAAAGTATGAGGAGGTTTTGTTTTATTCAAGAATTGTAGATTCTTACATCCTGCCATCTTTCTGAAAACTTTCCAAAGGTCTCATTTCTTATGTAGCCCTCTATTTCTTTATATGCTGAAAAAAGACATGATCATTGTTCATAAGTAAACAAAAAATACGAATTATAAATAAGGTATTCATTGATATAAAAAGAGGCCCATGGGCCAAATTGCTCACATGGGCAACAATTATCAACTGAAATTTTATCCTGTCCTAAGTAGCTGGTGTAAAATTTTTGCTGTTTCTGCAGGCTATTTTGTTCTTGAAAAACACCCCATACTATTTTAAATATTTTCTTCCGGTATTGTCTTCCCTTGTGACAGAGCTTGGTCCTAATTTATTTGTGTTTTTGGAGAAGTCGAAAATGCAAAATGTTTACAGACAGATAAACAGAGAGAGAGAGAGAGAGAGCAAGAGAGATAATTTGCTTTCCAATTTCTAAGAAAAGGTTATTTTTTGTTACATTGTTGGTCATAAAAAGCAAATTTTAAGCAACCAGTTCATATAGTACATGTATTACAATACATGTAATACATATATTATAAATTGTACATAAAATTATGTTTTAAACCAAAAAAATTGTTTAAAACTATAATTACTGATGGGAACCCAAACAATTAGCTATATATATTTACATGTATCACATTTCAAAATATCCATGTTGGTATAAATCATGTTTTACAATAAACTACTGATACAAATTATTTTGAATATTTACTGGTATATATCTATCTAAAATTATTTATCAATACTGTCCAGTATATGTATTCATTTGAAATATTGCTCTTGTACCTGACTTCTGGCATTTTTTGGTAATGATTTAAAATTAGACAATCCTGTTTCTAACATGGATATATCATTTGACCTACAATATATTGAACCAGGAAGACAAATGTCAGAATACATTATTTACATGTACCAGGTTTACATAATAGGCATTTCAAGAATATTTAGAATCAGTGAGCTAGATTTAACAAATGCAATCATATTTATTCTACCATTATCAAGATTAGAACACTATTCACCAAGTAGGGTATATCCCAGCTAAAGGACATGGTGAGGGGCTTATCATATCTTGTTTTGTGCTACTTTTTGTTATTTCATCAAGTGAACTCTACAACCTAGCAACAGTCTGCAATGTTGCACACCTATGGTTTGTAATGTTTACTTAAGCTAGTTGAACAGGAGTTGCAAGCTTAACAAGAACACTGAACATGTCAGAAAAAATTTACAGGTTCCCCATTTATCTGTCATCTTATCTACTTTGGTCCCTAAAGTGCTCCAACAACTTCCTTGTTCAAGGTCTCCACAGAAAAGAGGCGTGCAAAGAGTTGTAATCAAACTTCACGTGGTTAAAAATCTATGTTATTTGATTTAAACCCTTATCATTTGCATGAACAAATTGCTTTACCATGAAATGTCTTTGTAACGAGAGTTAATTTGAAGATTACTTATTGACGTCACATTTAACTTGTTTAAGTGTTCTAAATTGTTTTGACTGTCTTATAATGCAGAGATTGCAGACAGTCATGTTCTAGTACAGATTAAAGCACTTAACTATGTACCTTGTCACATTTTCTAAAAAAAAACTACCCTCACCAGCATCCTCCCCCCCAAAGTTTTTTTTTGTTAAATTCTTCCTATCAAAATAATCAATAAAATCAAGTATAATTGAATAATTTTTTTCTTTCCCAAAATTGTTACCCAACAGCATATTGCAATGGGTTAGAGCATAAACTACCGGTATTACTGTTTATCTCATACGTGGTGGTGTATACTACCCGTGTGATAAATCTTTGCTTTATCAAACGGGTGATGCTTTATCAAATACTTTCGGTCCGAACTATTTTTGACACAGCCCCTCGCTTCAATGCTTCAGTGACCTATTTTCGAAGACTTTCTAGTATTTTCCACATAGCTATATTTACTACCAAAAATTGATTTAAAATGGATTTTGTCGAAGATTTAAATTACAAATATAAAGGAAAACACATAACTGTGAAGTTTATAAAACTGCAAATCACCTTAGCTATCAAGGAGTTCATTCTGAAGACGCGATGAAAACAACGCTTTGGTCGTGTTTTTATACAAGAACTTACCGAAATAATGTCTCCCAAGACTTTTATTTCACCAGGAGTAAGCATCCTTATTCAATATTTTCAACTTCGAATCATTAGGCTAGTGTTCGTTTTATAAAACATCAACAACTGTTCCTCGTTCGAGTCAATTCAAACTAACGAGCATTCGCAACTTTGTGTACGTCAACAAACTTGATTATTCAAGTCTTCTGATCAGTATTTCCATTTAATTAAGTGATTAAGCTCTAAGAAAAGTTATTTAGAGATAAAAAAATTATTTCAAGGTTTATTTCAGTGAAACTTTACATTAAAACAGTTATATTTATCTCCGAAATGGCGCACTAGATTGTATTGTGCAAGGTCACAACAACCGCATAACACAACGTTGCATCATCGTTTAATCTTTAAAAAAAATCAATTCGGGTCATATTAGGGGCTGTCTCAAAAGCTTCATAATGTAAATCAAATTGTATGAGATAAATAGAACATCTATAATAGTGTGATTTTATATTTGCTTTATCCAACTCGTTGAAATGGTTATATTCGCTTGGCAAACCTCTCGAATATATACACCATTTCAACTCGTTGGATTAAGCAAATATAAAATCACACAATATAGATATCCTCTATATATCCTGTAATTTTCACAGTAATCGAATTTTCGCTTTTTTGCGATCTCTTTTACATTGCAAATTATTGAATATCCAGAAATTATATCCTGTTTTATTTTCAATAAGAAACTCTTTAAATCGCAGAAAATGACTGATGCAAATTATAAATGCTACACATTTTCCCCATTTTCGCAAATTTTGTGACACACGAAAAAACAGGATATACATTAATCTGTAATTCATGAGTTTGAATCCCACTGGGACTTTTATAATTTTTACCTTTCCAAAATTTTTAAAAACATTTTTTGGTCAAATATTGTAAAATTTGAAAATTCTAAACGTTTATTTCACATAAATATCGACAGGTGTTCCATATCACCTTCATATACACCTTCACTCTCAGAGTGTCCATTTAATTTATAACCGTTTCTCAAATGTTTGGATATACCCTTTTAAAAAAGTAAGCAACCAGTCCCAAAGATGAAGAACTACTGGTACATCTATTACCTTACTGTCACGAGAATTAAAATACAAGAGTTTGTCATGTTATGAGTCACATTCAATTGATTAATTACAGTCATAATGATGATGAATATATATATGCTGATGATGCTAATGAAAACGATGACAAACAATGATAAGATAGTTATTTATTAATATGTCATGACAACTGTACGTTTAGTAAGGCAGTCATGTAACGTGTTGCATAACACAACCATTGACCAGGAACAGACCATTGCTAACCTCAGAGGACACTGACCCTATGTGACACAGATAGAGTATATAACTACAAATAACAAAAATGTGTCCTGGTACTCAGTATCAAAGTACTGAGAGTATATACTAGCTGTTATTGGATTTTTAGTTAATTTACAAACAAGTGTGAATAGGGAAATTAATGACAAAAACAAGGCCCCAAATTGTTAAGAAATGAATTTACAAATTCACATAACTGGTACACTGGACCATAATTTGATTCATGATTTGTCAAAGCCATAATAAAAGCTCTAATCATTTAGTCTATAAAATATCCATTAAACCATATGCAGTGTAGAAATTACCGGTAGGTACAATCTTTTTAATTATTGATCTATCGAACTCAAATTCACTATCAAATGGCGCAACATGTGGTGATTGCAATTTAGCTGTGAATTAGAACTACACAATTATTCTTCACTGCTGACTCTACTAAAAAAAGAAACCCAGAAGGGTCTATTTTTCTTGATATTCCTCCAGAAAAACATTCTAAACACACTGAAATATAAACATACAGATAACAGTTCTCAGGTTCACAGAATATTGCCTTGCTAACAACTCTCCGCAGCTTAATAAATAAGTATGAATTTTTAAAGCCAATATCTGTCTAATGAACTTCAGAAGACATAACCACAGCCGAAGAATCAGAAGAATTGGCAACCAAGTCTGAAGCTAATTAAGAAGGAGGAAAACTTCTAATCATAAAAACAAAACCTCTAGACCTTCCTGTAGTATAGACAGGAATCAATAATAACTTGAGTCTCAGGTATTCTGAAGTTGCACATGATTTATTACCCAAGGTAAATCAATAGGCAAGAGTCTTATCTTGCTGCTCTGGCTGAAAGTAGCCAATGTTTTCCAATCAGCAGAGAACCCAAACTTCCCCTGGCACCACCATAACAACCCCTAGAGAGACTGCAGTCGGTATTCATATAAAAACCAGTATTCATATAAACACCAGTAATGAATAAGAAATTTGATAGAAGCCTTGGGCTTTGATTGGTAATTTTCAGCTATGTACCAGTACATGCCCATTGCATATACTCTTTCTAACTGTTTATCCATACAGCACATTTGGTATCCAAAACAATGGAAAAGTATTTACCATGGCACTCCAGTTCACGTGAGAGTTTTTCTGACAAATCTAGTGAGCAAATACCCTAATTGCATCTAAATATGTGAAAACATGGGGGCCTTAGAAGTATGTATCATGCTATTGTATCTGAAACTAATTTTGTTCCAAATATTTATTATAACAACCTTCTCATTGACCAATCAATAATACCCACCCCCTTTTCTACCTTTTTCAAAACATGATTAATCTTTTCTTGATATATATCTTATCTCTTTTGACTTTGCATATTTCCTAGCACAGATACCTAGGCTTGGTCATTTATTTTAAAGATTACTTTTTTTCTTACTTGATAAAAACTAGAAAGCAACATTCAAGATATATTCAACTACACTTATTGAACTATCTCATCCAGATGAAGAAAACTATATTACTGCTTTTCAGTGAAAAGGGTATTGGGCATTTAAGGGGGGGGGGGTCATTTAAAACTGCCTAAAATTAGTATGAGACAGCGAGTACGTCTTGTACATTGTGCTCACATGCATGTACAAGTATACAAGTAACAGAATACTATTTTAATAATGCTACTAACTTACAGCTGTGCTATAGTAATAGATGATAAATTATTCAAGTCCTCCTCACATTTTTTTCTATGGCCACATATTACATTGCAGAAAAATGTGGTAATTCTTAACAGGACTACGAAACCATAACAATATGGAGAGACAAACCAGTTTAAAAATAAAAAGCAGCTGTTGAAAATATTGATACTCAGATTGTTGAATATTGATTGTATAATGATGAAAAGGAAACAAATTGTATGACTATGGTATAATTGAAATATGCATAGCTCATTTCCTGTGGCTTTTCAACATTTATAAATGAGACTATATATCAAATTTAATGAGACTATATATCAAATTTAAGAATAGACTTTTGGATTTCCATGTGCATATATATACATCTGGGCATGATATCAAAGATTTCCATTTTGTCTTTAAGTGCATTTCAATGTATGAACATGATGAAAGGTAATCTCATTTTAACCTCCCAACAAAAGCAATTAGACCACATCTAAGCTTATCATGAAATCGGTATAAAATGGCCACATCTGTATATCATATATATCTGTAGGTGAAAAATATCCTGAGGTCTTGTCAAATCTCAGCAAAGCTATACCTGATATTCATCTTCCCTATCTAATTTCTGTCATCCTCGCACAATAGAATATTGTGAAACCATGGCAATATAATAAAAAAAAAAACTGCAGTTTCTATTTTGATTCTTCCCTTCTAAAATAAGACACATCCTATCCTTGCTTTCTAAACAGAGTAGGCTGACCATGAAATCCCCCCAAAAACATATATTTTGTCAAACATAATCCTTTTCTACAGGCTTCCGTAATACTTGAACAACAATGTGTGCATGATGAGATAAAGAAAACATACGTAAGAGTTTATTGAAGCTATTAAGTGCTTACAATTAGAATTCACTTCAACTTCTTGTAACACTGCCATTAAAAAGCGAGGAAAAGAGTCGTTTTACAAGCCCACAAGCTTGTCAATTTCACCTCAGGCCCTTGTGTTTTATAAGTGATTGGATACTTATCAAGATTAAAAGACTTTTTTTCTTTCTTTCCCTTAAATCTAAATTTTAATTTTCAATGTTTATATCTTTGATAATAAAAAAAAAAATAGTTAGTTCATATGGATCAGGTCTGATAAAAAAAATCTGGCAAGCTCAAAATAAGTTTTCAGAATAATGCAAGTTTTGCAGTGAGCACTTTCAGTTACCTAGAATATATTGCAGAAAAACATCTGGCAAGCAAAATTACATCAAGATAGTCATGAATTTCTTTGTACATATCTTATTTATGGCAGAAAGGTGTGTGTGTATTTGAATAACAGATGTTCCTTGAGTGCTGGTCAAACAAAGATAGAAATTAAAGTCCTATAAAATCAACTGCTGATCCAAGTAATTCAAAAATTACACAGAACGTCTACGTAAGTCCTCAGCCCTCAAGGGCGTTTATGTCCAGCGTTGATCATAATGATACATGTACATGGAATTTTCTCTAAATCTGTCAGATAGATAATTATTCCTTTGATAGATCCCCTGATCTGTGAATAGACAAGTTATGGACATAGTACAACAACTTAGTAACACTTTGTTACTAAAATACATAATAAATACACATGTATGTACATGGAATTTTCTCTAAATCTGTCAGATAGATAATTATCTCTTTGATAGATCCCCTGATCTGTGAATAGACATGTTATGGACATATAGTACAACAACTTAACAACACTTTGTTAGCTGATATATATAGTAAATACTTATGTACATGAAATTCTCTCTAAGCCTGTCAAAAAGATGATTATTCATTGATAGATGATTTGATCCAAGAATCAAAGTATCTGTGATTTTGTTTTTTTTTTTTTATAATGCAGATCTAAAGGATTTTGAGCCACAAGACACAGCATACATAACTATACATATTGAAATGTTATGGACAATGTCATACTGCAGTTACTTAGTAACACTTAAAGTTTACATATATAAGTAAATACATGTACCAGTACATCTATAAACACAATCACGTTTTTTTGTATGTATAAACAAAGGGGGGATAGGGCATGATGTCATGACAATGAAAAGGTTGTTAACAATAAAGAGACGTGAAAGAAACCTCTGTGTCAAACTGAAACTAGCCGGCCCATAATAACTCGGTAATAAAATTAATGAAGGAGACGTGGACCAGTCCGAGAACAAGGCGTCCAGGTGGAAAATGCATAGACAAATAAATGTCATTTCCTATTTAGTACACCAAATGAAGAAATCTACAACAGGTAGAGTGGGGCTATCACAGGTATAACACAAGCAGGGGGATTGAGTCGGAGGATGACACAAATACATTAATATTGATCTGGATTAGAAAACTGTACATACAGCCAGTATCTTATCAAATTTTATATGCCCCATTATTGAACTGTGAAAGAGATAAACAGATATAGGGGGTTTTTACCAACAACTACACACTGTTTAATGGTGTAGCACATATTTTTTAATATTGAGTATTGGATCTTAGTTTCATTATATTTAATCAAATTGATTCTATTTCTCTTTTTTTTCTCTCAATTCAAGTCAATACTGATATGTCTTTCAACATTTGAATGCTTTTCCTTCTCATACATGAATATCTTTTAACAAAACGTGACAAAAAAGTTTTGAAATACCTCAGAGTAAATTTATCTGTCAACAAACTACCGGTTTATTTCTGACTCAGAATTCAAACTTGATGTGTCATGTGTGCCTTTCTAAAAACATTTCACATCTTACATAAATGGAGAGCATTAACCGGGTTAGAGATCCACATAACTGCATGACTTTAATTAATATGAGGGTACACATAAATGCACGAATTTTACTAAAATGAGTACATTGTACCACTGGTGAATCAAGACATGTTATGACAGCAGGACTACACCCATTCATAACGTATCATTTTCACATGCAGGCGTGAAACGGGGACTATTTAAACTGGAATGTCAATCTCTTGGCCACTGCAAACTCCAATGGCTAACCTTTCATTCAAAATCAGTGGAGTAGAAATGAAATTGCTCAGTTTACAAAATGGTTATTGTGTTTCATTTTACAAGAACACTTCCTGGTTCTTTGAATGAAGCTAAAGCCACTTAAAAAGATGTACTGATATAACTCATTCAATATGAAATAGGAGGAAACCAACAATTTTTTTTTTTTAATTTGCACCATCTTTTATTTATTCATTAAATTCCTCTACAACTGGCTTTAGAAAAAGAAACAATATAATCAGCTTTTAATGTAATCAAAACTTGGCGAATTTGTTTTGTTTAAAATATGATAATACTGAGTGAATGTCCTGAGTTTCTGCTACGTGATGTTTGTTTACTTTAGTATCTTACAAACACTTAAAAAGGAGAGTTGATGGAGTGATGACGTAAAGTTAAATATGTGCTCCCTTAGTCAAGCAAAATTTGTTTATTCCTAACTATGTATTTGTACTTTGACAATAGATTAAAAACCCCATCCCTGATAAAAATGTTGATCATTATGTTACAATGTCAATAATGAATATACCAATAACAATTAAAACGATCAAAATATCATTTTAAAATCAAAACCAGTTCCAAATTGATCAATTATCAGATTATGAAAAATGAATTATCTAATCTATGACAGTATAACATGAACTGATATTCAATTATGACAGAGACTTTCTCAGTATACTATATTCTACATACATGTATCTTTAGTTATTTAGTAAATTAGTGTCAAAAGAAGTAATAACCATGATGATGTTATGTATAGTATATACTGTTTATCTGTCGTAATTGGAATTATAATATTGTCAATCCACTCTTTCTTTCTCTAACATTTCAAAAAATCAAAATGAACATATGAACCACACTATAGCACCAAGGAGCTCAGATTACTTCAGAGATTATTTCAGAGGTAAAAACATGCATGTGCAAATCCACCCTTTGTGTGACGTTAAATCTTTTCCTTTCATTTTCTCTTCCAAATTTAAACACTTACTTATTTTAGCACCCTTGTCGTCAGCGATAAAATCATATTCTTGAACACTGTCTAAAAATCCATGCACTAGATCATATAGAGGTTTTGCTCCCTTTTCAAGAGCCGATTCATCTCCCAAACCTGTCTTAGTTTGACCCGTTTGCGTATTTGAAGTTGTATTTTCTCCATTTACAAACACTAAACATGTAAATAAAATGAGAGCGAGAACTAGTTGTCTTCTCATCGTCGCTGAACTTAAAATCATTATCTCACTGTTGATTCATCGTCAAATATTTTAGTTTAACAATCCCGCTTTTAACTATAAGTGTGTCTCCTCCTGTGTTGTTCAGGTAAATGGTTATGCTTGTGAACTTTGACCCAACGCAACTATAGTTATCTTCCGGTATTTCGACGCGTCTATTTACCCAAGCGGACCCTAAAATACCCATATGGATCCAAAACGCAATAGGTATGGACATTATAATGCACATGAATTATAAATATTGGAGATACAACTAATTTATATTGAATTATACTGAATACTACATTAATTGAAAATTGACTTATTATTGTAATTTTTTTATTTTTAAAATTAGTAACATGGCAAGCAAAAAAAAAAAATAAATAAATAAAAATCACTGCCCGTCTGTAGGGAGTGGGGGTGGGCGGGGGAAGCTTAGTGACAAGCAAATAACATTTTTAATGAAAAATAAATATTAACCCCACCCACCCCAAAAAAAGAAAAGAAACAAAAGCTTTATCTTTAAAATCTTATTTCGGGGGGGGGGGGGGGGGGTTGTAATACTGTTTTTTTTTTCACATACTGGTAACTTTTAATGCTCCCAAAAAGTGGAAGGTGTGTGGGGGGCAGTTCTTTTCTATACAAACGTGTCTGTTTTAAGAAAATTAGTAAACACACACACAAAAATACATAATTTGATAACAATATTCAATGCTGAAATTAAATATACAGATCTCAGTGTAATCCAGTTGTTATTATAGTTGCATTTCAAACCATTTTACTCATGTGAACAAAAACTGCCGAACCCTCATCCGACAATGTAAGACACTCATTTTGGACGATGTCTTAGATGTGGATGTAGCTAGGTTCTTAGTAATTTTGTCACATGTTTGGTTGACATGATGCTTTGTTATATCACTTGTGGTTTGAACATATTTTAATGTATATATAATATATAGTGGGTTTGAACACAAGTTCTGACAACTTACTATCAATTGTATCTGTAAAATTTAACTAAAATACAACCTCTTTCTCGTCTCCACTCCACACTCTTCCTCTTTCTTTCTTTTTTTCAAAAAAAAGGGGGGGGGGGCAACCCCCATAACCCCAAATCCCCGCTTCTAGATCGGCCATTTATTACTGTTTTGTCCTTAGCTTACACTCACGATAGCGTTGACACTGTGAAGTTACTCGACGTCTGACAAGCGAATTAGTTATTTGGTTAAAACAAATAAAAATTTATCGATATAAAGAGAGAGAGATGTCAATAATTTAGATAAAATACATAGAAAATCGGAAAACGAACAAGATCGAATTTCATAATTTATTCAAATACAAGAGATTTTTTATTTTTTTAATACGTAAAGTATTTACCATGTTCAATATAAAATGTTAGAATTTCCTTTACATTCAAGTCGGCATGGAGAAATATGTTTTAGAAGCTTAAAAAGGTTAGTGTAAGTGAAAGATATGGTCTGCATACATGTACAAACACAAATCACGTTAACGTTGTTGGGGGCCACATCATTTACCTGAGCAAAACAGCTTTATACTACCAAACACAAAAATATATCTTGACAATTAGATTGAGCATACCTTTTGTTTTTGAGAGGAAGATTTTCAAAGATTTTTCTATAGTATTCCTATGAAAAAAAATCAGTCCCCCTTTGTGACCTCAGCTTACCCCTGGGGATCATGCTTTGAACAAACTTGAGTCTTATCTACCTTAGGATCATTCCACACAAGTTTCTTTCTTTTCAGCTTTTCTGGCTCAATGGTTTTTGAGAAGATTTTAAAAGATTTTTCTCTATTTATTCCTTTGTAAAACTCAACTCCCACCCTACCCACGGGGATCATGATTTGAACAAACTTGCATCTATGCTACCTTAAGATGCTTCCATACAATTTAAGTTTCAGCTTTTCTGGCCAAATGATTTTGAGAATTTTTTTTTTATAATGCCAACAATTTTTCAATAATTCTTAATCATCCCCCTTTGAAAGAGAACGTGGCCCTTCTTTTAACAAACTTCAATCCTCTTTATCTAAGAATGCTTTGTGCAAAGTTTGGTTAAAATTGGTCAAGTCAGGTTCTGGAGAATTTTTATAAGAAAGCGAACATATGACAAGACTACAGACGGACAAACGGACGAACGGACGGACAGACAGACAGACGGGCGCCGACAAAAAGTGATCATAAAAGCTCAATTGAGCTTTCAGTTCAGGTGAGCTAAAAAACACAACAAATCAATTAAAGAGACATGGTGACGCACAAACCCATGATTTAGCAAATATCGAATTTTTATACGATTTCCACATTTTTTATTTATCATATGAAAAGGTGAACTTTTGATGAAAAATCACGGTGTTCAAAAGTAAATAAATCAAATTAAAAAGAGAAAAATAGAATTAAGCGTTGGGCCAACACAAAAATATTGAGTTTCCCTTCCGCTTCCTAGCCTCGCCAACGCAGGGGAATGTAAATATTGCAGCGTGACATATATCATGAGCCAGTGGTCTCTCATTGAAACCTGATGTCTTCAAGAACTATATATTTATTAAGATGCACTCTCTCATCTTCGCTAGCCAAGGGTGACGGTCCACAGTGTTTTTCTATTCACTGTGGATCGCCACCCTTGGCTAGTGAAGATGGCACTCTCTATGAATGCATATATTTCTTTTCCACCCCTGCGAATGTGTTCGGAATGTTTTCTTTATCGTTGCTAAGTATATAATAAATCCAGAGGCGCTCGAATGAAAGTTCACGAGACTTTCCCGAGATTTGTTCAGTTCCTGTGAAATTTCGAGCGGAAGTGTGAGTGTTCGGATAATATTCTCAAAATACGTAAGTGCTGGTCGTTTTTCGTATCATATCGTACTTTGATATATGTTAAAACGTGAAAATCTATTAAGATCTATGTCTTATTTCATCATCTGGCGGTTACTTAAACTAAACGATAATATTCAGAACAGAGTTATCGTTCGTGTTCAAACACTCTACACGTGGTTGAAAATATAAACATTGCATGGGTTGCTTGTTAAAATCATAGCCATGTTTGGTGATTTGGTGTGCAATAGCATGCTTTTTAAAAAATGAATGGGTGTCTGTTTTGTGTAAAATCATAGTATATCAAGCCATTCTCAATGAACATTCTGCATAAAATAGTATAGTCTGTTTCACTATTGATGCTATAACTAGGCCAGGTGCGGATCGAAAATTAATTCTTAGGGGGGATCGCTACTAAGCATGTTAATTGTTGCAACATAAAAAAATAGTATTATTTTCTATTGTCACATTTATTTCTAGAACTCATTTTATCTACCAATTAATAGGGATAAAGTATAAAATTAATACACGTCTAGATTTTATATTTGACTACAAGTACCTACATTATAGGAAATGGACGATAACCACGAGGCCAGATTTTTACTGCGAAACTGAAAGGGTCAAATAAAACCACGTGGTCTAAATTTGAATGACAATAACATTCGCAGGGGTGTTTTCATAGACCTCGAATAGCTTCACATTCAAATTCTTTTTCAGTGTGTCAATCCATTGTAACTATTTTAAGACAGCAGTCGCAATCACGTGACACTAAAATCAATGTCCAAAACAACTCGGTTTGTTTACATGTGCATTTTCCGGATGAGTTTTAATGACTTATTAACTGATATATGATAACTTATGATGCGTAAAACCTTCCGTATGATGAAATTTAGTATATTTCTTCTTCAACTGTATATTTATTAAAGTGCATGCCATGAAGGATTAATGATGACGAACCATACCTATCAACTCTCTCAAAAGCTTTTAAATAGGACTTCTCCATTTTTTTTTTTTTTCATTTAATAAATAAAACTACCAGAATGTTCTAGATTTGATATATTTAATCTGATATATATATGAATATTTTATTTTACCACCCCTTTACCGGAATGTTTAGCTTGTATAGTGTAATAAGCATACTGAAAAATAACCCCACAGAGAATCACTATAAATTAATTAATTTGATATTAATTTTAAATAAATGTTTGAAATGTTCACAACTCCTACGAGAATACATGTACATGTATTTTTTTTACTTTGATTTAGGGGGAAGGTCGTGGTTTTGCGCCCAATATGAATTCCAAAGAATTCATTTTTTTATGTATCGCAAATTAAGTTGAATCCATTTACTATGTCCTTTATGATTAACGCGACCAAGAGAATACTTAATGTATATATAAGTAATAAACCAACCGTTCGTGTGCCCGACCACGCCCAGAGGTTTTACTCTATTGAGAAAAATTGACAAAAATAGAATAATTCAATTAAATAAGCAATCTGCAGTCACTACATGCACATGCACCTTGTTATAAAAGTCATATGTTATAAAACAGTCCCGGGTTTCCCGTTTGTTTTAAAACGGAAAATGATATTATATATCACCCATGATTGACGTACATAGTTTTGTTTCGTTTGATAACTAGCTGATTAATCATAAACCAAACACGCGTTTTGATCTATAATCCCCCCTTTCGGAGAAATGTCTCCGATTTAGAATATGCTTCTCATTCCCCTTTCTCTGTCTTTCTACATGTTCCAATATTTAGGGTTTTTACACCAGTCAATTAATTAGAACTATTTAGTTTTTTTTTTAAACAAATAAAAATTTTATAAACTTAGAGATTTTCCGGGCGTAGGCGCCGGTCCCGCCCCCTGTTGATCCGCGCATAAAAAAGACACACAATAATATGTTCAAAACTATTTCTTCCAATGCAAGTGCAATGAAATAGTGGAAAAGATTCTTGATGAGATCGACATCAACTAGCTAACATTTTTTTAAAAGCCTTTGCCAATCAATCATTTCAAGAAAGAGAGAAAAAATATTAATAGATCTCCTCCATTTATACTTTGCATGTCTCATCTAGTTCGCAAAACAGAATATCTTAGAAATATAATAAATATTTAAAATGTGTCCGAAAAAAATAATAATAACGCGAAGTAACTCGAACACACAATCCGGAAATTGCCGAAGATAACAGGTGCGAGAACTTCGGGTGAGATCGCGTGTGTCACGAGATTTCGTGACGTCACAGGGATTTTCCCAGCCAGATTTTATATGATGAGTCATCAAGAAGTAATGAACATCAGACCGTATTCACGCTTCCATTAGACCGGGGACTTCTTCTTCTTGTTTGACTGAATAATCAGGATTTTCAAACGTTTTGAGCCAGGTCAAAAGAGGGCACAACTAAACTAGAGGGGCCCAACCAAATTACGCCAATCTACCAAGATGGCGGCCCCAGATCCGAGTCAAAACCAAGGTAGCGTAAGGAAATTCCTCGAGAGTAGAGCTCTATTTTAAGATTGGTGACTCATACAACTGTTCATTGACTTAATAACATTGTTCGTCAACTTATTCAAATAAGCCTGTATTTGTATAGTAATAACAGGAATGGGAAATGATTTTGCCCCACTTGGCCATCTTATTTCCTGGTGGAAGAATTGAGAGAAAGGGTGCTTTTTAATGAAAACAAGAAACGTGTCAACTGCACGTCGCATCTTATCTCAAGCCTGCGACATGTTGAAGTACATGCATTACGTCAATCTAACTTTGTCGTATTTGTGGACAATAGAAATCTATATATATATATATATATATATTTATATAAAAAAGAAAATTGAAAATTTATTGATCTCAAATTCAGAGGGTACACCTACTCATTATTCATCCTTTTTTTCGCTCTGTTAGCAAAAACTATAGCCATAATACTTTGAATGATTCAAATGTTCAGATATTTTGTTTTGTTCATAAAAGGAATACACCTCAGATTTTCAGATATATTGTATCCAAAGTGTAAAGTTGATCAAATCAAACTTGATAGATTGGTGGGTTTTTTCCAAGTCAGTCTTTATATATGATTACCATATTATTTTAGGCTTTCAGAATGTGATAAGTCTAAGAGGAGTATGCTTTGCTTTATATGGTGCCTTACAGGAAATTAGCTGCGCATAGTGTTTTAAGTTTTGCTGAGCTTTGTTTTATTTTTGTAGACTTGCCACCCCCCGTTCCACCACCCCCAGTACCGAGAAATAGAAATATACAAAAACCAACTCTTCCCATTCGCAGACTCGACACAGAAAATATGGGTAAAATAGGGATCCATGCTAATTTTGTGTGTTAGATATGCCAAGCAACTCTTCCTAAACTCACTGAAGACTAACCTTACTAATTTATTTTATTACCTCATTGTTTTGTCTGTTGAGAACAATATCTATTGAGTGTTTTACGGTTTGCAGTGCACCAATAACAAGTCATCCAGATCTCAATGTCCTTGTTGATATTTCCAAGCTAGCTGTCAGAGAGACAACTTTGAGAACAGAATTTTTTTATCACCCACTGCTTTTTCGTTTGAACTTTTAAAATCTAGTATATTCAGTTATCTTTGGCATTAAGGTTGAGAAAAACAATTGCCTTGTATTGATAAGCCAGTGTTATAAGTCGCATCTGAACCTCAACTGAAAATACTTTTTTAACTGCATTGTTTAATTTAAACAAAAGGAAAGGAAAGACCTAGAAAACCTTGTTGAAAACATAAAATTATATTGTGATACCTGTAACATACATGTATTGAAAAGAAAGGGTCTGTTATATGATACTGTAAATTCCTTATTAAACGCGAAGAATTAATATCCCCGTAAAATGGATTTTTAAATCTCGCTACTATTTTTCAGACAGTTTTGAGCTATATGAAATTATAACAAAAAATTGGTGCTTGCGATTGATTTTATATTCTTACGATTTGATGCAAAACAGTGGAATCGCGGAATTAAGTACTCATGTAAAATAAGGAATTTACAGTAACATTTTTGGGTGGTTTTTTTTTACTCATTTTGAGTAACTGTAAGTCTTAAATTAGTTAAATAATGGTGAAGGGTTTTGTACAATGTGTGTTTTACTTTTCTGTTGCTTCACTTCGTTATTGCTTAGCATAAAATTTTCATGAATTCTCTTTCAGTATATCAACCAGTTTTCAAAGTACATGATCATGTATGCTGTTTAGACAATATTTTTTTCTAATATACATGTACATGGTGTATGTTAAAATGCAATGATAAACTGAGAAAAATATTATTTCATTTATTGAGATCAATTTTGATATTTCGTTTTGCAAATGTTTTAAAAATCTAGTAAGTGAGTAAATTTCAGTATTTACTCTTCATGTGGTTATGATATTTTTGTTTGATTTTTAGAAGTGAACTAATTTTCTAAATGGATTTATACATTTAGATATGGTTCGTTTGAATGTTACAGCAGACTTGAGGAGACGTCTCACCATCAACTTTACTCCTCCCCCTACTCCTTCCCTGGCCACTATGGGCTACAGGACTCAGATGTAAGATTTTGTTTGTCAAAATTGTGAACTCTTTACAGGTGAGCTTGTTTTAAAATTAGTAAGACACCTGCCGTTGGAAAATACTGAATTTTTAAAGCAAACCATATGCAAAGTGCCAAAACACTATTAACAGTACCAATAACACGCAAACAAATAGAAATGAATGAATGAAAGACAATTGAATGATAATCCACAGAAAGCTTCATCTCATTTATCTATTATGCTTCACATCAGCAGCAAAGAGATTTTATTGCATTAGTTCTCTTTATCTGATAAGCCGAATTATTTTTATTTCAGTGAGAGAATCAAATGTTTGAAGTCCACCGGGAAATTACAGATAGGGTCAAAGGTCAGTCTAGAGATAGCAATTCTTGAGAGGATTATCAAAATTCCTTTCACCTAAATATCATAACCTTTGAATGATGCAGTTTAAGGTTTTTCTGACTAAGAAGGTACACTAAGCTATATTTGAATTATTTTGCAGTCTTTTGACTTCACATCCGACGACTTGCATGAATTGGAGGAAATAGGGAGAGGGAATTACGGCACCGTGACGAAAATGGTTCACAAGGATAGTGGTACTGTGATGGCTGTCAAGGTATTGTATTCTCTTGTGATGTACCATTTAAATGATTGAAACAGGAAATAATTTCACTTTGTAGACTTTCCATGAGATTCAAAGTTGAGATAAGCTGAAATTAATGGTAGTACATGTGTATGAACATATACAGATGTATTGATAAAATAATTGTTACAATGGAAATTCCTGAACATTTTATGGAATATTTTTTAATCCTAACATATGAGTTTCAAAATAATGAAACAGAATGACAGTGATTTTTTTGTACCATGATGCCAATTGTAATATTAAGTGAAGTTCATGTAAGACTGATGAGTTAGTAGATTGTTGTATGGACCAATTATTGACCGTTCAATCATGCCTTTTTTTTTTCCCAAACAGAGAATTCGTTCCACGGTTGACGAGAAGGAACAGAAGGAGCTGTTGATGGACCTGGATGTGGTCATGAGAAGTAACGACTGCCCATTTATTGTACAGTTCTACGGAGCACTGTTCAAAGAGGTACTTGTATAACCATCTTATAACAAAGAAATTTTTGTCATTGTCCAAAGATCTTTGGGGAGAAAACCCATTGATATATTGAAAAGGAATAATTACAATGTTCATGATTAGTTAAGAGGTAAAATTAGAAACATTTAATCACTTGATTTCATGGGGATTCTAATTAAGGTTCTATAGGTATCGCAATGTAGATATTGACACCACCGTTTGATAATCTTTTCAAGGAAATCAACTGTACATGAAAAAATCTCTTCTAACCAACAGTGTAGTCCTCAAAATTTGCATCAATGAATTTCAATGAGTCTGTACATTATGTTTAAAGTCTATTTTGTTATGGCCTGTGTTGAAATGCTGTTCAATTGGTATAGCTATTTCAGTTTATGCATTGTATATGAATTTTATCAAGTGAATAACATTATTCAGTTTTGTAATTTTCGTATTTCAGGGAGACTGCTGGATTTGTGTAGAGATGATGGACATTTCTTTAGACAAATTTTATAAATATATTTTTAATGTGTTGCAAAGTACGATACCAGAAGAAATTTTAGGAAAAATAACCGTAGCTGTAAGTATGAATATTGATTTTCTACTTGATAAATGAATTATCCTTTATCATCCTTGACATCAAAAACTGCCCCAACAGCTGATAGTTTTATCTATAAGAAAAGAATTGATTCTGATTTGCCTCTAAGGATGATGAGTTCAAGAACAATTAGCTGTATTTGAAATAGCTGGAAGTTTGATGTTGATATGTTTTCAGTTACCTGGTACATGTACTATTGATTTAAAAATAGTATACTGTACTCTGTCCCAAGATATCCTGGATTCACATTTTGCTTGATTACTCGATATTTATAAATACCTCAGGGTTCAAACGATGTTCATTCAAAAGTATGAAAAATTTCCAAGATATTTCCGTTGAAACGCCCCCTCTAGCTGTTCATGTTTCAATACATCAAAAAATTGCGCGAGGTATTCCGAGTGACTTCCGAATGGAGAAAACATGTAAACATTCCCCATTATAAATCTCCATAAGAAATCTGTTTTCGTTCCTGTGAACTTTTATGAGTGAAAAATGATAATGTGTCAATGAAGATATCTTGGAAATTTTCCCTTTCATCTATTTCAATTGCACTTCTTTTACAGGTATGTGTATTTTTATTCAAAATCAACCAAATGTGCTGCATAAATATCTTGGGACAGACTATAGGGCTTAATATTGTGTTTTGCTAAGTTTCAAAGAAACTGTTCAGGATATTTTATTTAAAAAAAAAATCCATATAAAGATACCTATGGGCTGAAAGCTAATCAATGGTCTCATTAATTAACTTTGACCTTCTCTGTGACCTTAAACATCATATTTTTATTTTTGCCTAGACTTGAAAAAACCCAACTAAGATATTCATTTCTTTAAATGTTTCAATACAGATATATTAATGGAGGGACAATCTTGTCCCATGAACATATTCTATAATTTTAGTATATTGACAATACCAAGAATACATGTAAGATGGGTACTAGTACAATCTCATGTTAAGCTACCAATAAATTACCAAATTCTAATAAAATGGACAATTTTAAGGGATGAAACTTGCGTTTTTAATGATGAGTCATGTTTTGTTAATTTGGTGTTATTAAAATTGATGAAGATGCGTTCATAGCTTTCATAATAAACCTGTACTCTTGTTTTCATTGTAGACTGTAAAAGCTTTAAATTATCTAAAGGAAAATTTGAAAATAATTCACCGAGGTATGTACATGTACTTATTTCCTAAATCATATAATACACATACAATGAATAAAAAAAAATAAATAAAGATAAATGATAAGATATTTAATAAATCTATCCAAATTAGTTAATGTGCTATTGGTTTAACAAAGTCAAGATTATTATTACCGTTTGTTTTTACAGATGTAAAACCATCAAACATTCTACTAGATCGCAAAGGGAACATAAAACTGTGTGATTTTGGAATTAGTGGCCAGTTAGTTGATTCTATTGCCAAAAGCAGAGATGCGGGATGTCGCCCATATATGGCAGTATGTAGATGTTTTTCAAATTACTTTAAGATTTTGAAATTCTTTTCAGACAAATGTATTATTTTTACTCAGAATGAAATGTTTATCTAACTGCATTTTTAGATTTTGTGGAACACTAGCAATTCATAAACTTTTGCTTGTCTTGATTTCTTATTACCGTATTTTACGGACGACTCGTCGATGTGGACTACAAGTCGAATTGATCATTTTAAGCCAAAATTTAAAAAAAATCCTTAGATATGTCGATTCGAACGATACGTCGATCTAATCGCTTCAAAATGGCTTATCAAACTGCAGGTAACATAATCAGTGTATGATGCAAAGGACATCCCCGATATTGCTACCAATTATTATTAATGATTAACATTTAAACAATTACGTTTATAATTATGCATGGTATTTTTAGATACCGGTAACATCTATAAAATTGCTTGCATGCAATTCCCGACATCGCGTGTTATACAAGTTGTAACAGTGTAAACTAAACTTACGTTGTCAAAAATATTTAATTCCATGTATTAAAATATTTATCCAATCTGACCACTATTCCTTGCATCAAACAAGTTATCGCCAGTGTAATCGCCATTATGTAACCAGTCACCTGTTGACTCGGCGCGTGGTCAATGTTTGTTTAACAATTTCCGGTGTCAGAAGCATGCACCTGTCTCGTGTCGGACTTCAAAGGGGGATCTCAAGTGCAGGAAGATTAGCAATTATTTTTATTCGATTTTACTTGTTTACTTTGTGTCCAGTTATGCAGTTAAATATTATTGCTTTACTTATACACTGTTAAAAATAGATCGATCATTTGTACGACTTGATAATGACGATATACGACATACATATGTTTCTTTACAACAATCAAAGAATTTGACTATAATTAATCAGTGAAATATAAACACCCGTATAACAGTACGCTTTATATACACAGAGAGTCAATTCAATTCATTTATTCTCTCAAAACCATGAGTGAACACATATAGATCTCAGCCGTAGGGCATGATTAATAACACAATCGGTGTCAGCCTACCGTGAATAAATGCAAAAATACCTAGGATAATTATCAATTAAAAGATGAACACTAATACAACTTACACACATTTAGTAATATGTAATTAAATATCTCTTATAATTAAACATTCCCGGGACTTACCGCAATAATTTGTTCCATTCGAATTTGGTTTCAATTTTGCTGCGCAATGTTATCTTCCCACTAGTAATATATGGATACCATGTGACGATGTGTTTAAAATTACGGAACGGTAAAACTTTTAATTGATTAAAGACATGGACCATTTTTTTTTATTACTGGTATTATTATGTATACTAATGTTAACAAATGAGTGAAAACGACAATAAATAAAGATGAACAAAGATTTCAACAAGGTAATATCGAATCACACAACCAATTTTAAATGATTAAAACCAAGATTTTTAATGCTATTTTTGGAAAATTTTCCGAACTCAAGCCTTAGACAAGTCGATCTGGACGATAAGTCGGGTGTTCTGCTTCAGAGAAAAAAAATATCGTCGTATCGTCCGAAAAATACGGTAACTAAATTGTGGTTTTAAGACATTAAGGTTTAAAAAGGCACTGTTAATTGAGAGGAAATGAGATTCTTTATATACCTTTACTGTGTGTTGTGATACCTGTGGTGTAATCAGGAATTAGTTTATAGATACTCATACCTGTAGTTTAATCAGGAGATAGTTTATTGATCAAAGCCTATTTTATTTTTCCCAGCCTGAAAGAATAGATCCTCGGGCATCAAGTCGAGGTTATGACATTCGTTCAGATGTTTGGAGCCTTGGAATAACACTGGTGAGATTTCTAGTATTGTTTTTGATGGGTCAACTTCTGCATCAATACTGTGTACTAAGTTACAAATGAATATTGTTAAACAATTGATGCTAACATTTATGCTGTTATCGTGATAAGAGTTGGGTAACAGGAAAGACATGCAGCATGAGAAATTGGTTTTGAATTTTGTAGATGGAGCTCGCCACTGGAAAGTTTCCCTATCCTAAGTGGAACAGTGTGTTTGACCAGTTAACTCAGGTAGTTCAAGGGCCAGCTCCCCAGCTCAAGTCAACCGAGGGACGGTTCTCCGAGGAATTCCTCAACTTCCTGAATACCTGGTGAGCCCTCATCATCCTTGCTCTTTATTGATATATTATTTTGTATGTTTAAAATACTGTACATGTGTTAATGTGTTCTTGGGATATGGTTTGAGAAGTCACTATTTATGTGAACATGTATGGTGCTTTTTGCAGTTTGACTAAAGATGAGAAGCAAAGACCCAAATATGCCAAACTTTTGGTGAGTATATGTATTTAAATGTGTAGTCATTATAAAACTCCAATAACAGTGAATACAGTAATAAAATTCAAGAAAAAAGTATCATGATTTAAGTTTTCATTGCAAATATTATCAGTGATCAACCAGCAACTTCATCTATGCAGCAAGCTGGTTGTTTTTTTGTCCAATACATCCTTGGCTAATTCAAGTTTTTTCCTCTGTATTGTAGGAGCATCCCTTTATCAAACGATATAGTGAACTGGAAGTTGACATTGCCAGTTATGTGGTGAAAATTCTCAATCACGTGCGAGAGACAAACACTAACTTGCAGGAGCTCACTGCCTCCAACTCTTGACAAAGCGGGGCTGTTGTTAAGGGCTTTCAATTCAGGGACAACTTAACACAGAACAAAACGCTCAACTGATCAAGACACCTGAGCGAGTCTTGACAGAGGGGAGGTAACTGAAGAGGAGGAAAAAAGGGGAGAATCGGTGATATGTACACGTACAAGAAGTCGATCTTCATCTATGCAGCCAGCTGGTTGGCATTAAATCATTACATGTATCTACAATATATTAGATACTGGTCTCTAAACTGGACTACTCAATAACTCATGAGAATGGATCTCATACAGTCTCCAAGATGTACAACGTTTATGATTTTATCATACATGGTACATAGTTTATTTTTGTATTTTCCCCCTTTCTCCTTTTATTTTTCTTCCTTTTTTTAACCATGCAAGCTGTTTGATTATTAAATGTGGTTGTTGATATAATTTTTTTTTTTTTAAGATTTGAAAGATTGAAACATTAAGATTTATTTTAATTCTAGCTAGTTACATAACTTGGTGATAGAGGGCTTTCATTTTTTTTTCTGCAAAGCAGATTTTGTGCACTTTCATTCTGTTTGTGTCGCACCCTTCCTTATGAAATCGACACAAAAGAACTGCATGTTAGGCTGTTTGTCTCTCTACATCTTCTACTGTCTATTCCATACCTGTTTTGTTGATCAAGATATATAAGGGATGCTTTTTTACATGTATATAGAGGTTCGAATGACAAACAACTGTCAGTAATGTCTTGGCAAACAAACTGAGAATTTTAACAATTTTAATTTTAATGATGGTTTTATGTTGATTAAGAAAGGGTTTTCCCTAAATACTGTAATTTGATAAGGATAACAGTTTATGTTTTTGAATATATAAATCTACTGTTAATAATTAAGTAGTTTTCTATAAAAAGTTTTACATACATGTACATGTAAAAAAAAAAAATTAAATACTTTATGTATTTCTTTGCTAGTAAGAGGTTAGATTTTTATTCCTATTTCTTATTGAATCAGTAAATTAAATTAATATTGTTTTAAAAAAATCAATTACAAATAGTGCTACCTTTTCCTACATGCATAGATACATTTATAATCAGAATAACAGATTCTGAAGATTTTGTAATCATAGTAAATGGAATATTGTTTGTTAAAGCTATTGAGAAAATAAGAATTGTATTTTGAATGTGTACATTCCAGTAGAGAAATGTAGACACCATTCTATTTTCCATCCGTGTATGACAATTTAGTGTTCAGTTTGAGGCTCAAGTTCAGAGGAACTTTTCCAGCTTGATTAATTTGATACTTGCTCATTGACTTTTGTAGAAAAAAAACCTCCTTTAAAAAAAAAAAAACAAACAAAAAAAATCAATACATAGACATGTGATGAAGTCCTCAATATCTAGAAAGAGCTCTTTATGAAATCAGTGTTGGGAAATTAACCAATCGAAGAATGTGCCAGAGGTTCTTCTGTTTTTTATGCCTTTTCCAAATGTATATGGCTTCTTGGCTTTTTTTTCTGCTTTTTAAGTACCAGTCGCTCCTTCTTGTCTCATGGTGTGCCATACTTGTCTTTGATTTCATCAAATGGATTTCTTGTTTTTAAATAAGGACTGTTTAGAAAATTAATAGAAATTTGCTGTAAGTATTCATGACTTTTTATTTACACATTATGAACATATAATAACCAAAGGGGCAAAATAAGTAGATAGTGTGCTTCATGATTTAAAACATCTAAATTTAATGTTAAACATTTTTATTGTTGTTTTCAAACTTTGGCTGTCAGATGGTTATTTATGAAACATTTCAAAGACACAGAACTAAGATATCACTATTAGGAAAATTTGTCAATATTAAAGAGCATTTGTCAGCATATGTATTGAAAGGTCATTTGAGAAACCAGAAACACTATCTATTCAATCTAGCCTAATGACATTTTCAAATAAACATAAGAACTTAGAAGCTTATTAATCATATTTATTCAATAAAATATTTTCATTCCAGCACTTGAGAAAAATGCATTGCTAGAAAATGTGTTTGTTAACATCATTTGTATCAATCATGTAACTATACGATACTGCTGAAACTTTCAGAAATAGTATTGATATGTTAATGGTGTCCTTCCTTTGAATTTGATGAATTGGCAAGTAAGGCCAATTGCAAATTCTCTCTTCAGCTGTTCACTAATGCATTTTTGTCTGAAAATTGAATTGAATTAATACTAATAAGAAAAATTATTCTAGTATTTATACTGTACTTTCTTTTCACAAACTTCTTTATATAGAAAAGTGTATAGATCTGTATGATTGTACAATGTAATGTCTATTTATTATGTCTTTAATAATTATTGTTAAAAGAAATAGATTGGTATGATTTCATAATTTCTTTGATAGAGAAACTTTACCGACACACTTTATTTTTGTGTTCATATATATATTATAAATATATGTATAGAAATGACTGTCATGTTAACTTGAATTCAATATTGATCTTAATCATGTGAAAAGAAACTGAGTTTGTTGGCACAGGACATATTTTTAACAGGTGTTTGACTAAACACAACACAGAATTAAACAACCATATTCTATTTCTGTTAAAAATCTGTTAACCTTTTAAACTTTTATTGTAATTTTTCTTCGTAAACACCTACCTATGTATTGATACACTAAAAAGAGAAGATTTTATCAATTATGATAGTTGTTACAGAATTAAAAAAAAAAACAGTCAGAAAGTTGTTTTGTTCAGTCTTTTCATGTACATGTAAATCATGATGGGTTTATTAGGTGAAAAAAATGATGCAAATACATATTGTTAAAGTTCACAAAAATCTCTGTTCTATTCCTCAAAAGTGAGAGAGGGAAAATCCTGGTTTAAGATGGTATGGGACACCTGTCAATATTAATGATGATAAAAGTACATTATATTAATCAAAATACTTTCACAGGTTTAGATTTTCAAATTTTACAATAATTTCCCCAGAAATATGTTTAATTACATGTAATAAATTTTTGGAAAGGTCAAAATTATAAAATCCCCAGCAGGAACTCCTAACTTACAGATTCGGAATTAACGCTCTAACCCATTGCGTTACACTTTTAGATTACAACTTTGGGAAAGAAAAGATTTTATAGTATTTTACTTGATTTTATTGTTTATTTCGATAGAAAGTACGCCACAATGTGGAGGTGTTCCATACCACCTTAAAGGGGGTGTCAAATATTTATTAATTTATACACATTTATAAAATTAGAGGGATGGGGAGATGTTAAAAGGATTATCCTGGAGGCTTAAGTCTGCAATTGTTATAGTTCTGTATTACCAGGTATCTTTAGAACATACACATTCAAGAATACCCGTCATAGCACCAAACCCCCCCCCAAATCTAAGGCCATCAAACTTTCAATTGGTAGAGGCTCCTCAGCTCATTGTAATTCAGACATCTTGTAGTTCCCAGTCTGAAAAAATCTATGGTCTGCAGGTTTAAATTGTCTGTAGAGCTACAGATTGCAATAGATGCTTAGGAGGGGATACTTTTGAGGAATTTAAATATTCACTGTGACAAATAAGCCTACATACATGTATGTGCCAGGACCCCTATAATGAGGGTCATTAATGTTAAAAAATCTTCCAGTTTAAAACCAATCATCCAGGGAGGGTGTGTTAAAGTTTTACATAGGAATATATAGAGAGAAATCTTTGAAATTTTCTCAAATACCGGTACCAATTGGCCAGAAAAGCTGTAACTTGAGTGGAAGCATCTTCATATAGTGTAGATTGAAGTTTGTTCAAATCATGGTCCCTGGGGGTAGATCACGATGCGGAGTCTATAAGTATTACATTGGAATACAGTAAAACATGAAGTCCCATGGATGGGCAATTTTGCTTCGTTACATAAGCGCAATTCATTATATCTGTCAATTTTACAACATGTAATAAAGTCACAGGGAACGAAAATCACTTCGCTGTAAGCGTCAAGTCATCATAAGCGTGTTCTCTATAACACTGTTTTACTGTATAAAAAAAGAAATCTTTAAAAATCTTCTCAAAAACTAATTGGCCAAAAAAAGTTACTTGTGTGGAAGCACTCGTTTTATATTCTACTACACTGTTCAGATATTTTGTGTATGGCTCCATACTAAAGCCGATTTATTATACCCGCACTTTCTAAAGAAAGTTCGGGTATATTGTTGTTACCCTGTTCTGTCTGTCCGTCCGTCCGTCCGTCTGTCACGTTTTACTTTCTCAAACTGCTCTTACATCTAATAAACCAGCAAACTGAACTCTTGGAGTATGATTTGGGGTGTCATGTTGTTTTGTAAAAAGGTTTCAAAAATTCTCTGGTAGTCCTGGGGGTCAAATAATTGGTAAAAAATGACGTTTTTTGACAAAAAACCTTCTTCCTCAAACTCCTTTTACATTTTCAACAGTAGACAAATCATCTCTTGGAATATGTTTTGGGGTGTCCTATAGATGCGCAATAAGGTTTCGGAAATTTCAATTTTGTCCTGGGGGTCATTAAATGGCTGAAAAATGACGTTTTTTTACAAAAAGTCTGGTTTCAAAAAACATCAATTTCTTTTTTCAGTAGCCTAATGATCTAATAGGATATGCTTCAGGGTGTCATGTTGACGTGTAATCATGTTTCAGAATTTTTGTTTTTATCACAGGGGTCTGTGGGCATCAAAAAATGACGTTTTTTTGCAAAAAAAATATGGTTCCCAGAACTCCTCTTACAATTTATGCAGTAGCTATGTCATCTCTTGAGATATGATAGGGACTGTCCTATAGATGTGCAATAAGGTTTTAAAAATTTAAATTTCATCCAGGGAGTCAAATAGTAGCTGAAAATTGACGTTTATCACTCCTAAAAAAAACCTACTTCCCAGAACTCCTCTCATGATTTAATGAATAGCCACATCATATCTTGGGGTATGATAGGGGCTGTCATATAGTCATGCAATAAGGTTTTAAAAATTAAATTTCATCCAGGGAGTCAAATAGAAGCTGAAAATTGACGTTTATCACTCCTGAAAAAACCTACTTCCCAGAACTCCTCTCATGATTTATTGAATAGCCACATCATTTATAGGGATATAACAGAGGCTGAGCTATAGATTTGCAATAAGGTTTTAGAAATATAAATTTGATTCTGAGGGTCAATGCTATCTGCAAAATGATGTTCCGTCCCATAAAAATCCTAATTCCTGGACCTCCTCTTATCTCTTGTGATTGAAATAACGTGCCATAAGATGCGTAAGGAGGAAGAATATATATGCTTTAGGGGTGGGGATCACAAGCATTTTTTTCAAGTTATTTGATCATTTTTGATTTTGGGAGGGTGGGGTGGGGTTAGGGTGACCCCCAGATGCCATGACCTACTAATACCACAAAAAGATTTGCCTTGACATGGTCATGGTTCAAGAAACAAAAATATATATGGTTTAGGAGTGGGAATTTCGATGATTTTGAGGATATTTTAAAAATATTCAACTACATGTATTCATATTTTCTATTTAAGAGGGGGGGGGGGGGGGTTGTTTAAAAACAACTCTGGGGGGTGGGGGAATGACCCAAGGGGCAGGGGCCAATTTGTCTTAAATGTATCTTGACATGATCAGCAGAATTGGACAGAATTATCACTATAGGGCATCTGCAGAGTGGGGCCCTAAATAGTTACAAAATCAATCTACAAAAAATATTGATAATATGTTATACATGTATTTAGAATTATGTCTTTATTTTCAAAATGATTAACAAATTAATCAGTCAAAATGAGTTATAAATAAGCGATTGGCAATTCTGCAATTGATTGCAAGATCCCTAGTATAATATCACATTTTTATATATAATTATACATGTATGTTAACAATCAGGATTAAAATGCACAAATTTTTATGAGTCATAAATCTTGACATACCACATATCTCTTGACAAAAAAGAATAAGCAAATTAGAATAAAAGAAAATTTATAGTCATTAACTCTTTTTCTATTACTGGTGTATGATGATGGGGTAGGGGGTATAATGGGAAAAAAAGCTGCAGCATGCCTTCATTCTCACTAAAAATGTATATCTAATCCACACATCCTGTGGATGGGGAACGGTTAAGGCCCCTTCCCCTTCCTCCCTATTATATTAACTCATATAAACATGATATTTAATACCCAAATTTAATACAAAATAGGGTCAATATGGAGTCAACTCAATAGTGTAAGTCTGACAAATGACAAAAATAAAAAAATTCTGCAATTAAAATGACAGAAACTGTAGATAAGCTTATTTAAATACAGATGATGATACAGTATGCTGGCAAAGGGAGATCACATTTTAGAAAGTGAAAGTAAAACTTAACTGTTTTGTATACCGGTGTCTCATAATATTGCGCTTCTACATGTATTATACTTACCTATATTGGTCAACATCATAATGATAATCCAATTAGCACAATACGAATTCCTTTAGCTAATCACCACAAAAGAAACGTTTATTCATGTTAATAATCCTATTTTGCATATCAAGAAAACATATGCATGTACACCACATGAAACCCATCTAACCAAAGAGCTGGGTAAAACTAGTACCCGATGCAACCTTTACACCTGTGTTGTGTACATAACTTCAGACAAAGATCATTTAATTGTAACATATTGCATGTGGCCTTCTTTTTGACTAAAACTAGTACAAGAGAGTGTTATTTAGAGGCAAACACTTGGTGCGGGTATTACTGTCTAGTGACAGCATCTAGTTACTTTTGCTCTAAGGATATAACATAACCATGAATCAAGGTCAATTGATAAAATTTATGGTCAAAATTACCCAGGTTATTATAACTTTCCATGTCTAGTTGAAACCCACATTTTCACCCACCATGTACATACATGAATATGGTTTGGGCATTTAGTCTTTGTCATGCTGTCTTTTGTCCTGATTGTCCTCCCACTGCTATTCTCAAATTTTAACCATGTTTTAAAAAACATACAGGTATATTCATGTATGCCTACATTTGTTGACCTTGGCCTTCTTTTTATCCTTGACTTCACAATTATTTATTGCATTTTAAGCTTAGGTCTATGAAGTTATTCAGTATATTTTAATCAAACTTCATATTACAAAGATATGTATTGGTGACAGCAATCAAACAGTGTCATAATTTTCTGACCTTGACCTATCTTAACCTCTTTTTTTTACTTCTTTTCTTTTTCCAAATTTTTTTTTCAGGTTTAATTTAAATACCCTTTGACATTTAGACTTTAAACTTAAAATATAGACTGATGATGTTGAGAAGGAGTGCATGCCAAAATTTTTTTTTATTACCTTGACCTATCTTGTATCTCCAGGTCATTTTCTGAAAAAATTGTCAGAACCATAACATGAGATTCCTTAAACATATGGACTTAAAACTTGTATCACAGATATATGATATAAAACCTAGCTGAACCCTACCAACATTTTTTACTTGACCTAATAATTTTATTTCAAGGTCATATTAGAAAAAAACATTCTCAGTTGTTTCCTGAATATACTTTGACTTCAAACTTGAAACATAGATAGAAGTTACCCACAATCAACCTTTTTACCTTGACCTATTTTGTATACCAAGGTCAATATTTTTTTGAAAAACATTGTTTAGGCGATAGCATCAGATTCCTTTATCAAACAGCCTTTAAAATCATAAAATAAAATAAAACAGAAGAACTCAATAAATGTACATTGAAATTTCATCTAAAAAAGAATGTTTACTGAACAGGTGCTCCAGATATAAAACCATGTGATGCAATAATTTTTGGTCCTGGTACAGTGTTGTTCCTTCACGGTTATTGAGGAATAGGAAACATTTTACTATCAATTAGGATGAAAATGCAGCAAAGTGCATGAAATATGTCATCATTAAAAAAATTTCAAACTTCAATATACTTGACCAAAATGTTTCTAAACAAGAGGCCCATAGGCCACAAAACTCACCTGTCTAGGCACAATTATCAAGTTTATTCTTATACATATATCTTTCTACATGCATTTTTTATAAAAAAAAAAAATCCAAAACTATTCATAAGCAAAAAAGTGCAGCATGTGACAATAAATATCACATGTATATTAAAATCTAGGGATTTAAACTATGGGGACTGGTTTTCAACAAAGTAATCAATGTGATTCAGGGTTTTCCTTCTTTATCCTAGATTCAATTCAATTCCAGATATACTTTATGCAAATCCAAAAATATTTTTGCACATCCAACCATACCATATCGCATATGGAAAACAATTTTCATAGGATTAAGAATCTATTAAACCAATCAGGCTTGTGTGGAACAATCATGAGTATACTATTGAATTACAATGGGTCACACCATCGGACTTGGGTGACTGTAGGTGAACCATCAGTTTTTTTGCATGTACAACAAACTTGCACAGTATTCATATGTTGAATTATCAAGTCCCCATCGTTTGCCTTGGTTCAAAGTTTCAACAAGGTAATCCACACCATGTCAGGAAGTTTTCATAAATTGACCTATACTGAACTCTGCACCCATAGACTATTAGTCAGGGGGTCACGGTTTGAACATTTAAAATCTACCATACAGTATGTCTGGGTGCTTGCCTAGCAATATCACAAACTGTAGTTGAGAAGATTTTTAAGATTTCTCTCTACATGTAACGGTACTTCAATGTTTAAGTTTGCTCCTCTCTGTGGGTTTTAAGACAGTGGAAAGAGGAACAAACAAATGAACTGTGGGTTTCAGACAATGCACTGGGCCTTATAATTAGTCAAGCTTCTTTACTGCATAGAGAATCTTTGTTGTAAATATTGGCAATTCTTGTGCATTTGCTCTTGAGAGGAAGACAGCACTGTAAATAAAAATTTGGTTGAGAAAATACACAAAATTTAACTCTGACTTTCCATAATTTTTATTATCACCATTATGTAAACGTCATGTGTCACATATAGAGTTCAAATACTGTTATTGACAGTTGACACATAATTTTCATAATAGCAAAAATTAAGAAATTTGATCAGCACAAATATTTCAGTTAGATATAAAAAGTAGATAATTGCACCAAAAACTTACGAAAAAATTAACCACTACCTTTTGACTACACATATACTGATCTTTTTTTGTATAATAGTTATGGAAAAGTACAAAATCTGGTTTTAGCACCAACACAACAAACAAATATTTACAGCTGAATACATAGTTTTAAGTTAAATGCAAATAAATAGAGCAAACACAACCGTACCATGGTATCAAGTTTCTACAAACTCTAATAATTCAACTTTATAATTATGAAAAAGAAAATTTGGATGCATTGAACATACCAAAAGTATACTGATTGACAGTACCTGTACTTGGTAGATGAACAATGGGGAAAAATGGAAAATTTGTTCGAGTGAAAAATATACTACAAATTCCAATGTCATTGCATATTCTTAAACTTTTGATTATAGGAAATTTTTAACAAAAACTGTCTGAATTTCTAAATATCATTCAAAACATACATGTACGTGCAAGTTTTTACATACACTGTACATTTACAGGTATACAATAATCTACATTACAGAAGTTTTCCTAAATGAAACTACCGCTACATGTTAATCTTTTCATGTTTTAGCACCTGCTTTGCAGTCTTTCAAACCAAGTCAATGTATGCAGTTGTTTGTACAATAAACCAACCAATGAGACAATCTTGCTACAGAGGTACATGTTGTATATGGTTTACATGACTGCATACAGTTGAACAAATGTGTTTTATATAAATTATGCATTTAATTACATTTTGATGAATATGTTCATTCAAGACAGAAAGAGGATGAAAATAAGAGAAGAGAGAAAGAAATTGATGCTGCAAAAATATTTCATAGAGAAAACATGAGGAGTAAAGCTTTATAATATTTCTGTTATATCAAACAAATTAATTGGTACAGTTTTGGAAAAAGAACAGTCAAAAAAAAAAAAAAAATGTTATTCTCACGAAACAAATGAACCTGGTACTAAATTTAAACCATATTGTTTTTATTATCAAATATGCTTTTTTTTCACTGATTTTAATATCTTTTGGTTGGTATTCAATGTGCAATGTTATTTACATCTCGAGATCACAACAGTAATACTTTACAGTGGGACACGTTCTCTCATACTGACCACACAAACAGACACACACACAAACATGTCTCAATCACTGATATCGAGCATGACTAGCACTAGTACCACACACACACACACACACACACACACACACACACACACAAATTTAACAGTTTAAGCTTTCTATGCTACTAAAACTTATTTTGCATGGACATTTGCATTTTTTTGAACTGCAAACATCTGAAGATCTATAACAAGATCAGTACTGTTACTACTGTAGTGAATTGTTATTGTGGGATAAAAAAGAAATCCAAACTCATGGCAACTACCGATAATCTTGCTTATACATGGGAAGAAAGGTTTTGTCTTCCAAAGCAGAAGACAACCGACTGCATTGATGACAAAATACAAGATCATTGTTTGAGAAGTTTCAAGATGGTTATCACATGTTCAGGAATGTTTAGAAACACCCTATTTCATTATTATGAATACATATTTCGTACACTAGTACACCTTTATTTGACCAGGTATAAATAATCACATCAAGAACTTGAAGCCACATGAACAACTGATACAAACTTAATACAATGAAAAAAAAAGTCCATCTCTAAAAAAAAAAAGGCAACAACATTCATTTGCATGTTCTATGCTGCAAAGTTTCTGTAAAACAGAATATTACAAGCTATATCTACCAGTAAATAATGCCTTTGAAAATTCAGTATCAAAACGAGGAGTACTCTAAATTTAATGTTGACCTCCATGATGCAAAATTCACAAAGCCGATGCAGATCAACACGGGAGTGAGCAGCAGAATGACAACTGCCAAACTGCCACTGTTAGCTGATGCAGCAACTCTGTCGACAGTGGGCGGGCGGGGTGTCCGTGGGGTTGAGATATTTGATCTTTCGGTGAACAAAGCTCTGCATTCGAACTCGGGTTTTATTTGTCAGTGCATAAGATTTGAGGTGAGAAGTCAGTGAATGAGGCAAAGGAAGTCTGTCTATTCCATAAATAGTGGTGTTAGCCACTATGCACCGACAAGCAATCTCCTTCAATGAAAGCACTGAAAAACAAAAGAAAAGTTTCTTTGAAATTTGGTTTCAGATTGAATGAGGTTGCTTTCTATCAGTTTACCGGGTACTGTGAATCAATACATTTTTATAGGGACTAAAAAACTGTCAAAAAGTACAGGCAAGTGGGAAAGTATTTTGAAATTTCATAAAAAAAAGACAATTTTGATGGCAAAATCTCAATCCAGCTTCACACATAATTATGAAACATGTACCGATATTTCAGCATGTCCATTTACTATTCTGAAATACAAATGAAAAATAAATATTCATGTGAAAAATATACCTTTATCAGTACCCCAGGTCCTTCTCATTCCATTGCGTTTTAACGCTACCCTGGAGAGTTCTGCAAATGATTCGGTCACATTGAAGTCACACAGGGGGCTGACCTCGAAGAAAGCCATGTCATTCTTCAGAGCGTAGGACTCTGCCATCTGTTCACTGACTTGTCGCTTGTACGCCATGTGCAGCCGATTTCCGACTAATATTTTAGGAACACCTGGTGCATGCTACAAAGTACAAACAACCAATCAAAGCTCCCCCAAATCAGACAGTGTTTTCCATTTTTAAACTCCCCTGTGTATGAGGTCTTTGAGTTAAAGACTTTAGGACATGTATTGCAGTTAAAGACCCATTTCATGATTATGGTTACTGGAAAAGTAGGCGAGGCCTAATTAAAACAGGTGTTATTTATCTAGAGTGAACAGGGTCCGTCAAGGTGCTAATTGCTATACACAATGACATACACAGAACGTCAAAAATATTGAAAATATACTAGCTGCGTATAAATCGATCAATTATAAATAAATCAAATTCATTTTTATATAATTCTTTTTCGTAAATTATTTCACCTTAAATTCATTTGAGGAAAAATTACAATAATAACTTAACTCCTTTTGACTGTCATCGCTATGTAGAAATTTAAAAAAAATATCTTATTTTTTATATTGTCTCAGAAGATTTATAACTAAAGCTGATTTTTTATTTATACTTGTTTCCTATTATATCGCAGGTTCTATGGTATCGCAGTATTTCTGTTTACGTGTAGTAGGCACGCTAAACATCACTGAGGTATATGATAGAGGAAACTCACAATAACATTAGTTTCTGGAAACATTTCCGTATTGATAGATTTTTTGACAAAATTATTTAACTACCGCGATATCATAGGACCTGCTCATACTTGATGACATGTAATGTTATTCTTCCAGAGTCTGGACAAATCATCTTCCATTTTTCTTGCAGTAATGGGCGAACTTTAAACTAACTAGATTTAGTTACCTTTTTAAACTATACCATTCTAAACTATTTGATATTTCTTACAGTGATTGCTCGTATGGTATTAACAACATGGTATAATAATGTCTATTTGTTCAACATTTTGTTCAAGTCAAGGAGAACACATGGTCGACATTTTTCGAGGAAATTCAAGTTTTCATGTAGTGAAGGAAAATAGCTTGTACTGCTTCTACAGAAATGTTTCCTTTTTTTTCTCTGGGCCATTCTATCTCATCATAAGCATTAAATTCCTTTTTATTCATTTCCAAAAACTAATATGTTTTTATGAATGTAACTTTGGATCATTTCTCTTCATGGTGCGATCATGCAGTGTTAAAGTACCCATTTATTTCAAGTGGATTTTCATAAATTCAATTTCAAAGAAATAAGAAAAAAACTATGAAATATTTGCAGTAGTTAAAAAGGGGATGATGCTCATAAGTTAATTGAACCGTTAATTGCTATCAACACACCCGGTCTCAGTGTCAAGCTGACACGCTTGGCCAAACCTGTCAATCAGGGCGCAAGCTATTGTTTCTTGCTTGATTGACAAGTGGTATGTTTTTGCTCTCAATCCAGGTAAATTTTAGGGGAGGTGGCTTAAAATTGGGTCTTTAAGTGACATCCCCCAGCCCAAACCCCATAATTCTTACTCTAAAATTCATTGATAGATCTGAATAGAACACTCTGATCAATTGTTACTCTAAATGTGGACATATTTGCATGGGGGAAACTATATAATATGAGTCTCACAAAAATTTTCACCATGGAAACATTTTCAAAAAAGAAGTACCATATACACACTATCTATGTCAAATTTTTGTTAACTCTTTTTTCTGCAAATACATTTATATTCAACTAACCCAAACACTTGTAACACAGATAATGCAAAATTAATTTTCCCCTGTGAAAATATCCACATTTACAGAGGATACCTCTTTTTACCTCATCAATTTCCTTGATCCATCTTGCTATTCCGTCAAAGGACCATTTGTTTGTTATGTCATACACTAAAAGAATGCCCTGAAAACAAAATATTTGAATTATTTTAAATCTGAACATGCAAATTGAAATCTATTTTAGATCTTTATTAGAAATGTAATACTGTATACAGGGAGATTTTCGCCTCGTTTTATTTTTGCCCTTGTTGTTAGCGGCAAATTCAAAACTGGATGAATTCTAAAAACCTTTTTTAAAATTACTTTTAAATTGTTAATAAGAAAGAGTATCTATCTTATGACTGTGTCTGGGGAAATTTAAAATGATTTATCTTTTTTACCAAGGGAGTAAGAGTAAATGTCTCAATAATTTCCGAACAACCCTCGTAGATGGACTATTTTAATGCTTTGTTATAAACATTCCTTATAACCATTAGCTTAACACTATGTTTAAAACCCACCAGGAATGAAAATCACTTCACGTCAAGCGTCAATTCATTATAAGCATGTTCACTATATGCATGTTTTACTGTATACAGAACATACCTGAGCTCCCCTGGAGTAAGACCTGAATATAGTACAGAAACGTCCCTGGCCAGAGGTGTCCCTGTAAAAAAAAAACCCACCCAGAATATGATTACCCTGTGTATAAAATAGAAAGCAATTAATATGTACAATACAAGTACAATAATGACCAATGTTACAATAATACTAGATTTGGTACAAGTACATTGTAAATCTAATTTTGATGGATATATATCGACAGAACTAAACTAAATATTTAGTAATACAATCATTGATAAAAAGATTTTAATGAACAATCATCCTATTAATATCAAAAAACCCAAAATAATGTTCAATCATTTTAATATTTTACATCTACTGGATTTGAAACAATAATCTATCTTTAGTTTCAAGTTACAACATACAAGATGTTGTTTAAAACAACCAGCATCAAAAGTATTTCATACCACAACTGTAGTTTCACTCTCTTCCCATCCAGAAGGATCGTGGTGGTTTTGTAGTCTATACCTGTAAAAGAGGGAAAAGTTCTTATAATCTGAAAACTTTTTTATTAAATAATTACATAGGTAATAATTTTATGGAGGGCAAATCTGCATTAGCACAATTGAAGGTCTGTTCTATAAAGGATATTAATATGTAATTTGTGTATGGTAGAATGAATCTTAATGATTTACCGACATTTACTAAGTTTACAATTGAATTATAATTTATTCATAATTGGTCCAGTTAGTGGTGGAACAGTAAAACTAATTGGTTTTTTTTTAGGATTAAAGTTCATTTTTCATTGTTATCTAAATGGACAACTGAAATTGGGATATACAGAACAAAAGTAAACAATTTTTTAGTGATAAATTACAGCTGTAATATTATCAGCTAATTGATAGAGAACACTTTTACTGATGCAAGGGTCAAAGGTATCATGCAAGTATGTACGCTAAAAACATTAAAAATAGATGTATTTTCACATGGAGTTACATGACCTTGTTAAACTACGGTCCTACTAAACAGAGAACTCTAAAGAACTCTAGAGAACTCTAGAGAACTCTAAGATTATATAAATAAATAAAGCCTATAAATGTCATTTTTGTGTGTTTTAGAATAAAGTAACACATACTGTACCATAATTAATTTAAAAAAAATAATTTTATTAACTGGATTCTTGAAAAAAAAGAAAAAATACTTCGGCGAAGTAATATCTAAACATCGATCCCGATGTAAATAACACCGCCGCAAATAGCTTTTTATTGAGATATGATAGGATGGAAAAACGCTTGATTAGATGACATATCCAAAAAAAAAAAAACAAATAACAATAACGACAATAAAGATAAAGGTGAAATAAAATCAATTATTGACAATAGGAAAAATATGTTGATCAATGTGTATTTAATAATTAATTATCACTTTGTCTTATATATATGAATATCTTAGTAATTTTATTTTCCGGCAATAATTGAAAAAAAAGAGGGTTTATTGTTTTATGTATATTCATGTTTTTTATTAAACGTAACTAGAAATTAAATGCTCATAACATTAATTGCCTTTTATCTGGTCGGAATTAAAACCTTCCCGCCCATTTTAAATAAACACGATGCAATTATATACAAGCCGTATGAACCATTATAACTAATAATCGGCGTTTCTGTGCTTGATCTCTAAATTTTTAATTATTACTTGTTTACAGGGGACAGCGAACTTGGTTTTCTTTTACACCAAGCCATGGATAACATCAAAGGAAAATTTGCTAAAATTCGTCATTATCGTCTCATCATCAGGAAGATGAAAGAACCAGTCAGTATAAAAAGTGTAGATTTTCGCATCTACGATGTCAGTTTTTCCTTACTTATAGTATACGTTAAGCTGATTTTTCATTATTCATCAATAATGAGGTAATTAAATTTTGAATAAAATTTGAATAAAGGTATTTACTATGCAATTTTTTTTCAGTGCAGATTTGATGTCGGGAAAAGCAATTCGTAATTTTGTTTCCTAAATTTCCGCTTATAATTTTCTTAAAATGTAAACTTTTACAAAGTTTAATTTTTCATATATTTATTTTTAATAAATGGAAAATTGAGTATATCTAGATCTAATCTCAGCAAATTTACGAATTGCCCAGGTATAGTATAACATGTACGGATACCTAACGGTGACAACTAAGTACATGTCTTTATTTACTTTCACATGTATATACACCTCCTTTCATATCTGTGTCTGAGTTCCTTCGGGGGCTTCTGGGAGGAGTTAATGCTGGACATTCGGGGGAGACTGCAATATAACTGTATATGTTATATGAAGTATATCGGGCCTTATCCGACTCAAAATCCCAGTATCCATGGTAATTCAAAGAGTAACATGCCTTACCAACGACTGAGCGTGCGTTAGAAAGAGGTCATAGCAAGCAGTTTAGACAAAAATCAAGCACCTAGAGAAATAAAAGATGAGATCCATGCACACATCCCGGAAGAGCCAATAACTCTTAAAACGGCTAGAAACGCAAGGTACAATTATTTGAAACAAAAAAATCCGCAAGACAAACAAAATCTGGCTGATGACATTATCACAGTCCTGAACAAATGCTATGAAGACACTTCCTTTGTTCGAGAAGTACTAACATCAACCAAAAACAAACCCCCGAATGTGATTTTATATTCAGAAGAACAGATGATGTCACTTAGAACCTCCATTAAAAACGGGTGCATCATTGGAATTGACCGAACATTTAACGTTGGATCCTGCTACCTAACAGTTACTACCTTTAAGAACAAAAGCATACTTAAAAACGAGACTGGGGAACCGCCGATAATGTTAGGACCAATGTATTTGCATTGGGATGGATCCTACCACACGTATCAAAGAAACGGTAACGAAGAAAATGAGAGTATAATAGAAAAGAGAATAAACAAAAAGAAGTTGAGAAGATAAAAAAAAAAGACATAAACAAACCAAAAAAAAAAAAAAAAAAATTAAAAAAAAAAAAAAAAAAAAATGGACCCTGAAGTAGAACCACGTCCACGTCGTGGGGTCTGGAAACATTCATTATGAATGGCCAAGAGTTCTACAATTTAAATTCAACTAATTTAAATTTCTGAACTTACATAATTTTAAATATTAACCTACAATATAACAAATAATATACAGCCCCTCCCTCCAAAAAAAGTAAACAAAAAAATCAAAAAACAAAATCAAAATCAAATACAAAAAAAAAAAAAAATAAAAATAAAAAAATAAAAAAAAAAAAATAAAAAAAATATGGACCCTGAAGTAGAACCACGTCCACGTCGTGGGGTCTGGAAACATTCACATTTTGAATGGCCAAGAGTTCTACGATTTTTTTTTTCATTTAAATTCTGAGATTTCCTTTTTAAAACATTCATATGTATTATGTTCGGATAAATGATCGGGATCGATATTCTGAAAATATAGAATCGATCATTGAAATAGCAAAAATCCTGTATAATGAGTTTATATCCATTTTTTATAAAAATTCTTTCGATAAAAAATTAATAAAACATGTATCCTTACTGAAATACATACAAATAAATAATTTTAACTCATTAATTATTTAAAAAACACTAGAGTTCTCTAGAGTTCTCTAAAGTTCTCTAGAGTTCTCTGTTTAGTAGTACCCTGTTAAACTATAGTTATATACAATATAGAAAATGATTCTTTGAAACTAAACAAAGGAAGCTAGATATTAGCAGGAATGGGAATTTGGCCATGGACCAATGGCAATCTACATGTAGGCAAGACATCAAATAATGTGTACTTATCTATATGAACAATACTTTTAAAAGATTTAACAATAGAAATATTCAAATGAAGCTTAAAATCAATGAGATGTTTCACACGACTCAAAGGAAGGCCTGATCAGCACCATAGAATCATTCTAAAGCCAGTCTAATATCTCATATTGATAGATAATCTTATGAAAAATAGTTTACTCGATACTTAAAAGATAACCATGTAAGAAAAATGGACAAACTGATCAAATAATAATCTCGAAGATGCTGTACAATGCACCATAATCCAGAGAGAACTCCCCGAGTACAATCCTTACCATCAGTACTGGGATATGGGGATTCCGTCGCACCATCCTCCATCCCACTAAGCAGCTCTTCCTTTCCAACATCACTGTCTCCAACCAGTAAAAACTTCAGTAAGTAATCATAAGGTTTTGGAGATCCAGGACCGTTTTGCAAAGAGCACATTATAACAACATGTTTTTTTACAGAACGCTTTTTACAGCTAAGTACGAAGAAATGTTCCCAATTCTACATTTTTCATAGGCAAGGTATATCGTCTGAGGCTACATGTTGCAAATATATCACAGATGTGGCCAAAATTTGTTAATAACATGTAAACATAGAGCACATCAACAATTTGCGCAGACCGGAAGTACCAGTGCGCCTGCCTTCAAAGTGAAAGGAAGTTGGCGGGCTTTATGACTACTTTCACTTTACACAAATCAATTCATTTTGGTAGGAGTTATGAGATAAACCATGGGAGACCAGGAAAACGTAAGTAAACGAATATTATAAACCCGTAGTTTAAGTATCAAACTTTTGTAGTCAAGACTTTTGACTTTGACAGGTTCATCAGTATAAATTACTATTTATAATAGAAGCTAGATAAGGATATAGTGCCATCATGTGTTTCCGATAGTCATGTGTTTCCGATAGTCTATTTTGGTCGCGTGAGTTTTCTCCGTTTTCCTAATTACTTACGACACGGGACTAACAAAATCTCCTTTCGCTATTATACATATATACTTTTAAAGTAATGCTGTGTGAAATGGTTAAAATCACACAGTTACTCAAGGGACTCATATGAAACTGATTTTTACTATTACTTTAATTAAAGTCACTAAAATTGCCCAAAATCCCAACTATAATATCACAGTATCTAAAATTACTCATTGTTCCGTAAAATTAGACCTCCGATGATGTATTTACATGCTAAAATTATCATATGACTTTGTAAACTTTTCCTTAGTTTGCAAACTTAGGAGCGCTACAAATTAAGCTTCTTCTGAAATAAAAAATAATTTATGATTATTAATAATCATACAAATAATGGTATCGTAATAATCAAAAGTGATAAAATGAAATTATGGGGAAAATTAAATATTTAGATGATTTACGTTGAAATAAAATGCTAAGAAAACAATTGAAAATAATATAGAATATATTCAAAAGGTTATATCACATTTATGTTAAATATTATTGAAAAAAAATGTTAAGAATTATACCTTCAGAAACACATGACACACATTTTCATTGGTCAAATGCGGCATTCAGTTTATTTAAAGCTAGAAATTGCTTTTTTTTGTTTGTTTTTTTTTTGGTTTTTTTTTTGGTGGTGGTGGGGTGGGGGGGTGGGGGTATTGAAAGTAATATATAATATATACTGTATACAGGGAATTATTCACCCCCATTTAATTTTCAACCAGTTCACCCTCGTTGTCAGCAGGCGAATTTAAGAATTTCAATGTCCAATATTTAGTTACTCGAAACACAAATGTGGGCGAATTCTCGACGGGGCAAAATTCTTTGCAAGTGTAGAAGGGCAAAGATTACACAGGACAAAAATACCCCTGTATACAATATCTTGATTAAAATATAGATATAAAAGCAATAATCTAAGAACCCCCTTTTCCCTATTTGAAGAAAGTTTTATGAATGAAAGATTTAATGGAAAAGGCATCTAAAAATCCCCTATCCCCCTCCGGATAAGATATTTAGGGTCTTTGCGGTTTTAACAGGTACATATTAGTCATACTTTTGTTCCTATCTGCTTTGAGTTATTGGGGGGTATACAATTGTTTATATGATAAGTATGACAAGCTAGTTAAATTTGTAAATAATGGACACTGTTGTAAAACTGCTAAAACAATGTCTTTTGTATTGCAAGTCGACAACTTCGAAATGAAAAAAACATCCCTTGACATACATAAATCTTAAAATGATGAAACACAACTAGCTATCATGAATTCAAGCGATTAAAGTTCAATTCAATTAACATGTACAAATAAACAACACATATGCATATGCACGAAGATCATTGATAGGTAAACCATACATATTTTTAAAAAAATATGAACGCAATGGATTAATTGATCCTTGAATTAATAAGATTAATGAATTTGATTTCCGAAAATTCAAGGAGGCGTGCATGTGAAATTAAAACTGTAAATGTTTTGAGTTGCTCCTATTTAAAGGAGTATTCTCAATATTTTGAAATCAGTTTCGTTTCATAGGTTCAAATTTTATTAGAAACATTAAATTGGTCTCAAACTTCGTCTTAAAATATACATGTATGTGGTACTTCTTCAAATGATATGAAGATAAATATAGACTTAGTTGAACAATGTTAACTTAAGCGGTTTTTAAACTAAAATGTAGTCTATGCTTACTGAATATTGAAAAAATCAATAATCTATCCGTACTTATATACATCTATACGATGTATAAACTCAGAGTTGTTGTTGTGGAATACATGTATAATTTAAAATTACCATCTTTTTAATTATTGTGTTTATATCAGTTATCGGGGTATACCCATCTTTAATTTTTTTATACTTTAGGTAAATTTCATTAACGAGTAGTAATGTATATTACATACCTTTAATGAGTTAAGCCCATTATTTATCAAACTGATGTAATCTTAATTTATTTAGAAATAGGAACAGTTATCGAACAATAGGTATTTTATTAAAATTATACGTACATGTACAAATATTTCAATAAATGTGAATGTTACCTTAATAACACGTAAAACAGTCCCAAAATTAAAATTCTCTGTTTATTTTGCTTTAAAAATCAAAACACTTGCCATTTTTGTGTACAGACTAAAGACTTACGCCTACCCATTAGCAGGCGTAGATTTAAACCCAAATTTAGTCCCGACTAAGTTTCCGCCTTTTTGTGAAACGCAACTTTGTCAGGTTTTGAAGTTTAGTCCCTGATTTAGTCCGGACTAAGCTTACGCCTGGACGTAGGCCTTTTTGAGAAACGGGCCCTTAATGTCTAATGAGTCTATACTCTGTCCCAAGATATTTATGGAGCACATTTTCTTAAATTATTCAATATTTATAAATACCTCAGGTTACAAACAATGTTCATTCAATGGTATGAAAAAATCCCAAGATTTCTCCTTTGAAACGCCCACTCTAGCTTGTCAGGTTTCAATTCACGTCTAAAAATAAAAAGTCTAAGGGGATTTTGCATTGCATTAGAAATGGGAGTACCTGGATGATAACGCTGGAAAATTGTGCGAAGTATTCCAAGTGACTTCCGAATGGACAAAAGATGTCAACATTTCACATTTAAATAATATGTAAGAAATTGAAAAAAGTATGTTTTTCTTTGTTTTTAAATGCCCCCTCTTCATGTTTCAACAATTTACACACAACTAAAAAAAAAAGTCAGCTGGAATTTTGCATTGAAATTGACATGAAAATTACCTAGATGATAATGTTAAAAATTGTGCACGGAGTGCCAAGAATTTTGGAATGGATAAAAGATGTCAGATTTTCCAATCATAATTATAAACCTCATAAGAAATGTAATTTTGTTCCTGTGAATTTCTCCGGGTATAAAAATCGAGGGAATTTTTAAGAGAGGAAATCTTTTTTTTTTTTTTTTTTTTTTTTATTTGCAGTTTTTCATTTTATAATACACTGTACATATAACACATTCATACACACATACATACAAGTCATGATCTCATAATTTTTGAAAACTATTCAAGTTGATACAATTTTGCATAAACTGAAATGAATAAAGCTCTTGAAGTTAAATATTAAGAAAAAGATTTTTCCATTCAAACCATCTATCATTATGTTTATCATAAGAAGAGTTTCTTATAGCAACACATTTTTCTATTTCATATCTAAAGTTTAAGTGACATAATAGACCTGCAAATATTGGAACTTTTTTGTTGTACAGACATTGAAAAATATATTGTTTAGTATACAGGATCAAAAAGTTGATGACTAAGTTAGAATTAGAAGGAGGAGTCTCTCCAAATAATATGTTATACTCATTAAAGCCAACTCTTTTTGAAACAGCATGATATATATGCATACTTAAACTACTCCATAAATCTAAAGCAAAGGAACAGGATGTGAATACATGTTCAATAGTTTCAACTTCATTATTACAAAAAGAACATATATCATTATCAACTATTTTTATCTTTTTTAGATACGATTTTACAGGAAGAATTCTATGTAGAGTTCTATATTGTAGCCACTGTACAGTAGTATCTGTTGTAACTTTGAAACATACTTTGAAAATATCCTGTAAAGTTAGTTCGGAGTAGCCTCTCATGACAATTTTTGAATTCCATCGAATGATTGAGTTTGGAATAATACATTGGACATTTGTATTGATTAAATTATAAATAGGTTTAGTGCATTTCTTGTACAAAAGTAATTCAACACAGTAAAAGGGTAGAAAAGGACCAACAAAATTGACATAGTTCTCCTTTGAAAAATTTGAGTCTTTAACAAACTTTCGAACAGCACTAATTATGCTGTTATATTGCATAAAACATACTTTGTTCAAATGAAATCTTTTTTCAATTTCAGATTTTGATAAAAATGACCCATCATCATGTAAAAAGTCTTTAACAATTTTTACACCTTTTTTGTACCATTCTTTATAAAACATAGACTTCTTCTCTACTTTGATGTTTGAGTTATGCCATATTGGAGAAAATATTATATTATTGTTAGAATCACAAATTTGGTTAGAGTGTACGTTCATAACATTAAGCCAAGCATCAAAGACATCTCTCCAAAATATATTATTGCATTGTTCTATAAGTTTTTTAATAAAATTATCACCAAACTCTAAAAAACCAACCCCTATGTCACCAAAGATAGCTTTAAAAATACTCATCCATGATTGTCCCCCTTGCACCACTCTTTTGATCCAAGAACATTTAAGTGAAATTATAAAATTTTTAAAATTTAACATTTTCAAACCTCCAATGCAAAAGTTTTGGGTCACAATTGAACGTTTGACTTTGTCACACTTGGATTTCCAAACAAATCTAAAAAACTCATTATTCAAAAATGTAATTGTATCTTTCTTAGGATTCGGTAGGGAAATGAGTAAATGGTTTAATTTAGGTACAATAAGACTCTTAAGTACTGTAATTCTTCCAATGGGAGTTAGAATTCTTCTTTCCCATTGTTGAATCAAAGCAATAATTTTGGGAATTTGAATGTCATAATTTAAATCTGGAATTTTTTCTACGTCCACTGAAAAATGAATACCTAATAGTACAAATTCAGTGGCCCCCCAATCTAGTTTCCATCTAGAATGATGGAAAACTTCAGAAGAGAATTTTTTTGATCCAAACCATACAATTTTAGTTTTTGAGCTATTAACTTGCAGACCAGAAATTTTTGAGAATAATTCTAAAGTTTCAAGAGCATTAAACAAGGATGAAGCTGAACCATCAAGGATAAGTGACGTATCATCAGCATATTGGGAAATTTTGTGTTCCCTATCATAGACAAAAATACCTCTTATATCCTTATTTTGTTTTATAAGTATAGCTAAGATTTCTGCACAGAGAATAAAAAGATATGGGGCTACGGGATCACCCTGACGACAACCTCTCTGTATTTCAAACTGCTGCGATAGAAAGCCGCTTTGAAGGATTGAAGCTTTAAAATTTGTATTTAAAATTTTTACCCATTTTATAATATTGTTTCCAAATCCAAAAAAGTGCAGCACCTTATAAAGAAAAGACCATGATACCGAGTCAAAAGCCTTTTCAAAATCAATAAGCATAAGTAAACCAGGCAAATTATTAATTTCTGTGTAAGACATTAGATCATATATAAATCTAGTGTTTTCTCCAATATATCTGCCCTGTATGAAACCTGTTTGTGTATTTGAAATAAGTAGGTCTAAGGTGGATTTTATTCTATAACTGATGCATCCAGATATTAGCTTGTATAAAACATTAAGTAAAGTAATAGGTCTCCAGTTTTTTAAAAATTGCCTGGGTTTATCCCCTTTTGGCAGACATGATATGATTCCTAGTCTCTGGGACACTGGCAACTGACCATGCACAAAGATATGATTAATAGCGCTTGTAATGTATATTTTTAGATCATTCCAGAAAAATTTATAAAATTCAGCTGAAAAACCATCACTCCCTGGAGACTTGTTATTTTTCATACCCTTTAAAACATTTAAAATTTCTCTCTCACTAATATCTCTATCTAGAAAGTCAGCTGTTATATTGTCTAATTTTGGTATGTCTAAAGGCTGGACAACAGACTGTATATCTATATCTACAAGCTCTGAGTCTGAATTTTTAAACAACTTCTCATAGAAGGACTTAACCTCTTCCATAATTTCTGATTGTTTATATAAAATCTTTTCTTCTGAAACAAACACTTTTTTAATAATTTTATTGAGAAAATTCCGGGATTCTAAATGACAAAAATATTTTGTAGGTTTTTCACCCTCGTCAATCCACTTCGCCCGAGAACGTATGAAATGTCCTCGCAATTTTTCTTTTCTTAAAGTTTCTAGAGTTGCTTGTTTTTCTTCTAACAATGAAAAGTCAAAATCAGTGTTATTTTCTAATTCATTAATATCAGAAATTAATTGTTTTTCAATTTTATCATTTTCTCTCTTTCTGTATGATGAATAGGAAATAGTTATTCCTCTGATTTCCATGAGAAGGATGTCTAAAAAGGCAGACTCATCAATAGAGTTATTATATTGATCTTTAACAGACACAATAAGTTTTTTAACTTTTTCAACATATATTTTATCATGAAGTAAATTATTATTAAATTTCCATAAGCCTTTTCCTCGCACAAAAGAATTAAATTTAAGTTCATAAACAACAACAGAGTGATCTGATCTATAGCCTGATTTGATTGAAACAGTTTCAGTAATATTTGAAAGATTTTCTGAAATAAGGATGTAATCAAGACGCCCTTGTTTAAATGGGGTTTTTCTTCTCCATGTAAAGGTTTTTTTGTCGGGATTAAGGATTCTATAATAGTCAATCAAACCCAAGTCACTCATAATCTCTAGTAGCTTTTCTCTGGCTTTGGGATTATTTACATGAGAGTAATTATGAGTGTCAAGAGTTTGATTGAGGGCTATGTTAAAATCACCACATAAAATAAAAAAATCATTATCAAGTTCCAAAAAACATTCTCGTACTTTATCATAAAAATCTGGACAATCTGAGTTAGGCCCATAGATATTGACTAAAGTGATTCTATTATTATCGATACTCAAATCCAATGCTAACAAGTTGCCTTCATCATCTTTTTTTTCTTTATGTAATTGAAGTTCAAAATTGTTATTGAAAAGAACAGCAACCCCCCTTGAACTAGAGCAGAAAGAATTAAAAACACATTTATATCCCCATTGAGTTTCAACACAAGTTTCTAGTTCTGGAGTGAAATGTGTGTCCTGAAGACATATAATTGAGTAGCCCTTAGATTTATAAAAGTTCAAAACATCCAGTCTCTTAGATGGAGTGCCAAGTCCTTGACAATTTACAGTTGCGATCTTAATTGTATCAACCATGGTCAAAAATCAAATCTAGGTTTACATTCATACTACTCATTCATACAAAACAGAAACTAAAGAGAAAAAAAGCGTAAATAAAACAGAAAAATGATCTTAAATGACACTAACTTAGTAGAAAACTACCAAAAAGTACCGAGTACTGAAGTAGATTCGTAACTCATGCAAATAACACGAGGAAGAGAGGAAATCTTAGAATATTTGTCATATATATTGATTTCAATTCTTTTCCACTGACAGTTATGTGTATTTACTGTAAACCAACTTTTATTCGCGGCGACTTTATTTCGCAATTAACTTTTAACAAACTGGTTCGAGACGACAAATGTTGGCGACCAAGTCTTATCCAGACTCATGTTGTTATAACAACCATACAACTTGTAATGGTTCGCGGCATGAAATATTCGCGATGACGAGGCGCTCACTTACCTCGTGAAAATTTCTTGCACGTTAACAAAAGTTGGTTTACAGTATTTAGAAAATTAGCAAAAGTGACTGATACGGTTACCTGGGACAGACTATATATAGATATTGATCAGAAACCTATGTTTATGTTTGTCTTTTTAAAAATAATATTTATCCATGTAAAGTGGGAGGGGGTGAAAAACTGATGCACCAGTCCCCCACACCCACATTAGAATGTATTTCAGTCTGTTCAGATGCAAAGAATATGGAGGTCTGCTCTTACTAAAAATGTAAATCCACATGCCGGTGGTCATTGATATGCATGTCTCATTATCAGAGTGGCTAATCCTTTCTAGACTGAGTCAAAGAATGTGATGAAGCTGTAAATTTAAATTTTTTTTATTTAAATTTGATGAGAATATATGGCTGTTTCTATGATAAGATGTCACACCTCAGATCAATGACCAACAGCATGTGGATTAATGTTTCTAGAATAGACATCCTGCTTCTTAGAGTTTCATGCAAAGACACAGAATTACATGAACATGCATGGGTACAAATTAAATACATGTATTATGAGGGACACCAGCTGGTGTGTTGGAGAATTACCTGATTTTTCAATAGTGCATGCGCTCAGATGGTTTGCTATATGATTTTGAAAAGGTCATTTTAGAAGAAAAAGATAAACATAACCATCAGGAGAACCTTAGTTTTATAGATTATAATTAATGGTGTGACTATTAATTTTTACTTCAGAGGCTGAAAAAGTCAACACAGATTAAAAAGGAAAATGTCAAGAAACAAAGATTACTTGAGGTAAAGATGTATGTGTGTCACCAAAGATTATATAGATTGATATTAACAACTGAGCTGTAGAAAATGATAGAATATGAAATGTGCAAAATGTTTTTAGCAGTTTATTTAGATAACATTAAGAAAAGTAGTCAATTCTAGTACATGTATTATTAAAATATTGATAGAATTCTAGTGAAAGACACAGCTAGCTGTATGATCTAGATGGTATCCTGGTATATATATTAATTTTTTTTTCAGAAAAACTTCCAGAAATCGAAAGCACAGGCCCATGTTAAAAAAATTTTACAAGAGCAAAAAATGCTCTGGCAAAAAGAAAGGGAACAGGGAGATTTAAAAAGTCACAAGGGAATGTTGGTTGTAACTGCAGACTTGTATGATCAAGACAACAACTGTGTCTCAGAGACTAATCCCAATGAAGAAAAATCAGTTCAGGACATAAAATGTTCAACAATTCATAATAATGAAAAATCTTTATCACCAGAAACAGATCTTTTCCTCAGTGATTCAGAAAAAAGTGATTTTGTAACAAGTATAAAGACGTCTTCTGAAAATGAAGAAGCAAGTAGTTTGGTTGATAAACATTGTAGTAATTTGGAGCCTAGCAGTTCTTCGGGAACTCTCCCTTCACCCTCAGGGTCTAATGGCAAGAAAACTTTATCTCTCAAAGCAAGGCGTCGAAAGACCTTGAGCCCCAACACTTTCTCAAGAAATAAAAGTCAGAATATATTCAAAGAGAAATCCTCTGAAAATGAAGTTGCAAAGTCTATTCTAATTGCTGATGATGATGAGGAGAAGGAAAGTGTGAAATGTGTAAATGATGAAACAGTGAAGAACACTGTAGAAAATTTCCAACAAAACATTTGTAAGACAAGCATAGACTCAGAAAACACGGATAGTTTTAAACTGCTCGACAGCCAGTCATCTTTGGATTTGTTCCCTCCTTCTGTTGAAGCTTGTGAAAAAATCAAAACCAAGAGAAAAAGAGGTAGAGGGAGACCTTCCAAATATCGCCGAGCCTCCCTGCCTGCCACTGCGAAGAAGCCAAGTTTGAATTCGTCGGAATCACAGGAGAGCCAGGAACTGGAGACCTTGATACTGCTGCAGGAGAGCTTAGGAATGGGCAGTCCAATAGAAAGAAGAAAGACTAGGAACTCTCGGTCCTGTCAGCCAATCGTTCTGTCTTCTCTCTTTCAGTACATTATTGATGAAGCCAAGAGAGAGCAGGTGGAAAAAGAATTTGCTCTTCCTGGCTACACGTTTGGCAAACTTATGGAGAGTAAAGAGTTGCTTGAAATAAAGGATGAAGCTATGGAGGAAGATGCTGAAGATAAATGTGAGAAGTTAAAAGAAGAAAATGAATTTTCTCAAACTGAACATACATCCATGGCCACAGAAGTTGGTGATCATTCCGGACATACTGCAAGTGAATCAGAATGTCAAGACAATGGAACGCAAAAACAAGAAAAGTTTATTGAAGCTCTTGAGCAACAGGAGCCAAGAGTTGAAGATGTAGGAAATGTTCAAGACAAAATATCTTCTTCAGTCACGCAATGTGATGCAATATCAAATTCACCATCATTAAATTTTATGCATTTGAAAACAGGACACTTAAGTTCAAAGTCAAATGATATTGAAGAAGAAACTTGTGCACCAAAAGAAACTCAGGAAAATAAAGTTGAAGAGTTAACTGTTGATGAAGAACACAATACAAACAGAGAAACTAAAAGTAGTGATGCCCTTTTGTCCTGTGATGAACCAGTTTCATTAACTGTCTGTCCAGATTCCCAACAGCCTGAACAAAACAAAGTCTCACAGCAGAGTATAGAAGATTCCCAGGGCGAACAAGACCTCAACAGCAGCATAGGGTCTGACCAACAGACAGAGAGCGATGATGACAACTTTGGTGATATCCTCAGAGAGAGAATGGCTACAAAGGTGAGAACTATTATGACTCAGGTGTAGCAATCATCTAAGGCGTGTTCAGCAAAGTGGGTGCTCGCGAGCATTTGCCCAAATTTCCTGTACTGTTAGTGTTAACATAAATTTATGGTGAGTGCTTGAGAGCACCCAAACTGCTAAATATGCCACAGGCAAGACCAATATCAATATTCAGCATTCACTTATCTTCAGTCAGGTATGGGTCATCAATTTAGACAACTGTCAGATCTAGCCTCTCTTGTATCTTTTGTTTTGAGATGTTGATTTCAGATTTTCAGCCATGCATTCTATTTTTCTGAGAGCGAGATTTTTTACCTTGCCGACATACATGTAATGCATTAAATTATGATCCTGTCCTTTATGAACAGTTTCCATTGGATGACCCAGTGATACAGAGCCACATTACAGTGGTGCCACTGAACAAGAGGAAGATGGAGGTGTTGGTCTGTCTGTGTCAGAGATCCCTGACTGTGTGGGCCGTACAGAGCAAGGAGTTCAACAGCCTCCAGAAGTGGTCATTTCCTCAGGTACAGTAAAACACGGTTATAGCAAGGGTAAGCAATTTTGATTCATGTAATATAACTAATATATGTATGTACCTACCCAATAACCTTTAATACAATTACAGGATTTTAAGGTAAAGGGAAGAATTTAGCTTCACTGTAAATGTGAATTTGTAATAATTATGTTCACTGTAACCCTGTTTTAATGTATGTTTAACACTTTAGTACATGTAGTAAGACAGTAACAGTTCAATACCTTAGTGTGAGAGTAAAAAATTAATTTTTTACAAAGCTAGCAAAAATCATTGAAATTGCCTTCTATATTTAAGAAATAAACAGCAAGTTAAAAAGTTCACCGGGATATGAACTTGGTTGGTCACGTGATCAAATCATGTGAAGCCCAAAGGGCTTCTTAGAAGATTTGTTCATGTACCAACCAAGTTCATATCCCAGTGAACTTTTTAACATTGTTGTTTATTACTTATATTTACGTTTGAAAAAGGCAAATCATTCAGAATTAGTAAAATTACTGTGTTTTTATGTTCACAATAATCCAACCCTCAAACAATAAGCGTGTGCGGTAATCATTGTGACGTCATGAAAATTTTCACACAAAGTTGAATGTTTTCGCTATTCTATAGGTTCATATTAGGAAACATATTTGCGAATGTAAATATATAAAGATGAATATATATTTTTTACATTAGACAGCAGTATTTATTTTAACCATATCAATTTATTGATATCCAGGGACAAACAGCAATTAAAGGGGTCTTGATGCTTCCAAAGTCATTTGAAGTCCGATTTGCAGCCATTTTAGAAGGCTATGGTGAACTCAGTTTATATTCTGCAGTTTTCCAAGAGGACCAGGCCTTCCCTTTGTTTAAGATTTCAGAAATTCAGCCCACCACTCACCAGTATGTATTTCAATTTTGGTTGAAGAAAGTTGAAAAAAATTTAGTTTATTTCAGTCTTTATATACTTTAACAGAAAAGCACATGTGAAATTCATACCATTTATATTACGTCATACAGGATTTCAGAGGTTTTGCCACATGCAATTTTTCATTCTTCCCTAAAAAGTGATACTGTATTGTGTATTGTCATAAAAAGAACGTAAGTACAAGCTAGTACATGTAGGTACTTGTTTTGGTGAATTTATTGTATGTTTTCCCACAGATTTCATGTTTGTGCAGTTTCATTCAACGAGGTTGTGATCTCTCAGTCTGACTCCAACTTCATTCAGTTGCTAAAATACACCATGGATTATGAGGTTAAGACATTATCTAACACCACGTCTCTTGAGGAGACGGCTGGAGTCCTTGACACTGTGTGCTGTATCCAAGGGCAACAACAGGCCTTGGCAGGATACACAAGGGAGGGAATGCTTCATATTTGGTTAGTAATCCCTGGAAATACAGTTTTGAAACCATTTACTGGTACCTGTAAATCTGTAAAATTATTGAACCCATTAATAAATGAAATTCTTAATTATTGTGAATGACTGAATATCTAAAGTTTAACCATCATCTGATTATCCTCTACCAGAATTATAAAGTATACAGAATATATATTTTGTAGTTATTAATGCCATTATCTTACAGAAGATAATCTACTGGAGTTAGGATTATAGACAAAAATCAATTATGCATTGGTTCCCATGCCAAAATTTCAAAATATAATGCAGCTGGCAGGTACTTAGGATTTGTAAAGGGAAATAACTCAATTTTTGTATTTCAACATAAAAATTGAGTTATTCCCCTTTTCATTAAATCGATGCAGTAGCATTTGACTTAATGCAGCTGTACCTGAGAACCAATACATTTGTTTTTTTTTACTTCATGACTCAGTTCTTTTGTATTTTGTTGCTTCGTATTTGTAGGAACCATGAGCTGGGAGCATTAATTTTGTCCATAAACTTAGCCGTTTATTGGCCTCATACCTCGCATCTAGTCACTGTGTTTCATGAGAAGGTAAAGACCAATTTCTGTATTTTCTGTTAGGTTAAGATTTTTTAAATGATTCAAATCGTCATAAAGTCAATTTTGTAGTGTACATATGCTTTAAATTTACATGTAGTGTAGTCAATCTACATAACAAAAGTTGGGCATGATCAGTCATGACACTTCATCAAATTTACTAGTAAGATTGAAAGTTGAATATATGTTAAATTTTCTCAAACCAGTACACATATTAAATACGATAAACCAAGTCATATATGCATTAGATAATTAACTGCGTTCAACATCTGCTTGCAATATTTATATCAACCAGATACAAAACACACTTCTTGAAATAAAAAATAACTTGCTATTAATGGAAATTGTCCTGGATTAATTTTCAACTGGCTAATTATAATAAAAAAAAAAATTATGATTATAATACATGAACTTGATTTACAGTGTATAAAAGCATAAATTATCCTGTTCTTTTACATGATACAGAGTTACTGGTACCTGTTTTGTCCCCTGATGGCTAGAGGGTACCTGTTTGTCATTGTAGCCCATTCTTTTTAATTATATAGGGGTACATGTACCTGTTTTGTCAATGTTTCCCATTCTTTCAAATTATATAGGGGTACCTATTTTGTTAATCTTTCCTGGTTTTTGAAAATTGTAATGGGGTACCTGTTTTGTCAGTGGTTTTCGTTATTTTACATGATATAGGGGTACCTGTTTTGTCCTCTGATGGCCAGGTCCGACTGCTTCCTGGCAGGCTGTATGATGCTGGTTAACCCCACAAACTGTCAAACCCAGGTCCTGTTCCCATTCAACAGCAGGAAGTGGAAAGGGTGAGTATATATGTATTCTACTATGAAATTCTGCATTTCAGATGGTGAATATTTCTATTGTGTGCCTTTCATATTAAGATTACCAGTATCTGAGGTAAAAATTATTATGGCCCAGAGCTTCTTGTAGCAAATAAAATGACATGTATTAACAGTACCTTTTGGAGGATCAAACAGGAGGGACAATTGCATATAATTTATCATTTTTCTGAAGGCAAAAACAGTCAAAGATGTAAATGATAGACATAGACATACCTCAGAGAAATTTTCTAGTGTACAGTTTGTCATAATCTATAATTTATATCCAGTACGTGTACTATCTGCAGCTTATTGTATTTTTATGTATCATTGTTTGATCAATGATGAAACATTTAACCAACTTTCAAACTTTATTTCAATGCATGTATCAAATTGTAGATGCAGAAAAGCTTTTCACCTTGATGATTACATAGCAGCTGTGAATAACAGTGGTTCTCTTCATATATGGGACAAATTCAATGGAGATATGGTGTCCTGCATGGAGAAAGCTGGTGTGCTGGGAATGAGCTCTCACAGAAATAATATTGTTATAAGCAGAGCACATTGTATACATTGTTTTACCATTCAGTAATAAATTTGTTGGTTGATTGAGCTTTTGTTGGAGTTGTAGCAAATTTGTACATGTTTAAGAATTCGAATTTAATCCAATTACCTATTTTTTTTTTGCCAAGTACTGAATGTATACTGATGTTTTCCCACTGTGCTAGAGATATCTTGCATATTTGTTTTAAAACCTCAATATTCAAGGGTGTTTTCAGTTACCCATAATTGCATCAAGGGTGAGAACTCATGTCTTACAGAGAGGACCAGATGGTTGCCCTTTTATTGAAGATATTTATCTAAGGCTAAGCAAACTTAATTTTTTGTCTCGAAGACACTGTTGTATCAGGTCAAATGCTGCTGCATTGATTAACTTAACTGCATTATTGGAAAGGGGAACAACTAATTTTTTCAATATTACGTACTGTATAAAATTAAAAATTTAGTTATCTCCCTTTGCAAATTTTGCAATAAAAAACCTGCCTGCAGCATTGAATTGATTTTTTTTTTGCCTGATAAACTAAAAATCATATGTTTTTTGACCTAAAGAAAAAAAAAACCAAGTGTAACTAAGCTCCTTCAAATATGTCTGAATCTACACGTTTTGTAGATGCTGAGAAGATACAAGATCAACAACTTTTCCTTGTTCTACAACTAAAAACACTTGATACAATATTTCTAAATTTTTATTTTTGCATCGGACAGAACGTAAAAGGGAATCATCTGTATGTTGACATCCTCAACAACGTAAATAACAAAAAAGAAATGTACACCAAAAACAAATAAAAGAAATTTTTTTAAAAAAATCTTGTATACACTAACAAAAAATATTTATGATATCCATATACTGTTTAAAGAATCTGAGAAAAACTACATGCATGTCTGCAACCTTTCAATACATTCCTGCATTTTTTTTTTAATATTGACAACTTTAATGGACAACAGATCAATTATATAAACTTTATATTAAGATATGACAACAACATTTATTGGTAGATTATTGAACTTGTTACGAGGTACTTTAGACACAACAGATTACAAAAGGGAACAAAATGTTCAGTACTGTACTACCAGAAGCCATAAAACCTATGCAAATGATGACAAAGAACCCTGCAAAATGTACAAAAAGATGTTCATAAAAAAATAAATGCAACTTGTTCAATACCATTACATGCATATATGTACATGTATGTATTAAGTCTCTAGCCACATACAGTACACAAATATGTACCCGTCTTCAAATTAATTGTTTCAATAAATTTACACAAATTGATTACTGTAAATTCCTTATTTTACACGAGTACTTAATTCAGCCATTCACCCGTTTTGCATCAAATCGCGAGAATATAAAATCGCAATTGCTAATTTTTATCATAGTTCTGTTTAGTTTACATGTGTCCGAAAAATAAAAGCGAGATTTTAAATTCTGCAAGATGTACCCGGTATTTCTCGCGATTCTACGTGGATATTAATTCATCGCATTTAATTATGAATTTACAGTAGTGATTTAAGGCAAGTGTTGGCTTAAAAATATGCCAATACTTCAAGAATTTTAAATACAGTCTTCTTGTTTAATACAAAACCTTTATTTCATTATTACAAAATGTGTGAAAGTAAAAGTAGTTTCACAAAAATTATAGACATCTTGTAAAAAATATCATCTATAATACATTAACATTAACAATACCTAATTCATAATACCAACACATGCAACATACATGATGGATGGTTCTTGTTACCTCTTTTTCAATGTTACATGATACTAAAACACTGTATAATTATGTTCTGTAATACTAAAACATCTTCATTCATTCCTCTCATACACACTAAGTACCTAACTGATGAGATGGGTTTGCTCGAGACAGCAGGATCTGAGATCAATCATCCATTCCAATGTTACGGAACAAGTAGGACATGGACTCGTTATTCTGGATACGCCTGATTGCCTCCGTCAGCATGATGCTGATGTCCACAGTTTTAATTTTGTGACACTGCATTTTCTGGATCTCGTGTGGGACTGTGTTAGTAACTACTATCTGCAAGGAAAAATATAGACATCTCCGTTAAAGAAATTTGAACGAGTTTGATTACTACTGTTTACAGGGAAATATTCACCCGTTTTATTTTCGCCCCTTTTTCCCTCACTGTCAGCGGGCGAATTTAAGACTGAGAGATTTCCTATGTCTCAAACTATCTTTCTTTATTTACAACTTTGTCTGAGCGAATTCAAGACGGGACGAAACCACTTGCAAGTGAAAAAGAGCGAAAATAACATGGGGCGAAAATAACTTTGTATACAGTAATTCAATCATATAAATGTACAACAATGTAAAGACATTGTAATGAAATACAACTACATGTGTAGATGTTTTAATGGGATGACTTGAGGGTTGTTATGAATATACAGCTGTTGTATTTGGATTGAGTACATTTATGGTAACTTCTTGTTTGCAGAATATCAATAGATTTTCATTCCTTTTATCAGGATCAATCTTGCTATGAATAAAATAACCCAATGATTTTAGCCTACAAATGTCGAAGGGGTGCAATTTAATCATAAAACTTAAATATGCAGTACCTCATCTATACATGACTCCTCCAAAAGCTTTGGGGCATCGGACGACAGAAGACCGTGGGTGGCCATGACGTAAACTTTGTACGCCCCCCTTTCCTTCAGGACCTCGGCCACCTTGACAAAGGCATCCACGTCATCTATCATGTCATCCTGAAAATGGGCATCATCAACAGCATTCAATAAATTCTTCAATTTGTGTTACCGGTATTTATCATAGATTCACAGCTGTTATTTTAAGTAAAAAAAAGTACAGTTTCAAGTTCACCCATCTGTCATCTTTCATACAAGCAGAACTGTTACCATATCTGGAATTTTGTTCATGGGTCAAAAAAATTGTGAGAACTTTTTTACTTGCGGCAGTAATTTTTGCAATTTAAAAAGTTACTTGTAGCAAATAATACCAGATATAATTTCTGCGTATTGGTTATTTGTGATGTAAAAATGATTGGATATACTGTAATAATATTTTGGATCATGAACATTTCAGTTTGGAAGTCTGTATAATGTACCAATACATTGTATTGCTATCATCTTTGTTTACTCTATCATACATGCACAACTTTTATGTTACATTATAATGTGCAGTTTAGAAGTATGTAAATTGTATGCAAACTGCATTAATACATGTAGCATTATTCATATACTGGCGTTGTCTTCACTCTATCTTATTAAAATGCATGGAACTTGATGGAGGCATACCACTATAATGGCTATCCTCCCTCCTACATCTCCGACTACATTCAGAGGGGGCTTCTCCTTTGGTAGAAGAGCTGAAATATATTACAAAACCACTCACATGGTTATCAGATAAAATCTTATATCAAGCTGAACAGCTCGAGTGTCTTGATGAAATATACATGTAATAATAACGGTTCACACATTCTGTCACTGAAACTGAGTTTGTATCATTAAATGCGTGGCAAAAGTGATATATATATGTACCCTCTCTACATATAACAAGAGGCCCATGGGCCACATCGCTAACCTGAGCAATAACAGGCATAATAAAATCAGCTTTATAGAGTCATATACAAAATATCTGAACAATGTCGTATAATAGATCCTGTATAAAAAAAAAATTCCCCTGCATATTCTTATGTTTATCATTGACCCCCTTTGTAACAGGATGATTTTACAGTCATATCACATACATGTATTGAGCATTGCAGTTCTCGAGAAGATGATCAGACCTAAACAACTGTTTAAATATGGACTATAAACCTACATCAAACTTTGAACCCCTTTTGAGGTCCAAGAATTGTCCAGGGGCCAGAGTCTAAACAATTTTAAAAAATCAACAAAATGTCTAAATGCTTGCATATAAGTAAAACCATATATAAATACCATTTGAATTTTTGTGAACAATTTAAATGTTTTCCTTTGAAAAATTAGAAACCCCCCCCCCCCCCACCCATGTGGCCCAACCCTACTCCTGAAGAATATGATTTTGACAAATTTTAATCTAGACTATTTGAAGACTGAACTGACTAAAGCTTTTCTAGACAATTTGTGTTTTAGAAAGTTTTTCCCTATATATTCCTATGTAATAATTTGACACCCCCCCCCCCCCCAAATTGTGGCCCCACCCTACCCACAGGGATCATTTTTTGCATAATAAATAGTACTGACTGATCAGTTTCAGAGAAGAGGATTTTTAAAGATTTACTCTATATATTCCTATGTAAAAAATTCAACCCCCCATTGTGGCCCCACCCTAACCCCAGGGATCATGATTTGAACAAACTTGTATCTACACTACCTGAGGATGCTTCCACACAAGTTTCAGCTTTTCTGGCCGAATGGTTTTTGAGAAGAAGATTTTTAAAGATTTACTCTATATATTCCTATGTAAAAATTCGACCCCCCATTGTGGCTCCACCCTAACCACGGGGATCATGATTTGAACAAATTTGAATCTACACTACCTGAGGATGCTTCCACACAAGTTTCAGCTTTTCTGGCCCAATGGTTTTTAGAAGAAGATTTTTGAAAAATACCAACAAATTTTTAACGATTTTTAATTATCTCCCCTTGAAAGAGGGTGTGGCCCTTCATTTAAAAAACTTGAATCCCCTTTACCTAAGGATGCTTTGTGCCAAGTTTGGTTGAAATCGGCCCAGTGGTTCTGGAGAAGAAGTCGAAAATGTAAAAAGTTTACGGACAGACAGACAGACAGACGGACGCCGGACAAAAAGTGACCAGAAAAGCTCACTTGAGCTTTCAGCTCAGGTGAGCTAAAAACATTATGTATTTATATCTAAACTGCAATAGCTTGATCACAGTTAAAGCATGAACTAAAAATATTCATTTTTTATTATCAAACTAAGTTCAGTAGCATAAACACTAATTAAAATAATTAAAACACAGCCTAACACTCCTTTTACTAGCCTTTGGACCCAATTCTTTGAGTTTTTGTGCAGAAGGGCACAGCTATAAAATTGACATATGAAATTAAGAATTAATATATAATCTAGTTTAACATTCACCATAGAATCAAAAGACAGAAATGAAGAAAACGATCAAATCTACCTGGCAGAATTTCAATTTTTTTGTACTCCACTCTGCACAGTGGTGGCGAGTTTCTCCCATCATCCTCCTTGTCTTCATCATCGTATTTTTCCTCTCCGTGAATAACGGCAATCCCTAATCGCAGTCTCTCAGCATAGGAGGTTGCTCGCTTTACTGAGTTTGGATTGCGGGCCACTATAATCGCATTCCTGTAATCTGGAATCTGAACAGAGGAAAAAAATAAATATTTATCTAGATAGTAATGGGTATTATAAGAAATACGGTAATACATGTTCTCTTTTTTCTTCTAAAAGCAATTTAAATATCAATTACCAATACATGTATATCATTTTGTATATGCACACTGTTTGAATTAAATGTGAAAGATTTCATTGGTTTTGATACTATTAATTGCATTGAAATTTTTAATCTAAATTCAACATCTCTCAATCCCACACACAGATGGATGTAACTGAAAATATAAATTCATGCTGTATGTTTTTCACTCACCAATCTTTCGATGTAGTCAATGAGAAATGGTGAGGCTCGCAGGTTCTCTACTGGAATGTCAAAGAAACCCTGAATTTCTTTCTGATGCAGATCCATGGTAATGATGTGAGTTAGTCCTGAACCAAAAAGAATCCACATTAATAGACATTACAGTAGTAAATTACATGTAATAACAGCTGGTGAGCAGCAGATTGAAAAATTTACATGTAAGCTCTTTTCATAAAATGATAAATTGCACTGTACATGCATAAGGATTGAAAAGTTGCATCATAAAAAGGTCTGCTTTATAAATCATCCATTCATGAAAACACTTTTTTTATCATCATCTGTACATTCCGATTAAAGCTCATGACTGTGGCAAATTGTGTGGTTAATTTAAGATTGAAAAGCAGCTGCAATTTGCAACCAGTTATTCATTGATCTTGTCTCAAGCTATAATTCAGTTTTAGATATCATCAAGACAACCCCCCGCCCTCTCTCTCTCTCTCTCTGCATTTCAAGTGATTGGAATGATTCTTTTCCACTTCTGACATTATCTTGTGATCATTTACAACATTATAATTGGTACCTAAAAGTGTACACTTACCTGACTTCCCTAACATGGTGGCCATGACTTTACACACGACTGAGCCCCTCTTCCTCATCTTACTCTGTTTGGAGTAGGGGAGATAGGGGATCACCCCAATGATGTTGTGTGCGCAACTTGTTTTACATGCGTAGGAAATAATAAGCAACTCCATGATGTCATTATTGACATCCCTACAAGTAAGAATAGATAGAAATTGTGCTCAGTACATCATATAATTATCATTTGTAAAATCCAAAACAACATTAGATCATAAATCATTTGTAATGTAACGGGATAGGTGAAATAATGATGGACCAGACTGGGATTTGAACCCGGGACCCCTGAATTTCTAGTCAGGTGCTCTACCACCTGAGCTATCTGGTGCCAGTATTCAAACCAGTCCGGCCATCACAATTTAAGAAAACATACAGTAAATAGAGAGTTATGAACTCACTTTGTTCCTGTCTGAATGATGTACACATCCTTTCCTCTGACTGATTCTTTGATTTCCACATTTGTCTCTACAATAGATTAACATTTTGATGAAGAGTTAGAGAGAATATGTTTGAAACATACCACCCATAAGTTCATAACCCATCTCAGCGCCATTCAATTGGCTGGCAGGAATCACAATTAAAACATACACCAGTAGTTATTTTTCATGTTGATAATGCAGAACAAAAACACAGCTGATGGTCATGTATAATTATGTATTATTTTTAAATCTTAAAATATATATATAAGGGAACAATATTCCCATATACAATTAAGAATATGTAGCTGTCGAGCTATCAATTTACTAGATTTTTCAATTTTTACAGTAGCTAAGTTTGATGTGCCTGATACTATGTACTAACCTCTGTTTGTCTTGTGGTACACATTTATGTCCCCCAACCTTATACCAAGCCTCCTGAAATGAACACTTGAGATATTTCAGGAATTCAAAATTTTGCAGAGTAATTTTACATGGATGTGTGCCTATGTACCCCGGTACTAAACCTTATCTCACTTTAACAGCCTTTTTCTTGAAGTACATGTATTAGAAAACTTTACATAATAAATTTATATGTTCACATATACCAATCCTTAACACATGGTAAAATGGAGAAAATGCATAAGTAGCATCAAACTCAACCACACTAAGCAAAAGAAATGAAGCAGACCCTAACTGGAATCTGAAAGACATTTACCCAAGTTGGATATAGTTTTGCAAGATGTCATGACATGCCAAATATCTAAATCCAATTTCTAATGTAAGTAATTTTTAAATGGTCTTAGTTCTCAATTTTATACTATCTCCAACTCATTAAATTTACATGAGAAATGAATTATGTCTTAACATGTTGGGACCACTTGCCCAAATGGGATACAATAGCCTGTTTGGGATATAATATACCAGATGGGATATAAATTCCAAATGCAAAAAAAATAAATAAAAAATAAATCATTTTACAAAAAATAAGGTAAATCTGCATTAGAATATATAAAATGAAACAACTTTTGGTAAACAACTTTTTCAGTAACCACACTGTTATGGAGATTGATACCTCAGTATATCCAAAACTTCTTGGGGACCAATCTTACAAACTATAGGCTTATAATGTAGGAAAAACTTGCTAACCACGTTGTAGCATTTGATGTGGATTTATATATCTAAATCTAAATTATTGAAATAAAAAATATCAATTTTTTTGCACTTAAAATTTTGGATATTATATCCCAAAAGGACTATTATATCCCGTTTGAGCAATTGGTCCCAACCTGTTAAATGACCTGTTCGTGTTTGTTTATCACAAATTTATATACAGCTAGCTGATATAGGAATGTGCAATGATTTCTTTAATCAATATCCCAGGTGTAATGTTACATTACGTTAATGTTTTAAAAATTGAAGAATTCAAAACGTGAGACAACACATGGCTTTTGCTTAGCTGAAGGCTTTTTTGCATAATAAATAGTACTTGACTTCAAGTTTAATGAACTTTTAAGGCAAACAAAAGATTATAGCGTACGTTCTATTCAGTTCACCATGTCTATCCCAATGTCAGTTTTCCCAGTAATAAAATGTTATGATACACATTGTCACGTGGTCTTACTGTGCTATTAGCTGTGACAGCTCCGGGTGGGAATTCCCGGCTAACAGAACCATTGGACATTTTTGTCCTGGATCCAAGGCCATCTTGTCTGATATCTGGTCCGTTCTAGTTTTGCTTTCCTTTCAGCATGGTTTCTGACCTTGACCTTAGATTAATAAAATACAGAAAACAATGATAAAAATCCCGGTAAAATTGTGTGAAAATGTGTTGACTCACACCAAATCAAGAGACCCATACATACAGATTATAAAAACTGAGTAGGTTTTCCATGTATATATTCATGAGTTAACTCACCCGAATGTTACTATGAACTTAACAGCTTAAAAATCGAAATTGTTGAACGCCAAACGATGCAATCCAAATAAAACACTATAATGTTAACAAGTTAATGTAAAAATCTATAATACTTAGACATCAGAGGTACATGAGAAGATGATTAATTCAATTTTTAAATAAAAATTGAACAGTGTCTCAAGCATTATATCATAAACATTTGTTCAAATATAATAAACTTGATATTTGAGTTTGTATGAATACCTATATATAGACGAAAATATTATTCAATTCAATATTTTTATTTACAATCACAGCTATTAATTTTTATATAACTTTATGTTGAACGCAAAATTTATTTGGGTAAATAGCTGAATCAACTTTTTGACTTTGGCGGCAAATTGCAAAGTGACAAGAAGCATAACAAAACTTTGTTATCTTGTAGATCTATGCCAATTTGATTTGTTTGCTTCTAGAAATTAATGACCAGACTTTAAATAAGTGTAGATTAATTTGCAACATAATCGCTAATGGAATCGCCATACTTCAACAAACGAACAACGAGATCTAGCAGCATCGGTAAAGTGAAAGTAGAAAATGAGCAATTGCCTTTGAAGAAATCGTCAAATGCAACCACACAAAAGTCTTTACCTAGAAAACGAAAAGTAGAGGTTAAATATGAAGAAACCAAGGTCGAGCAACCACAGAACGTAAAACAGGAATCCCCTGGTTGGCAACCTCCTATGTGGAGAGAACAACTACAGAACATTTATAGCATGAGAAAATTTAGGAACGCAGCTGTAGATTCGATGGGTTGTGATGTCATCAGCGATGCTTTTGCATCTCCCGAGGTGAAGTCTTATACAATAAATGAATTAGCCAACTTTTACAATTCATACTATAGTCTGTCCCAAGATATTTATGCCTCACATTTTCTTGATTTATTCAATATTTATAATTTGATACCTCTGGTTTCAAACGATTTTCATTCAATAGTATGAAAAAATCCAAAGATTTCCCCTTTGGAACACCTCCTCTACCACTTCAGGTTTCAATACACAACTCAAAATAGAAAGTCTACGGGGATTTTGCATTGTAAACAAAATTAAGTACCCTGGATGATATCGTTAAAAATTGTGCAAGGTGTCCCGAGTACTTCTGAATGAGAGATATAAACATATCCCATTTTGAATCTCCATAGGATTTTTGTTTTTGTTCATGTGCAATTCTCGGAGGATAAACAGATGATGTAAAAATGAAGAAATCTTGGATTTTTCCCTTTTATCGATTAGAATTTTACTTCGTTGACAGGTACATGAATGTGTATTTTTATTAAAAATCATCAAAAAGCAATAACTTTATGAGGCGCCGTTTTAATATTTTTGAGGTATTTTCTGATATCAAAAAAAATAAATATTTTATGAGGCGCCATTTTAATATTTTTGAGGTATCTTCTGATATCAAAAAATAAATATTTGATATCAATAATTTAAATTATTGATATCAAAAAATAATTCTTGATATCCAAAATACAAAAATTCGAATTTGTGATATCAAAAAATCGTGATATCACAAATTCGAATTCTTGATATCAAAAAATGATTTTCTGATATCACAAAATAGATTTTTTGATATAAAAAATTGAAGTTTTTTTTTTTTTAATTAAAATTAATTGAATTAAATTTGATTTTTTGATATCAAAAAATTGAATTCTTGATATCAGAAAAATCATTTTTTGATATCAAAAAATCATTTGTATTTTCTGATATCAGAAAATCGATTTTTTATAAGACCTACATAAAATTACTATCAACTTAACAAATGCTCCCTGTGATGCAACTTTTGTAATTTGTAAGAAATTCTGTTTCAGACCTGTAGATGCCTGTTAAGAATAATAATGTATGCCTAGTTTTAAACCTGATTTCATTTTGGCAAGTTTGTCCACATATACAATGATTAACACTGCTTTCTTTGTGATTCGCTGTAAATATTGAATGGATCCTAAAAAAAAAAAAACAATGATTAACACTGCTTTCTTTGTGATTCACTGTAAATATTGAATGGATACTAAAAAAAAATGATGTCATCGCATAATATAAAGGAATTATGCAGGCGTACAGCTAGCACTTTCAATACATATGACCAGAATTATCAAGAACACTATTACAGTTGTATTTAATTTTTACATTAAATAAATATTCAAATAAAAATCAACAAGATCTGGCTCTTTAGTTCAGCAATTCAATTTTGGTTCAAGGGAGTATTCATTAAATATGTGAAATTTAATAGCCATTTTATTTGAATTTCTGATATAAAAAAAGTCATTTACTGATATCAAAAAATCGAATTTCTGATATCAGAAAAGGATTTTTTGATATCAGAAAATCGATTTTTTGATATCAGAAAATAGATCGTATTTCCTGATATCAAGAATTTGAATTCTGATATCAAAAAATCATTTTCTGATATCAGAAACTCGAATTCTTGATATCAAAAAATCATTTTCTGGTATCAGAAAATACCTCAAAAATATTAAAACGGCGCCCCCATATACCTGTACATAAAATTACTTACGGTAACTCAATGAATGCTCCCTGTGATGCAACTTCATATAACTTTGGACAGACTATAAATACAACTTTTCCATAATGTTGTGCATGATGATAAAGAAATTTCATTATCATTTTGAAAAAGAGAACAAGAAAGTTAACATATATTATAAAACTTATATATTTTAGGTATTCAGATACCAAGTGTTGCTTTCACTCATACTGTCAAGTCAAACTAAGGATCAGATCACATCAGCAGCTATGGAGAAATTACGAGAACATGGCTGTAGCATTGATAACATTTTACAGACCTCAGACAAAGAGTTGGGAGAGTTAATTTATCCAGTCGGTTTTTGGAAGGTACCATACAATTTTGCAGTTGTCAAATAAAAGATATTTATATATATACTTACCGGGTATATGTTGGAATTGCTAATAAGAGTCATTATTGTATATTAAAATCCTGCATTTATGCATTTATATACAAAAATTCTCTTTCTCTGTCTTTCTCTCTCTCTCTCATAATAGGTTTGTATAACAGTATTGTATTGTGTTTATTGTATATTTATATCAGAAAAAGGTTGAATACATAAAGAGAACTTCCAAAATTCTTCAAGAGGACTACAATGGAGATATCCCAGACACTGTGGAGAAGTTATGCAAGCTGCCAGGAGTTGGACCCAAAATGGCTTATTTGGTTATGAAGTGTGCTTGGAATAAGATTGTGGGCATTGGTGTAGACACTCATGTTCACAGAATATCTAATCGCTTAAAATGGGTGAAGAAACCCACAAAACAGCCAGAGGACACCAGGAAAGAGTTACAGGATTGGCTGCCAAGGTAAGTCATAGAGCACATTTTTCAGTAAAAATCCAAGTTTTAAATAAGATTAAATATACTGTAAACAGGGAAATGTTTGTCTCTGTTTTATTTTCGTCCCTTTAGCCCTCATTGTCAGCGGGCGAATTTAAGACTGAGGGAATTCCAATATCTCAAATTATCTCTCTATTTAAACACAACTGTGTCTGGATGAAATCAAGATGGGACGAAACTGTTTGCACGTGTAGAAGGGCGAAAATTTACACTGGGCAAAATACCGGTAACCCTTTATACAGTATTGTGGACAATGATACTACTTGGGTATGAAAATTGATGCCCATGAATATTAATGAAATCATAGTATATTATTGTTTGCATTGATTTCTTCTTCAAGTAGGTTAAATCATTTCCAATACCTAGTCAGACAAATCGTACCACAGCCACAGTTTTTAATTTATTAAAGTACTGGTAGTTGTCTATTTTGGATGCCCTATCAATTTACACTTGGAGCAAGGCAAAGATTTTGAGTTTAATTTAAAATCCAAGTTGGTTACTACAATTAAGTTCCTTCAAATAAAAAAACCTAGAATAACACAGAGAAATCTTGTTTAAAGATTTTATCTAACCCTTGTCTTAATGAGCCTTGATCAATCATGATTGAAGTATTTTGGTTACTGCTGCATACCGTTCTACTCCTAAAGAATCTACTGGTTTGATGCCAAACATGCTTAATGTTGGTTGGGAGGTCAGAGGGAGGACAAACCATGCATCATGTGTGGGAGATGCAAGCCCTGTGGGTATATGGGAGGGAAGTTGGTGGTAGCTATTAATATCTACCTTAGGCACCTTAGCTTTGAAGAGTATCCCTTACTCCTGCAAGTTGTGTGAGTTCTTGGTCTTTTAGATACAGAAGTCTGTCAAGCACAGTAAGTGGCATCTGAAGCACAAGTTGAGGATGAGAGATGCTGAGGAACCCCCGTCTCCAGTTACCTCCACGCTAGAGACAAGGCCTTCTGTACTGCAGGAGATGATTGTGGCCCTCTATGTTGGCAAGTCTCTTTGATATTTGGCAATTTCAAGAGTGGTTGGTTAGTATTCCTTCCACAGTTGCTTTTATGGTTCCTCTGGTGGTGACATCACACCTTTACCCACTGTCTCTTATACGTTCTTTGATGCATCAATGAGTGTTGTTGCATCTCCATCTTCAATGGACCATCCTCCATCTTCATTGGCTCTTCCTTCATTGCCCTTCTTGCGCTGGCATTCCCTCTTTCCTTCTCCAGAAACAGCTCTTCCCGAGTGACAGACATGGGAATGCCAGCAGCTGCTGTGGGGTTTCATAAAGGAGCCCTGGTTTTTCTTGCAGGAGGAGACTGATCGACTGAATATCATACATTTTGTACCATTTGATATCATTAAGTATTTTTAAAAAGTATGAATTTGATATTATTTTTTCAAATTAAATTTGATCAGTATGAAGAAGTATGTTTGAAAAAATTAAATCAGTGTTTTCTGTATTGTATATTAATTTCATAAAGCTTCTTTTGTCAGAGTAATGTTAGTTGGCCATAATGTTGCTCAGGTGTGCGATATGCCTCCTGGCCCTCTTGTTATTCACTCTTCCCATAAGATAATAATTATTATACTTTTATTTAATATTTATGTTTCAGGGAGAACTGGAGAGACATTGATGAACTCCTTGTAGGATTTGGACAACAAACATGTCTACCAGTGGGTCCAAAATGTTATGAATGTCTGAACAAAGAGATCTGTCCAGTGGGAAAAACAAATAAAAAGATGCCTTCCTCAAAGAAAATCAAGAAAGAAGAGGTGAAAGAGGAAACAGAATAAGAAACTTTACAACGCTTTATATTTCCCTCCAAGTGAGGAAGCAATTCATTCTCTGAATAGAGTAACTTTTTGAGTATTAACAGTTTAACAAAAATGTTTGCAACAATTTTAAATAAAAATTGTGTTTTGAATTATGATTTTTATCTGACATTTATCTAGAATTTCTAGAACGTAGACTTAAGTACCTAGCTGTAATTTACTGGTAATGATGTAGCCCTCGATCTCTTTTTTTTTTATGTGATATTTTCTCTTCCCCCATTTTTATTGTTTTCCAGCTATAAGGTACATATATCAGCTCATTTTAAGGAAATTTTATAATCTTTTCATATTTGTTATGCATTACCCTTTGCTGAATGAAATAACACTGGTGTATATTATGCATCCCAAAGGCTTTAAAAATTAAGTAGCCTGTACAATCCACTCCTGTTGTCAAAATCAACTGATAAGTCTAATTACACTACTCTAAGCCCCCTCCTCGCTCCCCCTTGTCACTTTCCCCTTTTCTGATTTTTTTTTTCGAGGATAATTTTTTGGAAATGTGAGGAGTTCCTAACAATATTTATCTTTTAACCATATTTCCTTATCCGATGATGTAATCACATTATACACAATAATATTAAACACAGGATTAAAATCAATTTTTGAGGCATTCCCAATAACTGCATTTTTGATATCAAATAATCAATTTATTGATATCAGAAAATGATATCACATATCTCGAATTTTGAATATCAGAAATGGTGTATCAGAATTTCTCAAATATCAGAATCAAATGATTACCTAGCATAAGAAAATATATTACAAAAAAGACATTTCTAATAACAATAAAAATTGGCTTAAACGGCGCTCCATAGTAGCATAATTTTCTGACCTCGACCTTCAATTATATATGCCATCATTCACCCGAATAGTGAATTGAACTTAATGCATCATAATTGTGGAACATACAAGATGCAATCCAATTAATGACACACCATATTGTCTAAGAATCAATATATACAATTGGATTTTGATAATTCAGCGATATATTACAAAATAGAACGACTTTTTTAATTTTCAAATTTATTAAAATTTATGGAATTGGATATTCATTTGGGTAAATAGCTGTATCAAATTGTGTGACTTTTGGCGGCAAATTGACCACTTGCATAACTACGGATCATTACAATCTTGTAGATGTCATGTCGATTCGTTTGCTTTACTAGAGGATATACTGAAATTTTGAATAAGTGGAAATTAGTTTGCAACAAAATGGAATCGCCATACTTCAAACGAAAAACGAGATCGAGTATTATTGTTAAAGTGAAAATAGAAAATGAGCAGTTGATTCCCAAGGAATCGTCATATGAAATAACACCGAAAGTGTCAACTAAAAAACGACAGAAGAGGGATAAAGTGGAAATCAAATATGAAGAATCTTCGATCGAGGAACATCAGAACGTAAAACAGGAATCCCCAGGTTGGGAACCCCCAATGTGGAGAGAACAGTTAAAGAATATTTATGACATGAGGAAATTCAGGAACGCGGCTGTAGACTCGATGGGATGTGATGTCATCAGCGATGCTCTCGCATCTCCCGAGGTAGAGTTATACAGAACCTGTAATGTTTGATGATTTCAAAACAGTCATCAGGTCATGATTCAGATTGCTCTTCCAGGATTTGACCAAATAATTTATAACCTAGATCTATTTGGTTGTGATATATTTCATACCGTATGAATTCAGATGGGAGAAATAATGATGGGCCAGACCGAGATTCGAATCTGGGCCCCCTGAATTTTCTAGTCAGGTGCTCTCTTAGAGCTGTTTTAACAAATGCTTAGAGCTTGGGCAGAGTCCGATAATTTAATGACTGTGCATTGGGACTCGGTTAACTGTCCAAACATTGGCCAAGAGATATGAAAACATAGAATGCAATGACACTAGTCCAATTTCATCCAGGGATGTATATTTCAGTTGAAATAGCGCCAATTTTACACAGTAGAGCAGATTCTGAATTTGATAGTCAACATGTTGTATGAATATTAATGAGCTTCTCTTAGCAAATTAGAAGGAAGGAGGTCAATACTGTATTTCTTGGGGGGGGGGGGGGGGGGGTTCGCATCTCACAAAATTGACTAAATTCATGAAAATTGGGAAAATGTATTTTTTTTAATTTGCGTCAGTCATTTTTTGCAATTTAAAAAGTTTTTTATAGCAAACAATACTGGATATAATTTCTGCTTAATGAATATTTTGCCATATGAAATTGATCCCAAAAAAAGCTAAATCGGATAATTATGACTATTACTGGGTAAATGGTATATGACCGCCTGTTTTGAAAAGCAAACGAGATAGTAACATCCCACGGAAAGTCCAAGCTCTTGTTAAAACAGCTATAACTAAGTTTTCTGCCACTGCATGGCCATTGAACTAGTCTGACCTTCACATTCCTCCTTCTCTTTCAAATTATCTTAATTGCTCTTGAAGATCACCATCCCATTTTCAGTTAGTACCATGTCTTGTCAAAACAATACTAATGAAGCTACACCTATTGAATTCCCAAAATAGTTTAACTGCCGGTAAATTGTTTCTGTTAAAAAATTGATATTGTTATATGAAATTCATCATCATTTTGAAAAGATTGTAAGAAAGTTATGAATATTATCATATTATTATTGATTTAAATATTTTAGGTATACAGATACCAAGTGTTGATTTCACTCATGCTGTCAAGTCAAACTAAGGATCAGATCACATCAGCAGCTATGAAGAAATTAAGAGAACATGGCTGTAGCATTGATAACATTTTAGAGACATCAGACCAAGTGTTGGGAGAATTGATATATCCTGTTGGGTTTTGGAAGGTCAGTTTTGCAGTTGTTCTATAAAAGACTGTTAATCATTTGCAGATTAATATAAGATGTTTGAACAAGAGATCTTAGATTTATCATGAAATATTATCATTCCGAAAGGACCAAGAAATTCTCTCTCTCAGACAGATGTCCTTTTAAAGTACAGAAGTGTAACAGCTGGTTTCCTTATCTCTTTATATTAATTATTGTCCTTTACTTAAACAGAAAAAAATTGAGTACATTAAGAGAACTTCCAAAATTCTTCAAGAGGATTACAATGGAGACATCCCAGACACTGTGGAGAAGTTATGCAAGCTGCCAGGAGTTGGACCCAAAATGGCTTATTTAGTTATGAAGAGTGCTTGGAATCAGATTGTGGGCATTGGTGTAGACACTCATGTTCACAGAATATCGAATCGCTTAAAATGGGTGAAGAAACCCACAAAACAGCCAGAAGACACCAGGAAGGAATTACAGGATTGGCTACCAAGGTTGGTTAGACACAACGGTTTTCAAGTCATTGCATTTTACTTAAGAACTTACAACTCTTTCATTTACTTTTTCAGTCTCATGGTTCTAAATACAATACGTAAAATTTATTCATAATTATTTATTCCAAACTATTTCAATCCTCCATAAATATATTATGCTGGTTCCAAGTTGAAAGATAAGGTGGCTGATAAACATTTCAGTTTTGAAAAATGGTTGTGAGTTTGAACCTCCTTTGTGAAGGTCAGCCTTTCTGCTTTCTTGCCTTGTTGTTATTGGTGGGTATTTAAGATTGTTTTAGGATGTTTACAGATGTATATATGATTTACTTTTCGCATAGAAAAATGATAAAACTTTTCTAGTACAATGTATTTATATTTTAGGGAGTACTGGAGAGACATTAATCACCTCCTTGTAGGATTTGGGCAACAAACATGTCTACCAGTGGGTCCAAAATGTTATGAATGTCTGAACAAAGAGATCTGTCCGGTGGGAAAAACCAATAAAAAGATGCCTTCCCCAAAGAAAGTGAAAAAAGAAGAGGTGAAAAAGGAAACAGAATAAGAAACTTCACCATGCATTTTTATTTCTGTCCAAATGAGGAATCAATTCCTGGAATAGGGTATAACCTTTTAAGTACATGTATTGAGAGTATACAGTATACTTACTAAAGCCTGGGGTGCTTAAAAAATTGTGTTCACTATTGTCAGTTTTTATTTGATGTTTGTTTAGAATGGACTTTTAGGTATCTACCTCATGTTAGTGGATATTTTTTTGTAGTACCTTTTGGTACATATTAAACACAAACATTCTGATTGTATGGTTGTACATTTTTGTATTTTATACACTGCCCGTTGTATATTACTAAACTCTTTAATAAAATTTCAATCATTTAAGAAGTGTTTTAATTGATTATGATGTACCAGATAGTGTAGATGGGAACTCTTGGTCAGCTGAAACTTTGCTGTATAAATAAAAGGAAAAGAGAAAGGAAATAATATTCATATTTTGTGTGTATGTATATTATCGATTACATTGAAAGGGTTGATCTGCTAAACAGAAAAAAAATTAATTGGAATTTCAGTGATGTACAAAGCATATATACTGGCTCTGGAAAGTAACTTAATAAATGAGTCATTTTCAATGAAATTAGGTTACATTTAAATGAAATATATCCTTGTTGCCTTATAGTCTCTAAAAATGATAAGTTCTTGAAAATTTTAAAAAATGTATATAATTATATATAAAATTAAAGTTTAATCCTTCTCCGTGCCATTAAGTCATTGACTTCCACTGGATGGGACAACAGTCATTGCAGGTTAACTCCCAGCATAAGCCGGTACCCAATTTCAGTTGGGTGGACTGAGACAATGTAGATAAAGTGCCTTCTGTAAGTGCACAACACACAACATTAAGTGAACAAAGCGGGATTTGAACCAGCGACCTTTGGGCAACTGGCCTAATGCCTATGACCACTGAGCCATGTGCTCCACATATTTATAAAATACATGTTTACTATCTTGAAATTTATGCAATATTTAGGCAAAATTAAGAAAATTTAAATGCAGGTAGCCGGTTTTAATTTGAATGCAAAGAATTAAAGGGTTTAATTTTCTCAAAAGTCTTTCATAAGTAGTGAATGAGGGAAATTGATATCATGATTTATATACATCTTGACTTTTTCAAGAAAATTGACAACTTATACATTAAAGAGGTAGAGCGCCTTTTCCCATTATTTCGCCTACACCAATATCTAGGTACTGATTTTATAATGATTTCTGTAACCACAGGCACTGATCTGTCATAAATTCAGGAAACCTGCATCGAGAAATGAATATATATAACTGCGTGTCTAAAGACAGTTGATATTCTGAACCGTGATAACTTTCAGCCAAATAGAATGAATATAAGTATAAGTAGAGTATACGGTGTTATTGGAAAGATCTGTTTATATTGGGTGTGCTCATATTCAGAATTAAATAAGAGAATCAAAAAAAAAATAAAAAAAATCCAGCAGATTAGATGCGTGTTATTTAAAATCGCTGTTCTTCTCATTCTTACAGTGAAAAAAAAAATTACTACAGCTACTTGATGGAATCGATCCAGCGACCGCAAAATCAAAAGGACCCACGCGTTACCACTAGACCACGCACTTTAATAGGATGTCTTTTCAATATTGTGGCTATATATATGGTTGTATTAGAAAAGTCTCTAATTGAAATATTTGTCTAATTTTCAGTACGAAGACCACGTTAAACCAAAATTAATTCAATGAAAACGTTTACTACAATACCTATAAAACATAATTTTAATCAGATTTCTTTGGTTTAAAGTGGTTCAAATAGTAAAATATCCAACTTTTTATTGCATACTAACTATTTTAACTATTTTAAAACCTGAAGATTTTAATGATGTCGTGTAAGATACTTAAGTCCCTTTTAACGTGGCAATTGTGTGATTTGCGTTTCTTTGAATATATTTTAACTAAATATTGTATAATACTGAAAATATCTGATGTTTGCAAAAGCATTACATTGTAGGCCAAGTTATAGGAAAAGGCGCTATACCTCTTTTGTTAAAATAAAATAGCTTGCAAAAGACAGGTAGATTGTATATGTTGAACTTTTCAGTACTTTGATTTTATTTTTCGCCTTTGGTTCAACTTTTATTATTTATCACGTGATCATACCGGTATGGCGACTCTGGAAGATAAAGCAATTTGGGAAGACGGAGAAGTAGGTTTTTGCTTATGTTTTGTTGCAATTCAAGCCCAATTTTCAATGTTTTACACTTAAAACATATAGAAGTACTGGTTCATTATATTTATACTTATACAAATTTGTTGCGTTAACGTAATGTTAATGTCAACACCACGAAGTTGGTATGCTTCTGCGAAAACCACTATGTCATGCCAATAAATGATCAGTTTTATTCAATTGCTTTTTATATAACGTGAAAATTATTCCATTCAAAATATAAAATGTAATTGATATATTATTTTTCATATCACTACAGACATATTTTGTCATAATAAAACAGTTAACATTGTAATAGCTCGAATTTCCTCAGATACACTATGCTGTGTGACGTTATTTTCACATTTAATGGTGATTAAGTACAGACAAATAATGAATAAACATCTCATCATGTTATGTTACACTTTTTAGAAAATTTGACAATCATGAAAAAGGCAAAAGTCTAAGGGTGTTCCCCGAATAATTACATGTTATTGTAGTTTGTAGATAGCAAGATTTTCATTTGTTATTTTGCAGTAACTTCATATTTTATCTTATACACCATTTAAAAAAATTAATTTGGAGTAATGGATAATAAATATGATTTTTTTTTCTCTTTTTATCTACCTTAGGAGAGTTTGGGAGAGCAGATATTGAAATTGAATACAGATGAAATTGTAACAAGGACCAAACTTCTTGAAAATGAAATCAAGGTACATATACTTATGTTTATTAAACATAGTTATTTTCTTCTTGATCTTTTATTTATGTTTCTGTTTTATTCAGTCAGAAAATTAGTCGCTCTTGCCTAGATGCCTATAATGGATCATTGTTTTCTTATTTTATTAATCTTCAATACTCTTATGTTTTTATACATGTCAATGAAGGTTTTGGTTGTTTCTTTTCAGATTATGAAAAGCGAGATTCTGAGGATAAATCATGACCTAACAGCAACTAAAGAAAAAATAAAAGAAAACACAGAAAAAATAAAAGTCAACAAAACTCTTCCATATTTGGTTTCAAATGTTATTGAGGTACACATTATCCTTAATTTTGTAAAGATGGTGCTAAAAGAATAATAACAGTCATAAGATTTCTGTGTTGGAGCTATCCAAAGATAAATTTTATAACGCTAAGATATTTCTGTATTGTAGTTGTCAAAATTGTTGTCTAATTGACATTGGATCACTTTGAATTGTGATGTTCGGAATGAACTGTTTCATTTTTAAACATTTACACTGTACCTTTAATTTATCATGTAAAATTTTACACAGTAATACTGTAATACATGTATGTGAAATGCAATGTATTTTTTGTGTACTAGTTGCTGGACATGGAACCCCAGGACAGCGGGGAGGAGGATGGAGCTAACATTGATCTCGATGCTCAACGGAAGGGCAAGTGTGCTGTGATAAAGACATCCACAAGACAGGTACTGTCCTTTGATTATCAACCACAAATTTGCCTTTTTATTAAAAAGCTTGAAAAGCCTTATTTCAGTGATTCTCTTCTTTCTGACATGTATTCTTTATGATTATCAATGAACGACGATTGCCTATTTTCCAAATAGTTTGAAAAGTCTTATTTTTTAACAAGTGTCTTCTTCTTTTAGACATATTTCCTGCCAGTCATAGGCTTGGTTGATCCAGAGAAACTGAGCCCAGGAGACATTGTGGTGAGACATAGATACCTGTTTTTCGAAAATATTGAAGTGCCAAGTCTTGTGTATTACATATCGTTGTCCTTTGCCAGTTTCCTATGTACATGTATTTCAATTTTTTGTTCTTTTCAGGGTGTTAACAAGGATTCATATTTAATCCTTGAAACCTTACCACAAGAGTAAGTAAATTTGTTAATCCAAATTTTATTAAAAGGAGAGTTTGCCACAAGAATTTTAGAAATGCAATGAATGCTGTTGTCCTGTTTTATAGGTATGATTCAAGAGTTAAGGCTATGGAAGTGGATGAAAGACCTACAGAACAGTACTCAGATATTGGTGGTCTAGACAAACAGATTCAAGAGGTTGGTTAATCCATGTACATTAATTACGTCAGAAAAAATATTTTCGGGGAAACAAACAAAAACTTTGTAGAGAGGTTTTATTTTGATGAACTTTATTTCAGCTCATTGAAGCTGTAGTATTGCCAATGACACACAAGGAGAGGTTTGAAACTCTTGGAATCCAACCACCCAAAGGTAAAATATATTCAAATTAAGTCTATCAATGAACAGCTTTATGTAAAGGTAAATGTATATTTAACAAATATAACAGGTGTTATTGGAATTCTTTGAAGAAAATCAAGATATATACTGTTCTCTGTTGTTTAGGTGTGTTATTGTATGGAGCTCCAGGTACAGGTAAAACATTACTGGCCAGGGCTTGCGCTGCACAGACAAAATCAACGTTCCTCAAACTGGCAGGACCACAGCTGGTACAGATGTTCATTGGAGATGGAGCCAAGCTAGTCAGAGATGCATTTGCTCTAGCTAAAGAAAAACAGCCAGCAATTATATTTATTGATGAGTTGGATGCAATTGGTTTGTAGTTGTTTTTTATGATCATATTTAGTTATTGATTACTGTTGATAGAGACTTTACAGATGGAAAGAAAAATATATTTATCTTCCATTATTTTCAAATTCAAGGAACAAAACGATTTGATTCTGAGAAGGCTGGTGACAGAGAAGTCCAGAGGACAATGTTGGAGCTTCTCAACCAGATGGATGGGTTTCAGCCAAATGCCCAAATCAAGGTACAAATTGTTTACTTGTGACTATTGGTTATCAGGTGTTTAAATATTGGTAAACATTAGGACCTCACTAGCTTCGACAGTGGTTTAAAAATTATACATGTATTACTATCATGAGGGACTATTCCACTTGGCATTGCTCATGTTAATCATGTTAATTTGAATAGATAAGTATTTACTAGTACATGTACTCTGATATACGGTAATCAGGTTTTTTTCGCTAAATTGTAAGAGAAATCATTTGATTAAGAAATTGCTAACTCTGCAAAGTTTGCATGATTTTCATTTTTGTGTTGAAGGTGATAGCAGCCACAAACAGAGTGGACATTCTGGATCCTGCTCTCCTGAGGTCAGGGAGGTTAGACAGGAAGATAGAATTCCCCCACCCAAATGAAGAAGCCAGGGCCAGAATTCTACAGATTCACTCCCGTAAAATGAACGTCAGGTACTGGCGAGCTATGCTACCCATATTTTACACATGCTTCAATAAAATGCTGTTAATATTTTAATTTTGTAGGTCTTACTGTGGAATCATTAGAATTTGTGGTGGCTTAATTTTCGTGGTATTCGTGGGTAGCCCTCCCCCACGAATTAACATCCTCAACGAAAACAAATTTAGAAAGAGTTATCTTTGTTACTGAAAATGAAAACCGACGCAACCATGAAATTACAACTCAGCAAATGAGCAAAAACCCCACAATCCACGAAAAGTTGGCCCCCACAAATTTAAATGATCCCACAGTATTGCGTACTGAATTGACAGGGTTACATGATAATTTTTGATTTTTTTTTGCAGCAAAGAAGTAAATTTTGAGGAATTGGCCAGATGTACAGACGATTTCAATGGTGCCCAGTTGAAAGCTGTGTGTGTGGAAGCAGTGAGTACCAATAGCTTTTCAATTTACAAAAAAAATATACATGTGTTTTTCTACTGATTTTATTGACAGACAGATGTTTCTTTAATAATGAATTTATTTAGCTTGTATATTTTATAGTTAATAAAATATTGACAACTTTTAAAATCTAAACAAAATTTACTTCACCCCAAAATATACCAGGCACCTTCACTTTGTGTCAAAACTGTATAAATCTTTTTCTCTGGTTTTCTTTAAAATGATAAGACATTTCTAATCCGTGATTTGACTTTGTAGGGTATGATTGCATTAAGGCGAGAAGCCACTGAGCTGGATCATGAAGACTATATGGATGCTATCATTGAAGTTCAAGCCAAGAAGAAAGCAAATCTGATGTATTATGCTTAGAGACACTGAGAGAACTGTGCTGTATTTGAGATCTGGGAACTGTTCTACCTACCAATGTTCATTTTTGATGGAACCATTATACTGGATGTTTAATAAGTATGTCAATAAAATGTCAAAACCTTCTGAATGGTGTATTTATCTACCGGCATCCTATCATCTCTTACAAGCTGTGTGGAATCGTGATTTTACACGTCTCTTTGACTGATGATAAGTGTCACAGCTATTGACCTGTGCTCTGAAGCTGAAAAACGTTGGCTCTTATCTTTACACAAAAATTGATTTTGCATTTCCTTTACTAATCTACCCACTTTTTTGGAACTCACGGGTTTTCTATGCTTGAAATGGTTGAAAGCAGTAAAACATATTGAAAACCCCTCGCTCTTCCACACATACATAAGTTAACCAAAGTACTTTTTATAATGCGCCATCATGATCAGGATAAGAGATGTAGTATTTCATGTCTGCCATCATAGACCTTTTCCAGACTTTTCATTGTTCAAGGATATTGAGCAATAATTTGGTGTAAGACATGCAGATCAATTACGAGTTGCAAATTTATCTAAATTCCTTTTCAGCAGCGTAATGGCTCGTGGATTATGATTATTTTAAATTTTTCCTCTACTTTGAGAGGAGTTACTCCTATATATTACGCTAATCTATGCATCCTTTAAATTTGTGACCGTAATTCATCTTCGCAAGTTAAACCCTTGGTTAGCGAATATGAGGTCATTGTTTACGTTCATATTAAAAATAAGAATCGATATAGAAGCAAACTATTATGCGGAATTTTCAAGTTTTGTAATGCCGTTACCCTATGGGTATAATAAAGTGTTTTTTTTTCAGCTACGAAACAGCAGTTTCCTTCAAATGTAACTCACCGAAATGTTTTAGAACCATTTTAACAAGGCCTTGGACTTTCAGTAGGACGTAAGTCTCTATTTCTTGCGTCAAAACAAGTTAAATACACCGATTGCGTAGTCTCAGCTCAAAAGCCAGACAAATCTCGTTGATTTCAAAGAGCCATGGCTGAATGGCCAGCAATGAAATAGACAGGCCTACGTCACAATGCTGTTTGAAACAACTACCCAAAGTCCAAGCTCTTGTTAAAATGGTTCTATATAGTGGCGTACCGTGTTTGTTAGCATTTTTTCCCCACTTTCGTGCTATAGTTTAAGCCTCCTCTTTTGTTCGTCGGGGTTTCATAGTTATAGACAAGTTGCACATCCTCGTTTTAACAATTTGCAGTGCAATAGAATCCTTGTCAGGTAAAATAACTGACCTCTCTTTAAGAAACACTTATAATTATGGGGACATCTAAATGAGGGTAGGCGAGGCACTTGTCGCGCACGCGTTCATGTTTAGGGGTATTACTGATCAATGTATCACCATTAAAAAAAAAAATTGATCAAATTCGAAAGATCCGCCTTTGTAATTTTTTATTGGGTATTTTTCCAATCCAAACAAACCATTTATAAACATTAATAAAGTAAAACAAGAACACGTAAACATGTATACTTCACTCACGCATTGACATATGTAACAACATTAAATATTGCTAATTAGTGGTTACAATGCATAGCATATGACAAGAAAAAAAGAATAACATCTTAAAGTGAAATGATGCCAATTTGTAAGGCCTGAAAAAAAAATATTGTGTGTTTAGGGTAACAGGACATAACCTACAAAAATGCCCCGATCCTACCATTTTTAGATGTCTGTTTTTATCCGATTGTTATCCTCGTATAATTTCCATGAAAAACCTGTTTTTAAATATGACACAAACAAACATTCTTAGGATTTTATATTTGTATTTGTGCCCTCATGCAGAAAAAATTGATAAAATTAAAAAAAAATCCCTACCTACCTAACCTAATTTTTTTTTCATCAGTGTTACCCTAAACACACAATTTTTTTCTTAGGCCTAAGTGTATTCCATTTGACGTATAATTTTTGAAAGGTGTACACTTTTTGTTTCTGAAAAGCTGCATATTTTTCTCTGTTATACCTTTGTTTTTATCATATTTTAAGGTGATATAGTTGTTCCAAAATATATGGCAATTCAATTTGCATCAAGCTTGTAAATTTACTGAGTATATATACAAAATGATTACCTTACGTACAGTAATTGTCTGTTCGTCAAATTAAAAAAAAATTGACATGAACAAAAAAAAAATTTCATTTATTTTGTTCATAGACTTTATATATAGATGGTTGGATGGTCGTTTCCAATTGTAGGCTGTACAAATCTCCTTTAGAAAAAATGTTTAAAGATATAGGGAAATATTTAAATTCTAATTATGAAATATTATGAGTTTGCTTTCCAATAATAGTATATGGCTAATGAAATCATATCTAAATTTTAAGGTAGATCTGATTGTTAATTTGTTGACTATATAGACTCCTTAAATGCTTATCGTCTTTCTCAACTGATAGAAGAGAAAATACTCAGTGAATGCAAATAAATAAACATATTATGCATGCAGGTATTCCAAGTTACATAATCTAACCACGTCTGGAGTTGCAATCAAAATCTGGTTCTCTGAAAGCACAGATAAACTTCTTGTACACAAAACTCCGCCTAGAGAAATTCTTCTCACACATGTCGCTTCTGTATTATAGACTTTTACGAGATCCTTGTTATAACTAGCTAGGTAGACCAAGTTGTTTTCATCACATGCAATTGCACCAAAGGAGCCAGATTGTGTATAACTGACTTTGGCGTGTATATTGCCACCACAGTCTATAAAATACAGACACCTATCAATAGCATCTGTAACAGCGAACGTTTTGTTTGAAAGGTAGCAGGCTGCAAAAACATGTTTGAATTTAAATGCGTTTCCTTGTTCTTGAAAAGAAATCTTTTTTTCGACTGCAAGTTTATTACATACAACTATCTCAATGTAACTTTTGGTCACCAATATCAGGTTCGACGAATATGATGCTATTGCACTTACTCCATCACAAGTCTTCGAAAGTTTCATTTCTGGGTATGTGTACATTTTCACCTTGCCCTTGAGCGTCTTCACAGCAAGATAGTCATCGAACTTGGCCACGGTTATAGCATCTTTGACATTTATCAACCGCCGTTCTACATTTTCTCCTGCTAATTTTACGATTATGACGTTTTCATTCTCCTCGTCAGCTACAACATACGTCGATTGGTCTATCGACATCACATCAGTATATTTTGTTATTGGTGGCTTCTTCTCTTTACCATAAATGTCAATTACGACAGTACGCGGAGGTACCTGTTCAGATTTCTTCTGCTCCATAGAAGTATTTAAATGTAAGTCTGCTTTACCACTTGTATTTTCAGATGTTTCGTTTTGTCCGCTATCCATATTCTTGTTTTTGGATTCATCTTGCTCCCTGTTTTTCAATTCAAGATAATTGTCGATCGTATCTTGGTGAAAGGGCTTTTCATGTTTCCTTGTTGACATCAGTTTTTCATCGTTTGGTTCATGTTCGACCTTTGTAGGAGCCGGTATTTGAGCAAATACTAGAACTTCGTCCATTACCCGACTGACTTCTTTATCCTCCTGTAGACATGGTTGAGGCAATTTATTTTCAGTACTATCCGCATTACACCTTCCGGTCAATAGCCCATCTGGTCCAACCTGTCTATATACCTCGGCATTTTTCAAATCAAATGCTCTGAACTCTGTAGCATTACCCATCTTAAAATCAGTTAGAGAAATGTATAATTCTGTACTACTTGGCTTCTCGACCATTCCTACACCATTTCGTACATCTGGTCGCAAGAAGACAATTTTTGAATCACTTTTACTCGAAAGTAGTTTTTCTTGAAAAGAAATTAATCCGTTTAATTTCTCTGTCGTTATAAAGTTCTGTCGAATTAAAGCCTCGATTTTCTGTTTTTCTTCTGCAGTTCTTTCCTTAATTTCATGCTCGGCTATCTTACGTTGAAAAATTAATCGGTCGAGGAAGTAGTCGAAAGCGACTTCCACTTTCTTTAAAGAAGTCTTTTCATTCTCTAATATTTCTTTTTCTATTGATTCCAAAGCTGATTGTCGTTGTTGTATTGCATTGCAAGTTTTTTTCAAGTTTTCTAATACTTCTTCTGCTTCTTTCTCTATCTCTTTTTTCACCTGTGATATATTGACATGATCATGACCCCTGTGCTCGAAATAAAAACAATTTTTACAGAATGGAATTCGACAACCCTGGCAATAAAACTCAATGTTCATTGCGGGGTGCTTCTTGCATACGATGTTTGTACTCTCTGATTCATATTTTCCCGCCAAAAAATCTTTGTAAGGGACAACTTTATGATTGGCTGTTAAAGTTGTGAAGGTGTGTCTAGAACTACTGCATACGTCACATAACAATTCGTTACACGTTAAACATTTTGACACTACCCCTTTCTTCTCTGAACGTAACTGGCAAAACGAACATAGTAGATTCCCTTTAACTGAGAATTCCTCGATTAAATTCATAAGAGCATGATCGCATTCAAATTTCGACTCTGAATCAAACGTTTTCTTACAGATTGGACAAAGTGGCTTTTCGTCTTGAACAATTGATTTTCTTATAAGCGTCTGCAAACAAGGTTCACAGAATACGTGATAACAAGGCAGACACATTGGTTTAGTGTAGACTTCACAACAGATTGAGCATGTTAGGAAATCCTCTGTAAAACTTGTGGTCAAGTCCATCTTGCATAAATTCTGAAGAGAATAGGGAGAAAAATCTCAGTAATGTCCCGAATGTCTTACAAGGGACTTGAGAGTAAACTGTTTGTACAAAATAGCTACTTATTTACATGTAACTATAGGAATAGAATTCAACTTATATACACTCATTCACATAAAGCAAAAAATATCTTTACCTTTTATTTATAATGGCAGCTAAAGACAACCAAGGACTCACTGTTGTAATCGATTTCTCCTTCAAGTCTGATTTATGCTCTTGCAGCAGATAGCCCGTTATCAATGTCGTGAGGTAATATTTCGAACTTTAGTATCATAATATTCGTACGACACAACCTGAATTTAAAAGGCCCTAGAAAAAACGCACACATTGAGAATCAATCAATTTAGTAATGCATGACGACTGTTAATAAATCGATATAAATAAATACTGTATGCTAGCGAGGTCAACACTATAGAGTTTTGGATCGGGCATAAGAGCAAAATGCAATTTAATTGGTAGACCTGAAAACAGAATGGTTTCCCGAAGTCTGAAGTTTTAAAGAATGTGCTTGTTTAATGTTCTCCGACCCTCAGTTCTCCGATCCTCAGCCTCAAAGTATTTTTTCATCATAAAATGTTATTTGTCCTTCAAACTTTATAAATGAAATGAAAATAAAATGTTATTTATTAATGTTATCCATGCATTTTCCAAAGTTATTGCAAATTTGCCCACGATGGATATAATATGAGATCAAATTTAAAAACAATATGATGTTGTACCGGTGCATCGATGGCTCGAACATCTTTACCTAAATGAAGTAGATCTTCATGGAACCACTAAGCCAAGTATTTCGTTGAATAACTGAATTAACACGAGGAGACTAATTAAATTTGTCGATTTATGGTACGAATAACAAAACTCCGGATAATTTAGAGTTATCGAACATCGCTGAGGATCGAAGATCGTAAACTGGAAATATATTCATTGTCTTAAATCAATGCACACATAATAACTCACTGAACGTAAGAAATATATATATATATATATATATATATATATATATATATATATATATATATATATATATATATATATATAGTCACAAAAGCAATAAATAATTTTTTTAAATTTTTACTTCTTTTCCCTTTGTCCTAACAACAATCCCATGTTCGACTATTTGCCAATAAAGCTTTTCGCGTCTGACCATAACAATATACATCGACAAAACAAACTTGAAATAGTGGGGTACTAGTACAGGGGTCACTCGCACCTTAGCTCTGCCGAAAAGGCCCGAGAAGCTGCGATCGGTATTGGGGTATTTTGCAAACCTTGTTCGCCCATGTTCTTTGTTGTAGAGGATGTTGTAGAGGATTTATATTAAATTTATAACGTCGGGTTCCTGTGTTCAAGACAGTCCAAAACCGTTTGTAAGTGTAGAAGGGCGAAAGTTATACGGGGAGAAAATAACCCTGTATACAGTAAATGTTTTTTTTTTATTTTGCTTGTTGATGATCATGTCTTCAGTTATCTTGACAAACACACCAAAGAAACTAAGAGCAGACTCAAGTTTAAACTAGTGGGTATTGTTTTTTAATAAAAAACACATGTCTCCCCTTTGTTATGTATTTGTAACAAAATGGAAAGAACCTGAAATGGACCTTCAGTTTTAAAAGATAGGAGGGAAATTTTAAAACAAAACATCTTGTTACATGTACCGGTAGATGGTATATTGAGCTGACCCGCCTCTTTCTTGCTCTTCATGGCCAGAGACTTGAGGATATGTGATATATGTCATATGTGATATATGTGTCATATGTGATGTAAAATAAAATTAAGTTTTATTTCTATTTAGTAGGTTATATACAATCTATCTATGATACAATGAATGGATGAAATGCTTGACCTTGAAATAAAAATTATAGGTCAAGGTCAAAACTTTTGGTGGCGTGCACTCCTTCTCAATACCATCTACCTATGTTCCAAGTTTGAAGTCTTAATGTCAAAGGGTATTAAGGTTATGACCCAGACAAAATTTTATTATTTTTTTTCTTAATTTGACCTTGAGTAAAAGAAGGTCAAGGTCAAATATTATTCAATAGTACACCTAAGTGTATTATTATTGTTCTTTGTTTAAAGTTTGAAGTCCTTCTGTAAAAGTATATTCAGAAGTTGAACAATGAAGTTTTTTCTGATATGACCTCGAAATAAAAATTCTAGGTCAAGGTCAAAAATTTTGGTAAGGTTCAACTAGGTTATATACCATCTATCTATGATACAAGTTAAAAGTATGTATGTTAAAAGAGTCTTGTGTTATGGCCCGGACAATATTTTTTATGAAAAGCTTGACCTTGAAGAACAAAATAGGTCAAGGTCAAAACTTTTGGTGGCGTGCACTCCTTCTCAATACCATCTACCTATGTTCCAAGTTTGAAGTCTTAATGTCAAAGGGTATTTAAGTTACAGCCTGGACAAATTTGGATGAAGAAGAATAAGAAAGTCGACAAAAACAATATGTCTCCCCTTTGAAAGGGGAGACATAATTATTATAGCCTCAAGATAAAATGAATTTTTCATCATTTTTTTTAGGCATTGTATTTCATACAAACTGTGTAACTTTTTTAAACGCTTGTGATAAAAATAATTCAATATAAAAACATTTGGAATTAAGTACATGTTTCCAGTTTCCAGTTTATTATCTTAAAAACAAAGAGCCATTACTCCCATACAATGAGAAAGTGTTGTGTAAACAAATTGAAATCTCGGTTGAAATCGTAATCAAAATGGTAGAAAATAGTTTGTGAAGTTAGAAATACTACCAAAATAGAAAAAAAAATTCAAATGTGATTATTTCTTGGTTTATTTCAAAGTAAATTTTCTTCTTCACAGTGGAGATTTATACAGTCATGTATAAGTATACGAAAAATATCAACAGACTAAATGGTCAGATTCAAATAAAATGTAAATACATAATTAAGAGATTCAAGCTTTCGAGTACCAGTGTCAGATTTAAATTGATATCAGTTGTTCTATCTTTTTCCCCTGAAAAGCTTCTTTTGATCATCCCTTCACGTTATTTTGTTTATTACTCTTCCCAGGCACCTAGTATTGGGGGGGGGGGGGGGTCTCGCAGCAAACATTTTTCTTAAATTCACATGTAAAAAATTGAATTAACATGGAGTTGCCCCCCCCCCCCCCCAACCACTTTTTATATTGCAGTGAAAATAAGAAAATTATTAGTGAAATTGAAGTTATAGGTTTACTACACTACCCATCACCCCCACGTATTAGGACTTTTATGATTTTGGGAAGTTATTTTTTTTCGTGTCAATTTTATTTGGATGAGTTTGCCCCCCCCCCCCCTCCTCCTCCCACTCAAAAACGATGCTACATGTCCGCTTCCTTTCCAAAAGTCTCTTGGAATGTGTATTAAACTTATCAATATTTCAAATAATCCGACAAGAAAGCATGTCATAACTACGAGAATCTTTCTACGAAACTTATATAGTTAATCCTTTTGTAAGTTAACCAAATCAATCAAAACTATACCAGTGACTAAGCTTCATTCAAATTTTAGAGTTCAAAGAATTGAAAACTATCTCTAACAGTTCTTCAGATTTAAACTTAAAATGTAACAGTTAAAACTGGTTGGAATTGAGTTTTATTCCTTGATGGTGTGTATGGATGTTTTTAATATATTGTGTAAACTGCTCATATATACCATTCTTCAGTCTACCAAAACAAAACAGACAAACCCGACAACAATAATATCTAGATGTAAAAGTCTGCAAAACTGTTTAAATATGTCATATTTGGTATGGGACACCGCCATATTGTGACGTACTTCCTATATAGAAATAAACAATAAAATCAAGTATAATGTTATAATGTTTTTCTTTCCCAAAATTGTTACCTAATAGAGTAGCGCAATGGGTTAGAGTGCTACAAACGATTCTGTAAGTCAGAGTTCGAATCCCGCTGAAGATTTTATAATTTTTACGTTTTCAAAAATTTTTAAAACATATTTTTTAGTCAAATATTTTAAAATTTGAAAATTCTAAAACTGATTATAATGTACTTTTATCCACATTAATATCGACAAGTGTCCCATACCACCTTCGTAAAATCCCTGCCATGATATCCATGATTCATAACATGTAAAATCGTAACGTAACGCCATTATTGATGGTATGGTATTCTCATGCATAACAGTAAAGCATTCGAAAAAAAACCCTTCGAATTCAAAATACTGTAGAAACACGTGGTAATAATGAAAACAAATAACTATACGTAGAATATACATATACAATGGCATTGCACATAAACGTTTTGTGTATAAAAAGTGCAATGATACTACGGAACCTGCGTGCATTACTGATAAAACAAGGGTATAATACCTTAAACGGAAAATAAAGGCATTTACAAGTAACAATGTGTTAACAAATGAGGGAAAAACCGTAGGAACATAAACGAAAAATAAATATTTCGAGTGATAAAATATGAATGGTACTATGAACACATTACAAGTTCAGGCCATTTCTTTCCTCCAAGCAAGTTCTGGTTCGCTCTGTGGTATTTTTTTTCATAATAGAAGATATTTTTTGCCCTATAAGCAACGAAGTATCGAATCTTGTTAGAATCTTGTTATCTCTGACTAGATTAAATACCGGTAATCAAACGATAAAAAATTATAACAAAAAAAATATTCCTCTCTGGTTTCATTAAATAGTTAAAAAAATTCTACTGTATGAGGTATCTCTCTTAAGTAAGACTGTAAAACAAAAACATCTTTAAAAAAAAAACTGTGAGAAGTATCACACATAGAACCTTATAGCAAAAACACTGGCCTAGCACACGACTTCAATCATTACCGCAATGCCAACACAAAAAAATGGAACGTGATAAAAACAGAGTGCCACAGTAATAATACCGGTATTCCATAAAAATATAACGAGATTTACAACAGCACCAAGTTGTAAGTAACGGACCTATAGATGTATTTATATAACCCCACTATTCGACAGGAACTGCTACTTCTGTAGAGAAGTCATGTTCCTTCTTCGATGGAGTTTTGCAGATCTTCATGGACGTAGGAATGGCGGCCATTAGGAGCCCTGAGACAATGGTAGTTAACGCCGAAACATAGAAGGCAGCGGCGGACGAACTCGTGGCCTCGCCGATCCAACCTGTAACAATGGAAAAAAAACCTTAACGGTGTATAACGTCGATATCTCCTATAATTTTAATGTTTGTTTTTTTTCTGTTTAAATGTGGGATTGGCTTTGCAATCTCACCTGATTCGAAAGTCATGTATCTGATGGGGAACTCTTATTTTATTGTTAACATTCAACTTATTTTTTGTATCTTCTTAAAACCATGATGGAAGCAATACCATACAACACAAAAATTACAAAAGTTTTGTTATAATAATAACGTATTACTTATTTTCGATATCTTATCTTTGTTGTATAAGAGATGTAATTACATACATCAAAAAAATTAAAATGTCTCGTTTAATGTTAACATTTTACGTATTCTCAATATCCTTCTTTATATCATAATGGATGTAATATTACATACAACACATAAATTACAGTTATGTTCTGCAAGTACGTTTTTTTCTTCTAATTTATAGATTTCTTTCAAGAGAACCAAACAATTGGAAAGCAGTAGCACCGAAGGTTACTTGTATTCTTAAAGGACAAAACCATTCTAGTGTTAGGTAAGGAAATAATCTGTGATCCTGTTTAGTGCAATGCTGATCTGTTACGTGCGTGTAAAGATTTCATTAAATAGCATCGCCCCCAATTATTAGAAGTTCAGATAACTAGCACGCATCAATGATAGATGAGTCAACTTACCGCCTATCGGAGGACCAATGATACAACCAACTCCATTGGCTAACATCAGGAACCCCATGGCGTCCCCTAGGTAGTGAATCCCCACTAGATCTGCTGTGACCACAACCAGAAGTCCTAAAAGTAAACCAAACATAGTCCCCCATACAATCCCCACGATCGCTAACCCAACCATAGAATGGGTTATTTCTAAAGGAATGAAAAGTCCCACGATTCCTACGCCTAAATTCACAACAATGAAAAGGTAGATCCGATTGATCTTTGGAATGTTTCCGAATACGCCTCCTAACACACAGCCGACGAAAGATCCGCCACTGAAAAGAGAGATCAGAGTGGCCGACTCTTTCTGAGAGAAACCGATGGTCGTGAAGTATTCGGGGCCCAGAATTAACGGAATCACGGTTCCAAAATTCCACAACACGTTGTTGACAACAAAGATGCAGAATGGAACATTCTTCCAAAGAGTCAACATCACGGACTTTATCGAGTTAGAATTTACGTCTTCGTCCGGAGATTCGCCTATCAGGAGAGATTGGAGTTCTACGGCACTCTTCACGCCATTGGCTTCCATCTTTCCGTTTGTTCCGTTTTTCTGTAATGAGTTTTCCTTTGCGACAGGTATATATAGTGCCAATTCAGAAACATTCACATCCTTGATAAGATTTTCTTTTTCAAACTGGCTTGATGATTCGTTTCTTTTGATTTCCTTTAGCTGAATGGCTAGCTTTTCTTTCGCTTTCTGCTTTTTTTGCAACGGAGATTCTCGAAGCAATGCGGCAAAAACAAACGCGTTCAGGTTGATTCCGGCGACTAGGAGTAACGACCCCCTCCATCCATACTCGTCAATGAGGTACTGGACCAGATTGGGGAACACTATCCCCCCGAGCCCCGACCCTGCGGTCGCCACCCCCGTGGCTAAACTTCTGTGTTTGTCGTAGTATAGGCCGGACATTGTGTGGGAAGGCACGTATAACAGACAATAACCGATACCTATAATAAAAGTATATACATGTTCGGTATTATTCATATTGTAAGGAATCCATACGCTTGGTTTACAAGAAATGCAAAAAATGAACTGATACCTATAATTAAAGTGCATACATGTACGGTATTATTCATATTGTAAGTAATCCATACGCTTGGTTTACAAGAAATGCTAAATATGGACACGTACGGTTTAAACTGTTGAAGTAATAAAAAAAATCAATTGTAACATTCACCTCGTAGGTCACGTGCAGGTGAATTTAACGCTTTTCGAAGTCATATATTGACAGCGTCGATATTTCATTTAAAATCAGCCATCTAATTTATTTTACACATCAAAGCCTCAATGGGTGATTCTATTCAATCTATTTGCGTGCTTTTAAGAATAAATCAAATATAAAATAGTGCAAACGATGTAAAGATAGCAAATGGATAGGATTTTTCTGTAGTCCGAAATTTCAGCCGAAACGAAAAATTTAACAATAAAATTTCTTTGACTTTTTAAAATCATAAAACGGCTTTAAAAGATAAATCATACTATTAAAATTGAAGAATATTTACTGTGATACGAAAAAAAGTAACATTTACAGAGAAGAACAATATTTTCAAATTCCGGAGTTAACCTTGGTTTCAGAATTAAGAATTTTCGACCACATCCCATTCATAACTGACCTGTGACGATGCCGTAGAAGAAGAGGAGGAAGACCATGTTCATGGTGAAGGGCAGCACAATGAGGCCACAGCTGCTGAGTACGGCCCCCAGGAAACAGACACGGCGGTAAGACATCTTCCTCATCAGAATGCTGGCCAAGGGACCTACACATTGACAGGTGATTCATCAGCAATACAGTTATCTTATTCATATACCGATCTTTATTATTTAAAAACAAGTTTTTTTTAATGCTAAAACCACAAAAACTTTCCTTTTCGACTGGGTTAATCAATTTTAAAAATCGTTATTTAGATTTGTTTCATGGATTTTTAGCATGTTTTTAACCACTCCCCTTTTGCATTTGAACATTACGTTTATATAGAGTACAGCTTCAATCTTTAATGGAAATATAAGTCTTGACCACTGACCCGCTCCTAGGAAGATCCCGATATTGATGGAACCAATGAGGGAAATGAAGGCCAAACTGACGTCAAAATGCCGGAGAAGTTCCACAATGTAGACACCAAACGAGGTCGCCATTCCGAAGGCCACGAACTGGATCCAGAAAGCCGAGGCTATGATCACCAGTCCCCACGGGTTCTCTACATTTAAGCAGGCCATCTTCTACAAAACGATCGGAATAGAAGAGACACTGGAAGCAAACACAGACCAAGGTATACCAAAAAAAAAAACCCATGTACTTACGAAAGTATATAAAAACGTCCCACTCATTTCTAGATTTCTATGAGGATTATTGGACAGAGACTGAGGAAATCCGGAACCCATTTTTGTTTGAATGCATCAAACAGCACGGAAGTGAAGTTCCAAAAACAACAAATTGCGCATGAATAAGAAATGCTTGTGGAAGTCAGCTGGGTACGAAGCAATCGATGCTGGATTAAGGGTATCCGGCGCTTATTTTTGCCGGGATGAGTGTACCTACATGTACTTATACGTTTTCTGTTTGTTTATACATGTATTAAAACATGTCTTTGTGACCTAAAGGTGACCGCTCATTTAATCCTGATAAGATTACATTTGGGTCAACGTTCACACGCACTACACGCTTGTCTCATGTGGACCGGTCAACTGAAAATTAAGTTGAGGCGGCGAGTCGCGTCTGCGCTGTGATATATTTGCATCGATTTACATCAATTTAACTGAAATCAACCCCATGCAAAAAAAAAAAAATGATTAAGACGTAGAAGAAAAAGGAAGAAAAAAAGAAAGAAAGAACTATGTATTGTTTTTTTTTTAATCAAAACTTATTAATTAATAGCATGGTTGATTGAGTTTCAATGCATAGCAACTGACGGAAACAGTGTCCTAATTATTTTAATTCAAAATAATTTAATCAAACCTGTTTGAATCAAGATTGGTTGTGTCTCATCAATGCCAAACGTAGAATTAGTTTTTAAAAGTAAGGTGGCAATTGATGGTTTGTTACAGATTAAACCTCAAATAGAAATGAAATAATCGGTTCTTTCTTCAACCCTTTATACGATAAGAAAAGCGCAACACATCGTGTGACATTACTTTTGGATCAACTTTTGTAGTAGATTGTAAAAGTTTGGAGGATACTAGTATTACTTTTGGATCGACCCTTTGTAATTTATAAAAGTTAGGCCTAAAAAAAATAATGTGTGTTTAGGGTAACCCGACCTAACCTACAAAAATACCCCGATCCTACCATTTTTAGATGTCTGTTTTTATCTGACTATGATTTTCATATTATTTCCATTAAAAACCTGTTTTTAAATATGCCCGCATGCAGATAAAAATATGATAAAATAAAAAAAATCTCTACCTACCTAACCTAATTTTTTCATCAGTGTTACCCTAAACACACAATTTTTTTTTAGGCCTTAGGAGGATATCTTTGCGTAAGAGGGGGTATTTATTTTATCGTTGGGGTAGGGGTGCAGAAAATATATGAAAGAAGGATAAGTTGGATAATTTTTATCTTAGTTATTAATACTTAAAATATTGAATTTAAAATTAAAAAGTTTAAATGTATTGAAAAAAAAATATTGAATGCTAACTGCAAATTCCATCCCAAAAGCACACATACTATATATACCTTCAAAATGCTCTTGATCTATATGTCATGTATTTTTATTTTATAACGCAATCGTTAATAGCATTTATAATCAAAAATCGGCATACCAATATTCTGTGCAACCAGGCAACATGTAAGACTGCATTATTAAAATATATTGACGGTTTTTATATAACGAGTAAAGTTTACTGTAACAGCAATAAAATTTTCCCTGTCTGGAAACGCTCGATATAATTGTTGATTAAAGTCTTTAGTTTCTAAGTGATTTACAGGATAGTTTGTCAGATTTCTTTATTATTTGGATGACCTTGGGTACCAGTCAGGGATTAGTAAATAAGATAAGGATAGTCGAGCTGAATTAAAATCAAAATCACTGTTCTACAGACACATGTACACTATAGTTATTGATCGAATTAATTGGGACGAATAATGGTTATTGGTCAACAATAAAAAGGTGCAAGGAAAGGTGCAAACATATAATTTCAAAAATACACTGGTTGATATCATATTTAGATTTTTTCTATATACTTCATTACCTCTGACTTGCACTTTCATCAAGAGGATAAAAAATTGTGTGTTTAGGGTAACACTGATGAAAAAATTAAGTTAGGTAGGTAGAGATTTTTTTTATTTTATCATATTTTTTCTGCATGAGGACACAAATACAAATATAAAATCGTAAGAGTGTTTGTTTTTCATATTTAAAAACCGGTATTTAATGGAAATAATATGAAAATCACAGTCGAATAAAAGCAGACTCTAAAAATGGTAGGATCGGGGCATTTTTGTAGGTTAGGTCGGGTTACCCTAAACACACAATAAATTTTTGGCCATATCACACACGCCCCTGTACAGTAATTGTAAACAATTAAAGACACGAGTAAGAATTTTTAAATCAGTCTATATCAAATTATATTGTTTCTAAAAAAAAACACCCCCCTCCCGAAAAAAAATAACAATCCCCTACCGTCATATCGACTCATTCAACATGCGGAACTCTATTATTCTCTCTCTCTCTCTCCCTCTCTCTCTCTCTCTCTCTCTCTCTCTCTCTCTCTCTCTCTCTCTCTCAAAACACCCGTTACGACAACTTACCCTGTCCCGAACTCCATTAAGACTGATACAACCTTTACCGTGATATCTTGATCCGCTTCAGAGATTTTAATAACTTTGACCGCTTTTGTTAGCGAACTTAACGAAATAAACACAATAGGAGGAAATTCGAGCAATGTCGTAATTAATTAATCACCGTGTAGACCTCTCAGCCTATGTTTAACTTAAGTATACCTTCTGTGACCCGTGAGGAGAAGAAGAGGCCAATCAAGTCCAAGAACCACATTCCTCCGAACGAAGTTGTCACATCTTCACACGTTTTCTACTCTTTTGTATAAAGAAAAAAAATAAGTCTGAGAGTCTGACAGACCTCTCGATCGGCTAGCAGATTCTGGTTAATTCAGACTAATAATGATTCGGGTGATGATTTTGCGGTTTTTTTAATATAATTATCCTGGTCCTCAATGATATATCATTTAGTTACCAAATTAAATTAATCTTATCGAGATTCGACCCTAGTACAATAGTTGGACTGGCAAAGACATTGGTTTTCCTCGAAAGTTCCTGTATTAATAAATCTGAAATTTTAAAATCCGAAATCCCTCTCTTCATGCCACAGTTCGTCCAATTTTTCAAGAAACCTTCGAGCCTTTCCCCCGTAAATTTTATTAACAGTTGATCGTTTGTTTTCAGTGACATCAAAGCTATATTTTTTTGAAGTGCCTGCATGTATGGCTTTATGTAAGAATAAAAGAAAAACATCTATTTATTGGTTGTCAATTTTTGAGCAACTGGAACCGGTGTTATGTAAAATTACGTGTGTACTCAATATGACATGACTTTAACATTTTGATAATTCGTGATAGAAGTTAAAATAAATTAACCAAATTTTAGTTTAAAAACTATCTATGCAATCAATCATCTTCGCTAGCCAAGGGTGACGATCCACGTGTTTCTTAATTAATTGAATGAATCGGAAATCACGTGGATCGTCACCCTTGGCCAGGGAAGATGGCAATTGATAAACATTCTTTACAAAAATATAGCTATATCAGGATCAATATGGATATATATTGAGGTATAAGCCAGATAAGGTTGTCGTAAAAGCACATTCATTCGTTCATTCATTCATTCATTCATTCGTTCATTCATTCATTCATTCATTCATTCATACTTTATTTCCTCATGACTGAGATAATTTCAAATGAATACAATTAATTTTTTAAAACATACAAATCAGCAATTACAGAGAAAAGTGAAAAGGAAAAAAAAATCGATATAAACACATAAAATGAAGGCTAACGAATGGTGTATACATGTACACCAGATCACGACACAGAGTTAAATTGTTCATTGACCCTATTTGGTAAATCATCCTGACGGCGCATGAAGCGATTATACTGGGCTGAAGTATCTTGCATCAGCTTAAAGTTCTTGATACGGAAAGCCTCGGTAGCGCAAGCGTCCAGTTCCGTGTTTGGTTGCTGACCCAAGAGGATGAGTAGTAGTTCGTCGTCAGGAAGGACAAATAGTTCCGCGGACACATGGTAAAGTAATTAATTTTATAATATCAATCCACCAATTGCTTCGAGTGTCAAGGGTTATTGCACCAGAGCACACAACATCCGAGAGTAAGTTCAAGAAAGGTGCACCACACAGATGACAAATATTGAGAGAACTCTGTGGACGATCGGCCACAAGTTTACAGATAGATTTTCTCAAAGGGATCTCATAGAAATTCCTCGGTCCTCGCCGGAAGTAAGAAGGATCTTGTTCACTGAAGACTGCCAAAAATCGAGAAAAATTTAATTTCATTAGACATCCGATGCTGTCACAGGTCTCTGCGAACTCTGCTGGTTGTAGATTTCATAGATAGTTCTCAACCCACTGATACAGGTAAGTCAGGAGATTGTAGGTATTCATCAAATTTATAACATCTGGAATGAATTCGCGTTGGCTCTTCCCCAACCCCTCAAAGTAAAAAAAACAGTCTTACAAGAAAGATTTGCTTTGGAAGAGTTTGGTAAGAAAACCGACACAATTGTCCGAAGAACAGTTTGATTTTGTCTTTATCTGTAGAATTGAGAAGACTTTAACAAATGTTGGATCTTGATCGACTTGGGAGGTTCTGCGCCTATTTAAGTTACAAATACATGTAGAGTGCTGGAAAACTTGAAGGCGTTAAATGGTAAGTGATATGTTCGGATGTTATCCTATCCGGGCCTGGCGATTTTCTTCTCTTTAAGTTGTTAACAAAGGTGTCATTTTTAAAAAAAGTCGTCAAATAATGGAACTCTTTGTAATAGAAAGTGGAAACAATCGAGATAAAAGTTTCTTATTTTTATGCATAATTCGCACAAGTGAACTTTTGAATGCATCTAATAGAATTCCTCTATACCTAAACCCCTTTTTTTGCAATACATTATTGTATTATACAACGGTGATGTAGGAAGTATTGTTATGTTATTCCTTATAGGGAAATAAATAAGGGATAATATTTCTGTTCAAGTGACATACATGTAATGGAATTGTGCACAATAATTATAGACATTTAATTGCAACTTTGGGTAAACAAAATGAAGGTATGTTGACAATTCATCATGTATGTATATATGCAGCCTATTTGTCAAGCCATCCAGATCGGCTATGAATAACTACTGTATAGAAAGTGATGGTTTAATAAGAAAAAAATATGTACAGCAAAACCCAAAACACTTATCTTTTGTGATCTTTTATCTTTTGTGATCTACGCCTCTCCTTACCCCCCCCCCCCCTCCCCCCGAGAGAGAGAGAGAGAGAGAGAGAGAGAGAGAGGACGAGAGAGAGAGAGAGAGAGGACACACTTTCTTATTTAAACACTAACATTAAGGTTAATCGTTAGAATTATATTAGAGTTAACATTTTCAGTTCAAATATCTTTACCATATTCGTTTGAAACATGATCACCTTACTTCTAAGCGTACTAATATACAGTACTAATCATAATGCTTATCACTTTAAAAAAGATTTATTTCATGAAAAAAAATTAAATAAACGTCTGAGTAAGCATTTTGTAAAATTGTCATTTATATTATTTCAAAAAGGACAGATACATGTCGATGTCACGGAAAATAATTATATTCATTTCCAGAAAAAAAAAATCTTATTTCCTGATCTGCTAATAATTGTTTCGATTCGATTTTAAGAAATAGTGAATAATGAATTACTCAACGCGCGCTAAGCTTTGTAGACTGACAATTTTCATGCTCATCGATCGAATCCTTTAAATTCATGCATCTAATTATAACAGTTCAGAAATATGTCACTTTACGCGGATTTTTCACGATTTTATCGCATCTGTGACATAACCTTTGAATCAATCCTCGTAATTCTTTTCTAACGGTGTCAAATTTCAGAAGGCACACGTTTGCAAGCAGTAAAGTAAACACGCTATTTTATCGGTCTTTACAGATACAATGCTTTATTCAATGTAGGACACCTAAAAGAAGATTATATACTATACTCTGTGGTAAGTTTCTGCTTCAACCACTTTTTGCTTTATATTTTGAAAATCATAAATAGGTATAATATGAAATCACCAGAAATTGGAAGACATCTAATATCTAATTCTAACCTAATCTAAAAAGACCGACAATGCCGTGAAGGAAATTGGGGATGGTTTCTCACCTGTATTATCGACCATGATCTGGTAATTGTAAACAAAGAATACACGAATAAAAGATCTTAACACTCAGTGAATTTTCATCATACGAAGTATCAAACAGAATCTCACTTTTTGGTATGGTTTATTTCACTTTTATTGCAAAAGGGAAATAAATGTGTATTTGGATGTTAGAAATAAATTTCGTAACATTAACTTCAAAATAGCAAAAAAGTCTAAATAAAAGATCCCTGTAGAGAAATAAAACGAATATATTCCTTTATAATATTATTTTCTCTCGGACTGGGATTTCTGGAATTCAATACACTAAAGCAAAAAGTGGTTGAAGCAGAAACTTACCACAGAGTAGAGTGTATAATCTTCTTTTAGGTGTCCTACATTGAATAAAGCATTGTATCTGTAAAGACCGATAAAATAGCGTGTTTACTTTACTGCTTGCAAACGTGTGCCTTCTGAAATTTGACATGATGTGTCATAGGAATCTCTGTCAACATTAATATGGCAAAGATTGATTCTTTTTGTGACAAACATCTGTTTTCTAACTTAATCTTCTTTTTGTTGATTTTAAACAACGATTGGGAATACATGTATGTTATTTGCGTGTTATTAGTACATATTTCAAAATCAAGATGAATACCCAAATTTTGTTTCATACCGATGAAAGCGTTTAGCCAACTTTTTTCATATTATGAAGAATTCACGTTTACTCATCTACTTTTTTTGATATTAAGGAGAACTAACTAGTAATGTTTAGTGAACGTCGGTAATTTATTGATCTTCAAATATAAATGTACATAACTAACCCACAGACACCTGACGTTATAAATTTTTCTCATAATAAAAATAAATACCCTATACCTAATAATAGACAAGGTACCCATCGCCGCCATCTTGAATTTATTTCAAACTGTCACATCAGGTGGAAGTTTCGCTTGAAACTCATCGGTAAAATTATTTTGCGATCCTCTCCGTCTCCTGATCGGTCATTCAACATCTAAGCTTACAACCGATTCAACCAAAACGACGCGTCACACCTGTCATTAATAAAAATTGCCCCTCGATTTGCATCTACTGCCTTAGATATGCGACAAAAAGCTAAAGGATGGAAGTTCAATAAATTACCGACGTTCACTAAGCCTTTTGTCGCCTATCTAATGCACTAGATGCAAATTGAGGGGCGATTTTTATTAATGACAGTGACAGTTTGAAATAAATTCAAGATGGCGGCGATGGGTACCTTGTCTATTATTAGGTAAAGGGTATTTATTTTTATTATGAGAAAAATTTATAACGTCAGGTGCCTGTGAATTACCCGTGTATCAATGAGGTATATTTTCTCGCAGTTTATTGGATGCTATTGAATATTTGTTGGTTCGTTTAAAGCAGTCTGTTATTGGAATGATCAACAACACAACTCCGCTCAATAATACGGAGATTCCAACAAAATAGAAAGCACTTTCGTAGGAATCTGTTTGTTGTTTTAGGTAACCTAAAAATGAAATAAATACCAAAATACAAAAAAAATACTTCAATCATATAATTAACGCAGATGAATGTATATTGATATCACATATACAGACACTTCAATAAACAAATTCCGCGAATTCTTTTTTGGGAAGAAACCATTGACATACTTTATCTTCAATTTTTTTCATTCATTTATAATAACATTCAGTCTAATTACCCCTGATGATTTTACGTGCTACTTCTAATGAAGAAACACATTGTATTTAAGATCTATAAACAAAATATGATAATATCGTCTTACCTCCAAACGGTGGTCCAATGAAACAGCCTACTCCACAGGCTAACAGAAGGTAACCCAATCCATCCCCGATCAGCTTACTCCCCACGAAATCTGAGACCATGATTACAAGAAGGCTCAGTGAAATGCCGAGAGCTAGTCCATAAACGGAGTTGACCAAAGTGAGGGCCAGCATGGTATGCAATACCGGGAAGGTTAAGGCTATGATACACAGCCCCGACACAAAGTTTGTGGACAAAAACAACACACATCTGTTGATGTTGTGGTGATTCCCCAAAAATCCCCCAACGACACTACCGAATGCTGTTGTACCTTGAGCAATGGATAAAAGCGTTGCCGCCTGGGTCAAGCTTAGACCAATTTTAGTGTAGTAATCAGGTCCGAGGAGCAATAACAATGAAGAACCGACGTTCCATAAAACATTGTTAATTGTAAAAACTATATATGGACCATTACTCAAAAGTTGCAGCAGCGTCGATTTTTCTTTTGTAATGGGGGTTTCGGTCATCTTTCTAGTTTCTGGTGAAGACCTGCCATTTGCTATTGTTGATCCATGGTAATCATTAGACTTTTCAGACACATCATGAACGGTAAAGACAGTCATTGTGCTTTCTGATAAGTCAGTGTCTACAGTTTTAGTCTTTGTCCTTTTCCACTCACGTTGTATCGGGGACTCTCTCAAGAGCCCAGCTAGTAATAAAGTCTGCAAGTTAATAGCGGCGAGTACAAACATTGATCCTTTCCACCCATACACTTCGATAAGATCCTTGATAATAAATGGAAAGACAACACCTCCTAGTGAAGAACCGGAAGTTACCACTCCTGTCACTAGACCCCTTTTTTGGTCAAACCAGAGCCCCGAGAGTGTGTGAGATGGTATGTAAAGCAAACAGTATCCCAAACCTATAAAAACGTGATCAAATCAATCAAGATAAGCTCAATATTATAGGATTCATATACCGTTACCCGTGTCTCACAATAATATATATAACAAATGAGAATACAGCATACAATGTATTTCCAATTTTGAAAATTATATCAAACTTCAATGAGCACATCAGAAAAAAACCTTTTTTAAGGAAGCTTGTTGGTAAAATATTAATTTGTACAAAACTAAACCACAAAACAACTGTTTAATATATCTGACGTCACTAACTACTTCATTTAATTATTCTTTTCATGATGCTGATTCAGACTTGAAACTCATAGACCCCTTCACGGTAACTGCAGGGCAAAATGACATAGTTTGGTGAAATATGACGTAACGTCAATTGTTTCAATAACGTCATTTGATTATCTACCTAAAACTTCGAAAAAGTATATCAATTTGCCCTGCAAGAGAGCAGTACCGCAGTTATCGTGAGAGGGTCTATTGTGGTGGCGGACCTACAACGCCTTCATTTTTAAAGTCAAAACTACTTCCGACATCATGAACAGTATACACACAAACATGAAAGGTATAATTAAAAACTATGAAGATTGCGTCATTTTATAAGGAGGTTTTGATTCTTCATTTATTTTTTTGTTTTGACAGGTTTAACACTGAAATAACTTAAATATCAACCCCCTTTTTAGAAAAAAAAAAACACGCACTGTACTTTTGTCTTTTTTCTTACCTGTGAGAACTCCAAAAAACGCTATCAAATATGGTATATTCGGAGTAAAGGGTAATACGGATAATCCGATGCTGCTTAGCAAAGCTCCCAGCAAACAAACCTTCCTGTATGACATTTTTTTCATTAAAAAACTGACCAGAGGTCCTGAAAATTAAATTTTGAAACAAACTTGTATGCTGATAAAATTGAGCAAGAACTTATAATCATTCAAGTTAGAGGCACATTAAAAGTTAATATTTAAAAATAATTTATTTTTAATCTTTGAAATTGGACACAAAAGACGTCCCAACAATCAACAATTTGTTTAGCTTTATAAAATGTTAGGTTCGTGAAATTTAAGAAAGAAAAAATACTCACCGGAACACAGTTGGAACCCAAAATGTATGGAACCAATTGCTGAAATCAAAGATAAGCCTTGATCGAACTCTTGTTGGAGTTCTATAACATATATTCCAAAGGAAAGACTGACCCCATAGACGATGACCTGAATCAGAAATGCCATAACGGCAATAACTATCCCCCAGGTATTATTCATGGTTTTTCTTTCTATCCACCCCAAATTTTGCACCGCACTAATATCTCCAACACTTCAAAATATCATCTGCTTCTCCCAGACCCCACAATTTCATTTTTATGTCCTAAAATTGCACAACTATTCAACAAGTGATGACATATTCACAACATTATACAAAAACTTTTTTTAACATGACGGAGTCCATGTCGATGTGCGATTTTGGAGGAGAGCACACGTTATATCCTCAAATCGTCCCAGAAATCGTGATTTTGCATTAAATATGGCGAATCTACGAAGCTAGCAAATTCATAATAACTTTAACATCGGGTGCTCTCTCTCTCTCTCTCTCTCTCTCTCTCACTCTCTCTCTCTCTCTCTCTCTCTCTCTCTCTCTCTCTCTCTCTCTCTATATATATATATATATACATACACCTGCAAAAAGATCAGTTTTAAGTTTTTCATATTTTTCAATGTCTATACAATTTCCATCAGCAATACTTTGTGACAACCTATGTGAATGGTTTTGAATTCTATAACACTCCTTATTTCTTTCTCTAGTTCTATTTTGGCAAAAGATTTGTGACAATTTTTAAAATTTTATACTTCAAATTATCCCACCAGACTAAATTTGATTATTCAAATAATACATGTATACATTTTTTTTTTTCAATAATTTCTTGAACTTTGTTATTTTACAATTCATCATACAATAACAAATTGTTATGGATCCAAACACCTGGACCTCTTCACATACATCTGTATTGAAATTCAATACAATCATAGAGTGATCACTCATTATTGTTTCCACATAAAATATTTTTCTCACATAAACACAAAGACTTTTTGTAATCAAAATTAAACCAAATCTACTTTGTACAAGCATCTCTTCTCTAATAACATTCCGAGAAAAAAAACTATTTTCTTTCATTTCTTTGTCTCCATATATCAACCACATCATGCTCACTCATCATTTCTGTCAATGCTTTAAAACTCTGGTCATACTAATGTACTGTTTTATCACATCTATCTATCTATCTCAGCAAGAGTATTATAAAACAAGACAATTTCTCTAACATCATTAGGCGCATAAACATTTATAACACTATGATTTCATTAATATTCAAGGGTATCAATTTTCGTGGATGAAGTGAAAATCACAGTTTCAAGATACGTAAAGTTATGGCCGATGGTACTTCAATACAAAATGTGAGTAGAAATTGCACTTCAATGAACATCTAATTTAATTTCGTGGATCAACTTAACAATGAAATCCAAGAAAATGGGTATTCAACGAATATTGGTGAAACCACAGTAGCATACTTGTTGTCATTAACCGTGTATTTGATATTCCATTATATACCATCAAATCCATTTACCATTTCATTACTTGATTTGATTTACTATTATTCTTAATTTAAAATGCTGCCCCTTTAGATGAAACATTTATAGCGAACTACGTAGAAGCGTTTAATAGGCGGTAACTCCAAAAAAGTTTCAACGTAATGTTTTGACTGGCCTTGGTCCAATCAGATCGTAGTAGGGCGGAGTTAAGACATTGCCGCTCGTGACTTGAATGAGAGAGAGAAGATAGAGAAAGTTAATGGAGGTGATGCAGATGAAGAAACCATCATTATTTATAAAATGGCAAATAAATTAATTAAGGTCTCTAAAATTACATGTATATCCTATATTGGTGTAACTTTAAAGCGTTTTAAGTTAAGATCGTAAAGTTTCTTTGGCCGCCCGACAGCATGCGCGCAGTGTCTACAAATAGGGATGACGTAACAAACCAAAACTTTCATAGAGTCCGAGAATTGTATACAGGCAATGAACATTTTGAAATGCGAATGAATGATCATTTATGAATTGAGATATGGTGAAACGGAAAGGCAACCCAGGCGGAAGCTTAGTGGAAATATAAAATAGTGGCGGATAAAGGTAAAGAATGTTTCACACTGAGTAACCATGAAGAAGTTTTATAGATCGAATTCACGTATTTTTCAACGTGTCTTCCAGCAAAATTACGACCTTTGTTTAATTCAGGGAAGATTCGGTATACTTTGATTAGAATACTACCGGTAATACTTGTAATAAAAAACAGTTTCTTAAATAATTCATGCGTCCTTCGATGTTTTACATTACTTCATCCCATTATCTATATGTAGACATCGTTGTTCCCCGGTGAAAGAATTTCAAAACAAAACAAACATAAATTTATAGGATATACTAGACCTTGATTTTTCACTTTACAACTATTAATAGATATTTTGCTCGATCATCTTTGTCATTTCTAATTTACTCTCTCTTTCTCTCTCTCTCTCTCTCTCTCTCTCTCTCTCTCTCTCTCTCTCATTCAAGTCACGAGCGGTTATGTCTTAACTCTGCCTACTACAATCTGATTGGACCAAGGTCAGTCAAAACATTACGTTGAAACTTTTCTGGAGTTAACGCCTATTTTAAAACGCTTCTACGTAGTTCGCTGTACACTATAATAATAAATAACACCATTCCACAAATGTTTATAACTATCAATAAAATCATCTTTCCAGTGAATTTCTTGCAATGCTACAATTTCATATTTTCTTTCTTCTAATAAACTAAACACCATTTTCATTTTATCAGTGTTCACCAAACTGTTACAGTTCCATGAGGTTATGAAAACCATTACTAAAATGAAAAATGTAATTATTCGCTTCATTTCATTTGTTCTTTGTCGACTTGGTTTTGCTGTTGTCTTTCTTTTTTTCTCTTCTTTTTCCCGTCTTCATCACTTCTGTATTAGGATCCGATTCCGAACTTTCTTTATCCCTGTCACTTACACACGTTTCAGTATGAATGATATCTGAATTTTCATTTTCGTTGTTTTTTCTTCGTTCAGAATTGTTTTCTTTCTCTCCTGTTTTCTCTATATCTAATTCAACTGGGGCCTGTGTTCCTTGAACATCTGCTGGTTTTTCCTGTTCCCTTTCAATTGCATCTTCGTCTTTGTTTATGTCGTCATAGTCCTCAATATTCACCTCTTTAGCGTGATCCTCCCATTCACTATTTTCCACCCCTGCGAATGTTATTATCATTTTAATTTAGACCACGTGGTTTTATTTGACCCTTTCAGTTTCGCAGTAAAAATTTTGCCTCGTGGTTATATAGACTATTTCATATAATCTAGGTATTTGTAGTCAAATACAAAATCTAGACGTGTATTGATTTTAAACTTTATCTTCATTAACTGGTAGATAAAATGAGTTCTAGAAATAAATGTGACAATAGAAAATATAACTATTTTTTGCTGTTGCAACAATTAACATGCTTAGTAGCGACCCCCCTCCCCCCTCCCCTAAGAATTAATTATCGATCCGCGTCTGACCTAGTAATAGCATCAATAGTGAAACAGACTATACTATTTTATGCAGAATGTTCTTTAAGAATGGCTCGATATACTATGTTTTTACACAAAACAGACACCCATTTTTTTTTAAAGCATGGTACTGCACAGCAAAGCATCAAACATGGCTATGATTTTGTCAAGCAACCCAATGTTTATATTTTAAACCACGTGTAGACTGGTTGAACAGGAACGATAACTCTGTTCTGATTATTATCGTTGAGTTTAAATAACCGCTAGATGATGAAATAAGACATAGATCTTAATAGATTTTCATTTTTAAACATTTATCAAAGTAATATATGATACGAAAAACGACCAGTACTTACGTATTTTGAGAATATTATCCGAACACTCATACTTCCGCTCGAAATTTCACAGGAACTGAACAAATCTCGGGAAAGTCTCGTGAACTTTCATTCGAGCACCTCTGGATTTATTACATACTTAGCAACGATAAAGAAAACATTCCGAACACATTTGCAGGGATGTATTGTTGTTCCAGGATATAATCTTCTATTGATTGGTGACATAAGTTTAATCCCATCGATCATAATGACCTTTCAATTTCTGCATCTTTGATATAAGCAGGCAGGTTCATGAAATTAACAACGACCGAACTTGGTTCAACCTCATGATATTCGAATGTGTTTGACCTATTTTTATCCCTTCTAAGAGGTACTGTAAGGGGGCTTTTCCATCTAATGTTATTTCATTAAAATTGACCGATTTTTGAACAAATCCCAGCAGACAACCAACACCACAGTTATCATGAAAAAATAAGATAATTTCTTCAGGTTCCACTGAGGAATTATCTTTCACATTCATAAATAAAGTGTTTTCTCTACAATATTTCCTGTTCACAAACAATTCTGTGATCCGCCAAGATGGCGACCACTGGACATGGCTTCCATCCCCGCTTGGAACGTTATTTACACTTTATAGTAAATCAACACAATATACATGTATACAGTACAAATAAAATAAACAAAAGTATATACATGAAGTTTGTCTACAGGAGAAATAGTTCAGTGGTGCACTTTTAATGGTAAACATGCTCGGCTGATTCGATCAGCCAAAATATACGTGCTCACCTCGCCATTGGCTAACCGGAAGTTCCTAGCGGTGAGCGGCCACCACGCTAACCACTCGGCAAGACAAAAATCTTGCTTTCGATGAAAAACGGAACCTAGCGCGCTGGCCGCCCACTACACGGTCGTTTGAGATACAGGTGGAATACAGTTAAATGACTATTGATATAACATACAAAGACACTTCATAAACAAGTTCCGCAATTCTTTTCTTTTTTTGTCGTTTAACTGTATTCAACCTGTATCTCAAACGACCGTATAGTGCGCGGCCATCGGGCTAAGTTAGGTTTAAAATTAGGTTTTGTAAGTAGCAATAGCAAACTCGTGTTATTGCATTCATAAGACCCAGATCCATAAAAAAAATAAATAGGAAGAAGTTTAGAAAATGAGGAATTACGATAGATAGAAAAAGTTATCATCGGGTTGTTTTTAATTGTGGGTAGTAATTGATTAAGCAGCTTTTAGTCTTTACAATTAAAAGATTTACGTCTTGTATGCATCTTGTGTAAAAAGTTTAAAAGACAAAGCATTTATAAAGATTTTTAAAAATTGTAACTTAGTTCTTTTAACGTCGTTTGCTGCTTGGCAAAATCTAATATATCTAAAATCCGTGAATTCTGTGTTCATAGTATTGAATTTGGATTTAAAAGGGCTGGATGACCGTGGTCATTTTAGTCTATGTAAGGCTCCTTTAAAAAAATATAGGCAAACACTCAAATTTTAAAGCTAAATTGTATTAAATTCTTCTTTACTAAATAATAGATAAAAGTGAAACAAATTATTAAAAACAAAATAGAGAGATCTGATGGTTAATTTGTGGACCATCTAGCTTTAATTTTGGTCTTTTATGTTGTATAGTAATCAACAATTAATGTGTTTGGCTAAAATAGAGAATATGATCTCATGAATAGTATATTCTTCATATTCGAGGATCCACTTTCCAGTCCCCGCTTCTTTAATTTTAAACAAATCTGAAATTTTCTTTAATTTTCAATTACAACTCACCTAAGCAGAACTGCAGTAGATTTGCAAAAAAAGATAATAACTAAAATGAAGATTGTTTTGTTTTTTATTTAAGAAATGAATTTTTAGAATGTTAGCAAGACTTTAATATCACTATCGCATGTAAGTTACCTTTTTAACTTTATATAATTTTCACTTTGTAATTTCATTCATAACCATTCTGTCATGTACATGCATGATTTAGCATTACATTAAGTTGATTAAATTACATATAAAGGAGCTATCTTCTAGAACAAAATTCTTTTGTATAGCAATTTTTATAGTTTAAGAAATATTTTATTCCAAAATATACATATAAGTATATAAGTGAATATGGATTGAACAGCAGGCAAAAATAGCCTATATTAGTTCTCTCCATCTGAGGTCAAGGTATAAATATTTATAATTATACTAATAGTTTATACTTTTCCAAGTTTTACATGGACATTTTACTAACTTATAAAGAATATAGTAATAAAGGATTTAGTTAAATAACAAGATAATGATAGAAAGAAAAAACAAAAGAGAAAATAGAAATATATATATATATATATATATATATATATATATATATATATATATATATATAGTGGTTATATTAAAATAGGCTCAATAATTATTACCGGTATATGTAAAGTACATTAGCACAGTGTTACTCATTGTTAATTTACATTCTAAAATCTTTTACTGTTTTTAATAAATTTATGAACTTGGTCAAACAATGACATATTTTCTGAGAGAGATAGACAATCATAACCATGTAGTACAATATTAATATCTTTTGGTATGTCATGATCACTCATGTATCTAAACAGAGAGTTTCTCTGAGGATCATAACATTGACAATGAAAGAAAAAATGAAATGAATCTTCATAGGAGTACCCACATTTTAAACATTTTGATGATTCAACTAAGTTATGATTATACAAATCTGCATTAAGGTTACTTAAATAATTTCTTAACTGGCAATGGAGTATATTTAAATTTCTTTGTCCATGATTGTATAATTTAGATTTTGTTTTGTCTACAAGATTATTGTTTTGCAAGCCTTGCTTAAATTTGGCTATACTTGTTGCAGATTTTAAACTGTTTGGCAAAGTGTTCCATAATTTAACTGTTGAGTAAAAAACTATTATAATATGCAACAGTTCTGGTAATTGGAATGTGAAACAAGTTATTATTACGTAATGAATAATTATGTGAGACTGGGAGACACTGTTCAACCATATCATACAAATATTTGGGTGTATAATTATTAAGTATTTTATACATGAGTGTAACTTTGTGTTTTTTCTTCTATCACTTAACGTTTACCACCCTAATTCTTTATATAAGTTTTGTCTTGAGGAAGTGCGCCTTAGTCCTGTAATGATGCGCCCAGCCTCTATTTGTACACTTTCTAATAAATTGCTCTGTTCCTGTGTACAATTAGAGCTCGTTTCAAAATACCGTCGATTTTCCCACTTGGTGACAGTCTTGTTTTCGTCAGCAGCTCGCTAAAGCCAGACGCCCGTCGCTTCGCCGGCATCGAAGACATGCCGCCGAAACACCGACGCAGTACGACCTCATTAGAGCTGGCCGGGTCGCTTTGCCTGCATCAAAGAAGTGCCGCCATCTGTGCAATTATTCTGCACGTTAAATTGTTTAGTATTTATACACATACGTACATGCATGCACATATACATGCGTTTACTGACAAATTCTGTATATATATATTGTTTTCCTGAAGACTGTATTTACATGTTTGAATCGTATCGATACATTTACTTCCTCAGCTCTCTCTCTCTCTCTCTCTCTCTCTCTCTCTCGTCACGAGCGATAAATGTCTTTTCTTCGCCTACTACAATCACAGGGGCATCCTATCCGCTCTGCTCTCTATGACATACATATAAATAATACATTATGTGTATTTATATATATCTACATTTTCCAGTGTCTTTGTCTGTGATAACACTACGAATAGGTTTTGTACTATACAGACCAATAACTTCAAATGACGTATTGTTGGGGGCGCAAGCGGGTTTGCATCATTAATATATTAATATTTAATCATACAACTGCTGAAAATTATATAAATATAAGTAATAAGGAATCATTCTTTGAATATTATGAGGTGATAATTTCGGTCGGGGCGTGATCAAATCTATCATAAAGCCCGAAGGGCTTTAACGGCTTTGATAACGCCCCGACCGAAATTATCACCTCATAATACTCAAGGAATGATTCCTTATTCCTTAAGTATGTATATAGAGAGCAGAACGGATAAGATGCCCCTGTGCTATATACAATCTGATTGGACAAGAGTCAGTTAAATTTTTCATCAGCGTAGATGTTACAGCTTGTACACTGACATGGGTCACCCAGAAACATGTCGATACTAAATAAGTGCACTTTAATTAGCATAAACTATAACGACATCAATTATTCAGTTGCTAAAAATTTTTTAAAAACCCCGAGGAACCTCTTTTTAAATCTGATGAAACCCTGTTTCGCTCATCTTCATGTGTAGTCCGAAATATCTTACCTTTTCCTGGCTTTTGTAACGATTTTGTTATTTCACATGCCAGTCCGAAATATTAACGATTTTGATATCTACATGCCATGCAGGAAAACATCAGAACCGGTGCCATTACGAAAACTGGAAATTTGCCCCCATCCAACTGGAGGGGGCATTCTCGATTTTAAATATTTACGAGTTGAATCAAATGTTTCACTCACAACCATTAATAAAACAATGATTTTACTGCTCACTAATATCGCTTTTACGGGTCCTTACATCCAATAAACAGGCTGTTAAAAACATTCTATTGAACTGCTCAGATTTGTTTTGATTTTGAGCATTTTTTTAAATCTCGCGAGAAAATAAGTCAACAACACTATTATTTATCAGTGTTATTTTCAAAATGCGCAGTAAAATTATATTCTAAGCTGTATTATTGAGTTTAGATATATATCTATTTGAAATCGCCGCTTCCAGTTGGAGACGCCGAGCTGTGTTGGGCCGAGATGTCTGTCTACCTTTCCGGGCATGTAAAATATCAAAATCGTTAAAAAAGCCAGGAAAATGTCATATATTTCGGACTTCTTCGTTTCAATTTTTTGTGATTATGGAACTCCACACAAACTGCGTGGAGTTCCGTAATCACAAAACATTGACATTGTGAAGATGTAATTCGCTTAGGCAGCTGTTCTCTCTCTCTCTCTCTCTCTCTCTCTCTCTCTCTCTCTCTCTCTCTCTCTCTCTCAACATATATTTGAATAAAGTCATTCCGAACATAAGAATACTTTCAAATGTTAGTATACATAAGTAAAATATTTGTTTTTCGACCTGCAGTACTCTATTTTTAATCCAGTTGCACTGTTTCATCCGCATGCGTTGGTGTGGCGGCGGCATGTCTTTGATGCTGGCGAAGCGACCGGCCGACTGAGTCTAGCGAGCTGCTGACGTAAACATTGACTCTCACCAAGTGGGAAAATCGACGGTATTTTGAAACGAGCTCTATCCCATACTACATCACCATATTCTAAAATAGGTCGAATAAAGGAAATGTAAATTTTAATTAGAGACTCCCTGTTTAATTAATATTTAAGAGTACGAAGAATATTTAAACGATGACATGTTTTATCAAAAATGTTTGTAATGTGTTCAGACCAACAAGCATTTGATTGGAGAATTAGTCCGAGATGACAGTGATTTTGCTTACAATCTATATAATTTATTGTATGACCAAAGGAGATATCTGGGTGTGATTTATCTGATCGGGTGAAGTTAACATTTACAGTTTTGTTAGGGTTAAACTCCACCAGCCATTGAGTAGACCATTTTTTAATTTTTTCGAGATCATTTGTTAAAGATATAGCAGGTCCTATTGTATCAGTGTCTACTATTACAAAAAGAGAAGTATCATCTGCAAATAACCGAATTTGGTTTTCTAGATTAAAAGTGATATCATTAATATATACCAAAAAAAAAAGAAATGGACCAAGTACTGAGCCCTGGGGAACACCAGCATTTATACTTTGTTTAGTAGAAGAATATCCTTCTAACAATACTTTTTGTTCGCGGTCAGTAAGATAATTTTCAATCCAATCTAATATGTTCCCATAGATGCCATTTTGTTTTAGCTTATATAATAGTCCCTTATGCCAGACCTTATCAAATGCTTTTGAAATATCGCAAAAAATAAATCTAATATCTTTTCCTTGGTCTAGATTGCTAATAATAGTATTATATATTTCTAAATGTTGATTCACAGTAGAATCTCTAGGTTGGAAACCCGATTGGTTTTTAGATAAAAGATTATGCTCTAACATATAGTTGTAGAGATATTTGAAAATAATTTTTTCCATAATTTTGCATAAAATACTAGTTAAAGCAATTGGTCTATAGTTTCCTGGCTCTTCAGGGTTACCTTTGTTTTTATAAACTGGTGTGATATTAGAAACCTTCCACACATGAGGGGGTTGTTATGTTAATGATGTTAATGATGCATTGAACAATTTTGTAAGGGGTCTAATAATGGAAGGTATAATATTCTTAAGTATCTGTGGAGAAATATCATCAGGTCCTGGAGGCTTAGACGGATTTATATTTCTTAATTGATCTTCTACATCCTGGTCAGTGATGCAAAATATGGTTTGAACATATTTTATTGTATATATAATATACAAAGGGTACGAACACAAGTTCTTACAACTTACTAGGTTCTCACCCTAATACAAATATTTACAATTGTCATAAAACATGAGATAGACACATACATATATATACATACATATATACATATACACACACACACACACACACACATATACATATATATATACATATATACATATACATACACATACACATACATATACACACATACATACACATATATACATACATATATACATATACATACACATACACATACATATACATATACACACATACACATATACATATCGAAAAGGAATGGTAAAGAACAAAAATATGAAAACGCAGTATATATTTATATAAATCTGCGAGAATTGGTTATAAAGTTTTGCACAGCAGTGAATATTCTAACATTAATTTTATAATCTAAGTTATCATTACCCCATAGTAAAGTATGCGAATCTATAATACCAAATCGTGTATTTGGAATAGTTCGTTAAATAAAATATTTCTTGCATTCGAAAATCGTTTGCAAACAAATAAAAAGTGATATACATCTTCCTTCTTTCCACATATACAATTTGGAGAATCAATAATATTTCTTCTGTGTAAATCATATTTAAGTAAACAATTGTGCCTTAATTTTGTATGAATGATGTTAGTTACTCTTTTACCATGAAGAAAATATTTAGGAACTTTTGTATCACTCGTATTATTAGAAAAATTAATGCTTCTTTGAAACTGACTGATGGATGTTGATTTCTTGGTATCCGAATTTAGTGAGTTCCATTTGCTTATAGCATCTGGAATAAATGATTTTTTATATGTATCGTGCCTAACTCTGGGAGGTATATAATTATCTTCATTACGAGTACTGTAGCGAGAAGTATCTTTTCTATAATTGTTAGCAATATCACTAAGATATTGTGGTACAAGATTGTAATGAATTTTATACATGATTGTTAGTTTAGCTATTTCCCTTCTTTTAGCCAAAGACTCCCACCCTGTTTCAAAATACAATGATTCCCTGGAGGCCAAAATTGGTAGTCCCGTGACAATTCTTGCAGCGTGTAGCTGTACTTTTTCTAACTTTTCAATTTCTGCGGAAGAACAACCATCCCATACAACAGAAGCATATTCTAATATTGGTCTTACAAAAGTTAGATATAATTTAGATAATTTGTCTCTACCTAAAGTAAATTTAAGTTTCTTAAGTAGTCCTAATTTTTTGCAAGCGATATTTACTATATCACTGATGTACACAGACCATTTCAAATCATCAGAAAACGTTAGACCTAGATGTTTATGAGTAGAAACAATATCTAACTGACAATTTTGAAAAAACAGTTCTGGGATTTCCTTACGTTTTGACTTGTCAAAAAATACAACTTTGGTTTTATTAGGATTAAATTTAAGTAACCAATCATCAGACCATTTTTCTAATATCTTGAGGTCATGATTTAACACATTTTCTAAATTTCTTAAGTTTTTATCCGCATACTGGATTGAATTATCATCTGCGTATAATCTACAAAAGGACAACATATTTTGTGCAACATCATTGACATAAATTAAAAACAGAAGGGGCCCAAGTACAGATCCTTGTGGCACACCGGCATTAACACTTAAGTTGGATGATAATACATCTTTATACATCACTTTTTGATATCTGTTACACAAATAGCTACTAAACCACTGAAAAAGATTGCCACAAATACCATAAGTTTGTAATTTAAAAAGAAGCCCTTCATGCCAAACTCTGTCAAAGGCTTTTGAAAGATCACAAAAGACAATGCAACATGATTTACCCTCATCAATATTCTTAACAATACTATGATATGTCTCAATTAACTGGTACACTGTTGAGTGACCGGGTAAAAAACCGGCTTGGTATTTATAAAATAATTTGTTACTATGGAAATAATTATAAACATGTTTGAAAACAATTCTCTCCATTATTTTACTTACACAGCTTAGTAAAGAAACAGGTCTATAATTACACGAGAGTGGTGGGTCCTCTTTTTTAAAAAGAGGTAGAACATGTGCCATTTCCCAACAATTAGGAAATGATCTTTCTAAAAGAGACTTATTAAAAAGTAAACATAAAGGCTTGCATATTGTAAACATAGTTGATTTTAACATTTTGTGACTGATACTATCAGGTCCAATAGCCTTGTTGACTGGCAAAACAGATATAATGTCAGTTACTTCAAATTCTTCAATAAAAATATTGTCTAAAGTTTCGTCACATTGTAAGTACAATTCTGGTAAAACTTTACCGGTAGTCAAAATATTAGAGATAGATGAAAAATATTTGTTAAGCACCTCTGTCTTATCAACATCAGAAAACGCTATTTTAACATTATTTTTATCATCTGTGTATTGTAAAGGCGGAATTTCACTGGCTGTTTTTGTTTGAAAAACGTCTTTCAAAAGTTTCCAGTATAATTTGTTATTGCTTTTACTAGAGTCATCAATAAAAGTTTCAATGTTGTCGTAGTAGTTAGAAAATGCTTGCTTTTTCATATTGTTGGCTTTATTTCGAACTTTTTTATATTTTGACCAGTCGCAGATTTTGTTAGTTTTCATTGCAATGTTACGTAAACGATCTCTAATCCTAATTGTTTTACGTAGGGTAGAATCGAACCATGGCTTATCCCTAGGTCGAACAGTAATGTTTTTTTCTGGAATATACTCGCGTACACATTTAAGGAAATGATTAGTGAAATTTTCAGCAGCGACAGAGACGTTATCGGCTTCGGATATAAGAGTTGACCAGTTACTTTCTTTAATCATAAGATTCAACCTATCAAAGTCAGCATTTTTGTAATCCCAAATTTTACGCTTGTACGCCCGCTTCAAACTATACCTCAGAACAAGCGAAATATGTGTAGCCTTATGGTCACTAACAGTAGAGTCAATTTCAATAGTGCCTGCTTCGCCTACTTGAATATCTATTGTTGTGAGAATAGGGTCAATAAGTGTGCGTGTCGTGCTGGAAATTCTTGTTGGCTCGTGGATGTTGTTAATTAAACTATAGTTGGACATGGCATCGACAATTGGGTGTGATTGGGGAATATTGAGAAAATCAACATTTAAATCTCCAACTATGACTATTTTGTCGGATATTTCCCCAACTTTATCTAAAGACCATAAAAAATTTGTCCAAAATCTATTGTCAGCGTGAGGAGGACGATATATGCAACAAAGGAAAAGGTTACAGGTATGGTTTACAATTTCTATCCACAAACATTCTATACCGACTGGTTCGAATTCTGCGCGTCTATGTATCTGAACGATATTTGAAACATATATCATAACCCCACCCCCGTAACAATTTCTGTCTTTTCTATAAATAGTATTAAAACCGTCAAGCGATAGACTATCATTCGACACAGTGTCATCGAGATGAGATTCAGTAAAGCATAAGATGTCGAAATCATGAACTAAAGTATTAAGATGAGCAATTTTGTGTCTGATACTTCTAATATTTTTGTGAAATATGTCAAGGACATTGTCAGTCATTGGTCCAGGATTGACCTCAATATCACCGGATATCATCAAAATAAATATAAAAAATTGTAGGTAAAAATTGATTAAGACTGAGTTATCCCTAATACATATTGCAGCATTTATGATGAGAATGACACATGATTTGAATGATGAATACAATTTCGAGAATTTATAGAAGAAAGTGGCGGTCTTTGACAAACATCTGCATGAAAAATAGAAAGAGCCGATTGCAGCACGGTATTGCTCAATAGAGTTAACCATTATCAAAATGTTGGAATTTGAGAAAAAAAACAGGTAACATAAGAGGCTGCAATCAGTAGAAAACAATAATGCCGTATAGAAAAATAATGCCTATAGAAAAATTGCGCAAAAAAGTTAAACATTGAAATTACAGAACATGTTCTATGACAATTGGTAACGTACTGTTCAAGTGAAATCTTAGAAAAAAATACAACAAAACAGAAATAAATTTTACAAATGTGAAGGTAAACATAAAATGAAAAAAACAAGGATGGGGAAACGAAACAACTGCTTTTGGAAAACTCTCCATCTGAAGGAGTACAAAAGCACAATTGGTAAATGAAAAATAACAAAAAATATGTACAAAATATGTGCGAACAGAGAAGTTGCATAAAGAGAGTTGATTTGTGTGTAGATGAAGAGAAACGTTATGATGAATAATATTTAGATTTATATATCATTGCGTATATTTTACTTCATTGAATTACAATGACATGTAAATTTTAACATCTGTAGAATAGTGCATTATGTGTTTAAACTGGTGTGATATCTTTAGTGTTATAAAGAGGTAGTTTCTAAAACAATAGCACTGAGTTCACTTTCACAAGATGAGTGGAGAAGGTTGTTCGGTATATCACGGTATATCACGGTAGGGAGGCCATCAGTCACTGTCTTGAATGTCGTGGCCAAATTGAATCAGGTCTGATTCCTCGCGAATGTGATATACTTTGCCTTTGATATCTTTGACCGATATTTTACCGTTCGATGACCACACCTTGCTTAGTCGACCGCGACGGCACAGTTGTCTACATAAATACATAAGCCTGTCTCGGAATTTGGTAAGGTCTTCGTTGATCCTGATGTTCTTGGTGTCAGTGTGTGATCGTAGTTTTTTCAGATCCTTTAGGATTCCGAATTTCGTGTCGACAGATTTCAGTCTGGCGATAATCTGTCGGGGCTCATTTCGCAGTTTTCCTACCCGGTGGGAGTTTACAATGTCGTCCGGAGAGAGTTCGATCCCGGCTTTGGTTGTTACATCGATGATTTTAATTTTTGTGTCCTCAGCTGAAGATTCAGGAATGCCCGAGATGCGAATCAAAGGTCGTCTCCCATATTGTTCCAGTTCGTCTAACTGCATTTTAAGCTGCTTGTTTTCATCACGTAGTTTATCAACCTGGGTACATAATGGTTTGACTTTTTCAGCTATCATTTGTGACATTTCTTCTCGGATTTCTTCTCGGAGAGACTCTCTTACGACCACTCTCACAGCCTCAGCTATTTTCTGAATATCATCGACTGATATGGTGACGGGGGAGCTAAACACATATTGAGGCTGGTAAGCCTGCTGATTTGGATCTGCAATGAGTTGTGTGCCTTGCTCAGCAGTTGCAGTAGGTGTAGACTGCATTATTGGTACAGAGGGAGACTTGACAGATATTTCGATCTCTGTAGGTGTGCTGTCGTGTTCTCGCGATTTTTTGGGGGAGCGAGGATCCTCAGTGAATGATATGGATAGGTCTCTCAATGCCCTTTTGTTGTTGGAATCGCACATAATACAGTAATACAGAAAAGTACAACGAACACAGCACATCAAAGTTAGCTCATAATAAACAGGAGGAATAATTACGACTTCGGACTTTAATATACAAGTAGCATGGAAGTGTGCAAAATATGTTCATAGAAAATGGGGGACCAGGTCCCGGGGGGGGGGGGGGGGGGTAAAAGGGGTTCTGAACTATCATCAACTCGTGAAATATTTGCAAAATAATTGTTGAGTATATTAGCTTTGTCAATTTTTGAGCCGTTTTAAGGTGGAATAACACACCTGGAAAAAGTAACTCAAATTAACACTAAATGATATGTATTTGATATTATGAAAGATATAATGGTAAATAAACTGTACATATGTCAAATAAGCGAAAAATTTGCAGTTTGGGGGATAAAAAAATGAATATCTAAAAATATCAATTCAGTAAGTAACAGCAAAGGCATCTGCGATATTCGAACGGATCACAAGCCTGACACCTTATCCACTATGGAGTAAGTTACATGTTGCCGTTGATAAAATCCTTTTAATAAAACGAAATGTCGTTTTGATCAGAGGTCAGCCATTTTGTGATGATGTGTTATTCCACCTTAACAAGAGCTTGGACTTTGGGCAGTACGTGTCAAACTCCAATTTGATGAAGGCGGGGTCTACTCATAGTTAACTGTCCATTCATTGGCTAATACTAGTAGATATAAATATATTGAACGCAACGACTTTCAGGTTTGTATTTTTCAGATAAAATAGCATCATTTTCACACATTAGCGCAGACATTTGAAAACAAAACTTTCCGATTTTGATAGTCTATGAATATTGATGAGCTTCTCATAGCGAACAAGAAAGAAGGTACTCCAATATTTGACAGCTTGTTTTGGTGAGCAAACTTGATAGTTACGTCCTACCGAAAGTCCAAGCTCTTGTTAAAATGGTTCTAAGCAGGTTTGACCTAAGAAATTAGACAATTATGACTTCCACTAATTTTTAAGATAAACACGTTCTATATTATGCAGATATATATCTATATATGGTTGGTTCTATTTGGTGAACGAAGAGACCAAATATTTTTTCGATTTTCCTCTCTTTATAACGCCTTTAAGGGTCACAGGCGCAAGAACTATTCCAGCCAAGAGCACCGCTGTCCCGTAAAAGAAAAACGCAGTTTCAAATGAACCAGTCTCGTCTACAAGGCTACCTAAAACCAAAATATGAAAATGAAATTTTACAGTACTTCAACAGCCGTGTTGCAGATGTGAAAAATTACGGGGATAAGTCTTTGAAAACAAAGTGAAAGAAGGTTTAATTTGAATTTAAGAAAAAAACAAATCGTTAATTATTTTCTTAAAAAACCTATTAATATTACCTTATCAAACCCAACATAATGTTATACTGAGTATACCTATGTTACAAAAATGTTTATTAACTTAACATAATTATTCAGTTTAAAAGAGCATGGTCACGATTATTCAATTTAAAGGTATGTTACTGTGGTTTCATTATTATTCAAGGGTATCAATTTTTTTCGTGGATAAATTGAAAATCACAGTTTCAAGGATACGTAAATTCGTGGCCGATGACCCATTCAATACAAAATGTTAGTAGAAATTGCACTTCAATGACCATTTAATTTTGTGGATCAGCTTAACAACGAAATCCACGAAAATTAGTATTCAACGAATATTGGTGAAACCACAGTATACTGTTCAGCTATTATAATACTTATATAATATCGATATGGTGTAGCTTTACGAACGATGTTGGATTAGTTCAAAATAGGAATATGTGGAAAACTTTAAAACAGCACAACAATGTAGAACAGACTTCTTATTACATAATGTTGCTTAGTTTGTATATATTTCTGTATACGTTTTCGACAAATGCTGTTGAATTGGTCATATTTTTATATATTAAAAAAAGATCTTTCAAAAGGTTTTTAAGCATAGCATAACCAACGATCCGCATTATTACTGACTCTTTGACACTTTACCGTCTTTTATTTTCAGGATAAAGATGAAAAGGTTTTATAATTAGATGTATCTAAATAGAGTTTTTTTTTACGGATAGCATGACTAAAAATGCCAATTGTCACTGCCTGTTTGACACTTTAAGGTCTTTTATTTTCAGGATATTGATGAAAATATTTTGCTTTTGGTTTCTTTTACCTCCCATAGGTGGCCCAGCAGCGGTTCCAATGCCGCTTGCAAACATCAGGAGTCCCATTCCGTCCCCTATGAGATCATTCCCGACCACATCCGCTAAGATAACAACTACCAGCCCAAGGTATATCCCCAAACTTACTCCACCAAAGACGGATAACGCTACAAACCCAGAGAACGTCTGCAGTGCATGGTACGTGTAAGCAAAAGTCACAATTCCAGAAACTAAATTTGAAAACACCATTAGGGCCGCTATGTTCATTTTTGGGTGGCTGCTAACAAAGCCAGAGACTATGCAACCGAGAAATGAAAATATGTGTTGAAGCGACATTAGCAAAGCCGCGTCGCTGCGATCAAGGCCAACTGTTATAAAGAAGTCTGGGAGGATAAGAATGATGGCCGCAAAAAAGGCACTAAACACTGTACCGTTTATGACATACAGATGATAGCAGACATTTCTAGATAAACGGAAAAACGAAGATTGATTTTTGTGGTGCTTTTCATGTTTCTTTTCCCGATTCACCGAATCCGTGATAGTAAAAACTGGATCTCCAACGTATTCATCATAACATTTCCCCCCGGATTTTTCTTCGGTAACTTTTCGACTGGAAAGAAATTTGTTTTTTTTTCCATTGCTTTTGTATTGGCGCTTTTCTTAGTAATGCTGACAATGGTATTGTGTGTAGATTTAAAGCTGCTAGAATATACATAGACCCACGCCATCCATACGTCTCTATTATCACTTTAATCATCATTGGAAAAAGGATGCCACCAAGAGCGGAACCGGAAGTGACCAATCCCGTAGAAAGACCCACATGTCTAGGGAACCACAACCCGGAAAGGGTATGCGAAGGCACGTATAGAAAACAGTATCCAAAGCCTGCTCAATAATAAAAAAATATGGATTGGTAGATCCCTGTATATAGGTACAAAGCAGCAGTAAGTTTATGGGTATTGAAATTCTGTAAAATTAGCGGCTAACAATTTAGCTTACATTAATATATTACTTATTTCATACTATGATGGTTAAACTATCAAACAATGTGTGTCCTTGTGAATTTATGTTACTGTTTATTATTTCCATCGGATCTAGAGGGGGAGGGTCCAGAACCTCCGTGGAAAATTCAAATTTCTTTAAATTTTCATTATAAAATTACCAAAAATATGCCTCGGACCCCCCCCCCCCCCCCCCCCGCCAAACTTAAATAACAGTCGGACCCCTCCCCCCCCCCCCCCCTGGAAAAAAATTCTGGATCCGCGCATGACTTAATAGATACTCGTACATTTATTCGAGATATATTATCATCTTCAACAATAGTTTTAGAATAAATATGAAAACAACAGTAAAAACCAAATGAATATATTGCCAAAACAAACCAAAGACAAAACATGAAGATTACATCCGAATAAATTTAAACTGATGAATAAGCAATTTAACATAGTTACCTGTAAGGATACCGTAAAATGCGATCATATAGGGGACATTTGGAGAGAATGGAAGAGCCGATAAGCCAATGCTGCTCAGCGCAGCCCCCAGTAAGCACACCTTTCTGTACGAAGTCTTTCGCATCAGGAAACTGGCAAGGGGACCTGCACAATTTTTGCAAAGTTTGTTTTCTTTATAAAGTGGACCAAAAATTAATATACATACCCTATTCAACGTTTGAGCCTTCGCTATGACAAAAAAAACTGAATACATAACCAAATAATTCTTTCAATAAAATACAGTCATTTATAATAAACGGATTTTACATCTTTTTTTCCTTTTATAATAATGAAATTTTATTGAATAAAAAAGAAAATAGTTTGTTGAATCGAATATCTAGTCATCGCGTAGAATAATTGCTCTAAAAATAGATATAGACCAACTAATTAAATACACCTGCACCAAGTTGCACTCCGAGGTTGATGGCGCCAATAACCGAAATCAAAGATAGTCCGCCGTGGAATTCTTTCTGTAGTTCTATTATGTAAAGACCAAATGACAAATTGACACCAAAGGTCAAAAGCTGGATCATAAAAGCCGAAACGGCTACCACAAATCCCCAAGGTTCCACAGCTCTCGCCATTCTCCTGAGGATGAAGAAAAGGATAATGAATTTTAATATTAACGCTAGTCAGGTCGTAACCTTTGCAAAATATGATTTTGAATTTGTTCAAACTCTTGATAATTTAGTAAGATGTCAAACTCTTCATTATTAACATGCTTCCTGTCAGTTTTTATCAATACTAGATGATATCCCGCGCAAGTGCGGGAATAATTGCAACTTTATACAATAATATGATACAATGCTTCATGTACATGTACATGACCTCTATTCTTTTTGTTTCAGCTGAATGGTAACAATTACAAACTTTTTTATTTTATTTCAAATTAGGGAGTGGGTTTATAGTGCGTCGTATCTCTTTTCTGAATTTTTTCTTTAGGTCAAGTCTCAATAAAACCTTTATCACAATAACTGTCATCCTCCCCTCCCCCACCAATTCAACTTCCCCGTTTTCTGCATACATCATCTATTCATACATACGTGGATTTATTAACACAATCTGTTCCTTGTTCACAAATTAATGTATATAAGGTTTACAATCAATCTGTAGTGGCATAAAATTGTAAATATATATTTTAAAAACGCTAGTATATACATTATTTTTGCATATTTTAAACCAAAGTTGTCAGATCCCAGGTAACTGCCCGGTAATTAACTCGCCCTACACTTTCCGCCATGAGGTTAATTAGTCAACCCACGTTCTTGGTTACCCCGTTCTGGAACAAATTGTGTAGAATTGTTTATAAGAATCTGTATAATAGATATACCAAAAACCAGTCCACTAATCCATGAATATCATATGTACATAATGTTTTTAACACAACAGGAATGAGTAATATTTGGATGGATCAAAATTTTTACAGTGCCAAGTGGACAAGTGTTTCAATAAATTAAAGGAAATATCGCATGTGTTTCAATTTTCGGATTTTTTAAAATAAAATTATTCTATACTCATTAAAAATGAAGTTTATTATCTTTTATAAAAGATAATCTGGCTAATTCATTAGTTTGAAAGCGATGAAATTCAAATGTTTTCTCTCTCGATCTACCCGCCATTACGTGTGACGTCATATGCGACCTCGAGCGAGAAGGTGCTGTTCACCATCTTTGTATTTGGATGAGATTTAAAAGAAATTAAACTAATTATCACCTATCAAATTACCGATAACGGAACATGATGGTGTTTTGTGTCTCCTGCGGCTATTCTAGCCGTCAAAAATGGGGATTTGGACTGTTGTTTTTTTAGTTTCCCATACGAAAGTGTGCGGAAATCTTGGGACAAATATCGACGAGAGGATATATAAATAAACTATCAATACATATATTATGAAATATATGGTATGGTATATTTTGTAATTTTAGTTTCATAAACAAGTCGTAATTTATTTTTCAAAGAGAAAAATAGAAGTTCATGCACAGGGACCTGTGAACAAAAAACAAGTTAATCGGAGGAAAATAACAAGAGAGGACGCCATTTTGGATACCGCCTCGCTTCTTTAGCTGTTTTCTCATTGATATTGTTAAATTATACATACATGTGTGTGTCGGTTTTGTATAAGTGAGTTATTCACCCAAAGCTCAACTCTGCAGAAAACATATTAAAGTACGGTATGTGAGATTTCTGTAAGTTTTATTTATTGTTGCGGCAGAAGTCAAGGAGTTGTCGATATTGAATGTTTACGTGAGAAATAGACAAAGTTTTTTGATATACATGAAAACGTAAACAGATTTATGTAGATTTTAATCAAATAAATACGTGTTACCGATTTTTTAAAAGCTATAATTCTTACCAAAGTTGTTTTTACATTGTTTATACGTCGATCAATTTGATCGTTATTGCCGACTTCATCGTCACTTATTCGGCTATAACATCGTTTTTTATCCGCACTGATGGTTCAAACATGTACGACTGAATAATAAGATTCTTCTAATTTAGTCAACATCGAAAAAAACTTCGTTCATGGTGAATAAATGTCAAAGATTTAAAGAAGATAACGCTAATCCTACATTTGTTTACAATCAGCTGTTCGAAGATGGTCGCATGTGACGTCACCGTACCACGTGACACCCTATCTAATTAACGAGTTTTTATACGATCGGGGCTATGAATTAAATCGATATTATTGCTAATTACTGCTTTTTTACAGCAAACAAACTGTTAGAAGTAATTACTATATACACAAGGAAGTCAAAGAATGTAAAATGTCCCACACTTTAGAAACATGCGATATGTCCTTTAAAAGATCAGTTTTAAAAAAAAATGTACAGTGATATCAACAACTCCAGTAAAGGATTCAGTTACAGAATTTTTAAAACAAAGTTTGTTTGTGAAGAATATTTAAATACACTACCTAGAAATTTAGAAATATCTATACTGATAAATTTAGACAAATTGCCAATAAACTACGAAATACCTGCACAAGAGTAACAGCTTACCACTATATTATTTCAACACGTGTGGTTTGATGCCCATATCTATAACTGAATTTTACCGGATAAGTAATTATTGAGAAATAAATTGAAAACCTACTCTCATTTTCGATAAACCTGCCCGAAATAGCAAAAATGAGAGTAAGGTGGTGGACACGCTTTGGCGGATCCAAGTCAGTGGGAGTTTGCAATAAAATATATGCTTGCAATGAAATAATATTGAATGATTACGTACAGAGTGAAAATATTTACTGGGAACTTTTAAGACATACATATAGAAATAGAGATATGACAAATCTTGAATAAATAAAACCAGCTATTTCGTTTCTTGAATGCACGATTTTAGTTTTGATAGATAAAACCTTCCTGAACGGGGTAACCAGGAACGCGGTTAGACTTATTAACGTTATGGCGGAAAGTGTAGTGCATGTTTATTATCGGGCAGTTACCTTGGGTATCATTATGACAACTTTGGTTTAAGATATGCAAATAAATATACACACCCACTCCCTGGTTTGAAATAAAATATAAAAGTTTGCAATTTTTTTTTCAGTCAGCTGCATCAAAGAAAAAAAAAATAAAGGGCGCGTACAGGAAGCATTGAATATATCATAGTAATGTATACAGTGTTTATTCAGGCGCTTGCGCGGGATATCATCTAGAATTTAGAACAAGTAAACAACCTCGTCCGATAGAGGTTGGTCGCTGGAATAATTCACAACGTCACGAAAGAATCTGCAATCTGTGTAATAATAACCAAATTGGGGACGAATTTTATTTTCTGTTAGAATGCAACGTAATAGCTTCAATTAGAAAAGATTTTTTAGCAAGAAAATACTATGTCCAACCAAATATTATTATCGCAAATCTAACATGTATACACTTCGGCCGATACAGCGATGCGTTCAGTGATGACATTTTCGAATCGATGTGTATTTCAATTGCGATTCCCAACAAAGATTCTGATTGACGTATTTTTGTAGACCCGCCCGTTTATCAAATGCATGTTGAAAACGTTAATTAATCTAACACGTGGAAACAAATGTCGGAGAAAGAAAACTTATAATTAAGTTGTGCTCGCAAGTTAAAAATTACAGAGTTAATTGGAGAACAAACAGGGCAATGTCTATGTACATGTGTAAATGATATTGGTGGAAAAAAAAAAACAACAAAGAAAAGTTCTCTAAAACCTAGTTTATAGTCACACGTTGTTGTTCGCTCGTCGAATAACGTTATTCAGTTTATTGTGAAGAAATTCGTCAAAAACTGTTTAGTGAACAAATATAGTTTATGCTACCGTTCATAATGTACCATATGTGGAATATCGCATGAGTTGAACAGACTGTAATACGTAGTGCTATTTTTTTCCTCACAAAAAGCTTGCTGCAAAATGTAGATACACGGGAAAATGATTCGGGTCCGTAGGACACCGATAGATCATTCTATCTATATGGATTCGGGTTGACACGCCGTGAAATCCATTAGACATTAAACAGCATATATGTCTTCACTTATTTACTTCCAATAAATATGTACTGAAAATCTGGGAAACAACCTCATCAGCTCCGAAAAATGAAGAAGTGTGGTTTGTTTACTGTGTAAAATGGCGTCTCGATCGGCATACTCTAAAACCTGGCCTGGCCTGGCCCCATTGGCCTGGCCTGGCCTGGCCTGGCCTCAAAGTTGGCCTGGCCTCACTTATGGCCTCAAATTTGGCTTGGCCCCAAATTTTGGCCTTGCCTCAAAAATTGGCCTGGCCTCAAATTTGGCCTCCACAAAAATTTTTGGCCTCAGTTTTATTTTTTTATTTTTCTTTACACATTTGTTGATTGTATTGATTTTTTATTGATTTATGTTAAATACACTTGAAACATCACACTAAATGGCTTTTAGTGTCTTATAGTGATAGTAGTGATAGTTCTATTGAAACATACATGTATATATGACTACAGGTATGTCAGTGATTGATTCTAGTAGATTTTGATACTCTGTTTTTAAATTCCAAAGTACTTTAAGAATGTAATTCTGCCATTGTATTACAACATGGCGAATATTTTTTCAATGTACTTAATTAATTTAAACTGCTCTCAGGATCGGACAATACCTATATAAAATACTTGGTGAGAAAAAAAAATTAATGGCAGAGACCAATTTGTTTATTCTAACAACATTAAAGGTCACAACATGTTATGCTGTGTTCAAATTCTGATATCGAAGTTACCCTACAGGGGAAAATTGTTTCCTAAATATACAAACAACACATGCATGAAACTACTCTAATATAGGGGTGATGATTAATGACCATCACTGAATCAAGTTATCAGAGGATGCAATGTTGCAGTCATTCACAAATGACATTAATTAAATCAGACCGTTTGAAATGTTGAACGGCAGTGCAGGCAATTGATCTGACCACAATAAAGCGACAGAGGAGGCTGATATCGAATTTCTACTGGGGAGGGAAATTTGGGTTTGATTGGTGTTGACAGGTAATGTAAGCGAACTCAGTCTGGCATTTTTAAAGTGCATTGCATGTGGTTATGAATCAGTTTACAAATGTTTGAGATATTTATTTATCCTTCAAACAGGTCAGTCTCTTTTAAAATGATGTTTTACTTTATTATTCTGATATATCTATTCTACTTTTTGAAGTGGGGAAGGGGGTTGCGTCTCTGAATTTTAATGCCGATAGCTTCAGTATTGGGCATAATCCGTTCCTTGGCAATAAAAGAGCAGTGTTGCACATGCATATCACATGTATTTGTGTGTGTAAACTTGAATAAAATCAATTAAAACTCAATCAGCCAGGTCACCTATTATAAAAAAATTTCTCTTAAACATTTAAAAATCAATAAAATTCAATGAAAACTCTTTGAAAATGTGAGAATCTTTTTTTTAATATGAGGCAAAAATTTTTGGGGGCCAGGCCAAAATTTGAGGCCAGGCCAAAATTTGGGGCCAGGCCAAATTTGAGGCCAAAAGCTAGGCCAGGCCAACTTTGAGGCCAGGCCAGGCCAGGCCAGGCCTGGCCAGGCCAGGCCTGGCCAGGCCAGGTTTTAGAGTATGCCGTCTCGATCTGCACGTGAAAATTTTATCCGAGGTCGGTTAAGCGTGTTTGAGAGTTCGTCAGCGACAAGTAAAGCGTCAACATCAATAGTAAATATTGTCTGATGAATGTTGAGGTAAATTAATGTTCGTATAGACAGAGCGAGTTACAAAATAAGGTTAATCACAGATCGTAAATTGAAAGTTTTGTGTGTTTGAACAGTGTTGAAGACAGATGCACATTGTAATAAGCAAGTACGTGTGCCATTGATTGATTGAAGAAATTTATGTAATATTTTATTGTCAGTATCTGTTGTGAATTCTTTGGAATTATCTACAACAAAATAAAAAATTTATGCGTAAAAATGATTGAATTTATCGATGTAGCACGATGCTGAAAAATGAAATGAGGATCCTGTTTAAAATAAATGACTGTATTTATGGACAACAATGTGTTTTTGTGTACACCATAAAAAAAAAACAAAAGTGAGAACATTTGGTCAACTATTGCAGTGATTTTATTTTAGATTTTGCAGTCCTGATACAAAGTTAAACGTCACAACTAGCAGTTCGTGAATAAATTATCAATACCGCGTAAGAGTGGGCGGGTACCAAATCGGCCAATTAAAACGCTTCTTTTATAAACTGCAACCCGTGATTCGACCTGTTTAAATGTTACAAGAAATAGTGTCATCACTCCATCGGCCGAAGTGTATACATACAAGCTAGATTTGCGATAAGTTCTGTACTCTAATGACTATGATACAGTGGTAGCAACGTTATTGTTGACAAACGACACGCACGATTCTGATACACGAACGATCACGCAGGATACACGGACGATCACTAACATACTGCATTTACACGAACGATAACGATAAAAAACGCAAACGAACGATTCAACACTATTTAACACGCAAAATCAAAATTAAAATTTAAGATTTGAATTACGAAAACGTATTGATTTAATTTGTATTACAATATGACTGTGTTTTATTGAAAAGCGGCATGTACAGTAGCCATGCACTGTTTTATTTTTTCGAGTAAACGATATGATAGGATCCATACACCAATTAAATTGTTTTGTCTCCACAACTAATATTAACTTCTATCATAAGTTAAAGAAAATTAAGTGAAAAAGAAATAAAGATAATGCATAAATTACACGAAATTATTTACATACGAGTTGATGTTTATGTAATCCGATTTCCTTACGTACGATTTAATTGTGCGAGATACAGGTTAAATTTGTTACCTGGTTCCAAAGAATTTCGATTTTACACATCCCATATTTCCATAATGTACGGTACATAATTGATTGACTTTTATTTCTAAATTTTAAAGCGTCGAAATATATTTTATTTCCAATGAATGTTTAATCAATGTAACAGAGAGGAACGCGTATCGTATTTTCATTTGTAAGAAAGCTTAATGATTATTGTTTAGCTTGAACGGGAAATGGTTAACCTTGACCGCTTTCATTCAACGTGTCTCTTTTGCTTGACGCTAATATGATTAAAATTATCTTTCAAGACACGATGGATGCTTGATATAGACTGATTAAAAATTCATGCAAAACTAAATCGACCGATCAAAGAATTAAATGACTTGTTGAATTACTAGTTAACGACGAAAGAGAGAATATTTTAAAAAGATAAGCGCAGACATGATACATGTATGTAAACAACTGTTTATATTTTCTATAAAATAGTTTAAATTCACATATTGCTGCGTTGTTTTAAAAACTACTCGTCGTTGTTTTAGAATAAATCCTGGCATTCCGTAAAAAAAGTTACAAAACGAAAAACCCACACAATCACGCACGATCACACACGGTAAAAAAACGCAAACCAATTATTCTGATACACGCACGATCCCGCACGTTACACGAACGATCACCCATGGTACACGAACTATTTAACACGATTAGCTTGTCAACAATTACGTTGTTACCACTGTAACAACTCTTTATTTTTTTTTTAAAAACTATATTTTTTCATAACCAAAATTTATGAGATCTGTTTTCCAAACGCAAAGTGAGCCAGCTCTGCTCATTCAGACTGTTTGTATATATGTGAATATGTTATATGTATATAATGTACCTCTTGTACCATATATATGGTTTTGAGAGAATAAATGAATGAAAATGAATGGAAAGTTCTATCCACCAAAACTAAAATCGTGCATTCAAGAAACGAATTGGCTGATTTTATTTATTCAACATTTGTCATATCTTAATTTTTATGTATACCCTACATAAGTTTCCGTTAAATATATTAACTATTTACGTAATCATTCAATATTACTTTATTGCAAGCATATACTTTGATGCAAATTCCCACTGACGTCTCTCATTTTTGCTATTTCCGGCAGGTTTATCGAAAATGAAAGCTGGTTTTTAATTTATTTTTCAATAATTACTTATCAGGTTAAATTCAATTACAGCTTACGGACATCAATTCACACGTGATGAAATACCAAAGGTGTAAGCTGTTACTCTGGTGCAGGCATTTCGTAGTTTATTGGCAAAAAGTGCAGAAATAAAGACTCTGATTGCAAAGCACATACCTGTATAAAGTAGTGTATCCCCTCACATTGTGCACAAGTTGTGATTAACTCAGTTCATTCGGTTTATTGGTGTGGAATAAGATATTCATATGCACGGATCTGGTACCGTCACTAACAATAATAACGTTGCCTTGAACTTACATATAAAGTATGATACGGCTTTCAATAAGACACAATATGCACGCAAAAATTCACGTAATGGTATACCCCAAGAAGAGATCAATTTACTTGGATTTGGTCTAAATTATGAATAATGGGAATTGTTCTTTTTGGCCCTTCCTACATTTACATGTAATTTTACATAGATATGATTTTAAGACATAACTTCAATATTTAGTACAGAAAAATTCCAATATTCAAGGTTTAAAACTATGCTTTCCTATATCTATATACTGAGCTCTTCATCTTAAGTCTAAAAATGCCCACGCCCATTCAGCTTTATTAAAATAATCAAAATTCATTTTTTTTTTCATAAAAAAAAAATTGCTGTTAATATTTATGAAACCAAGAACTCTCAGATAATCTACAAATGTATAATAATAATCTAATAATATTAGAACAATTGAAGTATGCAACGCAATGTTAATGTAATTATAAGTTAATTGACATTTTTCATAAAAAAAAATGTTGTCCTCTTTTGGAAAGCTCTTGACTTACCTGTGACAGTCAGAGCAAAACGTTTGGACTGTTTTTGTTGTTCTTTTCAAAGCAACACATATTGATCTAAAACACGAAAACATATTCAGCAGTCATAAGATAAAATTTCGAACAATTCAGGATTATTTATTGATCCGCAGTTAAGTAAATATCATTTAAGCATTGATATCTAAAATAATGTTGGTATCTTATTACAACGATGATGTGTTTCTATATCATTGGATATTCCAATGATTATGCACAGCCTTTTCTTTTTTACAGGTATATTTAGCCTTAGGATATAATGTATTACGTAATACGTCATCGTGTAGAATATGTTTTGATAAATATTACAATAACTGCTATAGAAATACTTTGAGTGAAGGTATCATTCATTTTCCCCATAAAGAGCCAGCTTATTTACAACGTCAAAAGCTAGTAAATATTTGTTCAGACATTCAACGCGTTTCAAATACCGATGTGTCCCTTTCACAACAAATACATCTGCATAATATTTCTCCTATTAGAATGACTACAATTACTATATCCTTAACAAATTCAGATTTTCCTCTACTTTGAATTCGGGAAGTGAGTAATTTAGGTCACGTGGTTACGTTTATCGTCTGCCTGCTGACTATGACAGGAAGAAGACACATGGTCACATGGGTCAAATTTTATCGCGTGCGTTTTTGTTTACACTATCCCGGTAAGTTAATGTAATATTCATACATTACTGTGACAATCATCTACCTCTGCCTATCGGAATCTAGTCATAATCATCTATCTCATGTATGTATACATTTTAATTGGTCGTGTTAAACTTTAAACTTATTGCGCAATTCATCATAAGACATAAGGAAATAAGTTATTCGTTGATATAACTTCAGCTTCACTATATTTTTTAAGGTTTAGTGGTGTTTAAGGATTACAAGAGTCCAATAATATCATGAGTTACCAAGGACCTGCAGGTTCATACCAACAAAATCCCCCACCCTACGGACCGAACCCCCCACCGGCAGGGGCATACCCGGGACCTCCAGCAGGAGGATATCATGGACCCCCAGCGGGGGGATATCCCCCGTACCAACAGCAACCAGAATATCTACAACAGCCTACTACAGTGTAAGTTTTAAATTGATGTTTTATTTCGATTTGTCTTTATTTTAATAACGTTTGATATACCATAATGATTTTTTATTCAGTTTTCAAAATATGTCTAAACCATGCATTGATGCTAGCATGCACAAAACACTATTTCAATTTTGTCACCTTTAGGAATATTTCATATTTAAATATTTATCAAAATAAAGGGATTCATATTGGTGTTACAGTGCTTACAATTGTGCTGATAACGTATATTATAACATGTTCAAAACACAAGCTGTGCCCATTTCATATTAAAATTTAAAACCAAGAATGGATCTAAATTTTATTTTTTTAGTACCCATTCTTCACCATCGAATATCATGAATAACACTTGAAATGTACGTGTATGTAACAGGTGGCGTGTTATTGACAAACGAGTAACTGATACAATGGTTAAAGTCTACATGTATATCGGCTGTACAATGTAGAATCCCTAATATAAAAAAAATATATGAATTGCCACAAAACAAAACAACATTAATCTGATGCCGCCATAACTTCTTAATTATTATCCGATGCAGCCCTAACTTAAAGACCAAAGCCAGCAGTTAGATCACTGTTAGAGACCATTAAAAAGTAACAAATAATATTTTAGTTTTTTTTTATGCGTATAAGAACTTGGTTTTTTTTTATCTGTTCAGATATGTTTACGAAGGTAAAACTCAACAGCAGCGAGATCAGGAATCGGCAGAGGATTGTTGCCTGCTAGCAGGTTGCTTTGCGCTGCTTTGTTGCTGCCTTATGAACAACTAAAATATATTTCTGAAACTCAAAGCCGTCTGAGTATTACTGTGATGAAGGATCTGGGTAAAAAATCTGGATTTGTTTGCAAGATTTCCTGTGTACGCACGGTGTTGGAAAAAGATACTGGAAGGTTATTTCCTTGGGCTCTGTAGCCTTTTTTTTTTGTCGTGTGATTGTTAAAATAGATGTGTTCGTGTGATTGCTTTCTATATGAATGTTTATGTTTATGTTTCCATTTCATGTTCCTTCTGCATATAGTATTGTGGTTTAAACAAATGGGATATCTGTCATATTTATACCCCCGCTCCGAAGGTGAAGGGTGTATACTGTTTTACCCTTGTATGTCTGTCTGTCTGTTCGTCCTTCTGTCCGTCTGTCCGTAACAAAAATTTCTGTCGCATTTTTCTCAGCAACCATTCGTCGCAAGTGCTTGAAATTTTAACACACTATTTGTTTAGGCATGGCATATGGTGGGATCAATTTTTGTACCAATCAGATGTCAACTTCCTGTTAAATGACGACTTTGTTTATTTTAAGCCTAAATTGTCAATCAAATTTTCGTCAAAGGTTTCTCGGCAACTATGTATCGCAGGTGCTTAAAATTTTAACACACTCTTTGTTTAGGCATGTCATATGATGGGATTTATTTTTGTACCAATCGAACGTCAACGTCCTGTTAAATGACAGGGGTATTACTAGTGAGCATTGGCTCACAGATATCTTGTTTTTTGTTGTTTTTTTTCTAGATTCTTACGTCCAAACAAACTTTTTAAGGGTCGCGATTGTTTCTTATGTTTGTACGTTTTTTTTTGTTATTGGAATAAAATGATGGAATTGAAATTATTTCGACTCGAGTATTGTAACATTTACGTTCCTTTGTAAATAAGTGTCACGTATTACATAGAGCATTGAAAAATAACCGCCGGTGCTTGCATGCCCACCCCGCAGGCATGTTCACGAAGCTATCTTAGGACTATGGTGCGTCCTAAGTACGTCTTAGAATACGTCTTTGTCTGAAGTCTGTTTCTCGTAGCTCTCCTAAATTTAGGAACCGCCATAACTTTGTTTTAACTTTAGCGTAGCATATACCTTGTCCTAAGACCATCCTAAGGTTGTAAAATCATGTTTTAAGGCAATCCTTTTTACAGTTCCAGCATTTCCTACAAAATTCGAATTCCTAATCCGAGGTGGGGGTGGGGTGCGTACTCATTTATTCTATTACAATATCAACTTTAATATTATGTACGTTTATTTTAACATATATGGAGAGGGACCCGGAACTCTCCCCCTTCTCTTTTGCTACATGCCTGCCTGGGAACTGACGAATTCATTTTTTTCCTCAAAAATACTTTCTCTGTTTGGCGAAAGATGAAAAGTATCCACTTTTTAACTTACTACGCTAAGTAAGTTACATTCACTGCTTTGATTATTGGCCAAAAAATAATTCAAATGTCCTCGGCTGAAGAGTAAAATCTACATCGGTCTATATATATAAACCTGATCATTTTAAAAACTTTTCACTTCATTCTGAAAAATAATCTGGCGATTCCATGTGGCTGGATGTCGTTGCCATTTTTAGACTATATAAATATCCCTAAAAAGAAGAGCTCAAATTTTAAAGTTATAAAATAAATGAAAATGTTAATATTTGCTTTATGATTTTGATCAGATGCTTAATTTCTTGACCACCGAATCTACTTAAAGCATCTTAGGACCACTGTCATATAATAAATTTCATGTGATGTTCAAAATTAATCATTCAAAATGGTGCAATTCAGTTACTTATTTCCATTAAGACTCGGGTTAAAATCTCTTTCTTTCTAAACATGAGATATATAATAAAACATGCTGCTAAAATGTTAAAAATTCCATCCAAACATTAATTGCTTTCTTTGGTGGTTTATGCGAGTATGGACGATAGAAAGAATTGCAGCAAAATACATTATTTAAAATGCGTTATGTACGTTTTTTCTGCAGTGTTGACATATATTTAGCATGAACCAACTAACAATAGATTTGAGTGTTCTGTGAATCTTTTTTAAACTTTCGAATAAATGTACCAAGCAGGTCGTTATTGTTTATAAGTGCACTACAAAGAAGAAATAGCCAATTCATTCAAATATGACATCTTATTTGGACGTCAGTTCGTGCATTCTCTGTGTTCAATGTACATGTAGCTGATCAATCACAAAAAAAGCCATGCCTTTTATACCTCTAAAATTTGAAGAAAAAAATTGTTATTTAACAACGTTAACATTATACTCAATAACTTGGTGGCTCTTCAGGCAGTTATGTACGAATTTGTACATTATGCTGACTCAAATAGGTTATAAATCAAAGTACTTATAATACTGAAAAGCGCTAACCTGTATTCTTCAATGAAATGATAGAATATCAGAATGTCTATCAGCTTATACTACTAAATTGAAATATATATTTAAAGTAAAATTGATATTGCGTAGCCCGCATTTCCTCTAATTTTCTTAAATTTTGAAGATATTTTGATTATTTTTCTATGCTTCCAATAATAAATATTTCTGACTTTTACATATTATGAAGACTTTACATAAAGATATTAACTGACAGAAAAGCTAATATATTGACCATTTAAAAAGAGAGAAAATCCGATTTTAGTGATTTTTTCATACAAATCTATTTATAGAATGAGCACTTAAAAAAACTTATAAAAATGTAATTTGATAGGCAAATCATGTTTTAAAAACATATTCTAAATCCTAGTATCTTATTATGAGTTCAAATTAGTTGAAAAACTCCATCATTAATGTTATTGTTTTAAAAATGCTAAATAAACTCATGAATCTACAGCAATTCTGAATTGCAAAAACATGTGATATTTTCCTACGCCAGTGTTCCACCAAAAATACAGTCCTTGTTAGATTCTAAACTTTGATTACTATTTCTTTGCCAAGTTGTATAATAGTAAAACGATCGAAAAATATGATATTTTAATTTAACGAACAATTAATCAAATTTACTTTTGACAAGTCGAAAACCAGAAAAGACTCCTTCCTTAATGATATAAGTATCATTGAGCGTTGTAATTGCAACGCCTAATGCTATAAATTATTGCATTAATAGTTGACATTCGGCTTATGATATACTAGTATCGCCTCTTAATGATAGAGTTGTATAATTGAGTGTTACGAATTCACAGCAGCCCTCAATGAAACAAGCAAATATCTACACCCTCAACCGCTAATGATACAAACTTTATCATCATTGAGCGTTGCAGTCGCACCCTTTAATGACACAAAATTGTAAATTTGAAAAGTTTTTTTTTATAAAATAACACCATTTCATTCCCCTATACTTGCTCAACATTAGTAATATATTACTTTAACTTTAACTTGTACCTGCACTGTATTGTACAGTTCTGCATTAATAATGCATCTTGATAAAACATACAGATATATAGATAGATAGAGAAATAGATTTCTTAAAAACGATATGAATACCGGCATATCAGTGCATTTTGTGGGTTGTTTTTTTTTTTTGTAAAACATTCTTTACTTGCGAAGTTTTAACCTCTGAACGATTTATATGATTAAATACAAGATCCGATAACACTTGAGAGAGAATTAGGTGGAATTGTTATATTATAACTGGGGTTTCCTTAGGAAATATCTGGTTATTAAAATGGCGGGTAGGCGACTGCCTATGGTGTACCAAATTTGTCTTGCAAACTAATTGTACATGTATTTAAGGTGTGCATATAACTTGGATTTTGATTTTTGATAATTTATACAAAAAATACTAGCTGTCATTTTCGGGCATAATATTATTTATGGGGTATTTGCAAAAAATACCAGCTTTTAAACTTAGTCATATTGGGCATAACATTGCAGATAAGACGACCCTACTGTCCGGATAACTCCTCCTACAGTTTTCAAACTAAGAAAGTTTTGTTTTGCAAATCAATTGTACATATATCGAAGATGTGAATATGACTTAGATTTTGTTTTTTGATAATTATTTAATAAAATATCTGTCATATAGTTTTCATGAAAGTCACTAATACATTGATTTATGCACACATATTTATTTCATTAATATTTGAAGTTTCGTTACATTTGTTGAAAAGGTATTTTTGTTACCGGATTTTAAACGCAGCATGTTTTCTCACCACGGAGCATGGTTACGGATAAACATGACGTCATGACGAAGTATGTGCAGTTTGTTAATTTTTTTTATTTCATACTGGATTATTTAGTATATCTACTAATGCATTTTAAAACGACTCTATACGATTTAGTGCATGTCTTATTTTCTCACAATTAATCGAGAATCGGTAGTCATTTCTATGTTTGTGACTGTGTAATTCTTCGTTCACAACAGAGTAAAAAATTAAACGGAAGATGACGTTATTAACTATTCGACAAAATATTTGCTGATAATCTAATTTATTTTGGACTCATGTGATGTCCAATTCACAGCTTCCAATACCTAAAAAATTGTATGACATTAAAATACAAATGCGCAAATGCCTTTTGACAAATCGTTTCCATCAACGTGCTTTATTACAGTTTGCATCGGTGTTTTTCAGAGTTAAACTCATACTTTCATCACTTTTCGTTGTGCCGTGACGGCCGGCGACGTCATCTTTTTTATTCAATTTTAATGAGGACTATCTGTAATAAACGATTTCTATTCAAGTAAACAATATATCCCATCATAATTTGGTACAAAGAATATCATCACAATTCCAATTTAATGTTTAAATATCATTTGGTTTTAGAAAATTTTTAGAAAAATGGTTTTCGATATTAAATGTTTTATTGTTTGCATAACACAATATATTTGACCGTGCGCCGTGACCTCATTTTTTGCATTTTTAAATTTTGAATTAACTTAGATATAAAGGGATATATTTAATTTTTTGAGCTCAAATTAATGAAAATTATCGTTATGTCTACTAAGTTATGTGATAACATATGACGTTAAGTACAAAAGCTACGACAAAAGTCGTATTTTTGGATTGGCCCTCGTACATATATTAGATATGTGCACAGTCATGGATTTTGATTTTTAATTTATGCGGAAAATACCAGCTGTTGAAATTTTATTGCATAAGATTGCTGATAGGGTACCTTATTTGTCCAGATAACTCCTACTACAGATTTTAAGATATGATTCTTTTTTTTTTTAAATTTTGCAGATCAGTTGTTTAAATATCAAGATGTTCATATTACTTGGATTATAATTTTGATAAAACATGAGAAAAAATACCAGCTGTTCAACTTAGTCATTCCTTAATAAAATATTGCATATAGAGTACGCCATTTGTCCGGATATCTTTTCCTTCATTTTTCAAGATAAAACTTTTTTTTGTTTTGCAGTTACATATTGTGCATAAATGCAAGATACATGTATGTATATTACCTGTATTTTGTTTTTGTGAAATGCTTGTTACTCAACTTACCCCCCCCCCCCCCCCCCCCCCCCCAAATATATTGCACACACGGTGCATCATTTGTCCAGATAACTTCTTCTGTATTTTTCAAAATATGAAGTTATTGTCAGTTCAATATTGTACGGATATGCACAAAAGATAACAAATACTTTTTGTTTTCAATAATAATGAAGAAATACTGAAACGAAGTTATTTGATACAAATTGTCACAAATAGAAAAGTCACAGTGCAATCATATGTCATCTGCGTGTAGATATCAGCTGTTGTATATACATGTACATACATGTAAAGGATAAAATGCTTTCTTTGGTGATTCATGCGGGAAATAAAGGAGAAGACATTGCAGATAAAATACACACCTGCCTTAGCAGGTTTTGTAATTTTCTTTTCTGCGAGATCGGTACCTTCATAACCCGCATGAACCATCAAAGAAAACATCTTATTGCTTATATTTGGCTGATAGACAACATCTATGTAGTTTTTGGAAATCAAGTCTTCCAACAATCTGTTGGAATTCCCATGGGTACCAATTGTGCCCCATTGTTAGCAGACCTATTTTTGTATTCTTATGAAACAGAATTTATTCAAAAACTTGTACGTGAAAAAAATAAATTACTCGCTTTTGCCTTCAACTCAACATTCAGGTATATCGACGACGTATTATCAATTAACGATTGTTATTTCCATACTTACGTCGACTCGATATATCCCAGTGAACTTGAAATAAAAGATACCACAGAGTCTGCGTCATCTGTTTCATATTTGCATATTTTACTGGAAATGAACATTAATGGTAACCTAACAACAAAACTTTATGATAAACGCGCTGACTTCAATTTTTCTTTAGTCATCTTTGCTTACTTATGTAGAAATATACCTTCATCACCTGCATATGGTGTTTTTGTCTCTCAGTTAATTCGATACGCAAGGGCATGCTCTTCGTATGAACAGTTTCTAAGGCGAGGCAAGCTACTGACAAACAAGTTGATAAAACAGGACTATCAACAGGCTCGTTTGAAGTCATCTTTTCGTAAGTTCTATGGTCTGGTCGATACAACGACCTTGTCAGCAAATACAATCATCCACTGGGTCGCATGCTGACTGACGTTTTTCATACTAATTGTTAGACCATAATTTATCACCTAATTGTCTACAGACTTTTCCGGGCTTTTTTCCCCGATTACGACAAAGAGCACACGGCGGGTGTGACCGGTCAGCAGGATGCTCACTCCTCCTAGGCACCTGATCCTACCTCTATCTTTTTGTTGCTCTGCTTTGAATTTGTATTTCGTTTTATGGATTTTTGAGATGGTTGACGGTTTGTTATTGTCAATTTATCATTTACATCTTTCTATTAACAAATTAATAAATTAGTCCGGAAAAGTAAGAAAATTCAACTTAGTTACTGTACTCCAGAATGTGAGATAAAAGAAAATGCCAATAGAGGGAAGAGAATTGGTGTTATTTCATATGAGATTGCATTTAATTTTACAATTTTGTATCATTAAAGGTAACAAGGGACAGTTTCGGGTTTCGGATAGTACCGTCAATAGTTTTGTAAAATTGAGAGTTGCTGTACTTGAAGGGTTATGAGTGTTGCTAAAATTCATGAAATGATTTTTAATGATTATTATAAGTTAGAGGGATGTCTCTTGTTGAAATTGGTATGCAATATGTAGGCCCCTAATGTTAAGTACATGGGAATCAGAAGTAAAATGCGAAACTTGCGGCTATGACTGTTGTATTGACTTTGCACAATCAAATTGCAAGTTACAGACGGGAGGTAAAATAACGCCAAAAGTAGGTGGATGGGACATAGTAAACTATACACTGTTACGTTTCTGACATGGGATGGTGCAACATGCAAACGGTACGGAATGTCAACCCTCTGCGGGGAATAAGGTGGGGGAGGTCTAAAAAGCTGAAAAAAAAACCATGAAAAATGGGCGAAATATGAAAGGGTCAAAATCTCAGAAAACCAGCATGTAAAAAGTTTTGCAGGTTCTGACTAGTAATTTTCCTCAAAAATTAATGATTGGCCTTATAAGGAGTGAATTAAAGGTATTTGTGCTGAATGGGAACTGAGGAAATTCTAGTTACAGAGTTCCGAAGACACACATCCCCTGGCTACAATGAATTGAATTAAAAAAAATTGTCCCGTGCTACTTACAGGGTGCGACTGCAACGCTTAATGATAAAAAGTTTGTATCATTAGAGGTTGAGGGTGTAGATATTTGTTTGTTTCATTAAGCGTTAGGGGTGCTGTGCATTTGTAACGCCTAATGATACAATTCTATCATTAAACGGCGATATATCATTAGCAGTTGGCGATGTCAACTGTTAATGCAATAATATACATGTATATCATTAGACGATGAAATTGCAACGCTTAATATCATTAATCGGCTTTGTTTCTACTGTTCTAGTGTATCCCATCGAAACAGCGTTGACCTTTTCACAAATCCCCTCCCATACTCTAAAAGTCTCTTTTTAGAATTGTTCGTTACGACCATTGAATGTCTACTAAATATTACATCTTTATGACTTTCAACTTCGTCCAACAGTACTTGAAGTTCCAATTCGGAGAAGTTGAGATTTCCTTACCGACTCATATTGTTCCAACGTCGCGTTCATTCAATCAGAGTCTAGACCTGAAATAGAATAAATTAATACACATTTTTTCAATAAAAGCTATGACATTGAATCATCAAACCTATTCTTTTTTACCTACATAATGCATGAGTTTTAGAATCCCTGGTTTATCTTTAAATTTGTAACTTTCATAATTTTAAATGATTTTTTTGGAGGGTTAAAGGGAGGGGGGGGGGGGGGCTATATATTTTCTATAGACGTTATTTCTAATAGGATGACTTATTGCATTTTTTAAGCAATCAAAATGGTTAAAATATCTCGTATTTAAACATGAATTAAAAAAAATTATCTTAAGAGTATTCTACGAAGGTTGGTCCTATGAGAGTTTCTATATCCAACTTAAGAGATGTCTTAGGACCATTCTAAGCAAGATATCTCTTAAGTCCTATCTTATGACAGTTCTTAGGAAACTTTTAAATTTTGATCAACAATACTCTCTAGCCATTTAAAACCGACAGCGTTTTGCTGGTGGCATGTAGAGGATAGACCACATTTGTCGCGATTTTTTTTTTTACAGGATAACCAATTATTAGTCATTGCACTTCTTGTGTTACAATTTAAAAGATACATATACATAAATTTACATAACTTATTTTCATGACATAAAATTAACTTTGCCCAAAAACCAACCAGTACGCGAGCAGTTTTATAAAGTTGTTTTTACTCGGAGAGAATGGTCTTTACTTGTTACATGTACTAAGAAAGAGTGATTTGGTTCTCGTCAATAGTAATATAAAAGTGATCGGATTTCTTTAGAAAAAGAGGAGAACATACCCATTTGATGTATAAAAAAGTATATTATGTTTATGATAATGATATAAACGGTAAACAAAGAAATGCTATTCTATTATTTAGTTATGATAAAAGTACACATGCATTTTGTTTAATTTTAAAACGCACCTACTGTTAGCATGATTTCAGGCTTTAAATTACAAGTAATTAAATTGTCTACAAAGTTATGATCCCCTTATATTTGAAACCTTAGTGCCTGTCTGAGTCAAGCTTCGTTACAAATACAATTTTAATCACGATTGAAATCAAGATGAAAAGTCGATTTTTCTAAAAAGAAAATCTTGATATCAGATGTTTAAGAAAAACCCCACTTCCTTTGTAAACAGTTACAAGTATAAACGGATGCGACCCTCTTTGTCTATATTGGTACTAGAATATTTACATTTACAAATATGCCTCCTTATATGAACCTATAGAATAGCGAAAACGTTCAATTCTGTGTGAAAATTTCCGTGACGGTCCAATGATAACCGCATGCGCTTATCGCTTGTCGCTTGGATTATTGTAAACATATAATCTCGGTAATTTTAACAGTTCTGAACGATTTGTCTCTCTCAAACGTAAATATAAGTAATAAACAGCAATGTTCAAAAACTCACCGGGATATGTTTCAATTCAGTTTATTCTCTCAAACCATTAACATTCAATGGTACATGAGGTACATATAACATATTTATGTTAAATAGTAATGTCAAATCTACTGAGAAGCCATTCGGGCTTCACAGGATTTGATCACGTTACCAACCAACTTCATATCCCAGTGAACTTTTTAAATTGCTGTTTATTTCTTAACTCAGCCCTGACAGATTAGAATCAATCTTAATAATCAGATATTTGATGGTGTCAAATGTTTTGAAGCTGTTTTGAAGCAAAAATTGAAAAATTGTTTAAATGTGTTTGTCTCGCTTTGCTATCATTCCTTTGTTATCTCGCTTTGGCCCTTCGTTATTTTCCTTTTATACTCCTGTAATAATCATTCTAGTGCTCCAACAATTAAATACATCTTTTTCAAAATCTTCTTCATTTATTTAAGTAAAGTAACAGCATTTAAAAATACTGTATTGACTGTAGAAAGTTACTAGACAGAACAGCCAACAGTCTGCCTCATGCCATTGATTCGACAACTTTTTCAGTGTTTAAAGTTTTTGAATAAAATACAAACAAGGAAACATATTTCAAAACGGATATAAACGGAGTTTGATTTAGTCCATTAATGGTTGGGTCTGTTGTCCACATACATGGCAGATTTCACTTTTATTACATTTTCATTGGTTAAATGTTTTCATTTGTTTACTGAGTTGATGTATATTTTCATTTTCCAAAGACTATTCGTGTGAAAAATAGCAGTACCCTTGTGTTTATTTTAATGATAAAATTTAATGTGGCTAGGCTCCGATCGACCACGAAATGATTTTCAATATCTTAAGAAGAAGGTGTCACATATTGAACTTGTCTTTGAATATCGATGCGTTTGAAGGTATTTTTAAAACTCGAAGAAACGCAAATATTCATACGCGGACAAATTTCTTAAACCGGTTATATCGTAATTCGGTTTTATCAGTACTCAGTAGCTTTATGAACACAGTCATATTTCGCGAAAAATAGGGAGGAAAAACTCAGTGTAATCAAATATTTCTAAAAGATCTATATTTGACAGTCTGCATGACAAGACTCGAGACTCGGGTCCTCATCGCTCACCTTAATAACAGATCTCAAGTGATGTATTTTTAAGGAGGCTTAGTGCATGGTCAACAAATTGCCCTTCAGATTTACCTTAAGATTTTAGAGATGTTATTTTTTCAGCTACATTGTATCTACAATTACCTAGTAAAAAAATATCCAAATATTTTAGCTTTAAAAGTTGAATATTTTTTTCTATATCTTTATACAGAGCTTTTCTTCCCAAAGATATTAATATCGTCTAAAATTATCCCCGACCATCCAGCTCTTTTAACTCCCTTTCGAAAGTTTCCTATAAACATGTAAAACTAAACTGGTGTGGAAAGTTTGTCATACTGTATAAAGAACACACTAGAATATACACAAAATTTGATTGTTTCAATAGTTTCATAACAAAAAAGTAGCATCATCATTCTTTGGAAGAAGATTTTAAAGATTATATTGTTTAATGTTGCACCCACCCCATTGGACTGATTTATACTAAACTGAACCTCTTTTGTAGCCGAGTGCAGGTAGTCAAAGCAAACGAATCTTTACGAAATAATGATTTTTCCTTATAGAAATTTTACGAATTGTAACCTAATACTATTTGTTTTTGGAAAGATGTTTTATTTTTATAGAACGTTACCAAAATATCTTATGTAGTACCCTTCAAATGTTCTTCATTGGCCCGAGGGACACGTGCATTTGTCCACACGTATCAGAAAATACAGAATTGTGCTTGAATGGTAACAGCTATTCTATCAAATGTAATGTAACAATTAGCTTCACGATATTTTCAAGGACTCGTAAAACAACAATTGTTTTTCTCTTTTGCAATCGAGGTTTAAATTTTTTATTCATTTTATTAATGTATAAATATTTTTTTTGTTTTCTTCTTTTGAAGAATAAATGTTCTAAAAGTTCACCACGTTTATTTTTCCAAAAATAGATCAATTTCATTGGGTTAATGTTTTATTGACGACGTTTCATAAGGGAAGGGAAAAAACCAAGAAAACATTTTCTCCATATAAGATTTTTTTTCATTTTATTTATAAAAATACTTTACATCTAATTTACAATTGCTAAACATACAAGTGAATAAATAACAACACATAACAACTCGCATACTAGCACCACAAGGAAAAAATATAATAAAAAGAATAATACTCGTCATAAAATATCAATTACTGGGGCATAACACAACAGGATGCTTTTATAAGATTAAAGTTCATATTTGAAAATAGGGTGAAAACTCGGTCAGGTGAACTGTGTACCTTTGAAACTGAAAGATATTTTTCCGTCGTAATATTTTCAACGCCAAATTGACAAAATCACATTACTTCGATATCTTAAAAAAAAAACAAAGAAATAAAAAATAACAGAACATTCAAACGTTGAATATTATCTTTGCATTAAACTTCTCGACAAATTTTACATACGTTAGTAGCCCCGTTTTATCTTAAATTATATTAAAAACGGTGTTGGATTTCTTTAAGTAAGTTGCAGTAAAATTGTAGTGTTCTTTTCAATGGTTAATGTAATAAGTATAACTACCAATTGATCGTCAAATGCAAACGTTCATAATAAGGTATATAAATGAAAATACTTGGAAAGGTAAAAAAGGAATATGTATCATTCCTTTTCTTATAAAGAAAACAGTACATTAAGAATTAAATAACTGAAACTAAAACAAACAAACAAACAAACAAACAAAAGATATTCTCATCTCTTTCATTCCTCTTCATTCATACAATATTAAAAAATGCTCAAAAATCGGCGGTCACAACAGTGTAATTGGGTTTTGTTTTTTTTTTATACTATAAAATAAAAAGTCTAATTCAATTTCTTCTTCCTTTTTTCTAAAACTAGAAAAAAAAAATTAAAAGCGTTGATAAAAAAGAAAATATTATTAAATGCGTAATATCAGACATAATGTAAGTATAAATTGTTTATGGTATTGGCAGTGATTCTTATGGCAAACTTGTTCAAATTTTGTGAACGACCTTAGAAAGAGTTGTTCAAGATTACGAAGTATTGTTCCTTCTAAGATCATGAAAAAAAAGTTTGATCAATAGAAAAAGGTTCATTTTTTTCTTCTTTTCTACAGTTTTCAACAACAATAAATAGTAAGACATGGATGTATGTACAGATGATCAAGTAACAAGGAATGTACGTTATATAATGGTTTAAAAAAGTTTGACATGTACATTAAATGCCTTATCAAATTGACTAACATGTTCATTTTTAAGGAAAATAACACTTCCACATCTATTTTGTACACTGAAAACATGGAGAGCAACAATATATTAAAAGATAAAAGTTATGGGACAAAATGTAACAGGTAACAGGCATATTTACAATATAACCGTCCAAAAAACCCAAGTATTATTCAAAAGCTTCAGATAATAATATAAAAATATCACTGGGATGTATATACTATTAACATACATCTTGAGACATTTGATCACCAGGATTGGAATGATGAAGAGACATACGAAACATACACGTGTTATCACGTGACAAATCTATCACAAATAACAGTGGCACTGAATTGAAATTTTGGGTTTTTTCATTTTTATAGTTGCATATAAAACAAGAATGTTAAAAAAAAACAAGAACAACGAAAAAGAAAAAGGCATCCAATTTCCTCGAGTTTGACTGACCTATCTTCAACTTTTCAATAATATTCGTCATTTATTCTCAAGTTTTAAAAGTATGAGAGGAGCGCGGTTTCCTTTAGCCAATTTGGCCAACTCCGAAAAACCCCGCCAGCAAGATTTCACGGAGGCAAGAAACAAGATCTAAGAGATCTCGCGAGAACACAACTCAATCTTCTTCAACATCCTGCAAATTAAACGGGCGTGGGAGGTTTGTCATCAAGAAATTGACTGTCGTTAAGATTGTAGATATTATCATAGGTAACCGGAAGTGTACAATTGTTTGACTTAAGATAATTGGGATCTTCTATATTGAAACAGTTTTGTTGAACGAGTTGCTCTGGAGAACCTCTTTCATTCCAAGAGAGAGTTTCTGAACACCTTCTCCCGTACCGTCCATTGTCGTCTGCACAGTATATTCGCCTCAGTTCCTCTTCGTCTGCACAAGAACTCTGAGACACAGTTCCATCATCGTTATTTATAGAATTTCCACCCGGTTCGAAACGCCCCGACTCGGAAAAAGTTTTCCGTACAAACGGAGTACGTTCGTCGTCTTCACTTATCCTCAAAGAAGTGCTGTCGTCTGCAACTTCCTCGCCATCGCTTCCAACGGAGTCGTCCGAAACTCGCAACCTCGGTATGTCGCAGACTCGATTGTCGGCTGCATTGAATGGCTTTGTTGGATCAGACGGACTCCTGTTATATAGAGGTTTGGGGGACGACAAGGTGTCTGGCTGGGAGGTCGGCCTCTCTCGTTCTGTTGAGACGCCAGAAAGTCGAGTGCGAGAATTTCTGTTTGATGGAGGGTTCCTCAGAAAGTTATTGTCCAGCGGATTCAGGTACGAGTTCGGCCAGCCGGGATTTGCGTTTGGATATGGCGGATATAGACATCCGTCATCCGTCTGTGTTTCCTTAAAAAAAGAACAATTCAACATTAAGATATGGAATACATTTATAGGGAAAAACAGTACAAAATATGAAATTATTTCAAATGTAGTGAGAATTTCTAAATCAACAATTCTTACCATATTAACTGTGTTCTGCCGTTGTAGCTTTCGTCCATTTTGTTGTGGATCTACTGTTTTATAAACTGAAGTTGTGGTTGTGCCGTTCAATTGCTTCTTTTTAGCATCTCGTTTTTTCAAGTATGCCATGCGTCTGTTCCTTGAAAAAGTAACCAAGAATAATTACTTTTGTAATTACCACATAGACTAGCAACAATGCACGCAAATGCATAATTTACATTCGTAAACAGGGTAATTTCTTCACAGTGTGCTGAATTTAGAGTAATTGTAATGAATACGAATGATAAAATTTAACGACTTACTTTGCAAGGAAATAGGATGCGATGCAAAAACAAACAAATATCAAAATTCCAATAACAATGCCAATGATGGTCAGGGTTCGATCCCGCTCAGGATCAGGGGTTTTCCCAGGTGCTAAAAATAGACACAACGAGAACCAATATAAAATCTACTCCACTCTGTAACAAAGTTTACACAACATTTACAGAAATTATCGTTTCCAAATAAAATGATTCTTATAAAGATTAGCGTTAAAAGGATTGGAATATTCTTGTCTCCGACAAATGCAGAAATACAGGCTTTACAGCTTTATGGACCGGGCGTTAAGAATATTTGCAGATAATTTTCTATATTTTTTCATTTCTACAGAGAAAACGATATCAGCCTTGTTTAAGAGAATAGAGTTTCCTGCCACTCAATTACTTTGCAAACATAGCCATATGTCCGTTCTCTCGAAATGTCAGATATTGGAAACTTCTTGTTCTAGAACTATACTTTTTGGTGCGAAAAACTACGCAACTTCTCTCTTCTTCATGAAACGATTACATTACAGGATTCTTTATCATTTACTTTTTTGTCTTTTTTGTATTAATAAAATACATGGCTACGGTAATTGCAAATATAATTTGTTCTACAATTGTACATATACTAATTTTAATTGCTTATCTTATTATTTGATCATTTTAATGGTGAAATAAATTTTGTTCATCTAGGCTAATATATGACTAAGCTTTGTATTGTAAAGCAGCACTTCGTATGGTTGATCTAGCATAAAATGCGAAACTCGTCTTGATTAATATACGTTGGTTTTTTATTTCACATCTACATGAAATGAGAACTTGATAAAGAAAAAGGTGAAAATGTAAGTTCAGCGTTACATTCTGAAATTTTCTGGCAAAGAACTAAACAGAGGATAACTGTAGATTTGAATGATAATACATGTAACTAATGTACATATAGGTTTATATAAAACATAAAGAATCAATCCTTGATTTTTTTTAAAAATACATTTAATAAAACACTTCTCTTCGAACTCTGCCCCATGTTTGTTTTTAATATGGTCTTTGAATTCAAGTGCATTTTCACAACAAATGATTCCGGGATTAATCACGATAAATTTACAAAGAAACAATATATATGTAGAAATTCGAACTGCCAATCCGTGAGAACAACAATAAATTGTGTTGCATCATTCACCATCTTTAAGCACTTTCAACCTTTTACTCTCACAATAGATAAATAACATTGAAAATACAATATTTAAGCACCAATATCAAAAGCACCGTACACCGAATAAGGGGGTGTTCGAAGGTTGAGAGCACTTGAGAAACAGGTGTACAGTGAAAATTGTGATCGGGTTCGGGATTCAAAGTGAATAAAGAACCGGGATTTTGAAATCGAATTTGGAAAAGAGGATCAGGTTTTTGAGAAGTATGGGTAGATGGTAAAGGTAAAGATTTTTTTTTTTTTGGGGGGGGGGGGCTCTTTTTTCAGTTTGTCGAACTGTTAAGTTCTGTATTTCTCAAAAAGGAGACTTATTACTACATTTGAATGAATATGAACACACTTCTTAAATTTACTTTAACATTATTTTGGTTGAGTTGAGGGCATTGTGGTTTGGAAAGATTGTTAAGAAGGTCATAATTAATTTTGAAATGCCTCGTTTGATAAAATAAGATCTCTTTTTATCAAGTCTTTCCAAACCACGTTCCTCAAATAAACTGCAGACATGCCAAAACATGAGTTGTATATACCTGTGGAAATTTTTTTAGCGAAAGGATTCGGGAATTGGCATCGTAATCCTGTTAACGTTTCCGGACACCTACAGAGAGGGAACCAGTAAAGAGATAAGTTTTCACAAAAAAGATCTTGGTAAACAGTATATATGAATATTGATAGCAAAATTGGGGGGATGGGGTACCAGCCAAGGTGGTGTGCAAGGCAAAAAAAAATAAAAAAAATTAGGTAGCAAGGGATTACAAGCAATGTTTTGCAACAATTCATTCCCTAGACTAATGACTGCAAATAAGTAAGTTAATGAAACAGAATTACACTTAACGAGGTGATGAAACTCTATTGATGATTATTTATTTTTTTAACTAACCTTTTTTCATTAAATAAAGCGGTTACATTGAAATCCCTATTAATATTATGCAATGTTTTCTAGTGCAATCATTAACTATGCAATGAAAAACTGTTGCAGAACACTAGGATACAGATGCTGTTTATACACTGTGCAGTTATAGGTACATGAACAATCTGATGCTAGTTCGACGGCAACCTTCGTCCCACCTAACCAAACAATCAAGGTGTTATATAGATTAAAACCAAGCATGGCATCCAATGTTCGAGATTATTTCGTTATTTTTCCCTTCTATAGAATCTATTATCATGGTATGAGTCTCTACACTCTATACTACATGCTTTTGTGAAAACTTGTTTTAAAGATATTGAACGAAAATGATTCTAAACGCTAGCATGCCGTCAATTGTGAAAACGAAAACCATGCAGAGTGCATTGTTTTATGATGATATTGTTCTAATTTTCTTATATGAATTCAATAATGTTCATTTACAAATCCAGTTTCAATTGAAATTTTCCATATCTGTTGAAAAAAAAAAGTAATTTGCTGGGGAAAAATCAAAATAAACTCAAAATGAACACGACATGCGATGCTTGTAATCTATACAAGGTGCTTGAATGAATGGCGGAAAAACGTCGGATACCATACCATCTGAAAATTCCCGGATGTTTGGATTGGGTATGGCGCATCGAGTTCCAGTAAAATTGCGTCTGCAGCTATCATAAGAAATACCATCACCATTTAACATCATAAACCAAGAGCTAATTCATATCATATCATATCATACATCATCTTAACATACTATATAGTAAAACATAGATCTATCTAATGTGTGTTATATTAAAAATGGGAGACATGTTGCAAGATCGTAGTGTCCTGAAATATCTATATACATGTACATGTAGAGTGGGATTGGTATAGGTAAAATTATTGTTGTAATATTTTCCCCCCGAGTTTTCTTAAAAGCCGACCTGAAACTCTTATAAAGCAAAAGATACAATAATTATCTGATTGAGACAAAATAAAAATGTCATCCCAGATACTAGTAATTCAACCAATGGAGAAGATTATCTTGATATTTTCTCAAAAGGTGCCATAATTAAGTCTCTGCAGAAAAACTCGGGAGAATATATAGTGTTCATGATGTAGATATTAAGATAAACTGAGGGGGAAAAATGATGCTGCAAATATCTTTTATGAAATGAAGATTTTTCAAGATCAAGACTTCAGTGAGATATTTGCCCATCTTTTAATATTTTATCTCCTGGGTGAAGATAACGACCTTAAAATTCATCTTCCTTAGCAGATTCGTTGGTATAACACGCTGTTAACGTGTAGAACTGGGATACATATAAAAAATGTCGTCATAACAGTGTGGCGGGGGTTAGCAGAGGATAATATGATAACATGTTATCTGTCTAGCTTGTAAAGAAACGGGCTGGTAGGCAAACAACTGCATCACAAAGGCTGAAAACTCTCTGGAATGCCTCCTCTGTGATGTTTTGATTTCCAAGGGAGATAAACAGGTTGTTCAACGAAATTCAAACATAACTGATCTTATATATTATCAATATTAATCTTTCTTCCACTCTTTTAATCCACTCCTTGAAAGTTCGTGTATTATAAAAGATGCATTTTTTTTTCTTTAGCAAATTCAAAACAAATTATTTTCAAACTTTTTTTGAAAAATTAAGTTAAAGAATTTTAGTTAGTCAAAATGAAAACTCACGCGCATGATTTGATATCGAGGTCTTTGATGATGCGACATACTCCGCCATTTAAGCAATATCCTTGGTCCTCCCTTTTGCATGGAATATGTCTGGGTGCTGGTGTGGCTGTTTAGATAGAGAAAACAGAGATATGTAATTTCACCTATGATAAAGGCATTAAACAAATATTTCATGCAAATACCTGTCCCTAAGCCCTTTAAACGGATTTTCATTCATGTAAAATTCAACTAATGTTTATCTTTTGCAGTTATCTACTTATGTTGGAGCAGTGGAATGCAATTCTAAACGACCTTACACCAGGTTTACGATTTCACCTCTGGAGAAAATTTCAAGGATTGGAGAATACACAGTGGCATTAAGTTAAAAAATTTAAATCACTTAAAATATTTCCTGTTTAGCGTATTATTTTGTAACACTACATAAAAGGACGGAATTTAGATTTCCAAGTAATATGAAAGAGACAAAAAATCCTAATACCTTCAAACTTCTCAGAACTGCAAAAAAAAAAAGCGTCAAATGTGAGAGCTTTTTTTTTTTTTTTTTTTTTTTTTAGCCCGAATGGGTCCTTGTTAAAGTAGATAGATACATTACAGATAAGCATGTTTACTAGACACATAACTAATATTCTATATTAATATTTGACGACCCGCCATATCGCTGTCACTTTGTGGGTCGTAAGGTTTTTTGACATACCAAGGATAGGCCGGATTTTTCATACGAGACCTGACAAAAATAATCTGTCGATTTCTATCAATGAAGATCAATGGAAACTTTCCTTTCCAATTAACGTTGTCTTCTCATTTTACAGTCACAGTTGCATAGTAAATGAAGTGATCTTTGAAGATGACACTTGGGTTTCTGGGTTTTTTTTTATTAAACAGATATTTTAACTCAGTTCAAAACAATTTCTTCGTCGTGCGTAAACAACACGTTTCCAATCATGTTAAAAAAATTTCGTTTGAAAGAAGTTTCAAGTATTTTTTTATATTATCAAGTGTCAATCTGTCCGATTATAACAAAATATGTAACCTAATAAACTACTGCGTACCAAGAGGACCCCATAGTTTGCCCTTTTTTTTTAATTTCGAGTCTGGCATACATCCTTTCAAAGGTATACATATTAAAAAATATCAGCCGAGCTCGACGGAGAAAAAAAAACCTCCCATATCAATGCTGAAAAGATTGGAGTTCATCTTATCTTCCCCTGACATGTATTTAAAAAGAATTATGGTGGGGGTAAAAAGGGAGGATACGTTCGCGCCAGGATCCAGAAACAATGGTCAGATAATGCACTGATTCAGCAAAAAAAAAAAAAAGCACCAGCTTCATTTTGATAGGGTTTTGACACAGGTCTAGGCTAGAAGTAAGTGTGACGGTCGCAGGTGCTCGATTCGTCTGCGGATGTAGGTGCAATTACGCAATACGTTGAAATGCTCTGTCAAACAGGACAACCAACACGTGTTATTCAAATGGATATTAGACAAGTTTTTTAACCCTAAAAAACAAAGTTTTATCGACATTTCACCGGTTTTCATATCTATTTGATTTTATACTTTTGATTTCCTGATAGTTTTTCATTTTTACAAGTTTTATCCTTTTTCTTTCTCTCTTTCGTTAAGTACATGTTTTTTTTTTTAGTAATATTTAAAACTCGTCGCTTTTAAAAGCATTGAATAAAGATCAAGCCAAGAAGAGTGAAAAAAAAACTCTTTAGACGTTGCTCTAGCCAAACTAAACAATTCTTGAAAGATATAATCCTAAATACCGATCAAAAGTTGCTATGGATTTTAGCTTCAAATAAAAAAAAAGATTTGACTTATCAGCAAGGTTTCACATTATGCATCGGGGTTTTTACAAAATCAACGCTTTGATGTTTCCTAACATTAAAACGATTTGGTAGCAAGCATTAATCGAAGATGAGATATTGCTCCACTGGTTACAACGATTTTGCTATCATAACAGGTGGGTGCAAAATTAAGAAACTCCAGTTACCTCCAGCTTGTTAATCTGACTCTGTACGTAACCACTCTCTTACTCTATGGATACACGCTTTTATTTTTGAGGTCTTATCTTAAAACCTTCCGGGTTGAAAATTTTGCAAACGCTATGAATCCCTTTTCAGAGAAGCTACAAACTGTGCGTAGTGTGTAAATTAATATAGTGAAAAAAAACCCCTCAAAGTGTAAAAAAGATGGTCATCATGGATGCAAATGCTTTAAAAAATTGATATAAAAAAGGACACTGGTAGATAATCCCCTTTATAGTTCATGTTTGCATTTTTGTTTCCAAAATCTATCATAAAAGCTTATGTTGTCCTTTGAAGACGGTCTGGTACAATAGCTTCAACAGAAAGAACAACAGCAATAACAACAACAACAACAACTAAATAAACTTACTTCTTGGTCTTCCTGTACTTGGAGTCTTGCTTATCACTACAAAGAAACAAAATAGTATACAATAAAACCATCAATACGTAATACATTCACTTATAATTGTAGTCAGCTTAAATGAAGATTTAAGATCGCAGTCCGTGTTAGACTGATTAAGTTAAAGATTTGTAATCCAGACGTTGTACGGTACATCGTTCAAGCATTTTGAGACCAGACACATTTTTAAAACTCCCTTCACCCTGAGTATAGGGGTGGGGTGGGGTGATTAAATTTATGGGGTGGCCGGGGGAGTTTAAACTCGACAACAAGAACTTGGATCCGCCGGCATTGTCCAATTCCCGTCCATTTCCTGTTGCACGTCCTTTTACATAATACATACTTCGGCTTACGTAAATCCGTCAGAACAGAACTTTGGTCCTTCTCTGTGGTTAAAACAGCTGTTTTTATTATTTCCACAGAGCTGTTTGTTTAAGCGAAAGAAAACTAAATCATGATCCATACCTGGCTTAATTCTCCTGATCTCAAAATGACATCTTGTCCTATTATTCCTAACATGGTCAATTCGAGTAGCCTTTGCTTTATCAGCCATAGTTCACAAATATTGGTATATATATATGTACTCAACAAGAGGGATTTTGCATAGACTCTTATTATAAGCCAAATCTTGTTTTCCAATCCTGACGTATGGGCTATTTAAACATTTATCCATAAGCCACATTAATTCATAAAATCTTCAAATGGATATCAAAATGACATTTTTTTTCTCCATAGGACTAATCCCATTCACTCAGTAACAGACAGATGAATGAATGACTGAAAGTGAGACTAAATCAACGATCAATAATCGATCAATTGCACATCGGAAAGATCGAAGTGTACATGTCGTAAAGTGCATAGTTAATTTGTATTTAAAGTGCCATTCTAAACATACAAGATTAAAATTTTTCCAGAATTCTATTCGAGTCATTTTCATATAACCAGGTCATTATACCATAAGAACAGTAAAAACCACGAGTATACATTACTCAACAGCTGGGAGAGGGAGGATAATCTTCTTTACAGAAACTTCAAACAATAAGTTGACTTTTATTATATTGCAAAATAATTAAAATTCGACAATCTCCACTACGTAATCTATCCATAGAAAGGGCTTTAAAATATTATTAATGTCTCTATAAATATTTAAACTCTGCTTAATATTTTGACTTATATTTTTGGCCCTTCGAAAACATTAAGATAAAAAAAATTAGATAGGAATCTCCCTATCTTTTTTGCTGTCGGTCTATGCAGTTTGTAGTCTAGCCTGTATTGGTTCATTGCCATTAATCTTGATAATCTAGCTAATCATATCAAATACTTTGATTTTAAGGTGGAGAGAGAGAGATAAAACCTATCTGAAAATTACCGTTTAGTATCATTTAAGCCAATTCTGCGTGTCTGGGGGTATTATAAATGTTGCCAAAGAGAAACTGGGCGATCAGCGTATGAACAGTTTCTTTGACCAAATTCTTTCGCCATTTTTTTTTTTTTTTTTTTGACACTTCAAACTCAATAAACTCGGGTTCGGGGTGTTTTCAACAACAAATGTAGAGGAATTTCAGAATATCATGCTGTCAAAGTATGAACTTGCAAGAGTTAAAACTATTTTTATGACAATTAAAGTCCAATTAAAATTTGGGTATTTTATCACTTGCAACGGAATCCCTGTTGATACGACTTCCTCCTTCAACATTTTTGTCAGAAGAGCCAAGTGCTTGCTGATTTGCCTGTATAGGTATCGGATTAACAGGTGTAAAGGTCTTCACGATACACGAAATTTAAAAAAAAAACTCACCAAAATTCAAACCATCAGATAATTTTGAAGAAAAAAAAATATCTTCAATTTTTGTCAAACTTCCAGTTCATTTAAAATATAACAGGATGCCAGATCCAGCGGAGAGACCATATTGCAAAATTTAATGAGGCTTCTTGAATCCAATATTTTGTAAGACCTGACGATAAGACCCCTGTATTTGTTGGATGCATTAAAGCATAGCAAACTTCCGTGAAAGATTACTTTAATTGAGACATCTTATCATCTTATCTACCACTAACTTTAGCCGTAACCTTTGATTTTTTCCCCCCATATATTACGTGTAGTGTACTTGGTCTATCATATGAGTTGTATATGTAAAAAATGAAAGAAGATCTTACTGAAATATTCCAGGTATTTAGTGAAAATATTCGGTGTTGTCATGCAGTGTCAAGTTAAATAAACACGAACAGAAATATGATACTCAAAAGAAAGACACATATTCTGGACTAAATAGCGCGCTAGTAGTCTATGGATTATGGGCTGGGGGTGGCTCCTATTTGTCTTCTATAGTGGGTGGCTTACACTGGGCCACGAGACTGTGAAGGACTGCCGGTATTTCATGGGGACAGTGTTCTCTAAAATACATTATTTCACTCCGGTCTATAGACTGACTCGTGTTGATAGTTGATAACGTCTAAGGCCGAAGGTTGCTTCACCTGAGTGGGAAGTCTTTGTTTTAAATCAGCAGATATTTTACTGGGAGTTGAACACAAGCACAAAAGGTCACCGAAGTTACAACAGATTGCTGTTGGTTTGCCTGGTATCGGGTAAAGCTTTGATTTATGGGTTTCTGAGTGCAGAAATTACTACGAAATTACTTTTTCAGAGGTGTTGTTGCAATGTGCGATTGTCATTAAGGAGTCTATCTTGTTCAGAGGTATTCTTAACCGTGAAAGAAACAAATAATACTGAAGGTTCCATTATCGCTCTTAAGTCGGCCTAACTAACTGATAAGCTAATTACTTCATTTTTTTCATTTTAGAGTAGATATCCACTGCATCAATCACACAAACGTTTCTGTTTAGAGGGATGAATTGCTAAGATATTATCGCCTAACAGTGTATATTGAAACAAAGCGTGTGAACCCCCAAGTCGTATATTGTAAAATTTAAATGGTCATTTGATACATATTCAAATCTACAGAGAGATTTCTAAATTTCTCTGCTGGGGATACGTTTCTTTTGTTTTGCTTTTAAAAACAAAAAAAAAATGAATTTGTGTCTATGCATGCATGCCTTCCGCTGATTTCGGAAATGACTTGTCATTTTCCCCTGTTGTTCATACACTTGGCGACTGCATTTTTGCACTTATAAAGCTACATGTTGAAGTGCCCTGCCTTAAGTTTACCCAAATAATCTGCAAGGTCGTAACATGTTTTTTTTTTTTTCTACAACCGGATATATACAAAGTGCGACCCGCAAGATATGAAAGTGTATTCACTCTTCATGATTGTCACCAAATTAGATGGGATTTTTCTTGCGCATATATATTTGTAAAACTATATATAAGATCTCATATCTCTCTATCTTATTCATTCGGGCACTGTTCCTAAAATTTTTAAAGGTAGAATGCTAAAAAAAACAAAACTAAATTTAGAACAACTTTTAAAAGAGTTATTTAGAAAAAAAACACATAGGAATGCACTTGTATGTATTTGAATTTAATTTGAATTTTAAACAGGCTTATATTTCGAAACCCCACAGCGAAACCTGGAACCTATCCTTGCGGTAAGCCGAAAATCCGTTAGTCAAGGATTAAAGCTTTATATAGTTAATTCATAATTGCTTAATCTTTCCCGACTGGAAAACATACGAGGAGCAAGGCGGTCAGTGCGTTGCATTATAACAAGTCGTGCTAAACAGTCCAAAACGCTGACAAATGGTGACGCCTTTAAGTTTTTACGGCACCCATTATATAACAAGACTTTGATTGAACAGTTAACAATCGTAGGGTACTTTAGTTTTACAAGAGATCGAATTGTTAACCCTTTGCAATTTCTGAGATAAGATTGTCGAACGGAGAGACCCTTTTTTGCAAGTCATTGATCAAAGTCGGATACGAAGAGTGAAGTTTGCCTAAAATATATTCAAATAGTTAAAAATAGATTTACATTCAAGAATACACCACCACAAGAAACGAATTGTCCGCTTTAATCTTATGTTTGTTTATAACCGAAGATAGTAACTTTGGTCAACAAGCTGCAAAGTTCTTTCGTCCGGAAAACCCATTGACAAACAGGGTGTAAGCCCCGCGCCCTCTCTGACCCCTATAAGTACTTGTAATCTTCAGGCAAACACGACATTTATTTCTTCACTTGCGGGATCTTTGGACAACAACAATTGGAAGACTGGATCACACCTAGCAGTGCAATACACTTAGTATTGTGAACGAGATAATAATCTGATGGTTCATTCTCAACACCCCACCCCCCCCTCCAACAGCCATTGATATTTAAGAAGTGTGCCCCACTTAATGACTCTCCTTGGCTCAGTCATCTTATACTTTCCTTTCTTTCCTGTTTATGTTTTTTTCTTCAAAGTTTCATTCTGAAATCTTAATCACTGACGACATTGTGAGTAAACCTCTTTGAAAAGTAATAGCTTAGTTTTCGTGACACCAAATAAAATCCCAATCCCCTGTACTGTAAAATACTTCTCAACGGGGTTTAGAAATAAAAATGAAAGAAAGTAAAACAAGTGTTTCAGCGAATTAAGAAGTTAACGGAGTGCATTTAGTGAAAAAAGCTCCTTTTGTTTATTGTGTTCCGTGCTTTTGACTGTTCATGAAAACTGGTCTTACCTTTAATATTCACAGATTTCTCGGTTGTCCCGACAACATTGGTCGCTATACATGTATAAACTCCGGCATCTTTGCTGGATGCTTTGTTTATTCGTAATTGTGAATACTTCCTGCAAAACATAACCAAAAGTAGTATTAGAAGTTATTTCTACTGTTTTCTGAATCTGAATCAAACTTCTATTTCAAAGCATCTCTCTCTCTCTCTCTCTCTCTCTCTCTCTCTCTCTCTCTCTCTCTCTTGCTTTTTGTCTTTTCTCCTCTCTCTCTTTCTCTCCCTCTCTCATTAAATGTGTTCATACTTTTTCTTCCTTATTTGAACACCCTTTGTTTTTCCGGAAATTGGAACTCCGTCTTTGGTCCACGTAATAGATGGATCTGGTCTTGCAGATCGAACACGACATCGCAACTGCAACTTTCTGCCAACACTCACATTTTTGGCTTTAATTTTCTTTAACTCCGGTTTTTTACCTGAAAACGAAGGAAAGAAATTTTAAAAAGTTTATCAAAAGTAAGGCCAAAGGAGTTCACATATTTTTTAAAAATATCTTCTGGCATCGTAACGATACATCCGCCACCGATAACACCTTTTAGAAGTCTGTGCAGAAATTACGTCTTGATTAGGTAAATGACAGTGATGCACATAAAACAGATAACCAAATTCTGTAGTGATAAACACGATATTAATTCATCATTTTTTTCTTGTCAATTAGCGGCTGTTGGTGAAGCTAAGAGAGTTGAACGAACGAATGTTAGGGAGAGAGATACATATAAAAAGTTGAACAAATTGGTCTGGGAGGTGTAATTCTGCTAATAAGCAGAACCGTTTTGCAGATTTGTTACAGAATTTTTCATTTTTTTTTTTAAAAATCTTCATTCAAATTGACGTTAAATTGCATGACAGTTTTATTTTTAATCCCTCAAGACTTGTATAAAAGAGCAATATGAGATAAGACACCGTACCTGATTAAGTTAAATGCTTGTAGAGTCTTGTCGGATTTCATTTTATGAATGAAGTTTACAACAACACAATACTGATATAGAACAAAGCATTTAACACCTGGTCTGTGATTAATTACAACAATTTGATTTATATGTTATCATTTTAACTCAGTTCCTCACCACAAGTATGCGTCTTCCTTTTATATAAGTGATTTACAATACTTCAACCCCCTTAACCACCAGCGTTTACTTATAATAAAAAAGAATCTCTTCCTTCGATAAACTGATGACTCAAGATTTCGCCCCTCTAACCGAAATTTACACCCTGTGTAAAGTGAATGACTGATGAACAAAATAAAAATATCCAACAAAATTAAAAAAAATATTATGATAGCAATTCGAGGATGAATTTTGATAATCTGTTGATTCAATTTGACTCGCTGAGCGATATTTTCTCAACATAAAAATGTCAACGTACTGCTTTCTCGAGTGTATTTATTCATTGACAATATGTGGGGCATTATGAATATTAACGCTCTTAAAATACCACGACCCCCCGCTAACAGTAGAGAGAGAAAAAACTCCTACATGAATTGCACAAGCTTTTGTGTGGACCATTTAGGTTTCATATTGTTCCAATCGATTTATCTATACCTAATTTTTCATATCCTAATAAAATGGCTTTACAAACATTAGAATATGAACCCGGTCTTTTCGATGCAATGAGATTTATCATTGCGACATTTTAATTCATTATGACACAAAATACTTCTTCCATCTGGTCATTGGCATCTAATTATGGGGATAATTGGGACCTATAATAACAAATTCATTATATATCGATAGATACTCAAGAGGACAATTGTAGTACAAAAATGCCACGCGCTGTTTAAAAAAACGATCACTTTAACATATGTACACCATATTTTATAGATTATCCCCTCCCACTCATCTTGTTTGTCCGCTTTTATAAGAACTTGAAAACCGGTAACTGAGAAAGGTATGGCTGGACAAAAAAATTTAACAGAAAGACAGCTTTCCTCGCGGGGGTGTGTATCCATACCATGCAATGTGTTTAAACACTGTCTTCTATATGCAATGTGAGATTATTCTTTCCTAAAAGATGGGAGATAAAATTTCAAACATCTGCATACGACCAATGACATTTAATTTAAGGGATGGTGAACATTTTATTTACGACAATATAAAGGTGAAAAAGGAAATCCTTTTTTTTTTCAAATTATTTATGGCTCGAATGCATTTTTTCTTAGGAGTTAGCCTGCAACGTTATTTTAGATGATAAATCATGCTGCTACCTAAAACTTGCCTCTAATTACCATTTAAAACAATGACAACTGTGCTCATTTTGTCAAATATAGTTAAGAAATTTAGAAATCAACGAGATAAATCGGTAGTCCTTACATAATTTACATTATTATTTTTAATATGTAGAACAGACCGGTTTTATAGGCAAAGAATAATCTAAAGTGCCACCATCCATACCTTTCACAGTATTGCGCTTCTTTTTAATCCACCTTTTAGACGCAGCGTTTTTTCTCTTCTTAAGTTCCGCCATTATACCAAACAAGAGATGTAGAGAGTGTAAAAAAAAAAGAGAACCAATAAGGTTTCTTTGCAGCAAAATGCAGCAACGTCGGAAAAAAACTTAATAAAGAGTGCAGCTAGATGCAACACAGTCGAGAGTCCAACACTAAATGCAGGAACCAAAGCCCCGTCCTTTAGTTTCTTTATGTTGGGGTAATGACTAGAAAATAGATTAGGAAAATATTTTTGCTTTGGTCGCAGACAGAGGTATTGTGTACCGAGAATATAAGCCAAGAACAAGATTATGACAAGTAGTCGTCATTTTATTTCGAAATTCCGATTTAACTAGCCGCCAAATCTGCAGGTATTACGTTTACCGGCTATTAAAGTAAATCCTCTTCTATGCTTTGCAAGTTCATCCTGCCCTTCGTCCGGCAAAGCCATTCAAATAACCATGTGTCGTATCCTTATTAATCTCTAGTACACAACCATGCATGTAATCAAGAGGTTTGAACTCCAGCAGAATATTCAAGAAAGGAACATCTTTAGAATTAAAATATATGTAGATCTATTTAGTCAACAATTTGATCATTTTTTCAAACACCGAATTGTTGTACTAATGAGACGGAGGTGGGTGGGGGTTAAAAATGTTGATAAAGACACATTTAAAAAAATATATATATATTATTGATTTTCACATAATTTGAAGAAAAAAATGATGTGTGATATTTAAATCCATAATGCTAAAACAATTGTACTTTCTGTCCCAGAAAACATCACTCAGAAGTAATTGAGATCAGCCATTCCACACGGGGGGATATAACGAAAAGTTCTTATTAAAACAGAACACTTTGTAGTAGGTGAAATGATTTCAACACTTCAAATGAAGAAAATTTAAATCAAGACAAACAATGAATGTAAATGAATTAAAATAGTAGACCACAGACTATAACATCACTTCTCAAGCAAACACCCGAGTTATTTAAGAGAACCACATAACTCAGACAAATAGCCAACAGCATTAGTTTTTACCTATGAAATAATAACATTATCAAAGCAGGCCTAAATCAGTAATTAGAATTGTTACCTTGGTCCAAATATTGATAAAAGTGGATATTTGTAGAGAAAACAATCCTGGCTGTAATCCTTTAAAAAGTTATGCTAACAGTTCTACTTTAGCTCGTCTCGTCATAATTAAGGTGAAACGTTATTCTGTCTAACCCTTTCCACCCCCTACCCGCCCTTTCCTACCCAAAGCACCTGCCTCTGAGTGGATACTTCAAGCAAAACCCCATCTCCAACAAGACGGAAATGTATTTTTAAAAAAAGGACAATGATTTTTATATTCTTTTTGAAAACAATCAATTGCTATTCATTTGTTAATGGACTAAAGTAGAGCATGTTTTATTTTTAGAAAGAACCTAATTGTTGGTACTTTTGATTAAAAGACATATTTTGATTTAATTATGATAACGAAAATTTTAGATTTTCAAATCACTTAAAATCTTTTATTTCATCTTACCTTTTGTCATTTTAAATGGTTCTATCACAAATCAAAAGATTTAAACATGTAGCAGGCCAAAGAACAAAATAGTAATAAGATTTTGTAGAAATATTCACACTTTGGCCATTCGATACACAGTTGTGCTTGGTGCCCTTTATAGCCTTGCAACAATCCTATCTATGTTAAAGCAGATGACAGAAAAAGAGGTGAAAATTGTGCAAGACCTCGAAGTAAGTACTGTCATTTAGCTGATTTGTTCCTAATATACAAAATACCGATAAAAAAAGAAAATAGCCTTTCTGAACCATATATCATTTACACGAATTAATTAATCATGGTTACGTGTATGTACTTAATCAATTTCCTGTTAAAAAAAAAAGATATATATGTTTGATTGTTGCCTTTTTAGCCATGATTTGTTTTTTCTTTTAAAAAACATGAAATGCAAAGCAAAGCAAATTGACAAAAGAAGATATATGTATACTGTAACAGGATGCTTTAAAATTAATTATTGCAGACCTGGCAGATTTGCCAAAAACCAGATCGTTTTTAAATTTACAATGTAATGAAAACCAAGCCATTTCCACGGGCACAGGCCTGTAGTTTTCCTGATCTTAAATCAATTATTTCATTAATATTGAGATCCCCCAAAATCATGCTAAGTGCTTCTTTGATTGGTGTAAATTAGACGGTTTCGATCACTCTGTCTCTTTTTTCATGCACAAGCGGCCCCAACCTACCGTAAGCCTATCTACTGAAACTGATTTGGTTAAAACAACTCGGAGGCATGCGGATGAACCAAGGCAGACTTGATGAAAAGAAAACCTAACTGACTTAATTACATTCATTAAGCTTTACTGGGTTAATTAATAACCAATCCTTTGTTTGATAAATTAAATCTCCCTTTTCAAGGTCGCTAAATAAAAAAAAATTGAAAGTGCTTGAAACGAAATTGCTCCGTAATGATACCTGCTTTTGCATGGCTATGAATTTTCAGAGCTCTGTTTTGCGTTTAATCGTCTTCAAAAGATGCGAAGCAAAAACCTTCTCTAGTGTTTTGCAGTCTTCTGAGTGCAAATTTTCAATTTTCATGGCTAGATTTTTGATAGTAAAATTCAAGTAGACAAACAGCTTATTTGTTTTTTTTTGTTTTTGTTTTTTTTTTTGACAAGTTTGAAAATCCTCAATCTACGTCAACTCATTTAAAGAGTCTCTAATGATATCAAAACTTTCAACAAAAAGTCAGGGGGAAAAATCTTCTCAGACGATACAATGGCTAGTATTTTAATCCGAAAATATCTTATCAAGAATGTTTTTCGACACGCTAAGCAAAAGCGCGATATTACTAATATTTTTCAACTTAATATTTATTTCTTTATGATAACCTTTGGTTTAAACCAATTTCAAAGTTATGCAAGAAAAAAAAAATGATATGTTATTTCATCGAGGCTCAACAGTAAAGTTTAGAATGTTAATTGTAAACATTTACATCTGAATCCATGTGATGCTTTTCAGAACTACATACTTTGAGTTGACTTTTGTCTCGGCTCAGTGTAAACAAGGATCAATTTGTTTATTACATGGCCATCTGCTTCGTATACCTACATACTGCACAATAAAATATCCTTGTAATTATTTTCGTCTTGAGCGAGAGTCTGACGTTATGGAGTTAATGTCTTCTTCGTATATTGTTATATAAACAATGTGCAATTTACATGGCAAGGGGTAAATGATAGTTTTGACTTTTTCTCACCATTCAATGCGGTGCTAAAATTAGACAGAAAATACAAAACGACTATTGACAGACAGTGAGACTAGTATCGGTTGCCTTGTCAAAAATCGACAAATGTTAATGAACTGTCTACATCACCAGTTTAGTATTTACTTCAATACATCATACACAGAAATGAACTGTCGGGATGAAGCAGAACTATTTTCTAAACTAAAGCTTTTCATTGATAATATTTCACTAAAGAATATTGGAATTTTCATCCCAATTGCACAAACATTTAAAAGTCTTCGGTCATCCGCTTATGACTTTCCATTGTTACAAGCCCACCAAACACTTTTAAAAATTATAAAGCAATATCATTTTTAAAATGTTGTTCATTGATTCATTGAAATCCGTTTCCGCTTCTGAGAACACTTTGGGACGATGCTTAATTCATTAAATTCTTTCTTAGGTGTTAATAATGTAGATATGACGGAATTAACATAATGCATGCAATAGAAATTTGTCGTTGTATAAACATCGTAAACAGCTAGGCAGATAAACTTCACAAACTTCACATACCAAAGCCATGAACTAAGTTCTCAATAATTTACAAGAATGTCCCTGAAATAACATTTCATAATAACTTTTACAACTTAAGGACAAGTATATCTGTAATACAATCGTTCTGCCAGTGTTGAAGTGGTCGCTGATTGGGGGTGGGGGTGATTTAACACTTTGATTACACAATAGAGGACTTAACGGTATCACTGACCATTCAGGACATGTGATATAAAGAATTTACTGGCGTGGTGGCGAAGTGTCTAAGGGAAACGTTGTTTTGATTCAGTTTGTCAACAATCAAAGTGAGCTGAAAAGTCTATATCGATTAAAAGGACTTCAATTTGGCGTGGGCGTGAAAGAGCTGTCCAAAGGAATGTGACAGATTTACAAATGTCTATTCCATTCATGCGGCCCTGCCCTGCGAATGCATTGCTTGTGTTGTAATTAACTTCTGCAGGTGAAAAATTCGAGGTCTGGATTTTGACAGTCGCAAAAAGAAAAATCCCCACCCACACTTCATCTAATAAAATCTTGTCATTGAAAATTTTATCAATCGGGGTTTATTGACCATGCATTAGTCATTTAAGAAATACAGGTATGCAGGATTTAATGAAATAGTTGCATGACCTGTGTTACAGAGAAAAGAGATGCCATTCCACGCGTTTGGTGTTAGTGAGGGGGAAGGTACATGTATTTCACTGGAGAGCATGTTACCCTTGTCAGAAACCATGACCCCCCGAGAAAATGATGTCTCAAGCCGCGCAGGTAGATGTTAACATGTAAAACAAGACATGTAGACGGCCGGCAAACGAAGATTAATGTCCCCCATGATTTGGGTTTTCACCTTCTGATTTGTAACTTTCCATCGTAAACGATTTCCCCTTTTGAAGCCAGCTCGAGATGTTGAGATTCCGAGACGCTTTATCAACAGTGATTATCTACAGATGCACATGCAAAATGATAGTTGTAAACTTTCAGACATACCATCTGCAGTGAGGATTACAAATTAATCACGAACTACTCATTAAAAACAATGGTTTCAAGAGAGAGAAATGGGAGACTTGATTTTATTGCTCGGTGATTTTTTTTATTCCCTCTCTCTTACCGGACGAGGTAAAATTAGGGAACTGGTTTTTGCCGAGATTGGTGTATTTACTTTGCAGATAGGGGCCTGCAGGATTTAACAAGTTTTACGCACTCTTACCACCAGCATGTGGTTCTGTCGGAGATTGCCTACATCTTTTCGATTTACCATCTGTCTTTAGCGCTTAAAAATGTAAAAATTCAAATATCCTACAGAAACGAAATCTCAAATCTCTTATCTCGTTCAGAAAAATATCCATAATCTTCTGGGACCCTTTTTTCCCCAAAGATTAATGGCACACCTTTAAGCTAATAGTAATGGGCTTGACAGTGGCCGAGATTAACAGTTAAAACCATGTATTTCACCTGGACAAATTCAATGGGATGAAATATTGCACAACAGCATACAAATATAAGTAGATATGTACTTCAAATTGTAATCTAAATCATTGAACTTGAACACAGATTTACATGTTCAAACGTCTCCATATCTGATTTCTTTTTTCCTGTTCATATTCACAGACGATATTTCTGCCGTGTATACTGTATATATCTTCACGCTTTGAATAACTGAAAACATAACTTTAAATTACACACACACACATATATATTCATGCAAGGTGTACATTTCTACCTGTCGACATCTTCTGCTTTAAATAAAAATTTACGCGTGTTAAAATCTGGAAGGTCAACAAACTTACCACATGTCTTACAAGCTGCCTTTCTGATTAATCGTCCCGACTGTTTCGACACTTTTACAGGAAATGCTGAAATTCTATAAAAAGTACTTTTCTCAACCGTCACTTTTTTCAGAAAAAAGAAATATTTTTGGTTTGATTTTGTAATACTTGTCACACATTCACTATCAATATCTTTCTCCCCGAATTCTCCAATAGTTAATATTTTGGTTTTCTTGCCACCCGGTAATAAACCGGCACCTTTCCTCACCCTTCGGATCGCTAGGGTCACATTATACCTCCCCTCAGCGTTCGGGAGCATGGTTTTGGTCACTTTTCCTTCCACCACCGCCTCGGCTAAGTAAGCGCTAGAGGCTGGGTCCGTGAATTTAGTTCCACAAGTTTGGCACCACACGAAGAAAACACGTAGTAATAGTCCTAAGACAATGAATCGAATTTTGTATAACTTCATAGTTCGTTTCACTATAAAACTTCTCTATGTATATCGTCCATGCTCACGCAGTGTACTGTTTACAATCTGACCTCCTTACAGCAAGACAGGTCTATTTTACCTGGGGAAAACCCCCTCAGTCTGTGACGTATTTTCCGTCGGTCCGCCTTTTTTTGTTTAAACTAATTATCCAAATTAATAGACGTCAGTCAATTGTTTCGAGCTTTTTCTCTTTCTCACTTCTTGCTTTCTCGGCTCGCTAAATTAGCACAGTGGACTAATATGTGACTAATCAGGTTTTTATTCGCTCGCACCACCGGTTGTTTGTTTTTATATAATATAATTCCAATATTTGTTTTGTTACCGTTGTTTACGGGGCGATACGGGCTTCGCTCTCTTTATATGTGACTTTTACTATTTCGTATTACATGAAGTTCCCCGCACTGGCTTTGCGCTCGCTAATCCACTGAACGGTGCACCACTCACTCAGCCTCATCTCTCTCTGTATTATCTTCAAACTTTTCCCCCCTAATATTTCGAACCACCTGTAAATTGGAGCAGAGGAGGGTTCTTACGGGGTTAACGTCTGGAAGTTTACAGGTACATGTATCAGTGGTACTTGATGCAAATTGAAACACCATCTCTCTCTCTCTCTCTCTCTCTCTCTCTCTCTCTCTCTCTCTCGTAATTTTTAAAAAAAAATGAAAATAAATCCTTGGAAACTTTTAAAAATTAAATTGATATTGCTTGAATTTTCATAAAAGCTCATTGTTAAACACCAAAGAAAAAGGTTCAAAGGGAAAAACCCATAATTATGAAAAATTTAAATGCAATTAATTATTTCGATTATGCTATTCCGAAAATATTTCATTCAAAGTCACCATCACGCCAGCTATGCTTGAACAACATTATTGGTAACTGCGACAACGCATCAATATTTGGTCGTCTGCTTGTTCAAATAGTCCACAGGGAGGATAGCGGCTTTAGTCTAATTCCACAATCCCCACAAATTGAAATCTCTTCACGAAGCACCGATAAAAAGAACTTTAGGATAATTTGTTACCAGAACTATGTCTAAATTTTTAATGTGTGAGAAACTATGAAAATAAGGAAGAAAACAATGACACAAACATGTCTTTTTTCCAAGCAAAAAACTTTTTGTTTACAAACAAGCATGGCGTCACCATATAAATTTCTGTTTGTTTAAAAATATTGATTTATCGAACATCTGTGTATTGCCCGATTCTACCGTAGAGGTTGCAATTGAAAATAAAATCACTGTTTTATATTATGTGACATGGATTCCAAATTTTAAATTATCAATAACTTTACAAATGTAGATATTCTATTACATAAAGATTGCAAAAAGAAGTGTCTAGGCTAAGAAACTCTAGATTTGTAATATTAAACTGAAAAAGAGGAGGAATTGCATCCGTTTTACGTATTCAGCACTGACATGATAATTAATGCTTTGTCATATTTTTATTACAGGGTTTTAACTTTCTGTGTCGCCATAGTTAAAGTATGTTTACGTATCGTAATGACTTCGCAAAAAATAAATAAATATATTTAACAGGAAGTAGACTGAAAATTTAAAAGATTTGATTTTATCCATCTCTTATTTGGTCTCAATATTACACATACTTATTTTATCAGTAATTTTTTTTTTTGAGGTTCAAGAAAATCCGATACCTAATTCCCCTAATTAGTGCGTGATTCTTCAAATGGACTTGCATAATGACCGTGTGACGAATAAGAACGAGATTGTTTTCTTTATTCTCCCTTTATGACAATCCCACTATCTGTAGCACTAATCCAAGAGGTGAAGAAAGGGGAAAGAAAGAGAAACAAAGTGATGCATGTGGAAAAACGATTAAGGAATGAATATTCTATAAGCCTAAGCGAAAATGACCGGAAAGGCATCGATCAGGCAAATCATTTAAGAAAACTGGCCACTAAAAATATCCTGCGTTCAATTTTTATCAATCAGCCAATTGTGTACGTGAGATTAAATCAAACTTGATTCCTGTGTTCTCCCCGATAGATCAAGTGTAGATGCGAATTAACTCCGTGGTCGCGCCAAATGATCTATGATGTTTTGTAACATGGTGAAAAAAAAATCCTCGAAAATCGGATATCACGAAAGGCGTTTTCTCTTCACCATCCACGAAAAAAGGCTCGGGGCAGTACAATCATTTAGTTTGAATTCGTCAATAATCACCTCCTGAATAACGTTCAAACGGCTGATTTTTTTTCTCTACCAATAAGGTAGGAATGTGTCGGCAATAAATTACGATTGCACCGTGTGTATTTGATGGTTACACAAAACACGATTTTGTGAAGTTTCGCCCTGTTACCTGGATTTTGTCCTCTCAACCTGTATGGGGCGTTGGTTGTTTGTCGATGAAATGGAAGGGTGGATGTTAAATCGCGAGCAAGTGATTTCATAGTCTGTAGCAGGGTGGGAAGCGCATTCAACACGATGACTATGTATGAAACACTAGAATTAAAGGGCTGAGGAAAAATAAAATGGGTGAAGACAGAAGAAATACTCGACCTATTTTTAAACAGAGGCCTAACTTTTCTGAACATATATTTGGTTTTTTATTCTCCTTTAGGATGAAAATAACCCCCTTTTGTGTAAAACAAGGGCATCGACTTTTAAAATGATATACTGTAATATTCAGCATTTATATTTATCAAAAAATGACTAACCCACTGAATGAAAATAAAAAGTTTTTATAAGATAATTCAAATCATTTCACCTGTCAATGGTTAAATACTAATATATAGCCTCATTTTGCCGATACACCAAAGTTTGTTGGAATCAATGATCGTTTATCATTCAGACATATTGATATTGTGCTCTTGTCAATCTCTCCTTTCGATAGCAGCTGTCTGGATTCGATACGAAATTTTTGGATCGCTTGTTGAATGATAAATCTGCTCTATTTAAACAATAAAGGTTATTAGGACGCACGACGTTTTTATTGTCCACTGTTATTAGCATTTCGTGTGTTTTGTAATAGAAAAAAATTCTTTGGTGTATCAGTATTTAGGAAAAATATTTATTTTTAATCCCGATCATTTCGGGCCCTGGAACGCCATGGTCATCTACGTTGATTTCGATACACGAGGGCGAAGAAGACCCTTTGGCAATACTCGACCTTTTTGTTTATACTAAAAACAACTTATATCCGAATGTATTATAATATTCACGGCTTTATCATGTACATCAAACGCCTGAGTACATGAAAAAAGGCGACCATCCGTAAAAACTCTGTCCTTCTGGAACATAATAAAAACTACGCCATAGAATGACGTCAAGCTAGATGGACCACGTGATCATCGCCTCAAACGTTATAAAACAATGAATGGATGGCTTATGGTAATTGACGAATATTTGATATTGCCTTTCGGGAATTGCACTGCTCAAACATCGTGATGAGATGAAATGTCATTTAGGTCTTCTAATTGACTGTATAGATAATTTTTTGGGGAGGTTTCCTAAAATATACGAAAAAAGATTGCATTGATAGAAATTGCAAGTACACTTTGTCAGCATTTTCTCTTCTGGATACGCACCGAAAAAGATAAAAATTTGCAAGCTTTGACACATATATATCTGCTCTCACTTTATTAACAAGAAAATCACTTTTCATATTTGCGACGGAATAAAAAATCCGGAATTTCTTCAACAGATGCAAAGTCTCAAAGGCAGAAGAATGCAGGGCCCTCAGATCGTGAATGCACAGATAAAAATTTGACAGGTACATGCTATCCAACACCTCACATAATGACCTTCTCCCTTTTTTGTTGTACATCTTTATCTAACGACCTCGGTTTACTTAATTAGAGGCTCGGTACGTGGTGAATATTTCTATTCACTAATTATGCTGCAGAATTTCATACCCTACTTAAATAAAGAATCCCAAAAGATGATGACCACAGATTACCGACCTCACCCAATTCTGCTGGTTGTTTTTTCTTTAATGGGGAGGAACTTTATCTTATTTTCAGCAACAGAGTCAAGAGTATCCGAGGATTGAGCACCCACAGGCAGCCCGTGACCCCGAACATGCGGAGGAACACACAGAAAGTCTTGCAGTAGTAAGGCCTCAGCTCGTGGCATATGTTACACGTGCGGTCAAAAAGCAGTGCCGGCGAAAGCATGTGTTGAAACATATCATAATTTAATCAGGAAATGTGGAAAAAAACTACCAGTGGAACTATTTTAAGTAGATATGACCAGACAACACGAGCTATTCGGATTTTGAAGTTTAGCAGTGACTCCGAGTACCAAATACTAAATGGTTTTAATTTTTTTTCCATAAAAATTGGTTGATTATTTATGAAGGTTAAATCTGAGGTATTATAGATAAAAAGTAACGAGTAATTAATGGCATCTGATATCAAATGCAGCAACATGAGAAATGTGACAATGTAAAGAAAGTGTTAACAGATGCTTTTCAAATAAATTTCTATAGTTTCCCCTTTTAAAATACTACTACACCCAGGGGTTTATTCAAAACATGCTTTTAAAATAGGCGTAGCAAAATCTATCTAGCTGTACTAAACTGCAATATTTTTTTGTGGTTTTAGCTTTCGGGCTTTTAGGCAGATCCAAAACGTTGTTTTTTTTTTAGTTTTTTGGTTTTAGGGAAAGTGACTCTCAGATGTGTCGAATTCTTAGAAAATAAGACAACTACCAGAGATCGGGGAAAAGTGAAACGAACTATTTGAACTGTCAGAATTCGTGCAACTATTTGAGTCATGGGAAACCTTCCGATTGCAAGGCGAACGCAAGCAATCCCCCCATAATAAACCAAGTGATGAGATGGTCATAAATATTACATCAGACCACCTTGCTCATAAAGCGACTCAAGTACAGATATCATCCATTTTTATCAATGAAATTCTCCAAAATATCTTTCTTCCGATGCATTTTTTATAATTCTCCTAGGCGGCTTCACAATTATCAAACTATCAAAATTAATGGTAATTTTATTTAAAAGTTTTCATGCAGTGTTGCTATTTTTGAAACGATAATTCTCAAATTTTAGATTTATTGATAACACGTAATTATTTCTTACAAAATTCTAATGCAATATTGAGCTCTTAAACGGGGGAAAACATTTTCATTCCCTTGCACGTAGTACGTTTCACTAAACGTTCACCCGTCACAAATCTTCTTTGAATTATTCTGAATTTGTTTCATTGAGAGAAAATCAGATTGCACAGGAAAAACTTTATTATCGTTAAGCTTTATTGAAAATCTTTAAATTCGGAAAGCTTCAATTCTGTTTTAATGCCCCCTGGTGCTTCTATCTTAAACCTTGTTCCCTCGTTCAGTTCATTTTGAATGAAACTTTCCAAAATATATATACAAAAAAAAAACCCGCATGCTTACTCGTCCCAGCTTTTATGAGGTTATGGATGAAAATATCCTAGTTAGCTCAACAAAACAATCTGCCTCTTTAGACATTTTCATTGATCTACTGGTCGGCTTTATTCAGACAGTTTATTTTATAAAATTCTTTCGTTGTTCCACAAGTAAAAATAAATCTGATTTCTATCTCGTTTTGAAATCATTTCATCAATAATTATGACGTACTCTGAGTAATTTAGGAGTCCTTGGCCAGGCAAAGAATGCCTACAGTTTAATTGATTTTCAACCCCCCTCTAAGACAAGAGAACTCACCAGCAAGTTCATACAAAATCTAAAGCTTTATACTTCACAAATATTACGTTATAATTGATGAAGTTCATCTGCCACATAAAACAAATCCGAAGAAAGAAGACCATATGTTTGATGGGTTTCTTGGGTAAAATCTTGTTAAAATTTTCTTTCAAACCGTTTAATGTCTTTTTCTACCAACCTTTTCCCTTGCACACCCTTTTGGTATTAATCCAGATTTATGTGTACTCACTGTTCACTGTTTTAATTATTATTTTTTCTTCTTTTTAATTAGTTTTTTGGATTAATTCATTTAAAAAATAATGAAGCGATACATAGAATATAACTGAATGAGTCTTACATTTAATCTCCATCTTTTGTACATCTGAGAATCTGTGCAGCTTTTGTCCTTTCGTCGCCCAACTAACTAAGCCCTTTATTTTAAATTTCAAGAAAGTGGGTTCTTTGCATTCTGCTGAGTTATTTGGTAGTGGTGGGTGGGTGGGGGATGGTTGCAAATTCTATCATAACTCTGTGCTCCATCGCATTAATTCCAAATAAATTAAAATTATTTTACCTTTAACTTTTTTAAATATTGTTACAAAATAAGGATTCCTTCTTCGCCATCTTTTCTAATGTCAATATAAAACATAAGGTTCGAGATTCAATTTCTAGCAAGTTTCGTATCTTTAAGTTGCGCACTGTATTTCAACATTCCTGAAGGTCAAGTCGGCTGCATCGTGCAAGCCATAACACAGGTTTACATGACAGAGAGCAGTGAGTGCGGCTGCGCAATATGAGATTTGCAATTCGCCTCTTGTTACATTGTACCTTATTATCTCCGAACTTTCTGCAGTTTTACAAGGTTTTATTTTAATTTTTAGATTAACCTTGACTTAGGTATTATCTATACTCTCCGAAATCTTCCTTTGCTTCTTTTATTGCCAAAGCTGGCAAAAAAACTGACTGTCTCTGCGCGGTTATTTTGGGATCCGAGAGGGTCAATGGCTTACAGTTCGCTGTGATCAAACGAAAATCCAATAGAGCAGAGAGCTATAATAGAATTTGACCAAAAAATATCAGCAGTTATCCATCTATCTCATCTTGTTGGAATCCCAGATGCATAGATATCTGCAACACAATCTTTGCAAGTTTTACCAAACAAAAGCCACACAATGGATCAATCGTTGCAGGGTAGCTCATTCAATTATCAAATCCCCGAATTATTTCATTGAGAGAATATACATATACATATATAGAAACCATCATTCGTAAGTTTAAAGACCTTAAGAAGAAACAAACAATTTTGATCTTTTCGTTGATATTTGATATTTTTCTAGAGTAACCAAGCAAAACTTTACTATGCTTGACTAAAAGTGCAGATTTAATTAACTGAATTTTAGTTTTGATTTTTTATTTCATACGCTCAATCAGAAATCTAATTATGTGCAAACGATAGAGAAAATCCTGGTTATTCTTTTTTTTTTTTTTTTTTTTTTTATTAATATTCATATTCAATTCCCAATGTATCCATATAATAAACAAACGTCGTACAATTGGAGTTTGTCGAGTAAACAAGAATAGTTTATCCTTACTATAATTAAGAATTTCCAATAAAAGTGGTAATTTCGTCATCGATATTTACGACTTATTTCAAAATCACCTTTCGGCAGTCAGATAAATCATCGATAATAATGCAGGAATGCTAACCATTTTTCTCCTGTGAATAAATGGCTCGAGTATTTTTACCAGCTTAACTTGCACTTTTTTGCATGCAATAACTAAGTAATTTTTCCAATTTCAGATTTAATTTAAAAAGTGCTACAAATAATTCATATTACTCTGTCAAACTTTTTTGCAGCCAAAGTAGAATTTTTTTTAGGTAGAAAATAACCAACTCTTTTTTTTTCTTTGTCTCAGACGAGCGTCAAATTGAGGTATAATTTCAACATTGTATTCTTGACTAAGAGGTATCTTTTAACTATACGTGATAATTTTGCATTTTGTGGTCAAATATAATATGTTGTCTTTATCAAAAGAACAATAAATTCGCGGAACCTTTTTTTCAAAGTTTCAAAGGAAAATAGAGAATCTCGTCTCTTTTAGTGTTTTGAAACTAACATTATTTGATACGCATGCAATTGAATAATGTTTGGGCGTTTCTGATATCATATATTAATGATATATTGGAATGCCTAAGTTTCTGTCTCTCAGAGAGAGAGAGAGAGAGAGAGAGAGAGAGAGAGAGAGAGAGATTACTACATTTTTACACTTGAACAAGAAAATCCACTGGAGCCGGTACTCAAAAAACTTATTTTTTTTTTCTCTTGCGATGTCGCAAATTACAAAAACCACAAACATTCGCTCAATGTCTGTGTTAAACCGCATAGTAATCTATACACTTATCCCTTGCACGATCTTGTTAGTTCTATTACTTGCACGGAATGTGCATTTTCGCAAACTGCAGAAGATGCTTTTTTTAAAGGTTGAGGAAATGCTATTATGTGAGCATAATCTATTTCCTCATAGGTTTTATTTGATGATTTTATATAAATCAAACTAGACAGTTTCGAAATCTTAGATTTTTAATTTATTAACAAATGTCCTTTTACTATTCTAAAGTTTATTTTAATCGTTTACTGTAAAGAAAAAATAAATACAATGTAGATTTTTTTTTTTATAAAAATTATAACTAAATCTAATACCATTGTTACAATTAATATAAGGCTTACATGATAAAAAGAAGTAAGTACATGTATCCAATAAAATAATCAGCGAAGAACTAAGGAAATAAAATAGTTATCAAAAATGAAAAAAAAATTTGTGTGTAATTTTGTGTGTTGTAAATTTCGCCTATGTATTATTTTTTAAATCTAGTATTAGTACTAATTATTGACTAGCAACAATGTTCCAAGACCAGTTTAGCATACCAATAAACAACAACTTACAACCAAGCTCAGCTGTCATTAAGAAAATAAGAAAAAGTTAATCCGTCTTAATCAGCCCTTAATCCTGTGGTCAGCGAACAGGTGGAGAGTACTTAATAAGTATTTTCTAACAGGATCGGTTGGGTAACAGGGATAAGGCGATCCGATTTCTGCCTACTTGACCAGAGGTGAACACGGCTTACCAACTTCTGAAACACCGGTCATTTAGTTCTCCGACTCTTACAACAAGAAATCGTATCGTATATAGTTCTCTTTTCTTTCTTCTCTTAAATTTGTGCTTGACAACGGTGGCAGATTGCCGTTAAAGCTTAGGAACTGCCCCATATTTCAAATTGCTAAAACTGTAAGATCTACAGGTATTATATAACCAAAAAAAAACCCATTCAATTGAAGTAAGTATTGAAGTATAAGGAGTCCTTTATACATGTAGCAACGTTGGATAATTGAATTATAAAGACGGGATGGTGGTGCCCATGTTCAGAGTGTATTAATCTCCTTGCATTGAAGAGCTCTGTATCAAGCACAAAGAAGAGGAATGTGTTTACTTAACCTTTACTAAATACATGTAGTGTAATTTTTGGTTAAAAATCATATTTTAAAAAAGGTATATCTGAATTTTTTAGTATCAAACCTCTCTAATTTGAATATATGTATATGGTTTTTGCATACTATTATAGAATTTTATCAAGTCTTGGTATTGATTTTTTGCAGTTAAATATAAATTTAGATCTAATGATAGAGAATTATGTTGAAGGGGGTTCAATTTGCATATTTATTTGTTGTACAATAAAAGATTGCGAAGCGTAATATCATGCATTTCACATATGAATAGGATATAAAATTATGAATTCGATGAATTATGACATCATTCTGTCAAAGAGATATCTTTTTTTGACTTCACAGCTTATCCAACACATCTATACGCATGTACCTGTATTACTCACAGGTAATAGAAATAAGAACCTAATGTTGTTTTACCTGGTGGTTCCCGACCACCCCCGCGCCCCAGGAACCAAGTTCTACAGGTGTGGGAAGAAAGAGTCACATCTAACCTTTTTATAAGCAGATGACACAAACATTATACACTACACTATCATTATATGCTAATTCCTCTTGTAGGCGTTAATGTTTTCAAAGCAGGAAAATCTTAACAAAAGGATCCGTACAACATAGCTTAATGTATGCAACTGCATATTATGCACTCTTTTTATGCACTTAACTGATATATCTGAGGCTGGATCGCTCATAAAATAAACTTCCGTATGGACTTATCTGTAGTGAACTTGTTGTTTCACTTGCAGCTATCCTGACATGCATGGCAAAGTTGTTGACTCGTCCTGAGAGTTGGTCTCTCAAACCAGGATGTGAATTTTGGTTAAGGCCGACATATTAGGCTTCGACCTTTACTTCATGTATCGTGCCCAACCTGTCAACAGAATTAGTTAATTAGTTCAACACATTACTTTGTTCACACCTGTTCATAGCAATAACTGTTCAGATTTCTTTTCAGTTAAAAGGGAGACGTACACATAAAGAGGGATGTATATTAGCCTTTGATCCATTGTATGAATGATTATAATTTACTCACAAGGATATTTAAACCTTGACATTTTTTTGTTAAATCATGAAATGATCTCAGAACACCTTTTCGATCGCTGGAACCAGCGTTTCCACTTTGAGATCGAGGAAAGGCAAGGCTATGTCATTGAAACGGTTAACAAATCTATATGAAACATGCTGTGTACAATAAATGAAAACTCAAGGCAATCCGGAAAGCAGCGAAAGAATGAAAGAAACTTCAAAGGACATTTATCAGTCAATGTCGGAAGACAAACTCAGTATGTATAAAAAGGGTTGAAGGAGTTTCTTTTTATAAACTGAACCTTCCTGCATTGCCAGCTATTTTGGCAGTATCATAATATACATTGCACATGACTATGCAGCTAACATTACAATATGGAAGAAAATATATACACTCTATGGATCGTCGAGGTCAAAAACGAAGAATTTTGATGTGCAAAAAGCATCTATCTTTGCAACACGAAGACAACATGGAAGGATTATCTACATACATGAATTATCCAAGACTTGCACATAGCAGACGACAGCTTCCAATGGCGTTATCCTCTATCCACCAGATAACAAAAAGGTGGATGCTTATCCCCTATCAAAGGTGAAGGATATTGGCGAGTTTTTTGGAAGTATGATCTTATTAGATTATTTATGAATTATTTCACTGAGTTGTTTGTTACCATAAGCTAAAAGAGATCAGACTTTGGTTGTTTTGATCTTGTTTGTCTGGCAGACCAGGGCGCTAAGAAAGAAGGCATGTTTTTTTGTGCACTAAAACTCATCTTCTGCCGCAAAAAAAACACCTTGCGAACCTTACACGAGATGACAAAGATAAATGCTTTAATTACAATATGAGTTGATGCAGAGATGATTGTAAAACAAACAAAAACTCGTTGAACCTTTTGTTAAAGACATTATATTCGAAGAAAGAGTGATGCACGGTATAGTTCGTGCTTTCCAAATATACAACAAACCAGATTATGTTGCCTGCGTTGCTCGAGATCACCTCAGATGAGCAATAGGAGCCATAAGATTGTAAGAGGGTCTGTAGACAGTTTGTTATGTGTAAAAGGGGTTCTTGACCGCAATGAATATAGTAGATCTGCGTATGTTAAGTTGTTAGTCCCAAGCAATTAGTCACCGCTTGCACAGTGCAAGAAATGAGTCTCTGTATTTTACTATGCACTGTGACGTTTATAAGATTGTAAACATGAGGTTAATAATTGAACCAATGAAATTGTTTATTTTGAAAAGGGTGAAAGAGTAAGGATACTAGTTATATTTTCCACTCATGAGAGAAAGAGAGAGAGAGAGAGAGAGAGGGGGGGGGAGGGGTGATGAACGACTTTAAGGTTCACGTGTACTAAAAGAGCTTTTAACATTCCAAAAGATTTTGAAACATGAAAAGTCGTTCGTAATATTTTGACATAACGCACACAGTAAAAATAAAAACATCATTCGTAAATACCCAGTCATCAAAAGAATACTGATACAAACAGCCTAATTTTTTATAATCATCATCACTGGTAATGTCTGACATCCGTAGATATGTGTGCAATTTGGATTGCTATCACACAACAGTGATTCCTTATCATTAAACAGACGAAATAATTAAACACTTCAAAGATTTTAGAACGAAATCTACAGCTAGTACACCGGTGACCCGTGCCCCAACACGAGCAGGGGGTGATCTGGTTCCCGCCATTTCTAGCTAGCTTTCTTACTTATTCTGACAGGCGCTTGGGTGCAAAAATGCAGTGGAAAATGATGTTCTCTGACACAGGGGCCAAATTCTTTAATGCATTCTATTAATGTGTGCGTTGTCTCAAACTATTAAATTTTGATACACTTCCAATTTTACGATTGTCCCTACAGTTGTTTTGTTTTTTTTATTATTCGAATGCTTCAGAGGGCATTGTTTTTCAATGCATTTCTTTTAATTTACCACACATTTAGATTCTGCGCTTTGCAATGGTAATGGGAACAGACATTTCCGAAAGACGATAAGCTTCAATTGGACATTCACGAATATTGCGTACAGCGGATGGCAAACTTCGAAATTCAGACCCTTTAGCTGACCTTGTCAGATACATGGTATAATAATGTAAAACAGTAAATGCCAATGATAACAAAAAGTTCGAAAACTTCTTCATGTTTTGGAAATAAGTTGTGATTCCGAAGAATCTGACTAAGCCATCTATGTTATACATGGACCGTGTATGTTATTTTATATTTTATGCATTACAATGTGCATGTTATAAAAGAATATGCAATGTAATCAGTGCATCTTAGGAGATGTACTTGCAATAACTATCAATAAAATAATTCAATAATTAAGGGTGCAAAGTGATTTATAGATTTTTGCACAGTGAATTATCCAGATTTTAAGTCCGAAATCTAAAGTTTATTCTCTTTGTAAACTATTTCGCAAATGTCCATTATTAAGATTGACCAGCGCAATGATAAAGCAGTATTGAGGGGTTTTTTTTATGAATGGCGGATGACAAGTACTGTATTCATTCACACGGCGCCATTTTATCCCACAGTTATAGGCCACGTCTCCATTTTGACACACTACTTGGGATAGACTATACATAAGTGGTCCTTTTTTATTCTGGTCAAGTGATTAAGTTGGTCACTTTGATCGACAGGACTTAAGTGATGTGGTTAACCGCGGAGCACTATGTCACCACGCGGATGTTTACAAGCTGCTAATCGGTCGGCGGTTGAGACTTATTAGCACCAATATTGGAGCCTTTCGTATTTATCTCTGATTTGATTTCGTTGTTTTTTTCGTTATTGTTGATTTTTTAATATAAAAAAGTGAAAACTACTGTTCATTAACGTTTTAATAATAAAAAAAAGGTTTAAGTTTAGTTAGTCTATCTAAAGCTGTACTTTAAAGAGTGAAAGAAATGAATCGGTAGTTTAAAAAAAACACCATATTTCATAGGTTAGGAATTCTTTTGAGTGAAGTGGAGAGCCTGAATGGTGTATTCTGATTCGATACGCTTTAATATATCAACATCCGCCCTCGGGAAATAGAGAAAAACGAACGTCATCGTAAAGTACAAAGGCGAAATAAAAATCGTCATTTTGCATGACTGCAGACGACAAGTTTCTCTCTCGATTTTACGCTTTTTCGTATTTTCCTGGTACTGTTGAAATTTTCTGATTCCCTTTTATGGTATGATGTTTGCACGTTTTCGTCAAATAGAATTGTAAAAGAAAAATACAAAAGCGAACATGGATTCATTTAGTAGGTTGTTTATTTGCACGGAATGTTGATAGCAAGTTTCAAATGCATTGAAATATCGATTTTCAAAAATGCAACAATGAAGCTATATTCTGCTGTAATGCTTTAGTATTATAAACATTTAGAAATTGACTTTCCGTGATATTTGCAGTTTTCCTTTATCCTTTCTGCACGAAATCTCATTAAGATGTTCTATCAGTTCTTTTAAAATATTATTTCTGTGATTAGCAATGAAAGGTTTTATTCATCTTTAATTATTTTTAAATATACGTTAAATAGTGTTGAGAAAACAATTTCTTTTGGCATTTTTTTGTGTGTATCTTAGTCTGTGGCCTTCCGATTTGATAGGCAGTTGGCTGTTTTGCACTTAGTGAAAACAACTTTGTTATCAGTTTGTTTTAAAATGCATTACAAGTGTCTTGAAAACAAGTGTAAACAAAGCCCTTTTAAATGGTTTTCCAAGACTTTGAAAAATGTAGAAGATTTGGCTTTAACACTCTTCGTATATGCAAAATCATCTTAAAAATCTGTTCTTCGTTTTAAACCTCTCTCAATAAATGTTCCGCATTTTATTAGTCATTCTAGTTTCATATTTAGAAAAAAAAATCAATGCAAGAGAATTTTGGAAAATTAAAAAATATGACATTATGGCATAATGCATTTATTAATAATGTTATGAGTGTTATAATATATTACAATTATAATATATATGTATATATAATCTATCTCATAAATATAAAATTGCACAAATAAAATATTTATCATGTTGTAAAAGCAGTGTGTTTTTAGTCCCCAACTTCTTCGATAAATAGTGACCTCTCTTTCAGACTCTATATTGTTTCAGATTCACAGGTTTGAATCCCACTTGGCACGGTGTAAAGATTAAGACTGGCTTAGACTGAATAGTCATCAGGATCATATTGTCAATACTCAGCTGGGTATTAAGTAAGGGACATACATGTACTTTAAAAAAAATTTCGGCCAAATACGTGCCCTTGCCCCCAATGTATGATGATCATGAGTACCATGTCGAGTGTTTCAAAATAAGGCTGGTCAATACAGACACTGTAAGAACAGAAGTATTGTTCTCGAAGAGACGTTTAACAAAATTAATACATCAATCAAAATGATAATATGTACCGTGTGTGCAGCGGTCACGGGCAACATTTTGTACTCAGAGTAAGCGTACTTACATAGCCAAGGGATTTCAATAACGGCTGGATATTTGATTTTGTATGGTTGGTTAGTTCATCATTTTTAAAATTAAGTCTAAGAAATAAAATATTTATGGACAAAATAATCAAGTTTATTCATTAAAAATATTTGCTTGTCTAGTATAGAAACCATTATTTTGAATGATTCACCAATTTGCTTCTATCCCAGTGTATCATATTCTAACGTAAAGTCCGTGTGCACTTACGCTGAATCGAGATGAATTGAAAACCGAGGATTCATTTTCATTTTCCTCAGTCGCAAGATGACAAATCCATTGTTGGAATTTATTTTCCTGATTGTAGAATTATGGTTTCACTGCATATAACCAATCACTGTTAATGAGCTTCTGCTTAACTTATTATGACTCACTTTAATTGCCCATTCAATTTGAACAAATGATAATTTTTTGGCTACGGATCAACCAGAAAATGAAAGTATTTCAAGGCAAGACAGAAAATATGATTTGCTCTGGCTAATAAGATCCATGTTTCATTAATTAAATAAACATTTCATCCTCGTTAACATGAATTTGGCGATATCTCTTTCGGGTTTTCTTTTCTCTATGTATATTGCTTACATTATTGGCTTCGAGTAAAAACGGGGGTAAAATCTACGTTAATCATAATAAAGAAAGCTTCTGCAATATCTCTGTTTATTCTTCTTAAGCCAAGCAGAATAAACATGAACAAGAGGAGAAAACTAAGATTTCGGTCATGTTTTGACTTTGCCATGAAATCGGTCGAGCCTTCAAAAACATTGTTTCATGGTTTTGTACCTGATAACTGGGGGGTAAAGAAAAATAACCTTGACCTTTATTGATAAGTAATCGAAGGGTTCAGATTTCCACGCCAACTGCATATCATGCATGCACGCGAATGTGTTTGGACAACCTGTTCTATGCATACGTATTCCAAACATGCAAATAAATCCGACATGCATTTGTAATATAGGTGTACGATTTGATTTTCTTCATCATTACCCGGGAAAGCTCCAGGGCATTATTTGTGACTTTAGTTGATCATTTTCTACATCAAAGCGGTTTCTTTTATTTCGTATCAGAAAGTCTCCCACGTGAGGTTTGCAAAAATAATTGTAACGATTATCGTATATTTGTAAAGAAATCACGCAAAGCATGTTTGGAAATCAAAATATACTTTCATCTTTATTGTATGAAGCTTTCGGTTTTCTCGATGTATTTGTAAGCTGACAAGATTCATGATAATCCCAAGGCAATGACAGAAGAACTCCATGTATTTTCGTTCTGTAATTCCTCTATGTCTTATGACTCACAAACCGGGAAGCATTTCTACTATAGTGTTACATGATCCGGTAAAAAGACCAAAATGCTGAGACAGCGAAAAAAAATTCTGCTCTAATTAATTAATATAATTAGCATTTCCCTAATCTACCATCACTGTCTATCTAATTTAATTATGTCTCTTGATCTGCTTGTTTCTGACATGAAAGATTGATGGCTCATATACATAAAAATAACCCCCCACTCTGGCATCTTAAAAGACAGGGCGGACTCGCTATTTTGGTATGACCATTTCGGAATTTCGATCCGTGCGGGTAGAAAATCATTCGCCCAAGTCTTCGACTTTCTAGCCAACAGAAGCCTTTGCTTGTAAATTACAACATAATATGACAACTTTTATTGCCTTAATGAAAGAGCAAAAAGCATTTGGCATTTCAGTTTGCAAAGCGATATTTCGACTAAGGAGGGAATCTCCAGACACCGATGAGGGCAAGTGCATTGAGTGATTTACAATTAGGGTTTGAGCGAAATGTGTAATGGTGCTCACTTTTAAACTGAGGGCGTTTGGGATATATCGATAAAACTCCTCAAACACCCTTCAAAACACGGAGAAAGAAAGCATGATTTATAGAAAATGTTCGAGATTTAAGGTTCGCGGCTTCTCGTAAATTAAAATAAAAATGGAAAAAAGTAGAGAAATTAATAAAACTATTTTATAACGATGTCTGACAAGAAAATACTCAACCTCTCTCGAAAGTTTCAAAATTCTAAAACTGTCTAACTTGTTTTGAGGTCTAGCAATAAAATGTAGATGGAGGTCGAAATTAGTTGTGGTTTCTTTCAAGTTTTGTTTTTTTTTTATTAATCTACTTATCAAGCCCGAACAGCTCTATGACTTTACTAGAAAATAACATATTAAAGTATAAGGTTGTTGTTTTCTGTCTGATCATGTTAATTAATTGCTTTTCTTTATTTAGGCGTTTGTAATTATGCAGTTTTATGTTTTGTATCAGGTTCAGTTCTATTAAGAAAGAGTAGATGTAATCAAACATGATAAAAATAATTCTGTTAAATCTAAATAAAATGAAATACTAGTAAGTGTTGGTGTACATGTATTTAGATACAAGTAATTCTAACCTCTGGCAAATACATCCAATTTGTATATGTACGTGCATTTGAAAAGAAAAACACTGTACGACTGACTTTCAAAAAGAGTTTACTTTTTCTATTTATAAGAGAAAGTCTTCGTTTTCTGTTACATTAACTAATGCTCTTTACTAAACGTTTGAAAGAAAATTTTTTCTATCACTTTATCTCCTTAAAACGTATTGTTTAAAAAACGTGACCAGCTTCTCAAAAGGTGGGGGTAAATATACCTAAAATACGGACATGGTTTTTTATATTTTTTTCTCTTTTAAAAAACACGTATAAAAAAAACTAAAATAAAGATATCGTATCGTAAAATTTGAATTTACTGGGTGGTGTAAATTTACTGTATGACAACCGACTATATATGACATCGGTATATTTAAGTAAAAAAAACAAATGATTTATATTTTAAGGTGTCAATACGTTTTATCTCTCTTTCAAAAACGTTGATTTAAAGACAGTTTTAGGAAGATGCTAAACTTAAAAAGCATATATCTACTTCAAATGAGATGGTAGGTAAAATATTGTCCATGTTAACAGTTTGTACAGATTGCTGCATATCAGTATGACTAAAGTTGATCATTTTCTATATCAAAGCGGTTTCTTTTATTTCGTATCAAAGAGTCTCCCACGTGAGGTTTTTATAAAATTGTAACGATTATCGTATATTTGTAAAGAAATCACGCAAAGCTTTAAATCAATCGTGATATGTGAGAAACATTTTTTCTTGATTTAAATGATATCACAATGTTTTTTTTTATGTATTTTTTTTTTCCGACAGGTGGTGGTCTTCAATTTTTTAAGAGGAGGCAATTCATTTCTGGGGCTTTTTTTCATAAAAATTACTTGTATTTTTTTTAATGGTGTTTGTTTATTATGGTGGATTTTTGATGTTTGATGTTTTGGCAAAACAATCATGTCACTGTTATATGGTTTCTCTGGACACTTGTTAGTTTTGAAAGCGTTAATATTGAGCATCCCATTATAAACAGACGTCATATTTCATCAAACCGGAATTTCATTTGTCTCTCCATTCAATAGCCTCGCGACAACGTTTCACATAGTGAAAAGGTTTATCAGACGCAATGGAACCAACTAAGTCAAACGAATAGAAGGTATCATCAGCTGGTTATCAATAATTAATTGCACAAAAAGAATTAATAAATGACGCATGAAAGACAGAAACAAATATTGAAATAAGAAGTGTACTTTTTATTAATAAATTCTGGTATTTTTTATATACTTTCGACATTTACGCAAAACTATTATCGGTCACCCCATGCCGATCCTGTATCAGTTTTCTGGGTAATTCCATGATACAATGCATAATGTAAAAAAGGTGCGACGGAGAGATTGCTTCATCATTTTGTATTCATATTTCCTCTTTGATTTTGTATTTGTTTCATAAACTGGTTCATTCATAGTCTCGATATTAATATTTAATACTCATTCTTTGCTATCAGTTAAATGGTAGAGTAAAAAATCGTTTAAAGGCTCCCACATGGAAATGATGAATCTGCCCCGGTAGCCACCCATAACAAGTGTATCAAAATCTAAAATTCTCTTATTACTTTTGATGCTTTTTTGCCATTCATCATATAATCTTCAATTTTGTTTGAAGTATGTGGTTCATTGGTATATAATGTAAATTATATATATATATATATATAGAGAGAGAGAGAGAGAGAGAGAGAGAGAGAGAGAGAGAGAGAGAGAGAGAGAGAGAGAGAGCCATATAATGGGAAATGAGATATAAAAATCGTTATTGAAGTAGGCGTTTTCTTGAGGCAATCCTGGTGAAGAGTTAGGTCCGTCGCAGATTGCAATTTATATCCCTGCCAAGCTGTCCAAAAATATCAATCTATTGATACATATTTACTGAGCAAATGAAGCTGTTTTGGCAAATTGTCTCGTCATTTAATGGAATTAATTATGCCGTCAGTAAATAAACACATTTGCCATTATCTCGAAATAGAGACCAATTATCTCATTTTGAATCCCTTCATCAATAAATCAGCATTCCAGTGGAGAAATCTGAGACCTCATGGTCAGACACAAAAGTGTTAGACCAAAGTTCCCGTTTATTTTTTTTTATCGTTTTTGTCGTATGCCTTTTCGAGGTATCACGCCATCTGTTTGAAATAGATAGGAGGGTACAGGATCCAATATTAAGATCCAAATCGAGATAGGAAATGACGTCATTAAATTTTGTTTAAATCCTTGAAAGTTTTTCAGAATATATTTACACTGACAACACAAATTGAAGAGGATATTAGGGCTTTCTAAAATTGGCTGTCCTGTGTAGAATTAGAATATTTTCGTCATGTTCAATGTTCTATCATAACCCTCTATATTCACCCAAAGCCTTACTGTCTGGTGTATATGGGAATTTTATGCCTTGTCTATCTATTAAAACCCGCGAACTATTGCAGTTTTACGGAAGTCTATCGACAAAAGTTTCTTCCCAAGATATTCTCGACTGTCTTTTGCGTCGATTTCAATTTGGTGGTCGTGCCATGAAAAGGACAAAATCATAATTAGTTTGTCACGCACTTGAAAAAAAAAACTACAAAGATTAAAAGAATTCCGATGGTGTAGAATAAGAAAAAGCCTTCAAAGCGTTATACCTTCAAAACCCAAACTGTAAAATATTATAGATTGCTAGAAAGGTCAGCGTTTTTTAGACAAACTACGCCAGAAGGCATCAAGTTTTATAAGTAAAGTGAAGTTGTTGAATTATTTGATCCGTGTATTTTGACGCCCATAGACAAATTGACCGGACAAGTACGACAAAGGTAGTACTTTAAAAGAGCGAGTTCATCTTCCTATGAAGACTCCTAGCCTCCGTCTGAGTATGAAGGATATGAAGGAAAGCTAGTTCCGACATTTATGCATGCGTTCCACTGAGTTCCGTAATAACCCCTTACCGATATGAAACAAATAGTTACAATCGTAGATGTTGTAACCTATTGTTTCAAGATGCGGTGAGATGATGAAATAATTATTTGTAAATAGTAACCAAAAAGTTGAGCCTGCGATTCTAAAATAAGACACAGACAGATAGATCTTACTTTGTACTTAGTGATAATTTTTTAAGTCGATAACATCTAATGTCATTGTACCTATGCTATATTCTTCGTGCCTACATGTACCTAGTATACTGATGACGTCATCAAATAAGCGTGGGTAGCTGAACGCTGAGGAAATAATATAACAAGTGATACCTGTTTACACTTTTTCATAAAATTAATTATAATTCATTTATTACTCCTGACGTTTTGTTTACAACAAGCACTGATATTTTTCTCTAGCTTTTACGTATTAGAGTACTTGTTACGTTTTCTGCATTTATTTAGTTATTGGATATTTTCTTAAGCTTACAAAAGTTATTTTAATGAATACACTGAGACGATATTAGAAAATTTATAAGTATTTTGTATGAGTTTTATTGATTGTGCAATAGCCTCAAACGAAGACGTTTGCTTTAAACACACGGGTTTGTACTATATATGAGCCAAAAAGTTTGACAAATCAACTATTGAAAAAAAAAAGCAAAAAATTTGTCATTCACTACATTTTAAACATCTCTGCTATTCATTTGCTTTTAAATGAGGCCATCAAAAAAAAGTTAAACCACACGTTCATCTGCAACTATCAAAGCATTAAAAGTTATAAAGTACGATTTCCGTAATCATCCGAAGAGTACAATTTATAATGTGATGTCGATGACGTTTGACGGTGTTTAATTAGCTTGTTCGAAATTTAGGAAATCCGTTTTCCCAATGTTAAAAAATGATACGCTAGGAATATGCCGGTGTCTGTTGATAATGGCACTCTGTACACTGATCAAGACATACAAATTGCTTCATGTCGATTTTGCTCAGTATGTTCTTGAATATAACTTTAATTCTATCATGGATGACTCTTTTGGAATGGATTCAGGACTCCTGGCTTATTTTGTGGTGTCTATCAAGAGCCTGACAATAAGGGTTTCTAATACACCATTAAATGTTGAGTCTGAAGTTATAACAAAATTCTGAAACGTACAGACTGACTGGCTTTGTAACTTTCACAATAAATTAAGTCTTTTATTGATTAGTCATTATTTTCATTTAGAAACATTGAATGACTTATAATGACAAATGGTAAAATAATCAAACCTTGCATCCCACTCAAATTCAGTTTGATCGATTAAAACTCTATTCCTTAGTTTAAATCAAAGCGTACAAGTAAGAGATATATTATTTTTTAAAAAGTGTTTTGTCCTTTCTGGGGTTTTGTCTTTTCGTTAAACTTTCTAATATGCATGACTACTTTTTTCACGGTTGTAAAAGTATTTGGAAGGAACCATGCATGAAAGTATAATGTTTTTCATAATACATGTAAGTACCATTGTATTTTGGTTACTTTATTTTCAACATCGCATTCAACAAACGCATTTAGTACGGTGATAAATTTGCAGTAAGTCGTTCCTTGAAGGACCTTCATGACATTATATTACAGTTAATCATCAGGAAATTCAGTTTTATCATTATCTTAATCCCTGTTGTGTACTTTAACACTTACAGCTCACTAAACAATATCTGCTTTGAATTATGCTTTAATTTCGTAAATTTCGTCAGACGCCCTCCTTCCGTTCTTTAGGCTCTGCAACCAAACCGACACTACAATACTAAAACATAATCAAACTCACTCATGTGTTTGAATTGTAATAACTATTTTTTCTCTGGGTATTTCCTTGAAACTTGGCCCCCACACTGTCACGATTTGTTTGAAAAAGGGTAGCCTATTAATCAGTAGGAGTTTGTATGCTTGATAACCGACCGGCGAATGAGATAATTCATCTTCAATATTTGATGACTTAATCGGATAATATTGAATTAATATCGGTCATTAACAGGTTTTATTTCTACGAATTGAATGAGTTTAGGGTTGTTCTTACGTAGATGTCCCTTAACACATACATATGGAAGGGGTGGTTGAGTGATAATGTTGAGTGACGAACACGAGAGACAACGCAGATGTAAGGGGAGATAATTTGAGTATATTCGTGTTCACATTATCCCATGAGCCAATGACCGATCTTCATTGATTAGTGTGTTGGCGGGCGATAGACATGATTTTCCAAAAAAAATAAGCAAAACCATAAATGATTCAAATTTAATTCATTGTAGTTTGCATTCGATTGGTTTTAACCATAATTAGTTATCAAATATATATCCAGCATATGACATCAACCTTTGTGACCAATATACATTATCAATTTTCTATGTACTGAATTGCAATTCTCTTTTTGGTATAGGAAGTTCTCGGGGTTTTTAAGGTTATTAGATTGACCATTTATAAAATAATTTTGAAATGCAACAAAAACTAGGTCTTTTTTCTTTGAACACAAGCTATACAAACTCTCTACTCTGTACAGAATAAAATAAACAAAGTCGAATTCAAAGACCAAATACTTCTAGCGGATTTAATGTTCTCATAATTCTTTGAATGCTACTTTGCAAGAGGTCTGCTGCCTATGCGAATCGTGATCGTTCCACTTTTTGCTAATATCACTATGTACAGACGATTGTATGGCAACTCGATAATGTCTGGCCTGACCGGAAGATATTATTTACAATGAAAATCGGAAAATCAATGTTCTCTTTTATTTGACAACGTATCAATACCATTCCTCATCCCAGACGATCTAATAAGACCAACTGCTGAGGATTCGGTTATACCATTCAACAGAATCAAAACTTGGTTCAGTACTGGAGGAGAATATTATTATTCGAATTTAGGTTACAACGCCCCTAGCTCGGATCTTATTAACACATCAAAGTTCTGTCTGCAAACCAGAGAGCGTTTCCGACGGCGAGGTGTCCTTACCAACGAGTTTACGTCATTTTCCGCCATCTTGAACTGGTTCGCGCGCTATGGTTCCATAGGGGTATATTCTGGCCGCCTTTTCTCTGAGTCTTTGAGCATGTTCTTACAATTAACTGACAATGGTTCAATTAACACGTTGTTTTTTGCAGTGTACAGAGTACATAGATGATTCACAATATATTATCACGTGCTACAGTGGCTAAGCCGAGACTGTAAAACTAATTCGCTCGAAGAACGCCGCTAATTGGCTAATTCCTCTTTAATTCTGCTAGACTGGTTTCGTTATGGTTAGTCGATATTTGTACACCACTTAAATCATTTGTAATTTAACAAGTTTATTGATGATGCACAAACACCTGATGCACGAGCGGCAGATGCTGCAGCTCTGACTAACAGCAGTTCAAATGCAAGGTGGTGCTGCAACGTCATCTTGTGCAGAGTTTGAAATATATTAATTGCAGTTAATTCCTTAAATCATATCATATTGGCCGTAGGGATGGTTTATATGTCAATTTATGTATAAGAAATGAATAATATATCTTTTTTTTTACATAAATTTATGGATGCAGGTTTTCCAATGGCTTAAAGTCGTCATATTGTTTTGTCGTTTAATGATTTTAAAAAAAATGTAAAAATAAAACTATAAATATTTCATTTTCAAATCTAATGGATGGTTTAGAAACAGCTTTTGATGGTATTTTCTGATATTTTTACAGTTTAAAATTCAAACAGAACTTGTACATGTACACATCAAACCCTGCACATTAAAATGACGATACATAATTAACATTCACACTGATTTCCTTCTGTACATACTTGTAGATTCATGTTTTGTTCATTGCATTTATTTTTCATTTTGTTTACAATCCACACAATGTAACTATGATTCTTTTACCTGTAACATAGTGTAATTTTATCAATATCTTAAATTTCATTTTAAGATGATTTTAATTCCATTCAAATTTTAGCTCTGTTAGATAATGGGGTTTTCAGGGCAAAAATGCAAATATAGTAGTGTGCCATATGTAAAATGCAGAGTGTGCAAAATATTTTAAAAAACACGTTTGCGTCAGAATATCCGGCATTGTGCAACAAAGAGTCATTACTTTAAATAGTTATAATATATGCACCAATTATTCACAAAGTGCACAGAGTTTAAAATAGAATGTATATGTACTCCGTATCCACATCTCAATTACACGGTCGCCAATATAACGCGACGCCATAATGTCAAAGTACTGCACGTTCTAATTGTGGAATCCGCCATTACTGGATTAGTAGTTTTTTTTATGGTTTGCTAATCAGCGACGCAGTAACAGATAAAGATGATAAAAACTTTCAATCTGTAAAAAGTTTTTGACATATGACAATAATTTCCCAATATTGCCTAATTCTGAACAGGGAGGAGAGGAACGGAACGGAAACCCCTTGCATGTATCATTTAAACTCTCTCTCTCTCTCTCTCTCTCTCTCTCTCTCTCTCTCTCTCTCTCTCTCTCATGTGTGCGCGCAACACTGATGATATATAGGTGTGTTTCAGTAACGGGAACACTTTTAAAAATATAGACAGATAAAGCGGGATAACTGCGTCATATTTATTCACATTTTATGCATATTCATATTTATATTATCACTGTGAGATCAGGGATGGATTAATTGGAAAAAGTAATTGTATTTGAGCGTATTTAATTACATTTTTCAAAGTAATTGGAAGTAATTTGTAATTGAATCTGTCTTTCAATTACAAGCATAATCCTATACTCGACACTTAATGGGCTCAATCATGGAAAACCATTTTTCTATCTGCTGATTAGTTTTGAACATGAATAAACAGTTCCTAGAATTGTCACATTCATTTTAGGTCTAAACCTGGAAAATTCAAAATGTAAACAAAAACATGACCTGCACTTTGTTTACAGAACAAAGAATTGTGAGCTCTGTAACTCAATTATAACTCGACGACTGACGCTCAAATTTAAGTTGACTATTAGAAAACCTTACTGAAGAATTGGAAACAATAAAAACGGAAAAATAAATTTTGACCAAAATCGTGACCATGCCCCTTTAATGTATATTATTTTAAAAAGTTTTATGCTTTTCTGTCAAACTACAAGTAGTGCAGCATTATTTGATATTGTAGTGCTACTGATAGGGGTTTACATTTCAATTTTCAGAGACATACCGAGTCATTTCTTTACTAGACTTTGGCCCTAAATGTATGTTATACCTGTTATAACTTTACGTACGGTCAAATACATCAATAATTTCCTCTTTTTAGTTATATCCAAGAGAGAAAAAAAATAATCAAACCACTGGTAAAGAAATTAATATTTACGTATTAATTATTTTTTCGTAAAGCAATCTATTATATACAAATAAATCACATTTTAATGAAATTGCGTGACTTTTCTTCAATAAATTATGCAGTTTATTTTCTAACAAATATTATTTGTTTAAATTTGAAGAAAGAGTTTGTGATATTCAGAAATATCTTACACAAATCTAAAATCAAAACATCTTCCGACATTTTACTGCATTATTCATAATCTAAAGACAAATAAACACGTTGCATTAAATAATAAATACACTTTTTTATCTTTCTTTCCCCCTATACATTTTGCCATAAACAAAATCATAAATTCATTCGGTCTTTCTCCCGTTCGCATCTCTGTCTTTCTGCCTCTAGAAGAACTTCACAAAACTGGTTCTGGCTAGGGCTGTGGTTCTGGCTCAGGCACTGGATTTGGATCGGGCATTGGTTCTGGGGTAGTAGACAATTTACTGTATTAGTCATAATATAGAGTCAAACACGTTGCAATTAATAATAGTTACACTTTTTTATCTTTCTTTCCCATTTTGCCATTAACAAAATCATTAATGCATACGGTTTTTCTCCTGTTCGCATCTCTGTCTTTCTGCCTCAAGAAGAACTTCACAAATTGGTCCTGGCTCGGTCACTGGTTCTGGGGTAGTGTTCTTACAATCGCAGTCCTTGGAGTTTTGCGAAATAGACATTGCTGTCAGAGCGGCGCTTGCTGTACAATATAAAATTAAGACCGTAAAGCAAAAATTAGGTTGTTTGTCTAACATAGATTTGAGAGAGAGAAAATCACACCTCCTTGATTTCAGTCCGAATAAATGATCCTAATAAGAATCAGATAAGACCCCATCCTACCAATTAAAGAGACATGGTGGCGCACAAACCCATGATTTAGCAAATATCGAATTTTTACACGATTTCCACATTTGTTATTTATCATATGAAAAGGTGAACTTTTGAAAAATTACAGTGTTCAAAAGAGAAAAATAGAATTCAGTGTTAATAGGCCAACACAAAAATATTGAGTTTCCCTTCCGCTTCATTGCCAGGTAAGCGCAGGGGAATGTAAATAATGCAGCGTGGCATATATCATGAGCTAGTGGACTCTCATTGAAACCCGATGTCTTCAAGAACTATAAATTTATTATTGCACTCTCTATGAATGCATATTTCTTACCACAGACATCGAATAGCTTAACATTCAATTTCTTTTCTCAGTGTGTCAATCCCACTGTACCTATTTTTAGACAGCAATCGCAATCACGTGACACTAAAATCAATGGGTTTGTTTACATGTGCATTTTCCGGATAAGTTTTATTGATTGTAAACAAATAGATGATGACTTATGATTCATGAAACCTTCCGTATAATTAAATTTAGTAAATTTCTTCTGATTTCCGTTGTCATAATCAAAAAGTAAAACATGTATTTTGAGTCACTTTAAGTTATCAAATTAATTTAGAGATGCACTTTACATAGCATTTCAGTCATTTGATTTTCATTTCCTATCTTGCTAATAATCAACAACTTATGAAAATATTTAGCCAAAGTTTTCGGAACATTTGAAAAGAAGTCGTTATCAAGTTCATATATATATATATATATATATATATATATATATATATATATATATATATATATATATATATATATACACAGGTGCATAAACTTTTCAATTATATTGTCAAAATACTTAAATATGCTTTGAGAGCTTCAGTATTATAAAAGATAAACCTAAAGTTAAACAAGGTCCAAGCCTGCCAAGTACATGATACCAATAGAACCAGAAACCTTGTTTATAGTGATAGTCATATGCTGCAATGCCTTTGTAAACTTTATATTCAGACCTGCTAGAGCCACGATACCAATGGAACCTGCTGCTGCAACAAGGCTACCGGAAGTCAGGTCGGATTGTCCTGGATATCCATGGCAACCGAAAAACAGCATCGATGCTCCAATCAGTACCATCTTTTTTTAAGAAACAAGAACGTTAAATGACAAAGTTTTGCATGTTATTTTAATATGCAAACACAAATATACCTAATAAATGTCTTTTTGTCTATAGCTGTGTCATCTAATTTAAAAGTCTGCCCCCAGGTTACTGTTTCCGTCATTTTTTTTATGATTTTCAACAAAAATAAACACACCTGTCAATGAAGTACAATTGAAATCGATGTAGCGGAAAAAAATCAAAGATTTCTTTTTTTAATTTTAATTCTTTTTACCCAGAGACATTGACAGGAGCGAAAACATATTTCTTCGGGAGATTTTTAATGGGGAATGTTGACATCTTTTCTTCACTCGGATGTACTCGGGACCCCGCGCAATTTTTTAACGTTATCATCCGGGGTACTTCTGTGTCGTCTGCAATGCAAACGTCCGGTCTACTTTTTTTTATTTTAAACTGACAAACTAAAGAGGGCGTTTCAGATAAGAAATCTTAGGAATTTTTATACTATTTATTGAACATAGCTTAAACCCTGAGGTATTTATAAATATTAAATAACTGAAGAAAATTTGTTGTATACATTACCTGGGACAGAGTATAGTCACTTAAAAAATAACATGAATCAAATTTTAATTGATTGAACGCCTAACTTTTATTTTGTGCAAAATAAAGTCAATTCAATTCAACTCAATTCAAATTCAAGGATTTGGGACTATGCTAAGAAAATTCTACCTTTAACTAAAGTCTACCATAAGCAAAATAATCTGGTGATTTGGAATGGTAAAGTGCAACATACTGGATTTAAAGTTTTAAGGAAACAAAAGAAACATTGTTATTAATCAAAGGTTAACGAATGCATCGATTGAAATAAATCACATCATCAAATTTGAATACATTTTCAAAATTTGAAATGGAAACATTAACATAACTTACACACAAATTCCAAATTGCAACCTTCAAGATATGCTATGAAAATTTTGGCATACAATTGAGTTATCTTTTGGGAGTTGTGTGAATTATTTTAGGTTTAGTTTAACAATAATTTATCACCTTTAAAAACGAAATGATATTGATAAAAATGTTTGATTTTCAACGAGAAGAAAAACTTACCTGCATTTTCACAGTCTGTTTCCTACTGTTTTGCCGTCGCATGTCCAAAAGTGTGTTTACTGCGGGTTTTATAGACATCACAGATTATACCATTTATCGAATCGAACAAGATGTTTTTTATTGGTTTACTCATCTTCCTCTAATTACTTGACTTCATCTACCTGTAAAAGAGTGTTTTTTTTATATTTGCCAGTCGTATTTACAGCGGGTTGGATGTGCCACCCAGCTTAGAACATTGAATAATTTATTGGTTAAGTAGATCGAGTAAGTGACTTGTATGTAATTCATCTACCTGTCATGTACTAACAAAGTGACATATAAACATATCTACATTACTGTACCCTCGTAGATTTATGTGGGACATACCGGTACTGCGGTTCTCCAAATTCATGATTGCGAGTAGCAATTCGACATATTAGATAGACTATCCTAAATACAGGTCCCATGTTCTACAACCTGTATGTGTTGGGTTATAAACTGCACTGAGGTAATTTTAAAATGTATAATCATCAGTTGGGTTATTTTTGGGGGATTGGGGTGTGGAGGTGGTGGAGGTGTGTGGAGGGGGTGGGGTGGGGTAAGTAATGAACCATGTACGGTTTACTCTCATAGTCTGCGGCCATTTTAGACTAGCGATCCATATATGGTGTAATCTCATAATATGCAGCCATTTTAGAAAAATATTTTTTGCAAATAAAATCTCTCTCTCTCTCTCTCTCTCTCTCTCTCTCTCTCTCTCTCTCTCTCTCTCTCTCCAGAGATCCTATGCTCCTCTTATCCAGGATTTTGTGATATGTTCATGTTGTAGTTTAAAGCCAATTATACTAACATTGTAAACTACCCAAAGTGCATGGATCTGAGGTAGAGCTTGATTTAAGGCGAAATGGAATTCTAAATACGCTTTTTACTCTTTGAAGAAAATGACCATTATATGACACAAACAATTATGCATGGTAGACAGGTAGATTGTAAACCACAAGTACAAGAGTTATCCTACCGTATACACGTGTGTACATCTAATAATTTTATAAATAAAATTTACTGTATGCTGTTCTCAAATACTGTCAATTTTTACTCAATCGTTTACACCAATTTTTCATCTGTTGTATCAGCTTTAGTCAGGCTTTCTGTCACGAATGTTGCCATTTTTGCACATATTCTGGTTTATTAAAATTCTTTTCAGAGAGAAACATTTGGGATAGGTTTGTAACTTGAAGCCCTCATTTGATCTTCAATAAAGTCCGAAATGCCTTTGCTCTATCTTTCTTTCCTTGATCATCACCAATCAAAGCCATTCTTTTGATATCAAAACCCAATTCCACTGCATTTCTGGTAATCTCAGCGAGATTCGTCGAGACTGAAAACGGACGTCTCTTCCGAATTTCAGACCAGTGCCACACAAAGTGATTCAGGAAAATTTGCCCCAACTTCGGCTGGTTTTTACGATAGAAATACGTTGAATTGAATCAACTACCCGCTTCAACTTTTTACTTTGAACACCCTTTTAACTCCCTATCAACATAACATGTTAATTTCCTACCGTTAAAAGGTTTAAATCCCACAAAATCACTCTTGCGAATGTTATTGTCATTTAAATTTAGACCACGTGGTTTTATTTGACCCTTTCAGTTTCGCAGTAAAAATCTTGCCTTGTGGTTATAGTCTATTTCCTATAATCTAGGTACTTGTTGTCAAATATAAAATCTAGACGTGTTTTGATTTTAAACTTTATCTTCATTATTTGGTAGATAAAATGGGTTCTAGAAATAAATGTGACAATAGAAAATATAACCATTTTTTGCTGTTGCAACAATTAACATGCTTAGTAGCGATCCCCATTAAGAATTAATTTTCGATCCGCGCCTGACCTAGTAATAGCATGAATAGTGAAACAGACTATACGATTTTATGCAGAATGTTCCTCGAGAACGACTCGATATACTATGTTTTGACACAAAACAGACACCCATTATTGTTTTTAAAAGCATGGTTTTGCACACCAAAGCGTCAAACATGGCTTTGATTTTATCAAGCAAACCAATGTTTATATTTTCAACCACGTGCAGAGTGGTTGAACACGAACGATAACTCTGTTCTGAATATCATCGTTTAGTTTCAATAACCGCTAGGTGATGAAATAAGACATAGATCTTCATGGATTTTCATCCTTACACATATATCGAAGTAAGATTTGATACGAAAAACGACCAGTACTTACGTATTTTGAGAATATTATCCGAACACTCATACTTCCGCTCGAAATTTCACAGGAACTGAACAAATCTCGGGAAAGTCTCGTGAACTTTCATTTGAGCACCTCTGGATTTATTACATACTTAGCAACGATAAAGGAAATATTCCGAACACATTCGCAGGGGTGAAAATATTAACTTGTTTATTTTACAAGTGATTTCAACATTCATTCGAACCTCTAATGCTGAAGAGTTCCAGTCAAGGTCATAAATAGCCTGTTTCAAAATATGCCGTATTAGTTGTTTTATATAGAAAACTATACTTGGACAAACAGAAGCTTTATAGATGCATTTAAATGTCAAGTTATTTGCCGAAAGCATTAAATATTGAATTTGTAAGAACTCTAAAGGAAAATTCGGTATTTATAATCAGACCTTTTTATCATAATGTAAAATATTCATAAAATAACAAAGTGGAAACCTTTGAGTACGACATGTTTTAAAATTATCAATAATTTTATCGCATTACAGAAAATGTGTAGTATTTGCCATAATGTTGTTCCTAACATTCTTTTGCATCCACTGGTTTTCAAGATTAATGATCAATGGATCTGTTTTTCAACTTTTCCTACCTCATCATCTATCATTATTGAAAAAAAAAACTTCACCAACAAAAGACTCGGATGCGTTTTCATCAATTTACCAGTAATGATTTTACTCTGAATGATAAGAATTCCTCTTGATACTGTGAATATGTTCTTGCTGGACAGTGTGGCTGATGTCTCTTTAATACAGATGTACGTATCCACTACAAGCAGTTTGGACATGGTGTATAATCATCAGTGCAAAAACTGTGGCTTACACTTCTTCTTACTAGGAGCATCTTACCTTGTTTTTCTCAAATTTCTTGAACATTATGCTGATGTTCTCCTCTTAATCTCAAGATGTTTATCAGTCTTTTTCTTTCTTTTGAGCTGGACTTTAGTTTCATTTTTCAAGAACTTTGGGTTCTTCAGCATGCTGCTTAGATAAGCACTGTGACAGACCACGTGATATACGTTTGACCAGTTTCACTGAAAAATGGCCGCCTCAAGTTGCGCCTCGTGGTAAATTTAAACAGTAAGTATTACTTTCTGCTACATTTCACATCATCTTACCATCGCCAAAGTATAATACCTTTTACTATAGATACGTACGTTGTTATTTCCACGGTATGGACATTTGAATCCAGTAACAAGAACATTCGTTAACACACTCCGACTCTATCAACGGAGATCGGGATAGTTTCCACAAACATTATTTAATTTACAATAAATTAAAAAAATTATCGATGTTTCAGATGTTATTGCAATGTAGAAACTACCTCACCTATTTTGATATGGAGATGCTATGTGTATCTTAATTCCTAGCGTTTTATTGTAAATATGCTTAAATATTTTTTTTATTTGAATTGATCAGTTGCCACGATAAAAAGTTATGATCAGTAACTTATGATGCCATAGTGCATTAACATATTTTCAACTTTACGTAAAGTAGCTTACGATGGAAAACAAACTTTTCAGAGATTGTGGAAAACTTTTTAACAGTAAGTCTGCAATTTATGATCACGAAAATGGACATGAGGGGTAATCGCCGTACATGTGTTGTTCAAAGCGATTTTACAGTAAAGCAAATTTTAGAAGAGACACAGGTAATTTTTCATTGTACGTTGTACTCTCAACATAGCAATGGCATAAACCGTGTGTTTAAATACAATATGCAATACATATGTTATAGTGTAAAGCCAATTCTATAAACCAACACATGGATGGAATTTGTTGAGCTATTTTAGGCTCTTTAAAAACTATCGTTTTTATCATACTGGGGGGGGGGGGGGGCTGGATGATCTCTCAAATATTGGAATAAAAATTTGCCGTTTTAGGGTATAATGATTTTTCTGTAGAAATAAAAACGTCCAAGCATATTGTTTTATCATCCTTCCCTCTTTCTTTAAAAATGTTGCCAAGTACGTACCTGCAAATAAGTGGTAATTCAGCCCCTTTTACGTGAGATAATACATATATATATAAATAACACGATGCATTATGTGCTTTTGTACATGGATGCATACACCATTGAAGAGATGAAGTGATTTTGTTTGTATCTTGGGAATTAAAAATTACATTTTGTACTGATTTATTGATACTTAATTTTGGCCAAAGGAAGGAGTCTTCTTGTTATGAGACATACTTCTTAATATAAGAAATTCATGCAATTTTTACATAGTTAAACAGATCATATAAGTTAATGATTGTATCAGTTTAATCAAATTTAACCATCTTGTTTTCGCATCAAGGTCAGGTCAAGATGACTACTTTTTCCTTAACTAAAAGGATGAAAAGAATAGATATAGTTATCTGTAGTTATGACAGCTGTTTAAGACATGAAGTTTCTATTTTTCAATGAAATGATAGAATATCAGAATGTCTATCAGCTTATACTACTAAATTGAAATAAATATTTAAACTACATGTATAATTAAAATTGCATAGCCCGCATTTTCTCTACTTTTCTTAAATTTTGAAGATATTTTGATTATTTTTCATGTTTTCAATAATAAAATACTTCTGATTTTTACATATTATGAAGACTTTACATAAAGATATAAATTGACAGAAAAGCTAATTAATGTATTGACCATTTTATGAGAGAAAAAATCCAATTTTAGTGAATTTTTCGCAAAAATCATTTATAGAATGAGCGCTAAAACAAGCATATAAAAATGTAATTTGATAGGCAAATCATATTTCAAAAACATATTCTGAAACCCAAGTATCACATTAGTTGAAAAATACAACATTAATGTTATTGTTTTAAAAATGCTAAATAAACTCATGAATCTATAGCAATTATGAATTGCAAAAACGTGACATTTTCCTACTTCAATGTTCCGCCAAAAATATAGTCCTTGTTAGATTCTAAACTTTGATTACTATTTCTATGTCAAGTTGTATATAAGTTGACCGGTCAGCAGAGGATGCTCACTCCTCCATGGCACCTGATCCTACCTCTATTTAAGATGTCCGTGTTTGATCTGCTCCTGTTTCGTAATTTTCCTTTGGACTTTTGAATTTGAACACTATTCGTTATCACCACATGTCATGATATTAAAAAAGAAAGAAAAACATAGTTTACATTCCTTTCATCTTGATTTAACATATGTTCTTCAACATTTAATTTACTTTTGATAAGTCTAAAAACCAGAAAAGACTCCTTCCTTAACAATGCATGTTGTATTTTATATCTTTAAAGGTGCTCAGTGCATAATGAAGAGAAAACAGTTAAATGCAATTATTGTGGTAAGGGATTTCCAATTAAAGCAGACTTGAACGCCACCTGAAAAGCCACAAGGTACCACAGTTTAAATGCGATATTTGTGGACTGTGTTCAAGAAAAAAACAGGCACATCTGGATCACGACCACTCACACTGGAGAAAGAAATTAAGAAAATAGATAATTTTGATAAGTGTTATCAATTCTTTCATAGAAACTTTCTTACCATGCTTTATACACATTATTTACATTTGCACTTGCCTTATGCACGTTAAAACGACATATTCAGACAATCAATCGATAGTTTTCATTCGATTATTTGTATTCAATAATTTGATTTACGTTTCATATTTTTAGTACATTGAGTTTTACGTCATATATGATGAGTGTCATACTCACGTAGTTAAAGGTAAATCACAAAAGTATCTTTCGGTATCGTTAAATGTAAATAATTAAATACGATGAAAGCTCCAACTGTGTTTCAGATTTAATTTTTTAAAATACCAGATAATGTATTCATCATGTATACAACCAATGCAAAACACTGTCTCCAGTTTCAATAGAAAAATATTTTTTTCTTAGGTTATCTGTACATACACCTACTCTTTTTTTTATATGAAATTTATATGCCTTATTCAATATACTAAATGTAAAGGTACTTGGGCACTTTGTTGAGTTCACCGTACATCGGACACATACATCTGTACCTTGGATCGGACAACTTTGGTTAAACATTTACACTTTTTTGATGTTTCATTTATTCCTGAATTAAAACTGATGAACTTTATTATTATCAAGAATTTGACTTTCACATTGTCAAAGAAATAGCAATATAGGCATCGTAAGATGAAGTCATATACGCCATCATTAAAAACTTGGTTACACAGATTTTACACAAAAGCATACTTTGGATGTTCGGCATTGGAATGGAATAGGTGAAAATGAACCCTCTCACTTAAGTAATTCGAAAAAAAAAAAATTTCTGAAACAAATTTTGATAAAAAAAAAAATAGCCTTGGAATTTCATCAATTATTTCCTACCCCAGTGTCATTTTTGCTCCACATATTACATTGACACAAATCTAATCTAATTAATAAATATATTTATCCGAACCTCTGACTTTTTTGCATGAAGTATGAAGATTTCGTTATTTTTTGATACCTACTGTATGTTGTTCGATCCATGTTTTGCCCCAGGACCCCGTTTCACTAAAAGGCGTAAGATACGAAGAAACTTAAGTTAGGCCTCAGGGCGTACGTCAAAATTTAGTCCGGCGCAAATTGCGTTTCACTAAGAGGCGTAAGCCTGGCTGTAAATACTAGTATCGGACTAAGTTAAGGCCAGACTTACGTCCTTGATAACGAGCTTATGCATGCGCATACAGATGATAAACAGATAGATAAATAGAAGATAGATTGATAGATAGATAGATAGATAGATAGATAGATAGATAGATAGATAGAAACTTGTCATTTTTACATTTTGTCATTATACATAAGAGAGAGAGAGAGAGAGAGAGAGAGAGACGCAAATTATTTAGGCACATTGGTTACATTTAATGATTTATGTTCATTGTTGTTAAAAATTAATCCTGCTTAGTGACAAAATCACACAACAAAACTCGCTGAAATGTTTTATTTGAAGGATATATTTCAAGTCAATAGTATATGTTCAAAATTTTTAATTCAACAGAACTATTTTTGTTTTCGATATTTAGGGTGATTTCACCATGCATGAACACCCTTGGAATTTTCTTTTTGATCATGCGTCAATTATGGCCCAAGTAAAAATAATATAATTTTTTCTTCTAATTTTCTGGTTTCCTCTTGCTTAATCGTTGAAAGAAAATCAGTGAATTTGTTTAAACATAGAAAATAAAGCGAATTAATGCAGTAATGAGCCATGGATCGGACAATATTAAGCAAGCATCAAACAACCACACTGTCGATATTAAAAATAACGAATTTCTCTTATTTCACGCAAAAATAACGCAGAGTTTCGGATAAATATATTTATAAATTTGATATTTAGATTTGTGTTGATGTAATATGTGGAGCAAAAATGACCTAGGAAATAAATTGATGAAATTCCAAGGCAAATTTTTTATCACAATTTGTTTAAGAAATTAGTTTTTTCGAATTAATTAAGTGAGAGGGTACATTTTCACTTAGTCCATTCAAATGCCGAACATTCAAATTATACTTTTGTGTAAAATGTGTGTAACCAAGTTTCTAATGATGGCGTATTTTACGATGCCTATATTGCTATTTCTTTGACAATGTGATTGTCAAATTCTTGATGATAATTATAAAGTTCATCAGTTCTAATTCAGGAATAAATGAATACAAAAGTTCATGCACGTTTATTTGTAAATGTTTAACCAAAGTTGTCCGAGCAAACTGAAGGTTAAGATGTACGTGTCCGATGTATGGTGAACTCAACATAAACTTCCCAAGTACACATGCTTGTATATTTAGTATATTGAATAAGGCTTCATATAAATTTTAGGTTCATAAAAAGAGGTGTATGTAACCTACGAAACCTATTGAAACTGGAGTCAGTGTTTTGTATTTGTCGTATGTTAAATACGTAATCTAGTATTTAAAAAAAAGTCTGAAACACAGTTGGAGCTTTTATCATATTTTAGTATTTACATCTTATCAATACGGAAAGATACATTTGTGATTTACCTTTAACTACTTGAGCATGACACCTTTTACTTATCAAATATGAAATAAAAAAGAGGAAAAAATGGAAGCCAATAAATTCATTTAGTGAGTTTTAAATTTCAAAATATCCCGTTCACACATATATGTATTTTGCGTGGGAGTAAAAATGAAACGCTACACTATTCTTATACAAATACTCCTTTGCACTACATGTACATCCTACATGAACACTTAAATTATTCATTACTCAATCTACTAAAAGATATGAAACGTAAATCAAATTACTGAATACAAATAATCGAATAAAAACTATCGTTTGTTTGTCTAAATATGTCGTTTTAACGTGTATAAGGCAAGTGCAAATATAAATAATATGTATAAAGCATGGTAAGAAAGTTTCTTGCGAAAATTGATACCACCTATCAAAACTCTCTATATTCTTAATTTCATATGAATTTAATCAAATTTAAATGACAAATTGTACAATTAAACATGATGGTCAGCAACGATATTCTCAGCAACAGAATTAGCAATTATTTTATGTTTACGCCAAAAGTTACGACTACCCTTGGCTAGGCGTAGATTTTTGGCTTAACTTAGGTCGGGCGCAAAGTTACGCCCTTTAGTGAAACGGACCTTAGTTGAAATATTTGACTTAAGTCCGGATTTACGCCAGGCCTAAGGTTACGCCCGGCGTACGCCTTTTAGTGAAACGGGCCCCTGGACGTTAGGTACCGTAGTGCTGTTGAACAGGTCCAGGCAAATCACTATATACATGTATAGCTATATATATTTTTTTAGCTATATAGGTATTTATAAATATCATAAATAGGTAAAACAACGTATTTGGATTGAGTATCAGATTTTAAAATGAAGTTAGCTCTGAATAAAAAGAAAAATCAAGTCCGTTGACTATTGCTTCAAGACAGCAGGTGACGCTTTAGTGGAACCTGTAGGTAAAGAAGTTCTCCGTCTTTTGTTAGAAGGAGGAGGTGATGAAAAAGATGTTGAAGTTGTGGGGAGGAATAGTTAGCGTAAGACAATGCAGAATCAGTGTCCGAAGAATCAATGTAAGAGTATGCAGGTGAACAGTTAGAGATTGGTTATGGTTGTGATGGGGTACTTTGCTTAGAAAAAGATGACGAAGAAGAAGAAGAGGTAGAAAGAGAAGTAGAAGAAGAAGTAGAAGAATAAGTCAAAGATTTGGAGAACTGAAAAAAACCTAATAAATACTAATTCATGCACGAGTTAAAAATAATTGCATTTGATTTTACATTCCTATTTTTAATATTTTCAACACCTGGAACAATATCTAGTATATTTTGTTCATTATACCTCTTCAATATGTGGTGTAGACCAGTGAATATATTTGCCACTGGTAGGTTTTATGCCTAAAATTAAATAAATTTACATTGTTCAAGCGTATATATATATGTATGAAATTAACATAGGCTTCGGAATGGGAGGGGGGGCTTACCCCCCTTCCCCGTCCCCACTTCTTTTAAAATTTTACATAACCATAATTTTATTGTCAAGATTATTGATGATAAAAAGTAAATTTCACTGCTCTCGTTGAAGAATTCATCATCCTTCGTCTCTTTCCTTAACTTTTTTCAGCACTTGTTTTGTTATTGTGGCTACAACCTGAGAATGAATGGCCTTTTAAAATGTGAACTTTTCACATTTTCAACATCTTCTCAAGAACCACTGGGCCAATTTCAACCAAACTTGGCACAAAACACCCATAGGCAAAGTGAATTCAAATTTGTGAAAATTAAGGACCATGTCCTTTTACAAGGAGAGACAATAAGGAATTATTTAAAATTTTCAAAAATCTTTTTCTCAAGGACCATTTTGTCAAGAAAAGCTGAAACATGTGTGGAAGCATCCTCAGGTAGTGTAGATTCAAAGTTGTGAAAATCATGACCCCGGGGATAAGGTGGGGCCACAATGGGGGTTGAATTTTTACATAGGAATATATATATAGAGTAAATCTGTAAAAATCTCCTCAGAACACGATCAGCCAGAAAAGCTGAAACTAATTGGCCAGAAAAGCTGAAACTTGTGTAGAAGCATCCTTAGGTAGGGTAGATTCAAGCTTGTTCAAATCATGATCCCCGGGGTTACGATGGGGTCACAACGGGCGGGGGGGGGCAAATTTTTACATAGGAATATATAGAGAAAAATCTTTAAAAATCTTCTAAAAACCATTTGCCTAGAAAAGCTGTAACTTTTTAGTGAAAGTAACTTCAGATAGTGTAGATTCAAATTCGTGAAAATCAAAATCTAGAGAAGTAGGGTATTGCCACATTGGGGATCCAACTTTACAAAGGAAAACATTTTAATTATTCACAAAAACTGAAATGTTATCCATGGTTTTACTTATATGCAAGCATTTTGACATATTGCTGATTCTTTAAAATTGGTTAGACTCTGGTCCCTGGACGATTCTTGGGCCTCAAAAGGGGTTCAGAGTTTGATGTAGGTTTATATCCTGTATATAACGTACCCTATGACTGTATTGGGATTTATAGGTACCCTATGACTGTATTGGGATTCTTTTCTTGTTGTCCTCTCCCCCTTATCTTCTGTTTTCCCAGACCTTTTCTTTTCGTAGCGCTTGTTTTTGACTGTAAAATTAAACCCCATGCTTAAAACTTTTGAATATTCTGAAATAGTTTGAGGTTGCCGCCACTGCTGAAAATATTAGGCATATCAATCAGCAAAAAAAAATAAAGACATAAAATGTATGATAATTAAGAATATAAAACTTTCACAATATGCCCATGATACATTTCGTATATTACAGTCGTAAGTGCATTTTAGTCCTTGGTTACCGACAGTGCTCATGAATGAATAAACTATGTGGGTCATTAGACTATTGTCATATCCACTGCGTTACAAAGTTAAACATCCATGAACAATTTCCCAATGGAATGAAATCGCCATGTTGTGACGTATTTTCACCTAAATAGTGGAGGACCCCTAACAACTATTTTTTCTAATTGCCATATATAACTTCATATCATATTTATGACAAAACAAAATTATTGCCCGCATGAACATATTGTTTGACTAATTCATTATGATGAACATATTTATAGTTTTAAAGCGGCATAATTACAACTTTTTTTAAGTGTTACTTTTACAATACTAATATTTAAATTGATTAACTAAGGTTTTTTTTTCAATATTTAAACGCCAGTTGTCAAGTACTGAAAGCGAGATAAATATCTCACATTTTATTCGTGGGTTATGTATTTTTTCTGCAATGTCGCCACCTTCATAACCCGCATGATTCACCAAAGAAAGCATTTTATTGTTTAAATGTACACCTTAAAAATCTCAACTGTTTACTTTACTAAATAAAATCAAAGTTTTCCTTGAAACCCTTCACACATGTGAAATTTTTTAAAGTTTTCTGTTGTAATGTGCTAATCGAAAACTATTAACACAATTTGGCCAATTTTTGCGGTTGAATTAAAAAGGATTGTGAGACGTATGTAAAAATAAAACTGTAAAATGCTTTTTCATTACGGACTATGAAGGTTGCTATCAATGCAAGAAAATCTGCATAACGCACTCACTGCCAATATACTTTTAAACTTTTATCAATCATTAAAGTGAAAGTACCATGCAAAATTATTTCATTGGTACGGAACGGAATAAAAATTTGAAAATTACGACTAATATTGTTTTTCATATTTTCATGAAGTAACCATATATACAAGATGGTTAATACATGTACCTTCACTTGTATCATTGTCACTGTAACCAGAATCAGTGTCACTCGAAAGCTTGACCTTGTTCTCTTGTTTTTCCGTTGACTTTGTCCTATATCATCAATTATGCAATCCTCTGATTCCATTCCATTTTCTTTTAAATCATCCAGCACTGTTGCTTCAACTTTAGACTGAAACTGTTTGTCATAATCCGCCCCTTTTGAACACCCAGCTGATGGCTCCGCTTGCTTGGTCTTCTTACCCTTAGATCGTTTCACACCAGATTGGCCATTCATCTAAAAAAAAATATGGTTTTTAAACACACGTATCAATTGAATTATTTCGGCAAAAAATGTTTTACTTTATGAAATGACATGCGGTGATAACGAACAGTGTTCAAAAAGTCCAAAAAAAAATTTACAAAACAAGAGCAGAGCAAACACGGACCTCTTAAATAGAGGTAGGATCAGGTGCCATGGAGGAGTGAACATCCTCTGCTGACCGGGACCGGTGTCGTAAAATTTAAGGTCCGCCCCGTTAAATGGTCCGGCCGGACCTTTAATGTTAACATTTAAGGTCCAGCTTTCCCCTATAAGAAAAGGTCCTACCTGTAGTCACTTATTAAAATTTCTCTTAAAGTTATTATCTTTTTTGCTCATGTTCATGTATCTAAAAGATATCTTTGTTTTATTACATATTAATCCAATCGGCCATATGCGAATGGTACATGTATGACCGTATTACTAAATTACTTTATGGAATATTAAATATTGATAGCGGATTAGATTTTGACCAATTGTTTAAGAATTTGAAGAAAAAAAGGAAAACCATTAGTATTTTTGACAATAATTTGCACACACCAATTAGTCCCCTTGTTTTACGTGTATACGTATTAGCAGAGGGTTTCACGACAGGTAAACACGGGCAAATGAAGCCCTGTAGGCATTCACACCTGTGCTAATCAGAATACACTCTTGAACAGAGAAAGAAAAAAATGTCTCCGCTGTAGTGTTCTACACAACTGAGATTGTCTTTTTACATGTAGCTCGTGCTTTGTTTAATTTTCAGTAGATCAGGAATGTATGATAATATACTGACAATTTATACGTGTCTTGGTAGATTTATCATTATTTTAAGATAGATCTAATTAATAAAAGGTCGCATATGTGCATTACCTGGACGGATGGTATACGTTGACATATAGTTTATACGTAACTGTGGTAAATAAAAGGGTGGGAAAAGACGAAAGAAATTAATTAGACGATACTTGTACCTATTATTAAAAAGCATGTTTTGATTGTCTACAGGTAAAGTGTTTAAAAAAGTAATAAAAGTCTGATAATGTGGTAGGTTAATATCTCTCTCTCTCTCTCTCTCTCTCTCTCTCTCTCTCTCTCTCTCTCTCTCTCTCTCTCTGGTTTTTTTTTCATAATGTACATGCAATTTTGTTAAAAAAAAAGTATTAGTGTTTATTCCCGACCGTATTTGATCGCCTCATAATTCTCAAAGAATGATTCCCTATTTGTTAACTACAACGTACAATAGTTTTACATGTATATAATAATGCATAATGAAGCAAGGATTTAGAAACAATTAAACACTTAAAATATATGAATCCGTTTCCATAGATCTAGTTTAAAAATTTAAGATTTTTGATATGTCCATATATTGGGTGTAGCAGGCAGGAATCTAGCATAAAATATTACCAGGGGCGTCAACATTTGCCTTTTTCACACGAATATTTTCTTTAAAAAAAAGAAATTACCTTATATTCTTTGCCAGATGCAAAATGGTAATAAAGCCGAAGGAATAGGGCTCTTTACTAATCTTACAAGCATTTAATTTCTATAAACAAATTAATTCCTTTGGATACTACAAAGGCAAAGGTCCGATCCAAAAATCCGAAAAGAAGGATCGAAGAACTGAACTATTTATAATAATTAGCACTTACATATGTGCCATAGTGCATATTAAAAATAGCAATGATATTGCTTGCAGGTGTTGTTATAATTGAATTGTAAAGAATATTTGATTTTAAAGTGGTTAAGTTTTTAAACGTGTATCATATTGGAAAGATATGCAAAAAGAGGACGTGTCAATTCAATTCAATTCAAATCAATTCATTTATTCTCTCAAAACCATGTAAATGGTACAAGAGGTACATTATAAATATATAACATATATACATATATACAAAGTCTGAGTGAGCAGAGCTTGCTCATTTTGCATACGGAGAACAGATCTCATACATTTTTGTAATGAAAATACATAGTTTTTGTAAAAATAAAGAATTGGTATTTGTCAATAAATTACTGAACTTGATAATATTTGGTTGGACATAGTATTTTCTTGCTGAAAAATCTTTTCTAATTGAAGCTAATGCATTGCATTCTAACAGATAATGAAATTCGTCCCCAATTTGGTTATTATTACACAGATTGCAGATTCTTTCGTGGCGTTGTAAATTATTCCAGCGACTAACCTCTATCAGAAGACGGTGATTACTTGTTCTAAATTTTACAAGAATATTTCTAAATTTTCTAGATAGTGTGTTTAAATATTTTTCACAAACAAACGTTGTTTTAAAAATTCTGTTACTGATTCCTTTACTAGAGCTGTTGATATCATTGTACCATTTTTGAAGAAACTGATCTTTAAGCTTTTGATCAATTAAAGTACTTATCCACTTTACACTGTAAAAATCTTGATCCATCCAAATATTACTCATTCCTGTTGTGTTAAAAATGTTATGTATACATGATATCCATGGATTGGTGGACTGGTTTTTAGTATATCTATTATACAAATGCTTATAAACAATTCTACACAATTTGTTATCATTTCCATATATCAACCCCCCCCCCCCCCCCAAAATGATATCATTCTTGTAAAAATACTTATATAAAGAGGATAACGTCCAGTTTCTCCATACACCATAAAATTTGGAGTACTAGATTTAAGGTTTAAAATATATTTCATAAAACGTAAATGTAAACGTTCGATTATATCAACATTTTCAAAATCCCAAATTTCACATCCATATAACAGGACAGGAGTTACAACTTTGTCGAATAAATCAAGCTGACAGTCAAAAGGTAAATTATATAATCGTATTTTTCTAATAATGCCGTACATGGCTTTTTGTGCTTGGTCACAAAGATGTTTTTTTTTGCCTTGCAGAATGATCCCGATCTTGAAAATAGAATACCCAAATAGTTAAATTCTTTGACAATTTCTATAATTTCGTCGTTAAATTTAAATGTATGTTTAGGAGCTGGTCCTTTCGAAAATATGACAATTTTAGTTTTTTTAACATTAACATGGAGTTTCCATGTTTCACAATATACAAAAAATTCGCTAAGAGCATGTTGAAGATCACTTGGGGTTTCAGATAAAATTACAGTATCGTCTGCATAGAAAAGTATAAACATTTTCATAAAAATACATAGATCATCTTCAATATCTTTAGAAAAATTCTCTAAACCACTTATTCCTTTTTCAATAAGGTATTTCTCTAAGTCATTAATATAAAGTGAAAATAAAAAAGGTGATAGATTTTTCCCTTGACGGACCCCGGCATTACAATTAAAAAAATCAGATGACATGCCGTTCACAGTAATTTTTGATTTAATACCAGCATACATATTTTTAATAAAGATAAAACATTTCCCGGTGATGCCACTTGAAAAAAGTTTGTACCAGAGGCCATCTCTCCAAACAGTATCAAACGCCTGTTTGAAATCAATAAAAGTATAACTTTTTTTTTACAATTAATAAGTGTTTGGGACAAAAAATGTAAAATCAGTAAATTATCTAATGTAGAGTATCCTTTTCTTGTGAAATGTCCATTGTTTACTTGATTTCAAACGGTCAAACACCTGAAGGTGTGAATCCTTCACACCTGCAGGTAGTCCGAAATATCTGACGTTTTCCTGGCCTTTTTAACGATTTTGATATTTTACATGCCAGGAAAACGTCAGAACCGGCGCCATAACGAAAACTGGAAATTCGCAACCTCCAACGGGAGGCGGCATTCCCGGCTCGATTTTAAATATTTACGAGTTGAATCAAATGTTTCACTCACGGCTAATTGATAAAACGATGATTTTGCTGCGCACTAATATCGCTTTTATGGGTCCTTACATCCCATAAACAGGCCTATCGAACTGTTGAGATTTGTTTTGATTTCGTTCATTTTTGAAATCTCGCTAGAAAATAGGTCAACAACACTATTGTTTATCAGTGTGATTATCAAAATGTGCAGTAAAATTATATTTTAAGCTGTATTATTGAGTTTAAATATATATCTATTTAAAATCGAGCCTAGAATGCCGCTTTCAGTTGGAGGCGGTGAATTTCCAGTTTTCGTAATGGCGCCGGTTCTGACGTTTTCCTGGCATGTAAAATATCAAAATCGTTAAAAAAGCCAGGAAAAGGTCAGATATTTCGGACTAACCTGCAGGGTGGTGTGTGTATATAACACCTGATTCAAGCCATTGTTTAATTAATGACACCAATCAGCTTCATTTCCTGTTTTTTTAAGGTCGCTCTGCAAAATTAAAGTTTAAATGGAAAAAAAAAACAGTTTTAAACTGTTTTAATTATTATAATTTATTTGTGTTGACCAAGTTATATGTATTTCATTCACACTCTGTGCGGATATTTATGAACTCTCTTCAGGTAAGTACTCCTTTAAACGAATTATAAAATAATACCACTTGTTTTGTAAAAATATACTCGAAATAGAAAAGAGAGAAATGAAAAATATACCCCAGACCTTTTATGTTAGGCGGACCTTTTCTTATACGGGTCGGACCCTTTTAGAGCAAAGGCGGACCTTAAATGTTAACATTAAGGGTTCCCCTGGACCATTTTACGGGGCGGACCTTTAATTATACGACACCGGTCACACCCGCCGTGTGCTCTTTGTCGTAATCGGGAAAAACGGAAAAGTCCGTAGACAATTAGGTTATTAATTATGGTCTAACAATTTCTAATGAAAGTAATGTAAAAGCAACGCACCTGTTGTTATATAGCGTAACTTGTATGGGAAAGGAGATACTAAATTTAAATATATTAATAACAATTCTTTGCAACAATTTGAAGCTTTGAAATAGCATGTGAAATTGTAAAATAAAAGGTCAGAGGAAAACATACGAATGCATGTGATAGATTAAGGTACATGTGATACTAGTACTACAGTCATGAAAGACAAACCCGTTCATATAACCTAATCATAGTTATGCAGAGTTTTTAGTTTTTTCAATGACTTTACATCTGGGGTGGGAGTAGGGGTGGGGGTGGCCAAAACTTCCTATAATTTAAGATCATTTAAAATTGAACTAGAATAGTGATGAAAAGCTTTGTCGAAACTTTCAATTGAAAGTAAAAATCCATATCGAATTACTTTGATTTAACAAATGTTATTATTAAGAAAGTGACACCATAAATTTACTCTTTACTTATATTTGATTAATTATATCTTGACATTAAAAATAAATATCATATTCATTTTTAAAGATATTCAAGACATAATAAATAAAAGATACTACAGGTTTTTGACATTCAAGATATATTTTTTTTCAATGATGCCTCATAACAATAGTTATGTTTTATAGGATGTATCGGGGTTTATATTTATGGTAAAAACAACGAAATAACATGTTTTAAACTGTAATTTTCTATGAAACATTAAGGAAATAAGTAACAAATCTCAGAATTTTGTCCATTTTTCTGACTAATGAAATATATCTAGAATGCCTACAGTCTCATCTAAAACGACATTAAACAAGCTTTTGGCATTTTTAAAAAAAATAAAATGATACATGTATCAAACTGAATATAGGTATCGGGGGTAACTTTTCCCATGGTTTAATATAGAGTGTCAAGAATATTGTTTTATTTTCAACATCATTTCTTCAGAGTCGTACTGGGGCATGACCATTTTTTCGCAAAGGACTATATTTTGTCGCCAGTGCATTTAATGACGTGACAGTGCACTGGCGAAAAATGGTCCTGTTCTAAAGATTCATAAAAAAATATGACGTCATAATGGTTCTAGCACCAAAAGTACTTTCTGGAATCATTTACTATTAAATCTTGACTTTTCTGGTATTCTGATTTCGATAAAAGGTGTTAATGGTAGTTTATAGTCATATCACATACTGGGCATTTCAGTTCGCAAGAAGATCTTCAACAACTATTTATATATATGTAAACCGACATCAAACTTTAAACCTCTTGTGGGGCCCAAGAATTGTTCGTCTGAGTCCCACGTCTAAACGATTAAGAATCAACAAAATGTCAAAATTATTGCATATTAATGATACCATATACATGTATCATTACATTTGGTGTTTTGAGAATTTTTTTTGGATAATTTAGAATTTTTTCCTTGGTAAAAATTTGACCCTCCAATGTGACCCCATCCTACCTACAAAGATAACTTTTAAAAACTTGAATCTACTCTATCTGATGTTGCTTTCACACAAGTGACAGCTTCTCTGACCAACTGGTTTTTGAGAAGAAGATTTTAAAAGATTTTTCTCTCTACATTTATATATGCAAAATTTTGACCACCATTGTGGCCCCATAAAAACCCCAGAAATTATTATTTGAACAATTTGTATCGACCTTACCCAAAGATGCTTCCACACAAGTTTCAGCTTTTCTGGCCTAATGGTTTTTGAGAAGAAGATACCAACAAATTTTTAAGAATTCTTAATTACATGTATCTCCCTTTGAAAGAGGGCGTGGCCTTTCATTTAAACAAAACTGAATCTCCTTTACCTAAGGATGCTTTGTGCCAAGTTTGGTTGAAATCAGCCCATCGGTTTTGGAGAAGAGGTTTAAAATGTAAAAAGTTTACAGACGGACAGACAGACGGACGCCGGACAAAAAGTTATCAGAATAGCTTACTTGAGCTTAAAATTGAATAGAAAGAATAGAAAATACAATAAAAAAAATCTCTAATTTGTTTTGTTTTTTTTAATTTTCCAGCATGTCATATTTTACAAATAAAAGGAAGTGGAGAAAATACATCTGCCGGACTGAATACTGCATCACTTCCTATACCCATTCCTAATGCCAAAGAAGAAGAACTGTCAACATAAGTCCCTATATAGGGCAAGGGATCACCAGCGTCAGTCAACCATGGCGACGAAACGGAAGCCCGTTTTCCTTGTATCCAGCCTCCGCCGACCGACGCTTTCGCTAAAAGAAACCAAAGTGTGATGGAAACTTCTGAGGAATGTTAAAAGATCGTACATTGTGGTACAATGCTATATCAAAGTAGTGAAAGTGCTTTAGAGATGTGTTCTTTGTACAATCATTGTTTGACCAATGTCTGAAAAATGCTGATTCAGAGTCAGTCTAAAGAAGAAGTCTCTAGGATATTCTCATATAAATTTACCCGCTATTTTAGTCATGGGTTGTGATATCCGTCTATAGTGAAATACTAACGAGCCTTCTAAATAGAGTTCTAAATAAAAGCTGCTCATATTTCACTTTCATTCATTTTACATAATTATTATTTGTTTTTTAAAAGAAATTCGAAAACCTATTACATGTATCATTATTTAAATTAATAGCAGTCAGCATTTTTTATTTTTTGTTCAAAGAACATTTATGTTTCGGTTTCATTGATCTAAATAAAGAATGTATAGGTCCACTCTGTCACGTGTTTGCACTCCCAAAAATGCGCTCTTCTAATCAGGAATGTTTTCATGTAGTGGTGTAAGATAAACATTATTTTCTTCTAAAGAATGGAATGTTGCTTTCATTGATAGTTAAATATTAACATGAACTTTACATTTTTTTCATTGAATATAAAATGGATCGTCAGCTTTTCTAAGTTTTATTTCCATTGTGTATCAACCCGAATTTAAAAACAAACCAACCAGTAAAAACTGAAATTCGTACTTAGTAATGACGCAAGTTCTGTGGCTTCTGCTGCCGAATTTACCAACAACAGCCGTCCGCCATCATTAACACATTCTTGTTTCGCATCAGCATAGGGCAATCCAGGTACGTTTTGAATACGATAACAACCCAATAAAGAGTTATACGTATACCCTGGGACAGCGCATGAAACTGTAAAAAGTGAACTTCAAAATAAGTCTCTGTTTACAAATTAGAAATATTATATTTCTCTATTTGTGATGCATGCATCCACGTAGCGTAGATATGAATAAGATTAGTTTTTTTCATGTTATAATCACTTACACACTACCCTGCTTCTATAATGAAAATATTATTAAAAGTATAGAATCGTGTATTATTACTGATACGTATTATGTTAACATTAGTTCGGTATAATATTTTGTTGATAATCTTCCATAGGATATTGCCTTTGGGGTTTGGAAAAAAATCACCTCATTTTATTTATCTTTTCTGGTCGTCACAATTACTACATATCAATAACCTGCTGTATTCTGGTTTCTAGGGAAATTTAAAACAAGTAGAGCTGTCGTTAGCACGGCCAACTCTTCTGGACTGAAGTTGTAACTCCCAGCTGAAAGGGAAATTAATCATTGTTGAATTGAGGCATTTTACAATATACATTGTATCTTTATAAATGCGTGTATTGTAGTTTTTCGTAAATATATTTTTTTAATATAACTTATTTTTTTTTAATTCAAGATGCTTTAGAAAACAATGATTTCTGTGTTGCATGTTAACTTCACTCTGTCTAAAATGTTTTTAGATCTATCAGTTTTACGGTATTCATAAAACCGTTTTTGCATACTAGGTGGTATTAAAACCCTCCTTTTCTCAAATCCAGGTGATAAATTCCTTTCAGGGATGTGTCGTTAACAAAATCTTCGAACACCCCTCCCCTAAAATCGATGATATAAACGTTTATTTATTTCAACCCCCCCCCCCCCCCCCCCCCCCCCAAAAAAAAGAAAACCCTTCAGGCTAAGTTTAATCAGATATTTTCTGATAACAAAAAACCGCTCGACACACCGACCCGAAACTGATGTACATGTAGGTAACGTAATCGTCCGAGGATTGTCGAATGATCTAAAACGTGTCGCAATTGCGTACAATTTCTGATGTACTGTGCATTTACCATAATAATGTGACATACTTACAAACAGATGCCGCTAGTGCTGATCCAACCAATACACTACTTATAAGGATTCGGTTGTTCGTTGTTGTGGCAATACCAGTGATCAGCAAGTTTGATATCACCATGGATACAATTAGATATTTCATCACTGCGTGCAGTGGCTCTTCGTCTGCTACATTTTTATAAATCAAAGACTTTTACAAAGGTTAAAGATATACTATAATCAATCATAAATTTAAATCAATGAATGCAAGAAAGCTAACCTTCCATCATTCGACATACATTGGCTGAATCAGTATTGGATGAGGTACGTCAAACATTAATTTTATTTCTGATATTTCAAATTCGTTATCTGACAAAATTGCTAAAAAAAAATGAAAAATATTACTGAACATAGATAAAAAAAATATATGGATTAAAACTTAGAAATCATTGATACTATCGTCAGACATGGACTTTTTGGGTTTTATCGATCAAACATTGATCTACAGTCCACGATCTACGAATTCTACAGAATACCTTACCATACATTTTTCAGTAGTTCCAAAAAAGTAGTAGTTTTTGAGTAAAAATCTGAAACATCATTTTAACTGAAAATCACATTTTCAAGTCAAAGTGAGGGGCGTGCGTTGTGATGAAACTCTCTAGCGAGAATATATTATTGATCTGCTATAGTTACTACCGAACGCCCCAGTTCAGTAAAATGGGACCGACCTTGACCAAAAAATCCCTGAAAAACAATATTAATGTTTAAACGAAAGTGGTTTGATAAGTGTAAGTCTAAAGTTGCAGGAGAATAAAATTCGAATAAATACCATGTAAAAAAAATCTTTTGTTTAAAACAACTGTATGTAACACTAACACTTAAACTAGTGATGACCTTAATTAAATGGGGGCACCTGTTCAACATAACGCTGGTTGTGTCTTCATATGTATATGAACAGTAATGTTTCCAATGATGCCTTAATAAAATTAAAGGGAATCAATATTGGAATAGCAATATTCATAATATACGTACATGTATATACTTTAAACCGATTTGATATGGATAATCGAATACAGATTTAGTGATATACATGTTTATGAATATGTTACATTAAAAGTTTAAAATCAATGATTTCTAAACTTGAAATATAAACAATAAAATTGTTTCTTGATGTTCCATAGGTCTTTGAAGGTGGTGATCATTGCAAACAAAAATTGCGTAACCCTCGGCGGGTCATATATTTTTCTGTATGCTTGCTACTTTATATTCGCATGAAACACCATAGAAAATATTTCTTTCAAATAACCATTGTGAAAACAGTTATCATTTAAGCATTGAATTCTTATTTTTGGATATCGTCGGTCCTGTAACACACCAAGCGGTGCACACAAATTGAATACCGCGCGTTAGTGCGGTATGATAATTTGTCTGCACCGCTTGGTGTGTTACAGGACCGACGACATCCAAATTAAGCGTTCAATGCTTATATTTATATTCATACTGATGTCTATTTTTATGAAATATATGTGTATCGTCGCTGTAAAGCCATTATATACGCTCTCAGGGATATGAAACATACATGGAACAGTCATATTAACATGTTATTTAGTTCGCTTCCGCGACTAAAACTATAGTGCCAGAAACTTTGTAGAGAAAAATCTTTTTTATGAAGGAGTAGATATAATTTAATGATTATTTTTCAAAAGAACATATCAAATTGGTTATGTAAGATTGAACGTTTCATTTAATCTTACAAAAATAAATATACTCAAAACACGTGGAGACGTTTATTTGTGCACATGGCGCATGAATTATCAAAGTGTATTCATTTAAGCATTGAATGCTTATACATGTATTTATATTCATACTGATGCCTATTTGTATGAAATATTAGTGCATCGTCGCTTTAAAGCCATTTTATACGCTCTTAGTCAGGGATATGAAACATACATGGAACAGCCATATTAACATGGTATTCATTCCGCGACTAAACATATAGTGCCAGACTCTTTGCCGAAAAAACCTTTTTATTGATGAATAAATTTGATTTAACGATTATTTTCCATTAGTACATATCAAATTGGTTATGTGAGTTTGAGTGTTTTACTTAATCTTACAATAATAAATATACTCAAAACACGTGGTGACGTTTATATATGTGCTCCTGGCGCATGAATTGACCGAGTGTATTCATAGGAAATTGAACGTCGCAGATTTATAAAGAAATCATAAGGGAAAATATACACTGAATGTAATTATAGAAAATTGAACGTCGCAGATTTCCAATGCAAACATAATGGGATATATACACTGAATGTAAATATAATTATATGTTAGACTTTTTCAAGAGATATTATGAAGCAATGATAAAAATATACATTTTTCATATATACATGTATATAAATGGTTATTTCGTAGAAAAGTTCTTATTTAGAAATAAAGATTTTTAAGCTATAGTAGGGATAAAGCCCCAAGCCACAAGTCGTGGATTCTACATTTCTGTGAAAGCCAACCTTGCCTTTCATTACTATAAACTAAGCTTGTCTTAAGATGCCAAGAAATAAAGGAATAATATATCTAACTTTTTTGGTTGATTGGTTGTTTTGGTTGTTTGGGTTGGGTTTTTTTTTTTGTATTTTGTTATAAGATTCCATTGTATCAGCAACACATATTTCAATATACTTATTTTAAAAGTTTGTGTCTTTGGAATTTACAGCAATTAAGTAAACATACCCTCACCATAAACCAAAAATAAAATATACCCACCAAAACTTTTCCTCCTGTCCAACAAATCAAATCGTTCTGACACCAACGCGTTTAAACATAACCTCTAAATTACCAAAGTTATTCACACAAGTTAGAAAGATTAAGAATAATCCTAACCATACAGTACGGGTTTGATGTATGACCCTTTCAACTAGCTCCGTCTCAGAAACATCGCCGTATTCATCATTATGACACCGATATGTCACTCAGAGATATTACATTACTTCGCTTTTACATAAAATCACGTAGACTTGAATATATGTACGTGTAAAGTAAACCCAAACGTCAGTACTTTCTATTCCATCGCTCCCCCCCCCCCCCCCCAATCAATTCAGCATCGGGGTTTTTTTCCCCAACAAAATCATTCTTTATGATTTTGAATAGTTATGTTAATTATGGAAGCCATATTTCTCGTTATTAATTGATTGATTAATTCCTAGCTCCCTGATTGACTTATCTGGTCTAGAAATACAGGCACCTGACGTTATAAATTTTTCTCATAATAAAAGTAAATACCCTAATAATACACATGGGTGTATTATTAGTTATAGGGTATTTTTATAAAAATTTATAACGTCAGGTGCCTGTGTCTAGAAATAACCAAACGCTATATTCACCTGTACATGACCTAGGAGATGAATAACATTTGAATTTTTCTACATTGGACAAAAAATAATTCCAAAACTGCTCATCATCATTCCTGTCGCCCAATGAAATTTTGCGTTTCTCACATGTTCGGCTATTACTCTAATGTTAGCAGACTAATAATTCCTTGCTTGATAACACTAAATTGTCTATCAATTTGTCGCTGAATCATATAACGAAACAATTATTGCTGTTTTTCGATCAATACGATGATTTAGCTCCCCGAGAAGTACAAAATATTAATATTGTACTTCGTATTAACCTACAAAAAAAAACAACAATAATTATATTAAAGTTTAAAATAAGATGACGAATTGCATTGGGCTAATTGTCCTTTTTTGCAGCGAAGATTGGTAATGTTTTAATAAATCACACGTTTTACAATGAAAAGGGTTTTTTTCAACTATTACATTAGTTACAAGAAATGTTGACATTTTAACCAAGTAAAATTAAATTCTTTAATAAGGTATACATAAAAAAAATTCAATTTCGTTAATAAAAAGTAAACAGGGTTTCAGCATACCGTACTAGTATATCTTTTACTGCAAAAAGCATGATTTCAATGTATATAAGCTAGCAACATAATGTTCAACAACTGTTTGGAGCTATTTTTTATTGACCAATCTACATTGTTGTATGTTATATAGTTAAACATTTTATCAAGTGTAGCATGGGTATCCAAGAGGGCGGTGACGAGTATGCGCAGCAAACGAGTCTCAGCCCTCTTGGGTATTCATGATTCACGAAATGTTCTTTAACTGACGTGTATCAAGGATCAATCAAAACTTTTGAATTATATGCCCACAAAAAAAAATCCGTAAAAAAAATATCTGTAACATTGCCTGCGAAAAGATCGAAATTTTGTCTTACTGAAGTACTGTAAACATTAAAAATGGAAAAATATATTTTGACCAAAATCGTGACAATGTCCCTTTAAATACTTTTGGATCCTTCTTGATCCTACTGTAAAAGGGCATTCTTTTTTTTTCTTCTTGATATAATGAAGATTGATTTTTTGATCGTGATTTTGAACCTTTTTTACTCTACAACCGCTCAAAAAGTTCTTCTTGTTTACAACATACATATGAAAGAAAGGTTTAGAGGTGAGCCTACAACTCTAAGTTAAGATCGTATTGTTTAATTTCAATGGTAACTTACAGTACTGTTCAGAACATTACAGGCCTGCAACTACGTTTGATAAATCTGTCCAGTTGACAGTACCTGAGTGTTCCATTAGTCCAACAGTCTAGAAAAAATACACAGATGTAGAACCATTTTAACAAGGCCTTGGACTTTCAGTAGGACGTGACTATCTACATGTATTTCTTGCGTTAAAACAAGTTGAAAAAGACGTTGGTTTCAAGCGAAATATACACCGATTGCGTTGTCTTAGCTCAAAAGCCAGACAAATCTTGTTGATTTCAAAGAGCCATGGCTGAATGGCCAGCAATGAAATAGACAGGCCTACGTCACAATGCTGTTTGACACAACTACCCAAAGTCCAAGCTCTTATTAAAATGGTTCTAATTTTTTTTTCTGCAATGATCGCTACCTTCATAACTCGCATGAATCATCAAAGAAAGCATTTATTGTTTATATTTACATCTTTCTTTTAACAAATTAATAAATTGATTGTAAAAAGTAAGTAAAATTCCCTAAATTACTGTTAATGTACATCAGTACGTTAGCTAAAAGAAACAGCCAAATCGTCTCACTGACATCATCACGATTATTTCGTGCAGTCCGTGATTTTTCTTAGGTCGCTGTAGGTTTCGACCAATCGATAAACGGGGCGTGTAGATTTCAGTCCAGTCAGTTTCCTGTCAGTTTCAGTAGCTGTGGGTGTCGACCAATCGATGGATTGTTTCTATAGAGCTATGAATTAACTATAAGTTTTCGTAAGAAATAGAGGGAATCATACTCGGTAGATGTAAATATTTCATAAACAATATACCTTTACCATTGAGAAAAGCACAAAAGTTTTTGCACTTTTTTAATACAAAAAAATGAACGGACGACTGTTTCAATTTCTTTCATGAATATGAATGATTAATATAACTGTTTTCATTGACCATATTTACAACAACTTGAAACATTAATCAGTTGCGCTCATGTAGATAACAGGCTTTCAAAACATGGCCTAAAATCTATGAGAAATCGATATAAACAACATACCCCTACTATATTTATTGAGACAACGCCTAAATACAGTGTAAGGATGAAAAAAGTAAAATTTAAATTTAAAGGCCTCAATGATTGAACGAAAGGATGAGGCATAATATGTAGAAAATCTTAAATTTGATTCCTTTGCAAATTATGGGGCGCGATTTTTTGACGTTTAGAGATTCATTCTTTCGAATTTAACAAGGGATATAATATTTTCAGACCAATCGCCCATCCCCAACCACACCCCCACCCCCCCCCCACCCCAAAAAAAAGAAAAATCTTTGCTCCTGATCATTATACGTTTATATGTTCCCGTTTGCTTCATCGCCAAACGTTTGGTACACATTTTATTTGCAGAAAAAATAATAAGTGAGAATTGTGAAAAAAAATCTCAAAATTTAGGTATGTAAGAGTACAGTATACATAGAAAAATAATTGGCTGGTTTCAAATTAATTTCTTTAACAGCGTAAAAATAAATGCATCAAAAATTTCATTAAAACGGATGAAACAGCATATCAAATGGTTCTAGAGTAATATCGTATGCATTCAAGCATTAATCCTCTTTTTGTAATAATTCCTTACAAAGCTTTGTGATATTATATATTTCAAATATTTTCTTGCTTCATATTAAATATTTTGGTTTAAAATATAGACTCCTAATGAGTAGAAAAATCATTGACTGCTACTAGTGTGTTAACAATCCAACAAAAAAAAAAAAATTGGGAAGTATCAAATCCTGATGTTTTTCATATGAATTGTAAGTTTCAAGTTTTAACATTGTAAATAAAAAATTATAAGTGCTAGTTCCTAGTGCTTGGTGTATACCAATAGCTAAATATAACAATATTTTTTATAGTATCATTAAATATTTTTTTTAAAATTGTTTAATGAATTAAAATATTTTAAATCATGATAAAGTGCACCACCAGATTACATGTATATTCTTTGAAATGCATTTGAAAAAATACAGGTAAATCTCAGGTAGAAAACAGACTATATATATATATATTGTTATCAAAACACAATTCACACCTATTGTTCTGTACCTAATTATTAAATGTGTGCAAAACGGGAACACAATGACAGATCACTTTAGGGCATCTGCAGAGTAAGACCCTAATTATTTTACCTGGGCAAGTCACATTTTGGCACATTTTTTCTTCACCTGATTTTCAAACATGTGCAAAATGAGTCTTTTATGAGAGCAACTCTTGAACTATGTAAATGCAAATAAAACAAAGAAAAGAGAAAATTATAATATTTTATTGATAAAAAAAACACTGTAAACAATAACTTCTAACACAAACAAATTTTAATATAGATTATTAAACTACAGAAAAAAGAAAGAGCAAGGACGGAACAGAACATTATGACTTCTGAAACAAAATTCTTCTGTTTTTATTGCATAATAATCGGATACCAATGGCTGATTTCAAATTAGGTTAAATCATCAAGGAAAGTAAATACCTGTTATTACATTTACCGGTATTGTTACTGGTTTATTTGTTGAATTTTGCATCATTATAAATGCTATTCCAACAGCAAGACTTTTATAGTAAAAGTTTGTTCACAAACATTGCCAATGAAATTTTCCAACACAATTTTTATGCCATAAAAGTATTAAATTCCAGGTAGTTTAGCAAATGAGATCATACATAGAATATTGCACATCTTGTCACTTCAAATACATTTTATTACTAACTTTAATTTATTGAATCAAGATTATGAACAAAAAATCCATATTCCTTTTCACGAAAATTCTTTTAATTAGTATCCTAATTGAATCAATATTTCATTCTTCAAACAAATGCTTTTTAATCAATGTGTACATGCAGTGTTTCAAAACACATCATTTCTATAAATTAACACGCATACAAAATTAAAAATTATTCAAAGTTAGTAATTATACAAACATAATTTTGGTAAAGAACCTGTTTCCATGCCTGTCTTCCAATGCCTTAACATGTATGGAGCAGCCCAAGATAATATTAAAGTCGAACAAACTAGGCACATACCATAGTTACAAAACATTAGCACAAAATATCTACAACAATTAAATGATGTCAATTCAATTTACATTATTTCAAATAACAATTTCGTTACAATCTAAACAACAACAAATATTGGAATGTAATAGTTTAAAAAAATATTCGAAGAAAAAAGGATGCTTGAGGGGTTTTTTTTTTTGCAAATTTTAATATAATCTAGACTTTGTTCTTCAACATGAGAATAAAAAAATACCAATACATATGTGGTACAAAGGTGAAATTCCTGCATATAAAAAGAAAATGATTGCAATTTGTTTTTGATGACATTAAACTGCAGCAACCAAATGTCACAGTAAAAAAAATTTTAGTTTGAGATTCTCAAAATGTCTCGCTATGAATGAGAACTATATATAACATTTGGTTAAAAAGACACAGACGACAGAACTATGCGTAGAGTTTCATTTGACTCTGAACATCATCCAGGCTACTGATTCCAAACCTCTCTTTGTCTGTCTGCATCATCTCGAATATAGACTGCAGTTGTTTCCTCTGGACCTCCCTCTCCTCTTCTATTTGATCTTCCGTCAGTTCCTTGTTGAATTTCTTGGCTGTTACGCGCTGCTTGGCCTTTTTCACTTCACTCTGTATGTGTTCACAGTAAGTCATGGGGTCAACTTCTGGCTGGAGGTTTGGTGGATATACTGGACCATCTCCACCTAAAATTCACCAAATCATGATTTTGCTTATTAGGCCTAATAATAATTCAATATCATAAATATAACTATTCTTTAAAAAGCATATCAATTCAAGAAACAACGGAGAGAGAGAGAGAGAGAGAGAGAGAGAGAGAGAGAGAGAGAGAGAGAGAGAGAGAAAGAGAGAGTTTTACCCCCATTAATATCTTCATTGTTTGTACTGTCACAATCCATCTTTTGCTGCTGTTGGGATTTTGCTGGCCGTTCAGATCGAGGCTCTGGGTGCCGATTGTTTTGCAATTTTTTGTACGTAAACACCACTGAAATAATCAGAACTAAAGCAGTAAATCCCAGTGACAAGGAATAAAAGTAAGGAGAAGATTTCGATATTAGCTGCTCCATTTTCGTGCAACCATCCGATTCCACTGACATGCAAGCGTCTTTCTCACTTTGATACAAGCTTGTTATTGATAAAGACAACAATGTCTGCGCCCATGAGTGGTAAGTGGGTTGCAACTTTTCTTTCGAACTTAGAGTTCATTTATCGGGAATATCCAATATTATTGGTTAAGGAACATTTTTTTTAATGAAACTGGATTTCTTTACGAACGACTTTTTAACAGTGACAACAAAAGATATATGTATTTGTCACGAAGTTTCTAGTTTGTGCTAGCCTGACATAAAAACTCGCACTCACACAGTAACACAATAAGAAATTCAACTAAGAACACACTTTCTAAATTGTTTTCAGTATGATTTAATACTTTTCATAACATGTAACACAACTAATTGTCCATAAAAGGCAGGCTATATACACCGTCTATTAAAAAAACCCAACACTCTGGTGGCGTAGAGCACTACTAAATATCATTGAATACATCATCAAATGTTTACTGGTTTCCATATAAATTTGATTGACCAGATATTGGTTTTACATGTTTAGATATATTGACTGCCCCTTATTGTACCCATAGTTTATGACCAGGTTGAATTGGAGATTCATGTGGTAACAATTTTATTGATTGGTTTGTGCTTGTAATGGGCAGATGTCCATTACCACAGTTTACTAGTGAAATATACTAGGACATGTTATAGGATGAGTGAAATATCTATTTATTGATTTCTTAGATATTAACGTGGACCATTTGTCTGCTGTCCGCCATGTCATCTTGGTTATGTCAGGGAAGGGAGGTGTTGGAAAAAGCACAGTGGCTACGCAAATTGCTCTCGGACTTAGGCATGCTGGGAAAAAGGTGAATGAATCAAGGAGAAGAAATTCTAATTTTCATTGAATCCCATTTTTTTTTTTTATGGTTGAAAAACAATGTCAAAGTCAAAATTTAACAGACTCACTTTTTATTGAAGGAATGTTCAGTAAAGATATTTAAAATTGTAAATATATGATGTCCCAAAATTACATAGACAGAACACAAAATTTAAACAAACAATACCCCAAAAAATCAAAACCGTGATTTATTTATTTTTTGAGGAAAAGATATATTGGTAACAACAATTTAAGTTTGTCTAAGTGGCGCAATGTGGGACGTCCAAAATTTTTAGTCATTATGTTGTTGCTAAACCCTTACATCATTTATGTACTGGTATACATTTACATTTAAGTTTTATTTTCAAAAATGTCTTGGAAAATAATATTTTCCTTGAACATGTTCCCTGAGTGCACATTCCTATGCATTTCAAGTTTTGTTTTATAAATATTCCCTTAGAACATATGATTTGCTGACTCCAAACATGCTCTGTATTACTTTAACTTCTGTGCTCCTGAAATGTGTCGTTCAGCATTTTCTCATCCATTTTTATCGGTGGGGGTTTCTTTTTTCACTTGATATCATCATACTCGTCCAAATATTTTCAATGTTGTTAGACTACTAAATTAAAAAATGCATTTTTTAAACAGTTTTGTTAATTTTATTTACTAATAAATTGGCTAAGGATTTGTTTCAAGGTGGATCTTTACAAAATTTTGTTAGTTTGCAGCGCGTCTCCTCAAACATTAATGTCGTCATTTTGCAACGAGTTTACACTTCAACTTGTCACAAAAATAGCTATAAAATCTTTAAAAAATTTCATTACAGCCTTAATTTTAAAAAAGTAAATAATAGAACAATGAACAAATATAAATGCATTTTTATTTGAATTTTTTTTATTTGAAAAGTACTTTTTCTCGTGATTTTCTTTTTTATATGTTGATTTTTAACTTTCTGTTCTTGACGTTGCGCCGCATGTCAAATTTATGATCTATAATGCTTCATTTTACCAACTATCTCATACAATATTTGATATCAAAACATAACTTTAATGCAAATTACTTGAACCCTTTAATTTTGTGGCACAAGTTTCATCTTACTGTGTCTTCAATTAAATGAATAAAGCCGTATGTCTATACTATTTTGGGACAAATATGTTTAGAAGGTCATTGCAGACCAATTGCTCACAAAAATTCTAAAAGATTTTTAATTTTAAAAAAAAAGTAGCTTTCTATTCATTTTGCACATGTTTCATTAAAAGAAAAATTAACCTATATAGATTTGAAATGTGAATAATCGATAATTAATTAGACATCTTTTCCAGGAAACGTAAGAACAAGTGTTTTTAAATTCATGAACAGAATAATGTTTGTCTTTGTAAAATTAACCCAAAAAAATTCAGTTATATTGATTTATTTTTCTATGGACAGGTTGGATTGCTTGATGTAGACCTATGTGGTCCCAGCATTCCCCGAATGTTCAATGTCCATCAGCAGGATGTACATCAGTGCTCTGAAGGGTAGGATCATTACAGTAAAACACGGTTACAGAGAACACACTTACAGTGAATTCATGCTCTCAGTAAAGTCACTTTTATTCCCCCTTATCTTAAAATTGTATTGAAAAATTACATTTTAATATAAAGAATTTAATAAGATTGATTATATCCACAGGGCTTTGCAATAACCTTTTTGACTACATTATAGTGAAATGAATAAGCTTTCATTATACCAATATTGGAATAAAATTTTGAATTGAGTAATATTTGAATTACACAGGTTATCTTTGATCATATAAAAGTAATTTTTATATTACACAGGTTATCTTTGATCATATAAAAGTAATTTTAATATTACTAATTGAGAAGATAAAAGATGCTCTTTGTACTAGTTTTTGGAATTTCAACAGGTAAATTATAGGTGTGTCATTACCGGTGCTTACACAACTCCAAAGAGAAAAAAAACTAAAAAAAAAAACCTTCAAATTAAGTACATGAATTATATTATATTTCAGGTGGCTACCAGTCTTTGTAGACAAAGAGCAAAAACTGGCTCTAATGTCAATTGGGTTTCTGGTGGAAAATGAACAAGATGCCATCATTTGGAGAGGTCCAAAGAAAACGGGTATGAAACATCTAGACCACAAATCAGAAGAGCTTAGCTTTTATCCTATTATTTCCTTTAATAAAATAAAAAAAAAAAAGTTTCAGATCTTAATTAACAAAACTTCATTTATTATAAGTGAAGAAGCAAACATACAAATTTTGTGTCAATTGTTTTTGTTTTACAGCAATGATCAGGCAGTTTTTGAAGGATGTTGTTTGGCGGGACTTAGACTACTTGATTATAGACACACCCCCGGGAACAACAGATGAGCACATCAGTGCCATAGAGAATCTGAAGGCCTACAATCCGGACGGGGCTATTCTGGTCACAACTCCACAGGTAAAATCTGTAACTAGGATCTCTTTAACATTTTAATTATTTTAATCTGTGTTTATGGTGAAAACAATGGTCATACAACATGAATACTCCTGTTGGAATACTGTAATGTATTGCATTTGCACTTTGCAGTATATAAACAAATACTAGCTGTATAAACTTAGTTTGCAATTTACCAGAGATACACTTGTTTGCAACGACTAATTTTCACACTGAAGATGTAGATTATCTGTAAAATAATATACCAAATATTTGTAGGTTGGTTTGCGACAAAAAATAAACACGATAAGGCTCTGGAGAAGCTCACTAAAAAATTCGCTGATTTATAGTAATTAGATTCATTTAGATATGTTTTAATTGGAGTAAATTTCATTGTAGGCGGTGTCAGTGGGAGATGTGAAAAGGGAGATAACTTTCTGTAGAAAGACCCACATTCCTGTCATTGGACTCATTGAAAACATGAGTGGATTTGTCTGTCCGAACTGTACTGTAAGAGTGGCTCTGAGTATTTTTACAAATTAATATTTTATGAATTGTACATGTAATTTGTAGATGCATTTTTCATACAATAATCAATTGTTTTTTTCATACTAGGAATGTACCAATGTGTTTTCGAAAGGAGGAGGGCAGGCACTTGCTAAAGAATATCATGTACCATTTTTAGGTGAGTCCGGGAATCTCAAAGTAAAATGTATTACATTGGTAGACTTTTAGTGAAGTTTGTAAGTATAGAGTCTGGAAAAAAAGTAATTGGTTTCTAAAATTGAATATAGTAAAATTTAGATGGAAGCAAGGTTTTTTTTGTGTGTTTGCATTGTCTTTACAAAAGTTGAACTTGTGTGCAATTTACATGTACATGTATGTAAACCTTTTTCTCTGCTGTTTCAACACCAAATTGAATTTCATAGAAATTTCTCTTATCAGTACAAATATTTTCTTTGCTTTATGCTTACAGGGTGCATTCCACTTGACCCGGAGCTCTCCAAGAGTTGTGACGAAGGTAGAGATTTCGTGGAGCATTACGAGGGCTCCCCCACTCTACAAGCCATACAGAAGGTGGTGGACAGACTGGTCAAAATTGACAGAGACCTTCCCTGAAGGGGGGTACAGTAACCAGCTGATGGGAGAAACAAACTGCTCAATGAATAAAACTGTCCATCCTATGATATTACTTTTATCTGGTTGAATGGCAGGACGATATTTTATACAATGTTGCACTGCAATTTCAACTTTTCGGGAGCTCGTACAAAGAAGCTGCAGTTGCTACATCTCGGTATCTGATATTTTGTATTTTGCTGCCCAACTGGAGATGAATATATATTTCTATTAAAGATAACGATGAACATTTCTAATGTAGAGATCTTCGTTTTAAAATGTATTCATAAAGTATCCCATTGAGGCCGTTTGTATAAAAGAGATTTATGAGTGAATTAAACATGTTCTTGTTTATACATTTACTGTATTCAAAGTGTAAATTCAGTTTGCTGCTTCAAATTTTCCTTACCTACATGTATACCGGTATCTATGTATATTTTATTCAGTATTGTTAATTATAATGTTGTACGATTACTTCTTTTAAATATAAACATTTACTTTTAAACTGCAGGTTGAATTAGAGGGTTATTGTGCCATACACAGTGCTATATATATTATCATTTGTTTAAATTAAGTCATCAGTTATATATATCTATACATATTTACTTCACAATTATGGCTGTAATATCTTGTAAAAATAATTTGTTGCCATTTATACATGCTTATGTATTAGAATACTATAGATTTCTTAAACCAAGCAGCTACCAGTATTACTTATTTGTAAAAGAATTTTTTATTTGAGTTAGTAGAGAGTGCTACTATCCTTTCCATCACTGCTCTGTAGTTCTTGTAAATGCATTGATATTTAATGTATTAAATGAACCAATTCTAGAGAATACCTTATGTTTTTCAGGGAAGCATTTTGAAAACTAATATACTTGGGTAATGGAATCAGAATTGGTTACTTATTTTACTGAGGAACTAAAAGAAAGGTTCATAACTTGTAAAAATATTTTTAATTCATTTTTTAAATAGTGAACAAAACCTTAATTTTCAGAGAGAAACTACTTTCTTTCCAATTTCTTTTTCATGTTTTCAACTGTCATATCATGTACATGCTTTGGTATACAAATGTATCAATAAAGGCAAAATCTTTAGAATAAAAAGGTTTTCATAAAAATCTATGTTGTTTTTTTTTTTTTAGAAGTACAATATATTTTGTTATTTGAACATATTTTATTGTATATATATAACATACATATACAAATAGTTAGGACACAAGTTCTGACAACTTACGAGGTCTTCACCATTAAAATTGAAAAATTGTTCAAAACTTACAACTGTTATAACATGATATGAATATGTAATTACGAAATAGCAAAATATTTTATATCTATGAGTATAAGATACATTCACATAAACTGTATTAAACTAATCTACCAGTTTCGTTGATGTACAATTGAACTAATGAGAATAATTGTTTTTAAAATCAATGGATAATGACTCATCGCCCCAAGATAGAAGATGAGTATTAATTCTATGAAAATGGTCTACTTACAATATATGTAATACTATAACTGAACCAAATACATGTATCACATGGCCTAAATAATAATAGAAAAATACTAACAAGTTAAGTACTTAATAAATATAAACAGAGGAAACAAGAAAATATAATTATAAACAAGGTATAAATATCACAGGATTGTCAATAACATGTACATGTACATGTAAGCTGATCACCAATTACATATTGTACAGATTAATGTGTATTGGAATAAATAAAATAGATACAATTGCTCAAGACCAATACACTGCATAATTTTGTTTTAACTTAAATAAATTCTTGTTTCAACTGATCCCGAGAGATACAGAGAGAGACTGTCACAATTACATGTAGCACCAGCATCACATAATAAATATTTGAATGAAGTGAAATTTAATAAAATGATGTTTCATATAATTTCATTATACATTAATCCAATACATCAAAATCCCTAGATACTTAACAATATCACAAACTACAGGAAAACCATGAATTATGAAAGACCCTGTCAATTCCTCACTCTCTTCTTGTTGCACAAGTTAACATGTACTTTCTATTGAAATGGTTAGACATTGTACCCTGTTTATGTGATTTATTTAAAGTTCCACTATGCAAGAACAGCATAAAACATGTATTCTTTCTATTGATATGTCCTTATATATATATATTCGCATATAAGTTGGATTTTTGGAGTAGAAAATTGAGTGAAAAGTGGGGGTCCAACTTATAGGTGAGACATAGTAAGAAAATTTTAAACGAGAGAAGTAATATTTTTTTTTAAATAATAAACAGATAAATTGAATCTGTAAAAGAAAACAAAGTTCATTTGATCGCCATTAAAGCAGTCAACTTTTCACAACTGAGGTGATAATAGCTGTACTATCTTGTATTTCAATGGTCATCTTAAACAACACAAGCCAACACCCCAGTTTAAGGGGCTAATTACCAACCTAATGAGTCAGTAAGAAAATAAATCACTATCATAAATTTTTCAAAAGTGCTTTATATACCTGGTAACTTTGTAGCTATTACCAACTTGTATAAATGAGTGTTTCATAAAATAACGGCATTCAAAATCAAAAGTTATAAACCACAAAGAACTTAAGAAGACCCATGGTAGAAATAGAGTCTAGAAGCAATTATGGGGTTAAACAAGGACAATTTTTAAAAATTGAGTATGCTAAAATGTGGTTATTTTATTGAGAGTATCTGTACATCAGTTGTCCTGAAAAAGTGACCTGACTTACGAGTCAACAGCAAAATCTTCAAATTAAAGGTGAAAAAAGGTAACCGACTTACAGGCGAACAATACTTATAGGCGAGTATAAACGGTATAATGGAATGTTAATACATGAACATGTAAAACACAAAAACTAAAAATTGTTCTGTTAAAAAATATATTGCACAAAAAATGTTCTGATTTTAAAATAAAGTTAATTATTTTTTTTTAAAATTCCAATTATAAATTCCAATTTTTAAAAAATTTACTCATCATGTGAATGAGTATTGCAGCAACAACAGCAAGAACAAAATCCACTACAACAACCTGAAGTTACCTCCCTTGGTGGTTTCTGCGAGCGAGCAAAATTGATGAAAACTTGTTCTAGAGTGGTCTGGCTAACGGAATAGTCCTCTATATGGAATTGAGCTTTTGCTCCTTCTAGAATTCCAAAAATCCCTCCCAAAGTCAGATGAGAATTCCGAGCTATATGGTAAGTGACCATGCCTTGGTGCATGTCTTTCAGTTCACTCCCGGGGAATTTTTGCTCCACGAAGGTCATAAATGGCTGAAGGTTAGGGGCTTCCCCAGACTCTGTGAAGGCGATGCGGGCCAGTAGGGTGTATCCTTGGCCAAATTTGTCCTTTAGATGTTGGGTGCTTCCCAAACAGCGGAATTCCCCGTTCACCATGATGGCTAGTCGAGTGCACAGGGCTTCGCATTCCTCCATACTGTAATGGAAGCATTACATTTTATTCATAATACATGTATGCTATTCAATGAAATAAAAATTGTCAGAAAGGAAACATTGTATCAAACACTATAATAAAAGCTCATATGATTAACAATGCACAAGGATTTTCAATGCACAAGGAAAACAATTACTGGTAATATTTTTGTATGCAAACTGGAATCAAAGAAAAATATTATGAATTCTTCATTTTATTAAAGTAACTAAAAATTAAATATTCTGATTTAAAAATATTCTTGTATTATACAGAGAACCTTGAACATGCATGTAAAACTAATCCTGTAATTTTTAAAGCACTAAGCATAGCTCAGCGCTTTATTGTCGTTAGACTTCTACTTCCGGTGCATCAAATAACCGCCCCTATGAGCAGAAATATACATCATTTAAAATGGTAAGAGAACCAGTTTCAGGGGTTTACGCAAATAATTGCACGGGCACGAGTCTAATGTACGGGCTATTGTGAATTTAATGTGCGGGGCTAACTATACAGAAGCTGAAATGTAGATCTTTGCAAGAAAATGTCAAAAACTATTATGAAATAATTTTTTTAAATCGAATATGTGACATTTACATATTTTTTTGCCAATTCTTATTTCTGTAATATTACTGTAAAGGAATACATTGAAAAATAGCTTGAGTTTGTTTTGTAAATGTTATCTTTTCTCATTTTGTGTCAATTACTGTTAATTGCAAATTTTTTTCCACACCGTCGGTAATTTTTATTAAATATGTTTTTAAGAACTGTTTTATTTTAACAAAATGGTCTTGTTTAGAGTTTAGCTATGCTAAGTAACCATTTACCAATGCTGCAAAATAACCTTTAACAGCGCCAGTAGCTGTCTAAGAAAAAAAAATACCTGGTAGAGTAGTGTTATTTCAGGTGGAATAACACACCTGGAAAAAGTCACTCAAAATAGGTAGTAAATTAATTGAATATGAAAGATATCATGATAAATAAACTGTACATATGTCAAATAAGAAAAAATTTGCAATTTGGGGGTAAAAAAATGAATATCTGATAATTCAATTCAGTTCATAACAACAAAAGGCCCAGCGGGATTCAAACTCGGGAAGTACGGATCACAAGTCTGACACTTTAACCACTCAGCTACGGAGTTAATTGCATGTTGCTGTCGATAAACTCCTTATAACACAACTAAATGGCATTTCGTTCAGAGTCAGCAATTTTGTGATGATGTGATATTCCACCTTAAAGTGCTGAAGACGACTTGTAAATAGCCATATAGTTCTTGATGCTCGCCGCTCTCCCCACAGCAGAAGGAACTGGCTAAACACTTCAAGTTTGCATTGTAGATCTCATCTGTGTGGACGTATATCTTACCTCGCTTACATTTGTTACTTAGACCCAACAGCTTACCAGCTAAATGCAGTATATATGCACAAGAAAATCCAGAACATAAATTATAATGGTCAATGCAATACATTGATAAAGAAAATGTACATACAGTAATAACAAACAAATAATAAAAGTGCAAACATCAGAAAAACAAATGTTTTACACAAGGTCCAGGTGTGAAATCAAGTGTAACAAAATCAAAGGCTTTCATATACCATGTTTCAGGCAAGTGTCCATTTACAAGTTAGGTTCAGATTTAATTTACATTAACTTTAGTGTAAATCATAATAAATATTTAAAGAGATCGTAATTTCGACCAGTTTTCTTAATCAAAAATAAATGAATAAGGATAAATGTGGATGAGTACAACTTCAATGCCATTTTGACCCTTCAAGCCATTTGATTTTAATTAAACATATGCCAAAATTTCAATAAATCTTATTTCTAACTAAGCTTGCACAAAGTAATTAAATTTCTTTTAGATCCAAGGTAGGTTAGTGCTTTTCAGTACTTTCATTACTTTGATTAAAGACTGAATCTTCTCTTTCTTACCTGTGTGAGGTGAGAACCAGGGTCCTGCCAGTGTCCCTGACACTGATCAATGCGTTCCATAGGTATCGCCTAGCAACAGGGTCCATGCCAGTGGTTGGCTCATCTAAAAATACCACCTGGGGGTTTCCAACCAAGGCTATAGCTGTACTTAACTTCCTCTTGTTTCCCCCACTGTAAAAGGCAAAAGGAGATGCATGTGGCCATGGTAGATGGGAATATTTCTTAAAAATTGCTTGTTAGAGTAGTTAAGATTGATACAGAAAGGATAAATCAAAGGCACATTTGGAATGAAAAAAAATACTGCTGTTTTTAATCAATAATGAAACAGATAATAGCTTTAAGAAAATAACAGATTTAGATATGTGGTGATGTATTTAATTGAAAAAAAACCCCTGAAATAAATACATGTATATACACATGCAACAATGTTTGCTTTTAATTAAAAATAAAGCAACAAAACCTCCATCAGTGTTTCCCTATACAGTAAAACTTGTTTCGTACGAACATAGATATAGCGAAATCTCATATATAGCAAAGTTTTGTGGAGTCCTTAGCAAAATTCTTAAAAAATTCTTGTAAAATTTTATGGTTATAATGAAACTCGGTTATAACAAATTTATGGATTTAACAAACTCATTATGAGCCCCATAGAGATGAAATATAACAAAATTTACAACTTTTATAACAATTTTTTTAAAAATTTGTTAAAAGTTAGCAATACTAATTGACATAATATTGTTTAAATGAATGTAATTTCACATATATTTTTAAATTCCCAATCCAATTATCTAAGTATCTAATGTATTTTTATATAATGCCAAAACACAATTGGTGGTCATGTGGAAGGAAACATGCACATAACGAATTTGATATGCTTATTATTATGAATTCTTTATCCGGTTATAACGAATTACGGATATAGAGAAATAAATCTAATGGTCCCTAGGAATTCGCTATAACTCAGTTTTACTGTAATGTTCTTTTCCAATACTTGCTCTGATGATGAAATCCAAGATTTTAGGAAACTTTAAGTTATCTTAAACCATGCATAGCAATTCTTATACCGCTAGACAAGAGCTCATAGCATGACCACCAAATAAATGAATTTAGAGAAGACACACCTAAATTACTGACTTGTGTCTAAACCTAAAAAAAAAATTTTTTGTTCATGAAATATGGTCAGGTCCTACCTGTAAGCTTTGACCATTTTGTCCGCATGTTCCTCAAACAGCAGGGCAGCCATTAGTCCCTCTACAACGGCTGGTATCTTCTCCTCCTTAACCCCCCGGAGTCTGGCGAACATATACAATGTCTCCCTACCGGTCATCTGGTCAATAAGGGCATCATACTGAGGGCAGTAGCCAAGGTTCTGTCTCACCTGTGATTAAAAGTAAATTAATTAGTACATGTACAAAATACATGTAAACTATACTACTTGCCAAAGAATCGCTTTTCATGTGGTTATGACATGTTCCAAGTGAATAATACTGGTATATGATGACATTCCCATTTATGCACATGGTTTTTTTTTTAAATCCTATCACAAAAAAATTCTCTGCATTTAATCTAAAATTTACTAAAAACAATGCCTGATTTCAGTGTACTTTGATTTGTGAGTACTGTTCTTTCAAAGTATTTCATACATACCATAGCTAGTTCTGATTTGACACTGTGGCCATTAAGGTATGCCTCCCCAGACGTCATGATCTCATCCCCAGTCAGTGTCTTGAATGTTGTAGTTTTCCCTGCCCCGTTCACTCCCAGCAGACCAAAGCACTCCCCCTGAGGTATTCCTATGCTGATGTGATTGACAGCCAAGTACTGTCCATAATACTTAGTCACTTCCTGCAGAATCAACGAGTCTGTTAATAAATGCGACTTAGCCAGTCTCTCCCGTTCAGCAGCCACGTCGGAATCTTCCTGGATTTGAGAAATCTGGTGTTGTCTGGATTGATTAGCCAGCAGAGGGCGCTCTCCCTGAAGCAGAGGGGTCGTCTCAGAAGGTGATAAATGGGAATCTCGGTCTTCTGCCTTACCAGACTTGAGGTAGTAAATGATGGACTTAAATAGGTTTGATTCTACAAATAACAGAACCGTGAAGTACATGACTCCTTGTATGGACAGAAATATGAGCATTCGTCCAATTCCATTCTTCTCCCAGCCCAGGTAGTTCTTGTTGTAGTACACACAGCCCAGTTCTCCACACTGCCCATTTATTGCTGCAGACAAAAGACAAAATTAAGACATTTATCAAGAAGGGGGGGGGGGGGGGGGGGGGGGGCTGGGTCCTGTCCTCAAGCACCTGTGAAATATTACTTTAATTCTGTGTGAATGAAAAGTTTCAGTTGTGTTTCAACTTACGTCCACAACATGGATTTGGGATAAGTGAGCAAAATTGTTTGAATTCTTGGCAGCTGTCCAGGAATTCCCAGTTGGAATAGTAGTCCATTAGTCCTTGCCCAAGGCAGAAGTTTGGGAGAAAAACTAGAAATATCCACTCTAGGGTGTTGGATAACTCCTTTAATCCAAGCTGGGGAATTCCCAGAATGCCAACAGCTAAAACTGTGGCATCACCTGCAGCATAAGAACAATAAAAGCAATTCAAAATACATTTGTATATGTAGTTGCATGTAATATCATGAAAAAGTTGTCAAGAGAATGGGGTTTGTGAACTTACCAGCCAAAATGTTGAACATAGTCAGCCAAACAAAACCACTTGATGGCACTGTGAAGATGAAAGACAAAAGGTACATAAAAGGCAGCATGGCCCAGCCATGCAGGAACAGCAGAAGCAATATTTGAACAGCATGGGCATCGACATAATATGCTTTGATATCAAAGGCCCAAAGAACAAACAGCAGAATACAGCATGGTATCATATAGTTAATCAAATCCCAGCAGAAAGTTGAAGCCCAGAATGTAAAGGGCTGAACTCCACTGACAAACTGAATGTGTTTGGCTTTAGTGGCCCTCTCTTTGATCAGGAACAAGACAAAACTGCTGGAAAGAAAGGCTATCCCAAAGACAAAGTTGAAAGCAATCGTGAAACCTGTAGTGCTTCCCTGAGTTTCTTCTCGGATTTTCTGTTCTTCAGTTCTGGGTAAAGGATGGTTAACAGTTGTGAGGGTAAACTGAGTGTTATTGGTAACATACTGCAGGATAGCATTGGCTAAGGTCGCCAAGGAAATGGCTGGAGCATGATAACCCTGGTTGTTGAAATAGGCAGTCGCCATTACCATGTTCTGATACCTGGTAAAATCTGCACCCACAGCGTACTCCAAATTGTACAGCCCTGGACTGTTTTGGCCTTTCTTGAACAAATAGTCGTTCAAGTTGGGATCTTTCTCATACCCTGCCACACTGTTGATGTAAGTCACATGATCTTTGCTGCTTTGAAATTGGTTGCCATAGAACTGACCAACCGCAGACTTGTTTACAAAGCCATTGTCACTGTAAACAATGGTGTTCTCTCCATATTTCTCCACCACTAAGGTGAGTGGTTTAGAGTCATGAGGTCCAGGAAATGTTTTTACAACAATCAGAGCCATGAAGGTGTAGAAGAGAGGTATGAGAATTTGGGTTGCTGACACCAGTTTGTTTCTGAGGGTGTGAAGTGCTCTCTTTACAAACATTCCATAAAACTGCTGAGCCTGGAGTTGCCTGTTCTTATTGTGTTCACCATCAATGGTAAGATCTAAAATAAAGGGGTATAAAGTAATAATATTGAAAAATGGAGACTGGAGATTTTCAAAATTTTTAAAATGATAAGGTGATCTAAGCCTACCTAAATCCTGATGTCCGCCATCAATTGTGAGGTCCATGTTGATGTTATTGTGGATCATGTTATTTTTGTGATGTCCTGGAATACCTGACAGAGATTTGTCTGTTCCTTCTCCAACTCTGTCAAAAGAAAAAAATAACCAATGACATCTGATGTAAATAGAATTCTTTCTGCAACAACATTTATCCAGCAATTGTTCAATAAAACTAAGATTACTTTGGAATAATTAGCATTTGTGGTTACTCACTGTAGAAAATAATCCCACTTTGTTTTTGTTAAACTCACAATTATTAAGGTATGTAGCAACAAGGGAGGTGGTGCTGTGCCCCAATTTATGTTGGAAGGCGACATTTATTTAAATTCACATAATTATAGAAAAATGAAATTTGAACAGAACGAACTGAACCCCAACTTTTAGCAGGGGGCAAAAAAAATATAAAACTTTTACAAAAAATTGCTAGAAACTAATCACATTGATGAAATTTTTATGAGGCAATATTTATAACCCCCCCCCCCTTCATAGATTAACTTTTTTTCAAATACATGTATAAATAATTGTACTAGTACAGTACATGAACAATACGTTTTTTGTTGTTTTAGACCAGAGAACCTTTGGATGGAAAATTTTTATTTCTCTCTTGATCTTTATAGCTGGTTTACAGAGGTAAATGTATTATAATTGGGGAAAAATATGACTGTAGACATGCAACTGCAAACTCTAGACTTAGTTAGCATCATTTAAAACTACCGGTAATAACATTTCAAATCTCTAATATTGAATAACAGTTTTCTATTCTGAGAGAGCATTAAGACATAAGCTATTCAAAAAGTCCTCCAATTTATTTTAGTGCCTTAAAAATGACCTGAATAACATAAGAATGATTATTACTACACAATGAAGTAATTGTATTTACCTGATGAAAACTTCCTCCATAGTGGTGACTGAGACTCCATAACTAGATATACCAAACTTCTGTTTATTGCTGTCTAGATCATCAAACAGAGCGGGAAATGTTCCTGTGCTGTCGTGGGGCAGGCGAAAGGAGAGCTCCGCACCAATGTTACTCTCTCGCTCTGCATTGTGTACGTAGTTCTTCACCGTAGATGTCACTTGGTCCACATTGCAGTGTGGCTCTTTGACAATGACCATGTGATATCCAGCACCTGCCAAATATAGAATACCCAAGTATATTAACATCGACCAAGGTGGCATTTACAGAGTTCAAAAACAAAATTTAAGTTTAGAGCTGATAAAAGATTACTGAAGTATGCAAGTACCAGTTTTAAGCTACAGCAAAGCTTTCTTACATGAATATGCTGGTGGACATACATTTTTGGATACCGGTATTTTATTTTTGTATAATTACATGTATGATATAGAGGTGTTAAAGTTTTAGGGATGGTGAGAAGATCTGATACTTCAGTATCAGAAACTTTTTATACTTTGAGAGTTATACTGTACAATGTCAATACATTTCAGACTACCTGGTACATCTGCTCATAAAAATTTTCATTTCATTGACAATTTTTTATCTAAGATGAACAACAACATAAAATGGCTTTAATGCATCACTTGAGCTAAAAACTTGAACAAAGTAGATCAATTTAGTTATCTGTGATAAAAAATGTATTGATTTCAATTCAAAACCATGTACCGTACATTGTACCATGTTTTTGCGGTACCCACCATACTTATTCTTCAGAAACAATGAACTTCCACAACACTTTAGAATTCCGTCTGCCATGATGGCAATCCTGTCTCCAAGGAGATCAGCCTCGTCCATGAAATGTGTGGTCAGGAGCATTGTACGACCAGCTCTGTTCTTCTGAAGGACAGTCCAGATCTGTCGCCTGGCATCCGGATCCAATCCAGATGATGGCTCATCCAGAATCACAACCTTGAATAAAGAGAAAGTAAAATACTATACCATCAATGTTTACACTGTTTGACAGGAGTATTCAAGTAATTATAGGGTGTATTCCATTAATGAATCAGAATAATTAGAGTCAATATTACATGAATCAATAAGTAAATGTTTATAATGAGTAAAGTACATATACATCTATTGCATCAATCAACTACATCTTATATGTTTATAATGAGTAAAGTACATAAATCACATGAATCAAATACTACATGTACGTGAGAAAGGAATTACATTTGTAATGCATTACATTTGATTATTTTTTTTAAGTATTACATTTGCAATGTATTACAAAAGTTTTACATTTGTAATGATCACAGTTGTAAGGCATTACTTTTGTTAATATGTTTTACTTCTGTACTGCATTACCTTTGTTATGTATTACATTTGTATTACATAACATTTACAACTGTAATGTATTTATAAGTGTACAACAACTGCAAAGAACTGACCTTGGAGCCAGCTATAAGAGCGATTCCTACAGAGAGTTTCCGCTTCATCCCCCCGGACAGTGTCTTACTCTGGGCGTTCCTCTTGTTGACCAGATTGATGGACAACAGCATATCCTCTACTTCCTGTTTCACTTTGTCAGAGGGGCAGCCCTTCAACTGATCAAAGAATAGAGATCATAAATATATTTATTTTGGATATTTTTATTTTTCATGTTTACATGATCATGTATTTCTTTTGTTACTTTTCAGAGCAGAAAATCTTCCTAATTTTGGTTGTAGGGTTTGAAAGGGATTGACCGAAATTGCGACCAAAAGAAAATTTAGCAATTGCCACCAAAAAAAGATATCCACACAAACTCCAGCTATAGTATCCAAAAACCATAAAAAATGTAAACATTCAAAATTAACATTGATTCAAACCTTGGCAAAGAAGATGAGGTGCTCCTCCACAGTCATGGTGTCAAACAGAACATCATGTTGAGGACAGAGTCCTAGACTGCTCCTCACACTGGTTATGTCCTCTCTGATATCATAGCCATTCACAATGGCAGTGCCACCACTAGGGGCCAGAAAGCCTGAAAACAAGCAGTACATACCATATACATCTTATTAAATACTTGAATATTACTTTACAATGGAGAATTCCATTTTGCCTTTTATCAGAGGTACTTCTTAATAATGTATCTTAAATTCAAGAATTAATTAAATTCTCTCTTTTTCTCTCCTGTTATAAGCAAATATACCTGTAAGCATGGACATGGTGGTTGTCTTTCCTGCTCCATTGTGTCCTAGTAATGCAGTTATCTGCCCTTCATACAGATCTAATGACATCCCAGCCACTGCCACCTTGCAGGTTTCTTTCTTGCCGAAAACCTGAATATTTTATCAATACTACAGTTGAACTTCGATATCTCGAACACTGATATCTCGAATGAAATGGATATGTCGAAGTGATTTGCAAGTTCCAACCACTTATTTTTAAAGTATTTTACCCTCGATATCTTGAATATTCGGATATCTCGAAGATTATAAACAGTCCCATCTAGTTCGAGATAACGAAGTTTGACTGTTTTTACCGAAAAAGCCACAAATTTCAATTCAGGCCCAACGACCATAAACTGAGAAAATACTTGCCGTAATTAAAAAATCAAAGTTATTACTCAATTTAAGATTTTCAGCCACATGCACATTTACTACATTGTAGTTACATGTACTAAGGAAAAAGGAAGGAAAGTACTGCTTAAAACTCTGAGAAACATGAGAAACTGTATGCTCTGGTATTTAAACTACAACTGATCCTCAATTATCATTACACTTTTTATATTGATTGTTAATATTACAATAATTCTATTGATTTCCTACCCTTCTAAGATTACGAATCTGGATCCCAGCTCGGATTCCTACTGGATCAGTCTCAAAGAAATCTGGATTCTGGCCAATACTAATCCTCTTGTCATCCGGAACATCATCTGACGCAGTGGTTCCACACCAGTAGGATTTCTATCAAAGGTCAAAATTCAAGATATTACTTATATAACTATGTAATGGAAAAAATCCTTGAAAAACTTTACACCTTGTTAAATTAGACTAGAAATTATGAAGGAAAAGTGATCCTAATACCGTACTACTAGTAGATATGTAAAGGAGTATTTAATATTATAATTAAATTTCCACTATTTTAGATTCTTAATCATTTATTTCACTGTAATCTTACATGAAGCTAATTTAACAAGTAAAAAAAAGGAGTCCACTTACAGTAAATGGAAAATACCATTTGAGAGGGGTGCCATATTCCCCGGGAAACACCCCCTCTATGTAAATGGTCAGCATCATGTACAGGACAGTATCCACCAGCAGCATGATAATGATGTGGAGCATGGCAAAGTCGTCATCCACCGAGGCTCCCTTGTCAAACGTGGACCACTGGATACCAGCACCTGTATTGGTAAAAGAGCATACTGTAAATTCCTCAGAATATTTAAAATATCGCTCTTATTTTAATCACAACAAAACAATCGACTCAATCATGGAAATACCCGGTAGGTAATCAAGTTAAATAAGGAATTTAACAGTAGTAATTGTCAAATTATCAACAGTTCAAAATCAATGACTGATGAAGTGCAGTTTATTATGGAGATTACAATATCATGTTTGCACTAGCAATATTTCAAACGGAAAACATATCTATACATTTTGCAGTAAAGCTCTTTCGTAAACATAGTTGAACCTCTTTACCTTGAACACCAATATCTCAAATACCATGGATATGTAAGAAGTAATTTGGTTCTCCCAACTACTTATACTTAAAGTATTTTATTTCATATCTTGAATCTTGTATACGGTATACCAAAGTTTTATTTCTGTCAAAGGTGTTCAAGATAACAAGGTTTGACTGTAACAGACTTTCTGATCCTACCTGTCCCCTCAAACATTCCGATGACCTGACCCCCATAAGACATGGCAATGTTGGAGACCAGGGAGGAGGCGACCTTTGCCCCCCAGGACAGGGTGGCATACCTCTGCTGGAGAAACAGGTAGGGGATGTAACTCAGGAAAAAAATAATGCCTCCTGCTGCAGCTCCTGAGTTAGCTGTTTTCACAAACACAAACATACACAAATCTGTATAATAATGTGTAATCGCAGTTGTAATAGGATCAATTGATCAATTCTTATGATGTAATTAAATTTTTAGTTTTAAAATTGGGGTTACATATTCTTCATGTATCATTGTGTAAACTTTCATATAAATTGTGTGTGAAGAAAGCAGACAAATTATAATTGCATGTATGGTGTATGACAAGAATGCTTAATTCAGCCTAAGGCTTACAAAATTATGAGATTGCACAGAATTCTACTACAATATAATTCAAAATGATTAAATACACAGTTTAATTAAATTTTATAATATAACGAATTTGTAAGTGAGCATACCAGCACTGACAGGGCATTGAATCTCAAAAAAGAAATTTATACAAGTCGTCTCAGAAATTTTTTCACAAACCTTTGGAGAAGAATGAACTAACAAGGAAACAGAAGGCAATGGTTGCCAAGGAGAAACACATCAGAAAAAGGAAGATAATTAATGGATCGGTCTTTCCGATGACCCGCCCCTCGGATGTGTTCATCGTCAGGAAGATGGTCATGATGCCTGACGTGATCAACAAGAAAATGAAGTACTTGGTAAACCAGGCAACCCAGTGTAACCAGCTGTTCAGTCCCATCATCTTCATGGACTCCTGATAACAACAATAAGAGTTTGGTTTTTTTTATTTTTATTTTTTCATGCCAAGGGATTTCAGGTCACTCCAAGCAGAGCTTGGCTTGCAAAGCAGTTGTAAATGCTGCATTTTACAAAATACGCTAAATATAAAATACAAACTAAACAAAATTTTTATTTTTTCCCATTTTCTACTTGGATAGTACCGCTGAATTTTTATGCATGAAGGGAGAGTCAGTGATGAAACCACAGTTTGTATTATCACAATGACAAATAAGGTCATACCTTCAGTTTCCTCTCTTTTTCATGAACCACATCTTTAACAACATTGAGCGCCACCAGCACAAAGCTAAGGATCAGAATCAGTGGGAATTGCTGCTGAATCACAAGGACAAATTTGTCATCGTTGTACGGTGGGTAAGGGTGTCGCTTCAATCGAATGTTGTCGCCCAGCTCCGACAGTCTCTGACGTCTCGTGGTATCGTTTCCTACCGTTGTCTCATAGATTGCTTTGTTTATGTTGGTTTGTAGGGCAAGAAAGCCTTCCTTGTAGTAACCTGTTGCATACAAGAGAAAAACAGAAAAGCTAGACATGAGAAGTCTGTATGACTTATTTATCCAATAATGTGGAAACTTTCAAATTTGTTGTGCATCAATTTTCGTAAATTTCATGTACCGGGTTAATAGTAAATAATGAAATTTATTGATTATAAACACAAGTACTGAAAATTTATCAATTGAAATTACATCACCACAAATCTATCATAAAGCCCTATGGGCTTTCTTGGATTTGATCATGCCTCAACCAAAATTGTCACCACATTAAATAGAAAACACTGCAAAAATTACATGTAATATATTTACAGTATCTTGTATGTAGAGAGTGGTAACACATTTTCGTTTTACCTGGAACTGACCCACACTTAGAGCTATTGTCTCTGGGACCAAGGACCTGATAGAGAGGAAACATGAACTCGGTGAACCATTCCTTGTCTTGCTTGGCCGGATTCAGGTTGCCTGTCCCTCGACCATGTCTAGGAAACGAGCTGAGGCGAATCTTGTAGGCCATCTGCTCTGTCAACTGGTTCTCCCTAGTGATGCTGTCAAAGACAATTCCTCCCAGATAGCCGGCTGTGTTGTTCACAGTTTTGTTGGCAAAGATCAGGAAATTTACCATTTCCTCCTCTGTTTGAAATCCCTGGATGTCTGATAAAGATAATCAAATTCAGAGCTAATACCAATGTATTTTTATGCCTAAAACATCACTTTCCATATTTTATTTTTCTTTAATTTTTTATGCATTTTACATTTTTTCAATTTAATAAAGAAGCACAAAATTTTATGACAATAAATTAACATAAAGAATTGCTTGCCTGTAAAATATCCCATGGAGCCATTAACTTTGGCCATCAGAGATTGAGTCAAAGGAATGTCAGGCGTGAAAGCAAGCTTCTTTGGAAACGGTGATTTAGGCATCTTGAATATATCCGAACAAGCAGACCAGTTCTGGCCATTGGGGACCTGCTGTCCTGTGACCCTCAGGCGAATTAGTACTAAGATCAAACCAAAGAAGGTGGGCAGAGCAATCTCCAGGATGGTGGTGAAGATCTTTCTCCTCTGTATCAGGTAATTCTTCCATAGCAGGAGGAGAAATTTGTTTGAATGTCCCATCACCGATTTTTAGAGTATTTGTTATTATGTTCATGTATTTAACCTGAAATGGAGAATTCTTTTTTTAATTAAGGAAATATAGATAATATACTAATTAGAGTATATACATGTATGATCTTAATTTTTAGAATGTTTTGTAGAACTTTTGTTTAATTTGACAAAACATTACAAGTTTACTATATCATTATTACTTACACATTTTTTTTTTTATAACAGATAATAGAAAACAGTTCACTAATATAAACTAATGTAAGATAAACAGCTATGAAAAAGTTCCTTTCTTGTTAAAGCCAGGTTTAATGCATTAACTGTACAATCACATATAAATATATATTGCAACGTGTGTATATATACATTTTTTACTGTGTTATTCTGTACTTGAAACAGAAGGTCATATTTAGAGTTTAAATATCATCTCTGCATTTCATTTTTTAAATGAAATCAACCAATAAGCGTGTGGGATATGATGTCCTTTGTGATGTTGGAATTAATGCTTCACTCATTTAAAGCTTATGAAGAAGAAAAAAATCTTGATAGGAAGTCAAACAACAAATACTGAAATAATTCAAATAAACCCTAGAATTTAAATTTTCATGGATGGAACTTATATGGGTTAAAATAACTAATTAACTAGCAAAAAGGAGTTAATTGATTGCCCACAGTTTTTGACCTTAACAGTGCACTTAAGTTAAGCTAATACATACCTTATAATAATCAGCTGATACCGTAAACATGGTATGAATGATGAATGCGGCAATCTTAATTATCCATGCAAATTGGAAATTAGTTTGCAGATATTAATTAAGCTGGCAAAAAGTAAAGCAACACTTACATGTTATGTCCTTTCATAATCATTATCTCAAAATCACGTGAAAAAATCAAGTGTGTTTACATCGTGATCATGATCATTTCGAGGTATAGAATACGCTAATTTTTATATGCTATAACCAGGCACTATAACCAGGATGTGCGCATGCGTGAACCAACTTTCTATCGGGATCGGTAAACGTTTGGGAGGAAATTTGAAAGCTATTTGGAGGAACTTCGAACTGATATATGTGCAATTTAAAAATTACAGGAAAATGCGATTTTTACATTAAATGTTCATTAAAAGTGATAAAAATGTTATGTACGTTAGATTTTACACCAAAAAGTTAAATAAATAATTCAGAGAACAAAAAAAGCAATGTTATAGGAAAACAACAGGCATTTAATTAGGATCGGAGGGGGGTGGAGTGGGGCAGGGACGGGGGGACGGGACTGCCCCCCCCCCCCCCAGTACACGTTTTCTCGCAGCAAACATTTTCTTGAATTTACTTATAAAAAAGTGAATTAACATAGAGCCCCCCCCCCCCCCCCCCCCCCCATGTTTTTGGGTACCATGTAAAAATTGAAATGAAAGGGAGGAAATAAACTGTGAAATTGAAGTTAAAGGTACATTTAGCCCCCCTACCCCCACGGATTAGGTTTTTTAATTTTTTTAAAAAGTATTTCTGGGTTGTTTTTTGTTTTGTTTTGTTTTTTGCAGGTCAAGATTGGATTTTATGTAATCTCCAATATTACCTAGTGCATTGTGCCATTTACCAGGTTATACAAACACTTTAGTCCTTAATAAATAAAAAAAAATCCAAGTCTAGGAGGGGGAGAGAGGAAAAATCTATTTTGATTTTCTTTTTCTCAAAAGCTATTTTGGGGGATAATATTAAGGGTGAATATGTCACTGACCCCTTTTAAATCTATCAATCACCCATCACTAGAGTCTGTGTGCCCATCCCCTGGGTCTGTACAACCATAACCAGGGCTAGTATACCCATCACCAGGGTCCCAATACCTATCACCAGGGTCAGAGTTCGTATCATCAGGGTCTGTATACCCATAACCAGGGCCAGTATACCCATCACCAGGGTCTCAATATCTATCACCAGAGTCAGAGTTCGTATCACCACGGTCTGTATGGCCATCACCAGGATCTGCACACCCATAACCAGGGCCAGAATACCCATCACCAGGTTCCCAATACCTATCACCAGTTGGTCAGAGTACGTATCACCAGAGTCTGTGTGCATATCACCCGCGTCTGTACATCCATAACCAGGGCAAGAATACTCTTAATTAAAGTCTCAATACCTATCACCAGGGCCAGAGTTCGTATCACCAGGGTCTGTATGACCATCACCAGGGTCTGTACACCCATAACCAGGGCCATTATACCCATCACCAGGGTCTCAATACCTATCACCAGGGTCAGAGTTCGTATCACCAGGGTCTGTATGACAATCACTAGGGTCTGTACACCCATAACCAGGGCAAGATTACCCATCACCAGGGTCTCAATACCTATCACCAGGGTCAGAGTTCGTATCACCAGGGTCTGTATGGCCATCACCAGGGTCTGCACATCCATAACCAGGGTCAGTATACCTATCACCAGGGTCTCAATACCTATCACCAGGGTCGGAGTACGTATCACTAAAGTCTGTGTGCATATCACCCGGGTCTGTACACCCATAACCAGGGCCAGTATACCCATCACCAGGGTATCGATACCTATCACAAGGGTCAGAGTTCGTATCACCAGGGTCTGTATGACTATCACCAGGATCTGTACACCCATAACCAGGGCAAGTTTACCCATCACCAGGGTCTGTATACCTATCACCAGGGTCAGAGTTCGTATCATCAGGGTCTGTATGGCCATCACCAGGGTCTATACACCCATAACCAGGGCAAGAATACTCATCACCAGGGTCTCAATACCTATCACCATGGTTAGAGTTCGTATAATCAGGGTCTGTATGACCATCACCAGGGTCTGTATACCCATAACCAGGGCCAGTATACCCATCACCAGGGTCTTAATACCTATCACCAGGATCAGAGTTCATATCACCAGGGTCTGTATGACTGTCATCAGGATCTGTACACCCATAACCAGGGTCAGTATACCTATCACCAGGGTCTCAATACCTATCACCAGGGTCAGAGTTCGTATCACCATGAGTCTGTGTGCATATCACCCGGGTCTGTACACCCATAACCAGGGCCAGTATACCCATCACCATGGTCTCAATGCCTATCACCAGGGTCAGAGTTCGTATTACCAGGTCTGTATGACTATCACCAGGATATGTACACCCATTACCAGGGCAAGTTTACCCATCACCAGGGTCTTAATACCTATCACCAGGGTCAGAGTTCGTATCACCAGGGTCTGTGTGGCCATCGCCAGGGTCTGTACACCCATAACCAGGGCAAGATTACCCATCACCAGGGTCTCAATACCTATCACCAGGGTCAGAGTTCGTATCACCAGGGTCTCAATGCCTATCACCAGGGTCAGAGTACGTATCACAAGAGTCTGTGTGCATATCATCCGGGTCTGTACACCCATAACCAGGGCCAGTATACCCATCACCAAGGTCTCAATACCTATCAATAGGGTCAGAATACGTATCACCAGAGTCTGTGTCCTCATCACCAGGGACTGTATACATATAACCATGGTTAGTATAAGTATCACAACGGTCTGTAAATCCATCACCAGGGTCAATGTACGTATTACCAGAGTTTGTAAATCCATCACCAGGGTCAGAGTACATATCACCAAGCTCTCTGTACCCATCACCAGGGTCTTAATACGTATCACCAGGGTCTGTAAATCTATTAGCAGGGTCATTATACCTATCATTAGTGTCTGTGTGTACGTATCACCAAAGTATGTGCATAATACCAGGGTCAGTATACACATAACCAGGGTCAGTAAACGTATCACTAGGGTCTGTAAACCTATCACCAGGGTCATTATACCCATCACTAGAGTTTGTGTGCCAATCACAATGGTCCGAACACTAATAACCAGGGTCAGTATACCCGTCAACAGGGTTTCAGTACCTGCGTGGGGTCTGTGTGCCCAACATCAGGGTCAGTATACAGGGTCAGAGTACGTATCACCAGAACTGTAAACCTATCACCGTGGTCAGTATACATATTACTAGGGTCAGTGTTTGTATCACCAGAGTCTGTGTGCCCATCACGATGGTATGTATATCCATAACCAAAGTCAGTGTACCAATAACTACAGTCAGTATTCCCATCACCAGGGTCTCAATACCTATAACCAGGGACGATGGGTCACAAACCCTTTTGATACGTACACGGACTCTGTCGACAGGTATACTGACCCTGATGATAGAGAATGTGACACAGACTCTTGTGATAGGTATACTGACCTTAAGGATGGGCACACAGACCCTCGTAATGCGTACACTGTCCCTGGTGATAGGTAATTAGGCCCTGGTAATGGGTATACTGGCCCTGGTTATGGGTGTACAGACCCTGGTGATGGACATACAGACCCTGGTGATACGAACTCTGGCCCTGTTGATAGGTATATACTGGCTCTAGTTATGGGCATACATACTATGGTGATGGGCACACAGACTTTAGTGATGGGTATACTGACCCTAGTGATAGATTTGCAGACCCTTGTGATACGTATTTAGACCTCAGTGATGGGCACACAGAGCTATGTGATAGATATACTGACCCCGATGATGGGCATAGTGATATGTATTCTCACCCGGACGTTAGGTAAACTGACTCTGGTGATAAGTAATAGGTAATAGGTATAAAGATCATGGTGAAAGTCTACTAACCAAGGTATATGATGTACAAACCCTGATGATAAGTGAACTGACTGTTGTGTATACTGACCCTGATGATGGGCACATAGACCCTAGTGATGCCTACACTATCCCTGGTGATAGTTATTAAGAACCTGGAGATGGGTAAACTGACCCTGGTTATGGATATACAGACCATGGTGATGTGCACACAGACCCTAGTACTACGAACACTGACCCTAGTGATAGGTATGATGACCAAAGTCATAGGTTTACAGTTCTGGTGATATGTATTCTGACCCTAGTGATGGGCACACAGACCTTGGTAATATGTACACTGACACTGGTATTAGGTACTGAGACCCTGGTGATGGGTATACTGGCCCTGGTTATGGGTATACAGACCCTGGTGATAGCCATACAGACCCTGGTAATACAAACTCTGACCCTGGTGATAGGTATTGAGACCCTGGTGATGGGTATTCCGGCCCTAGTTATGGGTGTACAGATCCTGGTGATAGTCATACAGACCCTGGTGATACGAACTCTGCCCTGCTGATAGGTATTGAGACCCTGGTGATGGGTATACTGACCCTGGTTATGGGTGTACAGACCCTGGTGATGGCCAAACAGACCCTGGTGATACGTACTCTGACCCTGGTGATAGGTATTGAGACCCTGGCGATGGGTATACTGGCCCTGGTTATGGGTATACAGACCCTGGTGATGATCATACAGACCTTGGTGATACGAACTCTGACCCTGGTGATAGATATTAGGACCCTGGTGATGGGTATACTGGCCTTGGTTATGGATGTTCAGTCCCTGGTGATAGGTATTGAGACCCTGGTGATGGGTAAACCGGCCTTGGTTATGGGTGTACAGATCCTGGTGATAGTCATACAGACCCTTGTGATACGAACTCTGACCCTGGTGATAGGTATTGAGACCATGGTGATGGATATACTGGCCCTGGTTATGGGTGTACAGACTCGGGTGATATGCACACAGACTCTGGTGATACGTACTCTTACCCTGGTGATAGGTATTGAGACCTTGGTGATGGCCAAACAGACCCTGGTGATACAAACTCTGACCCTCGTGATAGGTATTGAGACCCTGTTGATGGGTATACTGGCCCTGGTTATGGGTATACAGACCCTGGTGATGGTCATATAGACCCTGGTGATACAAACTCTGACCCTGGTGATAGGTATTGAGACCCTGGTGATGGGTATTCCGGCCCGAGTTATTGGTGTACAGATCCTGGTGATAGTCATACAGACCCTGGTGATACGAACTCTGCCCTGCTGATAGCTATTGAGACCCTGGTGATGGGTATTCTGGCCCTTGTTATTGGTGTACAGACCCTGGTGATGGCCATACAGACCCTGGTGATACTAACTCTGACCCTGGTGATAGGTATTGAGACCGTGGTGATGGGTATACAGACCCTGGTGATGGTCATACAGACCCTGGTGATACAAACTCTGACCCTGGGGATAGGTATTGAGACCCTGGTGATGGGTATTCCGGCCCTAGTTATGGGTGTACAGATCCTGCTGATAGTCATACTGACCCTGGTGATACGAACTCTGCCCTGCTGATAGGTATTGAGACCCTGGTGATAGGTATTCTGGCCCTTGTTATTGGTGTACAGATCCTGGTGATAGTCATACAGACCATGGTGATACGAACTCTGACCCTGGTGATAGGTATTGAGACCCTGGTGATGGGTATACTTGCCCTGGTTATGGGTGTACAGACCCTGGTGATATGCACACAGAGTCTCGTGATACGTACTCTGACCCTGATGATAGGTATTGAGACCCTGGTTATGGGTGTACAGACCCTGGTGGTGGCCAAACAGACCCTGGTAATACGTACTCTGACCCTAGTGATAGGTATTGAGACCCTGGTGATGGGTATACTGGCCCTGGTTATGGGTATACAGACCCTGGTGATGATCATACAGACCCTGGTGATATGAACTCTGACCCTGGTGATAGGTATTGGGACCCTGGTGATGGGTATACTGGCTTTGGTTATGGATGTTCAGACCCTGGTGATGGTCATACAGACTCTGGTGATACGAACTCTGACCCTGGTGATAGGTATTTGGACCCTGGTGATGGGTATATTGGCCCTGGTTATGGTTGTACAGACCCAGGGGATGGGCACACAGACTCTAGTGATGGGCGATTGATATATTTACAAGGAGTCAGTGACATGTTCACCCTCAATATTATCCCCTAAAATAGCTTTTGAGAAAAAGAAAATCAAAATAGATTTTTCCTCTCTCCCCTCCTAGACTTGGATTTTTATTTATTCATTAAGGACTAAAGTGTTTGTATAACCTGGTAAATGGCACAATGCACTAGGTAATATTGGATTACATAAAATCCAATCTTGACCTGCAAAAAACAAAACAAAACAAAAAACAACCCAGAAATACTTTTTAAAAAAATTGAAAATCCTAATCCGTGGGGGTAGTAGGGGGGCTAAATGTACCTTTAACTTCAATTTCACAGTTTATTTCCTCCCTTTCATTTCAATTTTTACATGGTACCCAAAAACATGGGGGGGGGGGGGTCTATGTTAATTCACTTTTTTATAAGTAAATTCAAGAAAATGTTTGCTACGAGTAAACGTGCACTGGTGGGGGGGGGGGGGGGCAGTCCCGTCCCCCTGTCCCTGCCCCACTCCACCCCCTCCGATGTTAATTTAAATGCCTGTTGTTTTCCTATAACATTGCTTTTTTTGTTCTCTGAATTATTTATTTAACTTTTTGGTGTAAAATCTAACGTACATAACATTTTTATCACTTTTAATGAACATTTAATGTAAAAATCGCATTTTCCTGTAATTTTTAAATTGCACATATATCAGTTCGAAGTTCCTCCAAATAGCTTTCGAATTTCCTCCCAAACGTTTATCGATCCCGATAGAAAGTTGGTTCACGCATGCGCACATACTGGTTATAGTGCCTGGTTATAGCATATAAAAAATAGCCTATTCTATACCTCTCATTTCCCTTTGAGAACGGAAATAAACATATTTTCGCGGCTTGGTCTTACAGATGCTTTGCATTGACATTGTGGAATCCAAGAAAAAGAACCAATAACCAGATTACTGAGGATTTATTTGTTAAAGAATACAATTAAAAGTAACACTGATCGTTTTTAGACACGGACAACCCATGAATAAATCTTGTAAAAATACTATGCTTTAATAAAATTCAGTATCTTTAGGAGAGATTCGGGTAGTTAGTGCATCCTCAAATCAGTGTTATGTAGGCGTTTAATAAAATATGACGAAGTAAGAAATGTTGACTGTCAAAATGTAGAATAATTGGTATTTTTTGTAAATGTCTTATGTGGTTTTGTGAAGCTAAGGATAAGTAATGAGCGAACTTTTCGCGGTTGAGTCTAAGTCGGGGGAAATAAGCAGCGACGAGGAGGAAGCTTTGTCAGAATGCTCTGATTTAGAGCCTGAGGATGAGGATTTGATGTCACCACGGCTCAGAGCATCCCGTGGAATGCCTGTATTGAGCAAGTCTTTCTGTGACTGTTTAAAGCGTGGGAGAGAAAAGTTCTGCAGATGTGGAGAGGAAAATACAAGTAAGTGACTTATTGGAGTAATTCAGTTGAACAGCTGTCAAAAGATATTGTCAAAAGCCCAAATTATGGTAAATATTGTACATTGTTGAGTCATTGTGTGTATGAATTTGCTTTGCATGCACATATTGATTTATAATCAATGCTCATTAATAAAGTAGCCAACACAATGAAGGATAGAGCAGTGAAATTTGTGTGTTATGTCAGATGACAAACCAAATTATTACCATCTCAACTCTCAAGATGTTCTTTGTTCAATGTTCATAAATGTAATTGTAGAAAATGTCTTTATCTACCTTAGAGTTTGAGTGGGTTTGGGATGATGACACAAAGTCAGCAGCCAGCTGTATTAAGGATGATTCTCGGGAGGTGATGTTTCACATCGACTACAGTTGTGGGACAGCAGCAGTTAGGGGAACAATGCCCATGAAAAATGACCAATATTTCTGGGAGATAAAGATGACCACACCAGTATATGGTACTGATATGGTTAGTATGCAGTACAATGTACTGGTATATATGAGGAGTAAATTAAATTTAATGAATTTATTACTGGTAAAAAATATTTTTTGCATTTTCCATAACTTTTCTTGACAAGTTTTGCAGCAAAATCCATATTAAAGGGTTGACATTTAATGAAAAAATGAAGCATTTACTTTGGTAAATTTAGAAGAAAAGAAAAAAAAAGGCTGGAGTACTGTTGTTTAATATATCAGGCAAGATTACACGTAAATTAGGTTCTTTTCCATGGGAACAGCTTGATAAAAGTATGTTTTTGTTTTCAGATGATTGGTGTATGCACTGGGGACTTGGACCTGGACCATTGTCGACATGTTTTCTGCAGCATGATTGGATTGGACAGCAACTCCTGGGGGATTTCCTATACAGGACAGATTCAGCACAAACAACTGAAGGAATCCTACTCCAGCAAGTTTGGCCAGGGGGCCATCATTGGGGTCCATTTAGACATGTGGCATGGAACTTTATCATTTTATAAAAACAGAAAACCATTAGGTATGCTATCAAAAGTTTTGAGTTTTATTTTATTTTGTTTTGACGATTATATTTTTGGCTTATCTATAAATATTTGGTGTTAGTAAATGTTTAAGAATATTTTTTAACTCTAAAAAAATCCTGGAGTTTGTCTTTTTTATGCATTATTTTGACTAGATTTGTTCTCACATTATAACAGGAATAGCTTATCAAGGTCTTCAGGGTCGAACGCTGTACCCCGTTGTGTCGTCGACAGCAGCCAGAAGTGGCATGAAAGTGATCAGCAACAGTTCGTTCCCCACCTCCCTTCAGTTCATGTGTTGTCAGATGATGCGTAAGGTCATCCCCCCTCACCTTGATGTTCTGGAGGAGGTGGGCCTGCCTCCAGGGCTCAGAGACTTTCTGGAGAACAATGTCAGATGGCTTCTTCAACCTTGTCCCCCACAAAGTGCTATCCCTAAAGACAAACCCATAAAGAGACAGCAAGAGGATTCAGATTCTGAGGAGGGTCCCAGTACAAGTGCAAAAAGGTTAAAGACATCGTAAGGAGGGTGTATTCCACAAAGTTGTTGAGATTTCTAGGGAATATTTCAAGGGTGAAATGGCATATTATTTTGTTAAGAATAACTAATGATAGAAATGAAAAACCTCTTGGGATTGTGTTGATTGAGAGTAGAAATGATTTATATTAACACTGATCATTTATATTTTTTTCTTTTTTGTATGTTTATCGAACTTTAAACCATTGAAGAATCATGTTCTTATCCATATCCTTGTACATTCAATACCTTTACTTTATGCTCTGTATATTTTAACCAACAATACAGGGAAACAATTTTTTGTAAGTGGTGATTATATTTAGGTTTGAAAATCTACCATACCTTTTTTTTTGCGAGTGTTTGTCGGTTGTCGGTAATTTGAAGAGAAAAACTATTTATAGAATATCATTAATTTGAGTTTTGTTGCTCTTGTTGAAGCATGCTGACTGGTAATTATCAGTGTTTTAAATAAGCATACTGAAATTTCATTCTTGTATATGTTCTTCAAGACAACTTCACATTAGGGAGATGAATGTAATACTAGTAGTCTGCCCACACATTAGTTCAAATGAATTGTGTGAGAATGTGATTACGTCATAAGTATCAAAGATACTACATGTAAGCATTGTTGCAACTCATTAAAAGAACAACATCATACACAACTCATTAAAAGAACAACATCATGCACGAAAATCTATGTACTGTTCTTTGTAACATGTAGATTTTTAAAAAAATTCCTGATGCACTATGACACATCCATACATTTAAATCAGTGAACAGAGAAATGGATGGCCAAGTTAACGGTACATTTATGCATCATTTATAAATATATTTTATAATGTTTTAAGGTATAATACAGGTATAACTTTTATTCAAAAGTTTAATCTACTAGTAGGGGTTGTTTTCCACCATATTTTCTGTAATATTAGGCTACAATCACAATATAATTTGTTTGCCCTGTCATGACTTTTTGTTTATGGTAGGTAGGGGAATTGAGTAATTTTTTTTCTTGAGAAAAATTAATTTAGAAGCATTTTGATAAAACAAAAACAAAACTAAAGTTCATTTGCAAATGAAAAATATTTTTTAAATTTCAGTAGTGCTCCAATTGTATAGAAAAATATCCTAATTGGGTTATTTTCTATTCCAGGAATGGGAGAGGGCAAAAAAATAAGAATATGTTTGTTAAGATTTACTAACTTAAGTATAAAAAAAGCATGTATTTTTGAAGAAGAAAAACCTCATTTTCTATACAGTGCACAACATTAGGCCTAAAAAATAATGTGTGTTTAGGGTAACACTGATGAAAAAATTAGGTAGGTAGGGATTTTTTTTAATTTTATCATATATGAATATTTAAAACCAGGTATTTAATGGAAATAATATGAAAATCATAGTCAGATGAAAAAAGACATCCAAAAATGGTAGGATCGGGGCATTTTTGTAGGTTAGGTCGGGTTACCCTAAACACACAATATTTTTTTTTAGGCCTTACCAGTATTCGTGCAGTTAAGCCAGTGATGATGCCAGAATAAAGCTAATCTGGGAATTTCATGCAAAGCATAACACCCTCTCAGATGAAAGATACTTGAATCATCATATTTAATATTTTTGTCTTCATATGCATTGTATGGCACAATTTACATTTGGATATAGAATGTTTATGTAAAATGTCTCTCTGTGTACCAAAATTTAGTGGTTATTTTATTGATAACTTTTGCCAGATTCATTTTTTTTGGCAATTGCATCATGGATCCACAAATTGTTTTGTTTTTTTTTTTTAAATGTTATGACTATGTTGCTGCAAGTACTACTTGTCAATTTTTAAAGATGATTTTTTTCAAATAAATGTCTGAAGAATTTTGAATGAATTTATTATTGTCTGAAGTACAAGTATCCTTCAACAGTGTATTGTTTCTTATTTAATTTCTTGTTTAATCCTAGAAGTGCTTTTTCCAGTATTACAGTACTGTAAACATAACTTGGTGTGTACAATATTTGGCAGAAAATGATTTTTCAACAGGACAGGTTCAGAAATTAATTTCCTGTACAATGATGAAAGAAACAACATGTAACTATCTCATCCACTTAGAAAGCACTTTACCAATGAAAATGAATTACTGAATACAAGGTTATTTTCGCCTCATGTTATTTTAGCCCTTATACACTTTCAAAGAGTTTCGCCCCGTCTTGAAATGGCCCAGACACAGTTGTGCTTGAAAGAGAGATAATTTGATACATTTGAATTCTCCCAGTCTTATATTCGCCCACTGACAAGGACGAAAGGGATGAAAATAAAAGGAGAGCGAATATTTACCTATATACAGTATTGAAAACCTTGAAAAAGTTAAAATAATGACTGCAATCATCTATGCTTTCATGTTGATTTACAATGACTTGGAACCAATTCTAACCCTATGATGACAAAGCCTTTTTGCCTTTTCAACATATTGTCACTACACCAAGCTATTATCAAAATCAAATTAATATTTAGATCTTTCCCCTACAAAATGTTTTATCCCAGCAAAAATTTCACCCATATCCAGAACATTAAGCTTCAGCATATTAATTAAGTGCATGAACACAGATTTTGTGAAAGGTTTATTACACTGTATATAAATTCGTACAAGTCATTACATTCAGTGCTTGTCAGTAATAGACATCTCTCAAGTATATAAAGCTTGTAATGAAGCATTTGAAAGAATGTGGAAAAAATAAAACTATAACAAACAAAAAACCCATTGTTATCAATAACTACAGAGAAAAAGAAAAAAAATATTATAATACATGGAAAACAATTGCACAGAAAATTATGCTGTCAGAAACAGATTATGCCATAAGAGTTATACTTGTGGTTTAACAGTTGTACAAATATATCACATTACTTCAATAAGCAATTAAGTCAAGCTTCCAGGTTATGCAATCTAATTAACATATTAATTGTGAAAATGTAGAGCAAGATTGATCATAATTTCAAGTCACAACCACCAACTCAAAAGGCACTCGTGCAGAAACAGGTGTGAAACTGCAGTCAGTATCTATGTGAACCTTTAATTAATAAAAATTTACATCAATTATTGTTTTTAAACAAGGACTATATGTGTGCTTTTACACAAATCATTTTATATTGACATAATTTTTAATAAACAGTTACTTGATGTACATGAAATACTACCAACAATTTGATAATAACTCTGTAAATTAGTCCATAAAATGACCAATACAGTGAGACTCACCATATTGTATAAAGCGGCACTTCTATCACTTGACCAGTTTCAATTTACTTTTGGCAAATATGCAAAATATTTGAATTAAAGGTCTCTCCATTCCTGACACATCAGTGATTTACATGAGAGACTCAATTGTTAATTTAATACTTATCTTGTGTTGTTAGTTATAATTGAATGCCATATAATAGACTAGCTTATAAGAGTTATTGAACTAGTAATGCATTTGTTTTGCAGTTGAGAAGGGTCAAAACAATGTTGGTTAATATTGTTAGTGGGGGAAACATGAAAACAAAACAAGAGAGTGGTCAACAAAAATCAAATTAGAAAATGAAAAAAAAAAGAAACCCAAAAACATTGAACAAAAAGACAAGTAACATTTCATGGACATAGAGCAAAAGATTAAGTTGTCAATGAACAGAACTATAGGCAGGTACACAGCAGCTGAAATCACATACACAACAAACTCCAAATTCTCTACTCAAAAAAGTTCACAAAAAATTCTTCTAACTGGAAACTCCTCAAGATAAAACCGAGTCCAACATGCACTAAGGTCCTCATTCATGCTTCTGAAACAAATAAACACATGAACTAAAAAAACAAGAACACTGAAACAGGGCTGATTGCAGGGCTATAAAATAGACCACTATCTGCCCACAGGGCTATAAAATAGACCACTATCTGCCCACCATAGAAACCCATTGCCAATTTCACGTATGCTTCCTGACTGTGGGCCAAGTTACTGAATTTCCCCCCATTCTTGTGAATAATTCATTATAATGCTTGTGCATGCATCTATTATCAACACAATGTTTTTATAACATGATCTTTGAATTCATTTGAATACTGCTTTCTTATAAGTGGATCAAGAATAATAAATATTCCTGGAAACAAGAAAATTTCAATCAGCTTGCACAGTTAGTAAGATTATGCTAGAATGGCTATGGGTATCTGCCATTTTGGGAGAAGATTTTATTATCATAAACATACTTTCATTAATAAAATTCTCTGTTGTTTGCATAATTGATATATTTGCTCGACATATTACTGTATACAGGGTTATTTTTGCCCTTCTTCATTTGCAATTAAAGACAGATAATTTGAGACTTTAGAATTGGCCCAGTCTTAATTTTGCCTGCTGACAACAAGGGCAAAAGGGGCGAAAATGAACAGAGGTAAATATTTCCCTGTATGCATGAGTACCTGGTATGTAAACAAACTAAAAGTTGCACAAAATGGTCACAAGTTTGCCTCTTTAACTTTTTCTTAAAATATTAATTAATTTCGAACTTAATATGTATGATTACAAGTGTTTTGGATCTAATTATAGCTACTATAATCTTGAATGCAGTCCATGAAGTTAATGAAATGATCCATCAGTCTTCATGCAATCACTGCTATGCAAGTTTTACAAGCAAGCTTCACAAATGTGTACAAGTGGATATTAATTTTGATAACTAAAAATAAACCACTATGAAAACATAAATATGATAATTGTATGAGCTTCAGAGTATGATTACAATACATGTACTAGAATTTCAGCTATAGGTCAGTGAGATCACTGTGCATATATAGCTTTATTATCCACTAAATCCACATATCCACACTGAAATATCCACAGCTTTTATCCTCAAGAACTCATACAGCCAAACATCTTCAGTCTTGTTCTTTAAAAAATATCAACTCAGGCTTCTGTAATATATATACAGTGTTTGTCCTCCTCTCATATAGTTTTTCGTTTCTGCATTCAATAAAGGCAACCCTTCAAAAACACCCCCCATCCCCCCCCCCAGCCCCTAAAATACCAGCAATAGATGCACTGAATAAAATTACGCACCAAGGGTCTTAAACTGTACACTCTAATACTAAACAAATACACAGGAAACAACATATATTATTTAATATGAAAACAACTTAACAAACATTTTAAAAAAAAATTTATGAGGTATCAGTTTAAAAAAAACCAAATAAAGCGTGCAAGAATCAATTTGTGATGTACTACATCAAAGTAATTTTTGTAGCAGCAGAAATAAATATAATTTCAATTGCATTCATCATATTTTCCTCTACCAAAGAAGCAGTTTTAATGAGTATGTTTGTACATATTCACTGAAAATGAATATTTCTTAGATACATTATACTCTGTCCCCGGTTTCTGTTTTCATCACTTTTTGCTTTATATTTCAATAATCATATTTGAGCCTCAACTATCTTCATCAAATAAAATGAAAAAAAGTCCAGGTTTTCTGTTTTGAAATGCCCCCTCTACACTTCAGGTTTCAATACACAACCAAAAATAAAAAGTGTCCCAGGATTTTGCATTGCAACAGATATGAAAGACCCTGGATGATAACGTTGAAAAATTGTGCGAAGTATTCCGAGTAACTTCCAAATCGAGAAAAGATGTCAACATTTCCGTAAGAAATCTGTTTTTGTTCCTGTGAATTTTTTTGAGTGAAAAATGAAAATGTTTCAAAGAAGGAATCTTGGATATTTTCCCTTTCATCTATTTCAATAGTACTTTTTTTGCAAGTATGTGCATTTATTCAAAATCGTCCAAATATGACAGAAACAAAAACTTGGGACAGACTATACATGTAGTATTAAACTGCATGAAGATGATAGAATTTTAAATTAGTAACTAGTCTACCTGTCTTCATTCATATATCTAATTCACACTTATATATTCACAACTACCAGTAAATTGTCTGTCAAAATTTCATAGCACTACCGTCAATCTAAAATATAAAGATACAAGTCTTTTGAGTAATATTTATCTAAAACAAGCATATAAAAATATCACCAGATTCTAAAAGCTTAAACTTTTACAGTATGGGGGTAAAAATAAAATTCTGCATCAATAAATCTTAAAGACTAACAACAAATTAAAACTTTCTCACAACCCTGAAAAATTAAAGAAGACTGCAAAACCCATTCTTTAACAATTATGTGTATTTTTTTCAATATTGTAAATTAATAGTTCATTGAGCGCATTCATTCACAATGCAGCATAATAAACAAGAACTTAGTACAAGTTCTGTTCATGCAGAAATCTACAAGTGGATGTATATTAACATTCAATTTAATACTCAATGAGAAGAAAATGTTCAAATAAAATATCCAACCAATAATAACAAAATTCCAATGACAGTCTTTATATAGTTTTTTTTTTCAAAGAGAAACTCAATAATATCTCCAAAAACTGGTTGTTGCTTTCATGGATTCATGAATTTTACAACATTTAAAAATTACTGGTTCCCACATACTGATAGTGCCTGGAAGACTTGACAAAGCTAACTGATATGTACAAAGCACAAATCATATGAATTAAGTACATTCTACACAGTCATTTTAAAAATAATGAATACACATCTCATAAAATCCTTTGATACCATTTGCTTAATATACATTTCTTGCATTAATAACCATATCATAATTACATGAATAATATATAAATATGACACTATACATAAAAAAAGAAGAAGTCTGGTATCGCTTTGAGGTACTTTGGCACAACTGTGGCAAATCATGTCAAAATAAGGTAAACTGCACAACAACCTACATATATGACATCTGAAGCACAACACAATGTGTTTAGTACAGAGATATATAAATGATAATGTGTTTACAAACCATATTCATATAAAATACTAGAATGTCAGATATCAATGAATACACATGTACCGGTACTTGTAGCAGTAGCAAAATGACGTGCAGAGTTATTTCCCTTGCATGGCATACTTGTAATGTTGTCCAATATGGGATACATTGATGTTTCTAGGTAAAATTATACTTACAAATGACCTTTACAAATTTAAGCTGTATACAGGAAAACAAAAAAACAAACAATAGAGGACAAGTTGCCTCAGCAACATATAGCACCAGTTTAACTTTTCCAGAACACATCCGATAGTCAATTCATTATGGTGGAAAACAGAGCATGGAAGGAATTAGAAAATAAGAATGCTAAATACAGAAAAAGCATTTAAAGCCACTAGCATTTAAACCTTAAGCTCCATCATAAAAAACGAGATGAAATATGAGAGTATTGCAGATAAAAGACTTCCTTGCTGAAACCTAATAAAAATAAACCAAACTGTATCACAGAATCTGCATGTGGGCCCTACAAATCCACACAAGTGTTGTCTCCCTCAGGCTCAGTGTATACCACCCTCCCATTATCCCCCTCATCAACAAAAGGGATCGGACGCCCCTCCCTCCCATTGGAAGGGGGCCCCTCGGGGGAGTGGATTGTGACTCGCACCTCTTTCAATTTGACGTCCTGTAGCCGTGCCATGTCCTCCTCCGAGAAGGTCCGCTCCTGCTGGGCAATGTGGAGAAAGTCCCCTTCCCCCTCCGTACCATCCTCGGGGGTGGAGGCCTCTAACTCCATCTCCTCCTCTGTCATGGATTCCCCGAGATCAATGTAGGGGACTTCTTTGGAGGCCTTCAGGATCCTTTGACAATAGGCATCTTCTATATTATTGGGACTGTGTTCATGCTCTCTACAATAAAGGAAAGTTCATATAAAAATAACAACCATGCCAAAAATATCAAGCAATTCCTCTACCTTTTCTGAATAAATAATCACTATGTTATCTCCCTTCCCTTCAAATACACAAATTAAGAATAATTCTAGGTGCCAAGTACATCAAACCATTCTCTATTGTACTTAGGTAAAGGTCAACAAAGATGTGTGGATGTGTACATGTATTACCTATTGTGCACTTTAAGCACAGTACATTACCTGTTGTATATAGACAGAGCTATGACCCCTGGGTGAGGCAATGGGAGGGGTATCTGTAACTGATCAAAGGTCACGTTTCTCCGTCTGGGTTTCCATGGCTTGGACCTTGATCTAAAAGACAGAGCTCAGAGGTCACAGACACATTTAAGGTCACTTTCAAATACATTTGCAACATGAACATCTTCATTGTACCAGCTAGTACTTATACTAGCAGTAGTACTAGATGAAAGGTAGGTACCTATTGTTAATTATAGAGAACACATTCAAAGTAAACCAAAAGAAGAGAAATTTCACAATAAGATCAATTTATCAAAATAAAAGTTTGGCAATCATATTTATGTTACCTCATCATCTGGTAGCGGGTCGTGTAGATGATGACTTTATTTGGGTCAAAATAATTTTGATCCAAAGACGGTGCGCGTGCTACTACATCCCCTAAAATAAATTAACAGTAAAAGTTTCAATGTACGACCAGGACATCCACAATCAAAACAATTCACAGAAAGACATTACATTGTAGTTTGAAACTGGGAATTGTTCTAATTTTGTAACTTCTCCATTACGACCAGTATCAGGTTTTAAACTTTATGACCTTTGAGTTAATATTGCACTATCAGTGAAAACTGTGCCAAAACACTTAATTTGACTCCTCTTGCCCTGTACATGCAATGAAAATAATTTATAGAAAATGTCTTATAAGAGAATGAATTTATAACAATTAACAATCTCAACAAGAAGACTACAGCAGAAAACTAGTTTTGATTCTACATGGTTTGACATTATTCCCTTTTCTATGTCATTGACGTTTTCCTTTACTATACATGCCTAACAATAACCTGACATTTGCATGTGGAACTATGTATGTAACAATACACAGACAAATCATGAACTAAGGTGCTGAAGTGCGACATCTGATTTCATGCGATAGCCTTGGATGGCAATGTTGGCAAAGGGGACTTATGAAAAAAAAAATTGTTTACCATGCAGGGAGGAACAAAATAAACTCTAAAAAACCAACCATAGCATGGTTTCAATCTATCTTTATAAAATATGTGCAAAAAAAAAAGAAAAAGTTTTTAAGGTTCTGCCATCATGGTGGAAAGATATTAATAATTCTTTAAAACAAAATTTACCGGTAATATCTTTATCTCCCTATATGATTCTGCTGTGTTATATTACTTGGTTCTTGTATTAAAAAATAATTGTCAAAGTTTTGAATTTAAGGTTCTCCGATCCTCAGCCTCAAAGTATTTTTTTCATCATAAAAATGTTACTTATCCTTCAAACTTTATAAATGAAATGATATAAAAAGAAATTTTTTGATGGTATCATTGCACTTCATGAAGTTATTGCAATTTTGGCCACAATGAATATAATGGAATAAATAACGTATACAAGTTGAGATCAACTTAGAAAAAAAAGGTTGTACCAGTGCATCGGTGGTTCAAACCCTTATACCTCTAGGTAGTAGGTCTCTGTGTAACCACTAAGCCAAGCAGTTCGTTGAATGATTTTGCGTAATATTAACACTTCAAGACTATAATTAAATTTGTCTATATAGAAGGCAAATTTTTGGTACGAATGAAAAAAATTGCGGATAGTTTGTAGTTATCGAACATTGCTGAGGATCGGAGATCGTTAATGATATTATATCCATCTTGATTATGTTGATTATATCGTATATTGAATTACCTCCCTTTGATTATGACAAAATACATGTACTGAAAAGTCTTGGATAACTGAGTAATTCCGAAGATCGTAATCAGCGTACTTTAATACATCATACAGAGGCTTAAAGGGATGATGTGCAAAATCACCATCTATCATTCAAACTTGTTATTTCAAAGGCGAGAAGAAGTATACTCCATCTGAGGAACAAGAGAGTTAGACTGATGTCAAAAAGACAAAGTTTTGATACGAACATTTACCAAAGGGCAGAGCTGAAAGTCAAAACATTGAAGATTAAAAGCTTAATACTCTGTTGGCAAAAATTCTTTGGAACTCCATGCATGAATTCACTGTCTTAAAAAAATCCAAAAAGTTATAGAAATAGACTTATCTTTCAAACCATTTTATATTCAATGTGTTCAAAACTTTTTATCAATCTAAACTCCTTAGCCTGGAGGTTTTTTTTTATATAAAGCTAATATCATACCACTGGGAGAATGGACCTCTGTTACCAGGTCAAGGTCATCTCTAATGTTTCCACTTGCCAACATGGCTGCGTACCGACTAAGATTCAGATGTTTCACCTATAGTCAACGATAAAATCATGATACTTAGAAAATAAAAATATGTTGTATTGTAAACATATAAAATATGATAAAGGAACAAGTGTGTATAGTTAAATATGTCAATATTTGTAAAATACTTGTTTTAAAAGCATTTTTTTAATAAAAAAATATATATTTAAGAGAGATGGGTGGTCGTGGCCAAATTTAGACTACAGGTAAATTTCCTTTAGGAAAAGAACTTTGTATAAAGTTTAATATGGCAAAGTACTGGTATTCAAATTTTAAAACTGAGATATTAGACATTTTTCTTCACTAAATTATAATTTGCAACTTAAATTATCATTCCAAAATTTTAAGATTTGAATGGTTACTTTTTTGTTGACCATCCAGCCTCCTTAAAACAGTAAAACTTGGAACACTTTCAGTCCAATCATATCACCGGTATTCATACTGTACATAAACAACCAATGTAATTTTTACACTTAATTCAAAAATTGGCATGAATTTCACACAAGCAATCAAGCCCATGGTCCTTGCGCTTGTATTGACAACAAACTTTTGACGTAAAGGACTTTCTGACATTTCATATCTGCTTCATAAAATCTGCCAGAGGTACTAGAGGCTTGAGCCATTATATTATTTACGTTTTTAGCTGAAATCAAAATTTATTTTTTTTTCATGAAGAGAATGATTTGAGGACCAACCTCTAATCTGAAAAAGTTGTCTGATTCATCCAGCGGGATTAGAAAGGCCTTGGAGAATATTTCTGAGAACTTTTTACTGGCAAAACCTATAAGAAAAAAAAACATGGAAAAATAGAGACATAAGCACATAAAACTTGTCGTGTAACAAGCATTAAATTTCTGTTTCGTTTCTCTCTACAACAGGAACAACAAGCAGTAATGATTATAAATGTACCAGTTAATGTTCACTACATTAAAATGAAAGTAAAACAGGAATCTAACATCAACTCAAGACCGAATAAATGTCTGTAATTTTGGTCAGAAACGCATATAAAAATGTCGTCTTTTTAAGACAGGATTCTAAAGGAATGCTACAAGAGTATCATTTTGATATTTCCACATGCAAAAAATGAGAGATATGAAAAAGGGGAAAATTTCTAAATGTTGAGCTTAATATAAAACTCAGAAAGAATGGTAAGTGATAATGGATCATGTCTTGTTTACACTGTGTTTTTATGATGCATGATAACTTCCTTTAAAAAAATGATGTCTTTTCATAATCACAAATTGTTTCAAAATTACCTCATATTATATTAAAATTTTAATCTTCTTTCTGTACAATTAGATTTCCTTCTCTTTAAATTGTGCCCTTACAATCTTACAACTGTCATTAATCCTAGATAGTTATACATATTTCAAAGGAGTAACATCAAATCATAAATGTCTTGTGTGAAATATATTCTTTGCTTTTACGATCAAAACTGTCCCTACTGTAGAGTTTGCATGTACTTTTCCTCTTGATTGTTGTAAATTTCATTAAGGGAGACATTAAATTGGTGGAGTTGATGTGTTTGTGTGTGATTGGACTTTTTTTTACAGGAAACATCTGCCTTTAATTGTGATTTGTTTTCAGAATTTTTAAATATTATGGTGAGATATTAAAAAATCATTTCATACAAGATAATTTATGCAGCACACATCTCTTTTACTATAAAAGATAAAGTTCTCCCTCCAAGCAGAACTTGAAAAATGTGCATTAATTGTTTCATCTTTTAAAATTAATTGACAGCTATCAATACCCCTTTGTTCTACCATTCATCAAAATCTTACTGAAACAATAACACAGAGGTGATTGGGAGATTAAAAGCTGTACATTCTGTCTTATTTCCTGTATAATTTGAATGCATTTTAGTTCAATGACAATGCTATTAAATCATTTTTTGACAGTTTTTGGAGAATTGGGAATTTTTGGTTAACCGGAGCATGAACACTTTCCCAAATATACTATAGTGCACTGATCAAGTGGACCAGACATGTTTGTCCTGACCTCATGGAACCTTGACTTTTGAAACTTTGACCTCATGAAGTTTGTTTCATAAATTTAAATAATATGACCATGATGATGTTTATATGCAATCTGAACAAAAATGTGAATGAATTTTATCATCCAATGAACTAATTTTTTAGGCACTGTATGAAGGTTAAAATTGGAACATCCTAGGCTAGGACATAAATATATTTACTGTAAAAAATGTACCCAATATGTGCAAAATACAGCATACTTTGATGGTACCAAGTTCTATTGTAATCTGTGAAAAATTGAACAGGAAAAGGCTTCCAAGAATCAGAAACATGAAAAAAATGTTTCATACCTGTAATTGCATAAATTAATGTAGAAAAGTAATACAGGAAAGTTATATCTGTTCCTATTTGCTCTTATGACTTTAACTCCAATACCCCCCCCCCCCCCCCCCCCCCCCCCCCTCTTCATTATTCACATAATTGGAGAGCCATGCCAACAACTGCATCAATGTCGACATCAATTCTTTTGTATTCTGCTACACAGATTACCTATCTCATTTAGCAAGTATGTGTGGTTAATTCAAAAGGTGGGTGAGGGAGTATAAGTGGAGGTAACCCAGTATAGGTGTAAATTTGAGGAAGAATACTTATCATTAACAGAGCAATACCTGTCATTGTTCACTGGTATATACACCATTTAATTAGCTTTTGTTTTATTGTTAAAAGGATCCTTTTATAAGAGTAAGCGTTATTTCCACCATAGGGTAAGGCAAGGATTTTTATTCATTTTTTTTTTAATTTTTACCTCTCCAATCTCTGAACTCGAGCAGTTTTCTCTCCCAGAATTCCTCCTCTGTCATATTGAGGAGTGGAAAGATGCGTTCTACATAGAACTTTTCAAGCATCTTTGCTCCTTGCAAGATGGTTATCTGCAAACACAAACAACATCGAAATAAAATGAAGCTATTCAGTACAGGGGGGCTCTAATGGCTACATGTCCACTGATAAATTGGTATTGTAACTCGTTACTTCTGACAATTTTTACTTCGGCTTTATCACCTCAGGTGTTTGTCTACATAACAAAGAAGGAAATCGCCTTTCATAAAGCCGCAATAAATATGTAGCTCAGTCTTTCATATAATAACAGGCTTATTTAACATGTCTACTAAATCATTACACCATACAGTTGCTGAAGAAAATAGTTCTCATTTCTTTTAGCGAGAGGAAGCGATAAAATAATTCACAGATATGGGGAAATATATGAAAATAACACATTTGTTTTTATTGCTTCAACAACTTCCATCATTCTGTCTTTCTTATCTCTTGGTATTGAAAAGTCTGTTTATAAATCTCTCTCAGTCAATCAGATATGCGCTATGACCCCTGGCACTTTGACCTATCACCCTTTCAATTACATGCCGTTAAAACTCACAGCTCCATCAAGATTATTTGTTTGCTTTTGTTACTGGCTTGTGTCACATAGAGATAGCAGTGTCTTCTTCAATATCTATAAATGGCCTTCAAAGCATTCCAAAGGTCTAAAGTTGTGTATTATATATCTTTCAGGAGGAAGAAAAAACTCTTCATCCTTTGTGCATGAAATCTTAAACAAGATTACAAATTAAAAGGTTTTCCATGCACAACGCAGAAATAAAACTCCCAAACCATTTTTTTGCAATTGATTTCTATACATGATTTAACAGCTAATGCGTCATATTTTCCTGACAGTTATTCCGACAGAAATAAATTTCACTGCAATTACACTTCCTAAATCTGATAACCCAAAAGTGCATGTTCTCTTTAAGTTGATATTTTCTCCCCATTTCTAATCAAGCTTAAGGAAATTGCAGAGCCTTGTAATTTTTATAGGTTTCTTACTTTGCTTTGATGGATTAGACTTTTCATATTTAGGAAGATTGTGTGGGTGCTAATTTCGTTAACCCCTGATTAAAACCCTTTTAAAAATATCACAAAAATAAGTTTCTTACCCCCAAAAAATTACCATCTAGTGCAATTAGCTTTAAAGTGCGATGCAGTTTGGTACTTGCAAATGAAGTATATTTCATCACAAACAAAACCACTTTGAAAAGAAAATCTGCATGAAAATGCAGTAAATTGAATTTCTATGTCATACAAATAAATCACATTTATGTCATTCATGAGTTTCAACGATATTTACTTTCAAAGTCTCCTTACTCTAGCAACACATTTTTAAAAATATTTAAGCTACATGTATATTTTCTAACCCAGCAGACAAAAAAAAAGAGTGATGACATTTCTTCATTTTTCTTCATTTCTTTTATATGACTATACAGCCTTATATGTTAATTTTTTTTCCATCAAAACAGAACATGAAGCATGTCCTTCATAAATTAATTGTTTTGTACTGAATAATCAATAAACCCTTCAGTTGTTTACACAGTCTGATTACCGGTAAACACATGATGTAAGTTCAATGCTTTCCAACTAATCTAAAAAAAAAATTTCATTCCCATTATATGTGAAATCTTTCTTGTTTTCTGTTATAGTTAGTGAAAATCTCTCTCCCCCCCCCCCCCCCCCCCCCCTTTCTCGCCCACCAACAAACTGTACACAATCTTAAATCTTTATTCTATCAAATTGATCTCTACTGATTATAATATTTCCCCTTTCTGTTTGAGTTCATTGTTGATTTGAAGTTATTTCCCACTGCAGACATTTTATTTCTACTCCAGTACCTTCAGCTCTCTCTCCGGCAGTTTAATCTTGTCGCTGTTGTTGGACATTAACCCGGTATTAAGCTTGGCTTCTCTCCTGATAAAAAGTCATAAACATGCATTATATCTTGCATAATTCCCAGAAAACTCAGTTATGCAACAATTTTTTATGCTAGCTCATCCATCAATATTAATTTTCCTACATCATATTTAGATCTGTATTTGTGTGTGGTATATGCTCTGTGCGATGGAATCAGGCAGGGAATGGCATTTCCCCAAAGCTTTCCAATATTTCAAACGTTTTCTTGTGACAGATAATATGGACTTTTAAGTACATTCTGAATCATTAATATCAATCAAATGCAACAGGATATCGGTAAGAATATTAAAGTTTTCATAAAGCCATATGTTATTTTTGAAGTTATTGCATATCATCAACTTTTATTTTCAATAAATTTCAGATGAAATGCTGTGATGATTAACAAAAGTCAGTGTGTAAAATGTCAGAAATTTAATTTGCTTCACATGTTATTGCATGAACATATCTCAATTCCTTTGGGATTTTTTTAACAACCAAGTTCTTCATACTAAACTTCAAAATAAAGTCTGGCTATGAAATGGTAACCTTTGACCTGTATATGGCCTTGACTTGTATATGACCTTGACCTGACTTACTCTCTGACTTTGACCATCAGGTCTTTCTGTAGGGACTGTGTTTCTTTGAGCAGACGACTGTAGACACCATCGGACACTAATCCAGCAGAGAAGGGTCCAAAGCATTGATCCACAAACTTCCTGAAAAACGCAAAAAAAAGAAATCAACTCCATTAGTTTTCTTAATGACAAGGCTTGTGGTATAATAATTTATAAGGGTGGGCAGGCAAAACAGTCTGTCTCCACACTTGAGGGTTTCCAGATATGAAGTCATATCATTTATTGATCTCATAAGAGATAGATTTACATAACATGTCCTGTTTCTTCCAGAAAATGAGATATTAAATGACATTCGTCAAACAGAGTCTAGTGGTGCTGACTTGCCAGTCAGATGAGATTGCTGCTAAGTGCAGATGAGAGAGCATTGAATGGGAGAGTGAAGGGGGGGGGGGGGGGGGACCACTAATGGACAAGGCCTAACTGTCTGCCAAACTTGGCGTTCATTACATAACATGGCCCCATAAATAATCGAATACTTTTTTCTGCAACTCTTTGAATAAAGTGACAAATAAGAAATAAAAGAGCCCTTAGTTCAACAATGTCCTGCCTTCTCAACTTCTCAATATCAACTTGGGAAGAAACAAGTTGGTTGATTGTCGATTCAATACATTTTCCCCCTTTTTTTCATTTTGCTAATTTGCGTCTGCTTTCTCATATCCTTTTCAAGGACCCTCCGTAGAACACTAATCACATGACATTTCTCTGACTTCTGAAACTATGGAGATTAAAAACAAGGATATGCATGAATTTCTTCTTTTTTTATGACACACCAATAATCAATCTCCATCAACAGTTTGTATAAAATATTTAAAATACTTCATGATCTAACCCCCATAATTTAGACAAATACTACTGATAAGATTAGTTTTCCTTCATTTTTAAATGACATTACGCTTGATAATTCTCTATTATTCAATCTACAAATGATAAGCCACTTGGCTTTTCAATTCTTTATTTTTTTTTTTTTAAAAAGAGGGGAAAGAGGCACGGTATTTTTTATTTTGTCAGTGGAGTAATGCAAACTCTGTGGTAAAGCGGACTAGTGGTGGAATATTTAAATTAAGTAAACGGTGAAACTCCCACTTGTATTATCCTAGAGCGGGAGATTAGTGCTCAGCGAATCAACACAAACATCACATTCCACTCTCCAGTTTCTTTCCCTGCCATTTGTTTACATGGACAACCGCTAGTTTTATCAGTGAAAGACGTTTTTTAAGGACCCCCCCTTTTACACTCTTTATTCTTGGATTACACATTTTTAACGCATTACAGGTAATATATGTTATGTTTTTATCATCTTTATAACGCTGCTGAGCTTGCATTACAAGACTTCAATAGTAACTCTTTACATTTTGACTGCTGTTTAAATATGATGGATTTAGACATTCATCTGAAGGAAATTCCTTGTTCCTCAGATCTCTACACTAAGGTCTTGGAAAACAAGCTTCTCCTTGTACATGATCATAAGCAAAAAGAGATTACTTATAAGACCATAATCATATCTCCCAACAGATAAACATTCAGCCTGATCTCTTCTTATTGCTGAGGGCACAAAACTTCAGCAACAACAAAAAATTTACAAACCAAAAAAATTTTTTTTTTTTAAATACTATGAGAGGGTGCATTAGGAAAACTCATTTTCTAGTGGATTTATCTTGCCGATTCTCTCTGCTGTTTGTTTAAGTTCTTAAATCGACCAAATCCTTTTTTCAAAGGAAACTCCACAATAAAGACTATATCCTGGTCAGTGCGGAGCCAAGAATATTAAAGACTTGGGTCGTATTCGCAGCCCCCTCACAGAGCACCAAATCCCACACAATCGTTAGGGCAACCAATCTCTTCCAGCTCGTGTAATTTCATGGAATATTGCTCGAAAAATATTTTTTTTATTCCCCCAATGAAAGAGCTTAAACTGACTCCTCAAATCTAGATTACGCTGCTTGATTGCAGTGGATTAGATAAAGATCTGGTGAAAAAAGTTCTACTGGGGCTCTTCAAGGTGCATGTATATATGCTTTCTTTATGGTATAACATCATACCATCTTTTGATCTTAAGTTATTATTGGAAAGAAGTTCAAGTTCTCTCTCTCTCTCTCTCTCTCTCTCTCTCTCTCTCTCTCTCTCTCTCTCTCTCTCTCTCTCTCTAAACTAGGCACACTCCATTTTTCAAAATCTTGACACCAAAAGGGAGGGACACACTTGCTACACTTGTGTTCAAGTTCTGTCAGACTATCTGCCATTTGTCATGGAACAGAAATAACTTAACCCTATCAAACTGTAAAACCTATGTATGGGAGGGGTACATATTAGAAGCTGATAAACTAAGAAAACCCCTACTCCATATAATTCAAAAACAAATCTAATCTTTCCCTTGATGATGGCCTTTTACAATTTTCCCTGGTAACATGGAATTTGGTGCAATCAATTACAGAGAAACAAAAGAGCTGTAGAGATTGTTTTAATCTCATAAATAAAGTGTTAGGTAACTTTCAATGCATTGAAACTTTCTTATCAAAGGAAACATGAAAAAAACATTGCTACTGTTCATGGCCTGTAAGAAAAACCCGGGAGAGAACAAAGATCACCGTCTGCAGCCATAAAGTATTTAAGAGGAAAATCTTGTAAGACCTCATGAACAATGAACTGAAAAAACCCCACAACAATTGTTATTGCCCTGGTAAGAGATAGCATTGTGTGTTGAGTAGAGGGAATGTTGCCATTGCCTGTCAGAAAGAGTTTCTTGAAAACCTGATGAAATCGCACCAAGCCCCACTAGAGTGAGCATAATTTTGTGTCACATTTACCAACATGGAATCTTTATGAGGGCTCCGACTTCATCCATTCTGGAACTGTAGGAACAGGCAATTGCAGCAAATTGTCTGGCATTCCTCTGACATAGACTCGACTGCAGAGTTTGGACATCATGGCTTATGACAGTTACTGCCGCCAATTTCATATTCCTCATTACACAACAATAAAGAATGCAAGAATTTGGATTCTGTAAATGAGTAACTGAAATTGGACCCCTATGTCTTTCGATGCCTCTCCAGTTCAAACTTCCATGTTGGGATAATGCTTATAATTAATCTACTGAGCATGTTCATTACAATTTGGTGGGGTGGTTGGGGGGGGGGGGATGGGGAGGGGGGTTAGGAGGCTTACACTGTAGGTGTGTGGGCCTAGAACAACAGACAATAGGGCAACAATTTTAATGTTATTTGTGAAGTTAAAAGCAAAGACATGTTCTCTTTAGATTGTGTAATACGTTCAATCAGAATACTGTGTACAAACAATATAAAATCAAGATCCATTACAAGTCATCAATATTACCAGGAAGTCTCCTCACCTCACTCTCTCTCCCCTCCCCCCCCCCCCCCCCCCAACCCCCTCTCTCTCTTTCTCTCTCACTCTGTGGTATTGATTTTTGTTAAAAGACTCAACCACTTTACTTTTGACTTATTATTTCTATTAAATAAATAAATACTGAGCTGAACCCCCATTGTTTGGTAAATACACCTGCCATGAAAGCATATCAATCTAATCCCAACACCAACATAAAGAGCTTAAACTGTTATCCCACTTCACAAGGTAAATATTCTTACTACTGCAAACATAAATACTTAAATGTGATATCAATTTTCAGACAGCTAGGACCAACAAACTATGATCAATAAATTTGGTCAATCTCAGGGCTCATAAAAGTGCTTCCCATGATGCAGTTATGGTCAGTCATCATCGGTCTACATACCAAGCCCTAATATAAATATTTTTCCACACCATACACGGAGCCACATTTAACGACCCTATATAATAAATCGCCTGAGATCGAATATTATGTTAGAAGATTAAACAAGAAAAATGGAACATGGGAACCCATACTGTCTCTGATTATCACTTTTTTTCATTAAATGGCGTCACTTCAATCGTATGCCTTAGTGGACACTAGGCAAAAATCATCCACTACTGCTAACAGGGTAAATCATCAGTGAAAATGCCTAACCAAGCGTTATTTACAAATCAATTCATCTGGAAGGTCTGAGCAAATGTCTTGACAATGAACTCCGCACAGAGTCAATATCCCTCCTCTGGGAGACGTTTTGCTTTTTGTGCCTACCTCCAGGCCCCTTCTTATTGTCAAAAGCCCCAGAAATGACCGGCTTTCAGTAGACGAGAAAAATAGAAAGCCATGCAAGATCTCTTTGATAGCTTCTTATTTAATCTGATCTTTTTTTCTTTTTTAAAACGAGGACTTTTGGGTGGCACACTAAGAAACCCAATGAACACAGAGCTGATCTACAGAGTGATAATATGCACAGATAGCCAGCTAGTCGCTAGGGTCATTTAGCGACAATCAGCCGGAATTTTCCCCCTTTCACCTCAACTCCGATAAAAACCAGACATAAATACTCAGGGTGGAAGCTAGCTATCATTTAAAACATATCTTTTATTCTCCATTCTCGTGAAAGAGAAAGGGTCGAAATGTACCCATTTTATGCAGTTCTCGATATCTAGCCGTTACATCAATAGAACTATTAAATCTAGTTTGCAAATTTCGCCTTCGACGCCACCGTGGGTGCCTCGTGCTTCGGCTTGTTTGCGCTCCTCACACCTTCATCCCCTTCCTGGCTCCAGGACCCAGACATACCTGTTTCACATAAGTAGGCTGACGGCTCTTTATCTCTGTCCAGGTGACAACGCTCAGATTATAATTGTGCAAGACAGAGTTCGGCTGTCTGGTCAATGCTTTGGCCTTCCCGTGATTAGTTGACAAACTTTGCTAATTTTTCTATCTGTTTGTGTTGAAAAGGGGCAGGAACATAAGACCCATAGAACTCATGACACCTTGGTGATAACAGGTCGGTCTTAAAATTTGTCCTCAATCAAACCAAGAGCAATCAACATGATGGACACTCTTAGAGGGCAATTTTGAAATCAATTATACAAGATCTAAAAGTTTTGATACAAATTGAGAAAATATTGATTTTTATAATTCTTTGAAGAAAGGAAATCTTAGTGTGAAGGTGGGGATTATTGGACTTACAACATTTTCCTTGGGGAAGAGTGTGTATTTATTTTCTATTGAAACAATGGTGTGGAAATACAAATAAGAACGTCATCATGTTCAAATTTCAAGTCCTGGAGAAGAACAATTTTACCATGTAAACTGGAGAGATAAAACCGATTACATGACAAGCAATTTGTTCCACCTTTTCATCTCAACTAAATCAGGTAATTTGAGGCAATTTTCCCCATGTATGTTGTCTTTTCCTTGAAAAAAAACTTTAAAAGGACAAATGGCTCCATTAGTACAATTTGAAGAGGTCTATAAAATTGTGTTGGATTTGTGCAAAGTCATATTAAGCTTTTATTATTTAATGACTTGGTAACCTAAGTCGCAGTCTAAATGCAGTCTAATGAAATGCGTAATTCTAATGACAAATGGTTGTCAAGTTTTGACATAGCCATATCGTCTTACAACCAAAGGGGGGTATGGCATTGTTTATCAATAAGCATTTAGACACCACTTTTTATTCAAAGAAGGGTGGTGATGAGTGAAGTCAAAGCATTAGAACACAAATTAAATCGACCATTACTGAAATTTTAACTTGGGTTTATGATTTTTCCCGTGCCTTTGATGATACTGCGTTCATAATCTGTTAATGTTCAAAACATTCTATTCAATGGAGACATTCCGATCACTGAATGCCTAAAAAACAATACTGCAATCTCACAGCCCGCTGATTAAAAGAAATATTTATACGATATATATTCCACACAATACCGCTGGGAGTCATTGTGCACTTTAAAAAAAAAAAAAATTACATGAATATATGTATAGACAGAAATATGCGTTGGGGAGGATAAAAAAAAAATAACAAAAACTAAACATTCTGCACTCTTCTATTGTATAATGCAGATAACGTGCCCATTTTTTTTTCACTGAGTATAACAAGTATAACAGTATTTGGCAAAAGCTGACCCTAATCAGACTGATTTTTTAACCGTAAGCATTAAACTGGAGACATAATTCTGCGGGCATGCATGGCTGCCTCGATCCACAATAACCTCCTAGGGGTAAGCCGCAAGAGAAATTATGAAGAAATATGACAGGCCAACTCGTATTACTTTGATGAGATTGGGTTATTGACAGGCACTGTAAGGTTAGGAGGGGTGAAATAGTGAGAAACCATTTAATTCACTGGGTTTATCTTGTGTGTTGTTCAAAAACAAGCCCTGGCTCCTGTTACGCAGGTACACTCGAGATATTTATTGTGAAAATGGACTTTTAACAAATAACAACTTTTACAAGGTTAGTAGAACAGATTAATATTTCCTCTTGTGTGTCAGAGTCTCTGTTCTGAATTTTTTTTTCTATTTGATAAATTCATCATATTCAAATGATTACCCATTTATGATAGATGGTTATAACTTTGTACAGGACTGTGACACATGCCATATTATTTTTGTTCGGTCTTAAGAAAAAATTTGATCGAAGCATTACCAGTTGATGAATGAGGACTGAAATATTCTGTTCTTAATTGCCTGGGAAGAACAAAAACCCATTTTCTCTGCATTTAACAGCCCCATTTCAAGGTTTTCATATCACAGTCAAAGTGATTATGCTAGTAAAGAGAAAATTACAACACCCCCCTAAGAAACATGAAAAAATCAACACTTGGTAGCTTCAAAAGAATCTGTAGTATTTTCTCAGCTAATTCATCTGTTTAATATTTTTGTTCACCTGTTCAGCTAATATTTCACAATAAATTGACCATGTTTTAGTCTCTCATTCACCTCTCAAATAATTTGCAGGAAGCAAGGTGCCCCTTTTACACATGCACGCACAGAGCAATCTAGAATTAAGAAATCGCCTGAGTACACAACTTATATTTCATAATTCACACGAGGACATGCTTGACATTTTCTGTGCCATTTTTTTCCTGATATAATTTCTTGAGAATTCCAATCTGGATATCTCGAGATGGATCTCGAGACGTACTCATCTGAGTACAACTAGAGGTCTGATCCTTAGATTAGGAGCCGGAGCCAGCGTCCATTAGGATACTTATGGGTGGTATTCTGGTTTTTTGTTTCACAGAGTCAATTTTTATTGAATCTCCACTGGCAGATGTGGGTTGTTAATATTATCAGAGGGATTATTATATACAACCATTGCAGACTTCCGGACTCTGTGAAGTAGAAACATGAATGGCTCTTGAGGACTTTGCCTGTTTACTCTCTCTCCTCTCTCTCTCTCTCTCTCTCTCTCTCTCTCTCTCTCTCTCTCTCTCTCTCTCTCTCTCTCTATTTCTCTCTCTCTCTCTCAACAAGAGTAAAACAACTGTCTGTTACACATGCTTGTAAATTACACTTCATTAAATGCAACTGCTCAATTTTCTTTACCCCCTTTATACACAGCCATTGTAAATCATTGCATTTTAACTGCAGATGCAACAGTTTAGGCCAATAAATCAAGAGCTATTTGGCCATAATTGCTACACCCTGCACCCCCAATGTCTGTGCTGAAGATTCCTCTAGCCATTCAAACTCTGTCTAGAGCCTATTAAAATGACATATTTATTGTCCCCTCTCATCCCAAAAGGAGAAGCTGCTATTACAAATGTTGATGAATCCAACTAATTAACATGTCTTACAAGTTTAAATGTGCATAGTTTCGTCTTGGAGACAATGCCAGTTCCTCTACTGCCTGGGGGCCCCTTGATAAGTTAGTACACCATTGACAAGTAGGAATGGGAATAAATAATATTGCATTACGCCACACATCTGATCTCACTAATTGATTCGAGACAATGTTTTACCACATATCCATTTCCCTTCAGGATAAATGTACTGTGTAGAAATCTAATTACATTAGTTATTACTTAGTTGAATTTATTTGGAAACACACACATAATTCATACCCCCACAGCCCCACTACAAAGGCAAGAGGTGTGGGGAGTAGGATACCGTAAGTTAACACAGGAGATATTTCTGTCGAGTTGACCCCTGGGTCGTTGGGTTCAGCCAATCACAGGTAATGGTGACTTAACCATACATCACTTCTATGTTTGTCAGGCTTTATTTAATATTTTTGCTCTATGATACAAACACAGTTGGATATTTTATCCATAGGACTGGAAATTCAATTTACCATACTTAGGTTTGACAAGATGGTTCAAGGTAATGATTTTATTTTTTTGGTTTAAATAATCAAACTTATCTTACAATCTTACTTTAAAAAAAAACATTAATAAAAAAGAAAACCTTTTAAAAGCTAGAAAAAAGAATTTTAATTTTTTTTCATTAAAAAAGTGTTATTGAATATTAAATGATAGTAACTTTTTTATCTTTTTCTGAATACAAATTTATTACAAACAGGTTGTTTCAATTTCTCATCCCTTATCAAATTGCAATTTCTTTTTAATTTGTCGTTATCGATAAAAGCCTCCATTTTCTCAATGTGTCTTCCCCATGAGACACAAGTTGACAATCCCTCGCATATTTCATGCTTAATTGGAAACCAAGAAGAAGTCAAGTCAACATTAAGACAATTGCATCATTGATTATTTTCACTATGAAATTTACTGAACATCTGACAGTATTATATCTCTCTCAATCTCGATTTCTATGACAGGATTTCTGGTGAAGAAAATGCATTTTCTCTGACTTAGTCAGATTTTCAGAATTTTGTCAATGACAATTACTTTCAAGAGTGCTGCACGGGTCACACAAGAATGATTGGAAATATTCTTTCTAAATTGAATTCTCCTGCAATTTTTACACACTTGATGTCGCAAGTGCAAACATTTTTTTTAAATTGGGGTCTTCAAAAGTTATCACAAAAAAGTGGAAAATATTAGGTCTTGGGATTTATATTTCCAGAATTTTCCAAGCCCTAGTTATATTTCAGGTGTGTGTAAATATGCAAAGATCACATTCTATTCAAAAGCGCAGCACCCACTAACTAATAAGAGAACCTATTTTTTTCCCCTTGTCAGAGGTGCCAAAAATAAAGATATTATTTTTCTTGGACAGGTTCCTGCAATTCAGGTGTTTTATCTCCCTCTTTTTTGGTAAGGACAGAAATGTTGATGGGGGGCTTTTCCCTTGCTGTTATTGTGTATAGCCCTGTGATTGTTTTGTAGGCAGCTAAGTGTTGATGCAATACTGATTAGGAGTGAGTTGAAACAGTGATCAGTCATGACAGCTCGATAGAGAGAAAGAGAGAGAAAAAAAGCCTCCGAATCTGGGAGAAGGGGTTCCTCCAAAAGAATGTCACGACTGCATGTTAAAGGCTCTAGATAAATCTCCTCAAGTGGCTCTGTATAACAAGGGATTTCATCTGTCATCAACTGATCCCCGATGATTATTGTTCAGAAAACACAAGGGCATGCAAAATGTCAAACACTACCCCAAGTTCCCTTTAAACTGCTTTTCACAATTACATTAGAACATGGCTTCCACACCCACTGTTTCAATTTTTTTTCCATTTGCGCCTGGCAGGAGTTAATTTTCATTAAATATTTAAATCAGATAGCCCCATTGGCAGCTGTGCTATTTATATTGCGAGGCTGGCTTTATAAGACATGGTAGTTTATAAACCTGTCCATACAAACCCAGGTAGATCTCCCTGCAAAACGCTGTCCGTCTGATTAAATGCATTTGTTCCATTCACCCCGACACATGCTCAATTAAGGTGGCACTACATCTTCATTATTCTTCATTGATTTCATCAGGGCCTGGCATGGTATTTCTAAAGACTCTTGAGCTCTGATGTGACTCAGGTTTTTCCTTCAAAGTATTAATGGTCTGTTAATCTCTCTCTACAGGTGACAACTCAATCCACAAGCAGCAGCCCTGGCCCATCATCACACGAGACCAGCTCAGGATGAGCTAAGATGTCGCATCAAAAGGATGAAGCGATTCAGCCCCAGCGGTCAACACTACCCTGACCCCTCCATGCCTCCGGAAAATGCCCCTGAGGTCACAGAGGGTCAGCCCCTGACCACTGAAAGCAAGAAAGTCAAGACCAACCAATCCTTTGAGTCCCTGTTTGACAGTGAATCTCTCTGCGATGTGATTCTCAATGTGAACGATGGACAGTTTGTTTTCAGGGGACATAAGATGATTTTGGGATTAAAAAGCGAGATTCTGGCGACCATGTTGAATGAGATACATTCGAGTGAGTCCCAGTCTCGTCCTGTTTTGAACTTGAAGGAAGTGCCAGAGTGCAGCATGGTGTTCAGCCGATTTCTGTACTTCATTTACAGTGGGGCCGTCTGGCTTCACAGGGACTATGTCCTTCCCCTGCACAGCTTGGCTGAAAAATACCAAGTCAAGCCCCTGATTCAACACTGTCACAGCTACATCAGTCAAATTCTCTTTAATATGATCGATATCAGTGATGGATGTAGGGGATTTTCTTTAGACATCATTTGTGACATTTATGAAGGAAACCTGTATTCTGATGAAATTTGTGATCTCTGTTATAAAGTGCTTTGTGCCAAATTCCGAGACTTGAGTACTTCTGAAAGATGGCCTCTGTGTAGTTGGCACTTAGTGAGTGACTTGCTTAAATGTGATGACTGCAATGCTGAGGAGAATGTGATATTGACATCCGCAACAGAATGGATGAAAAAGAATCAGCTTGCGGATAAAAATCTCATTGAAGATATTCTAGTCAATATTCGTTACCCGTTATTACACCGGAAAGTCCTGTATCACTTGCAGAAAAATGGTGTCTTCAAAAACTTTCCCCAAGTGCAAGAACTTGTAGAGAATGCTGTGCGCTATCACTGTTTCAAGGACGTCCCAGAGGCGAGAGACGACTTTGTGGGGATTCAGTTCACCAAAAGAACTATCTATCGCACCCGGCCGAACAGTGCCGAAACCAACCGCATGAATTCACCAGAAACTCTGTCCAGTTCAAGTCAGAACTTGAGTCGCAGTGTTCAAAGTCAGACTCACTGTTCGCCGGCTGTATTTATTCAAAATCCCCAACCTCCCCCTGTAGCGGAGAGTCAGATCTACAGCAACCTTATACAGGAGAGCCCAGAATATCTACGACTGAGGGAGGTAGTTCCGGCCCCTCCCTCCCCACCCATGCAACCAACTGTCTCACCCATACCCCATTTGTACAATGTGTCGTCTGCTGCAAACTACGTTCAAAATGCCAGTGTTCAAACAGGGGATCGGTCTTCCTGATAGATTAGAGAAAGAAGAGTGTTGCTAATCTGGACTAAACATTATTTTTTCCCAATCTTCTTGATGACAGTGCTATTTGCATTTCTTCTCCATTATAATATATCTCTGCCAAAAGTGCTTGTAACACTGAGTGAAGTTTTGTCAAATACTGTATGAGTTTTTATTCCTATAAAATTTTTCATACCAGTACTTTAAATTACCCCAAACATTAAATCTAAATACAAAATCAAAAAAACTATAATTTAATTGCTTCTATAAAAAGAAAGTCATGGCTGCAAATTGTGTGAATACTTGAGGACAGCATAATCTTGTTAAACTATTTTTCCAATCTTTTCAAAGATCAAACATGAAATTCACTTCTGATACAAGTTTTATTTAATAGCCATTCTGGAAAAACTAGGTGTTCATGGTTCACCTAATCATATTAGTGCACTTAATTTGGAATTAAATTGAGTGAAACTCAAGTTGGAAGAAAATCCCAATGTTCGCATACCAACAAATCTGGAAAATCTAGCTATGTACCTTTGCTTTGATGATTCTTTAGAAGATAGGATCTGGGGACCTTATGTAAGGCGAGCTTTTTCTGCAGGCTTGACTACCAGGGTAAATTAAAGGCAATTTGTCTCCTCCTTTCATCCTCACTGCGCCATTTGCAGAACCCCTTTGCTAACTAGCAATTAAGCTTTTTTATTCATCCTGCCTGAGCATTTTTAAATAATTCAATTTAGCATATTTGAAGGAATATCAAATATGTCTGGAAAAAAAAACCAGTTGCGAGAAACTTTTGTTAAAGTTAACAAAAAAAATCAAAGAAGCATTATACAGTTTTCTTTTCAAAAACTGAAAATTGACAAATTTAAAAATTACACTTTGTTTTGACTTTGGCAAAAAGTCATGCAATGAATTTTGTTGTAATTATTATTACATCATGTATTGGTGAGTACAAAATTTGAAACACCATACACGGTACTAAAAATGTGCACTCAATTCTGCATCAAGTTATGTAAAAACATGGATTTTTTGCTCAATATTGATACATGTCTAATGTCTTCTGCTTCTGTTGTTTTCATCATTAAATGTATGAGAAGAAAAGAATGTTTGTTCTACAGCTTTTCTTTGTGACAAAAACATTTACTCTGTAGATTGATAAAGTCATCGAGTATGTGGCATTTTCCACAAAAACTTTTGATAGAGTTGTGTTCTTATACCTGATAGGAACATAAATACTGATCTATTATTCCACAAAACTGTTCAAAGGACAAAAGCATAATCAAGCTATCGTTAGCTCAGCGCTGGCATGTGCTACCAGATAACTCTCTACGTTTTCAAGTACGTGAAAATTATGTTGTTTTGATCATGCTGTGATCTAACTTTGAATAAAAAAGGAACATGATTTTTTTCAAAATGCGGCTTGTTCTTAACAAGCCAGAAAAAAAGAGTCAGTGCATGGATGTCAATTTGGTGGTTTCTCTTGGGAATTGTTTATTTTCATTTTTTTTTTTAATGATTTTTGATCTGCCAAAATATGTCAGATAAAAATGACAGATTAGTTCTGCCCAATGCCTTGCCTTTACCTCAAAAAAAAAAAAAAAAAAAAAAACAATACTTGCAAAAAAGTATGCAATACCCATATGACCCATGCTATAAAATGTCCAAGGCACAAATTCCTTTTTCTTTTTAGCATCAACAATCTTCAGATGGTAATTTAATTTACAAAAGTTTTACACAGACAGAGAGAGAAGTTAAGTATGTCACAGACTGTATGACAGGTATATTAAATGAAAAGTTGATTTAAAGTTTGAACTTCTATATTTTATGTACTTATCAAAAACGCAGTGAGGTCTAATTTTTCCCCGTTAGAATATTTTGGATAAAAATGTTCCATAAAGCTGATATAACCAAAATAACTCCAAATGATTGACTTGTTTGTAAATAAGAGCATTTTTCTAAAACAAAACATAATACTCTTGAAGAAGGATGCATATAAATCTGTTGGCACAACAAGTTATGTACAGAGATCCCCACTTTTTATAATTCACAGGGAAAATGTTTCTGCTTTGTTAAATATATTACAGAACAAATGATAAATTAAGTTTTCCAAACAGCGCCTTAGATTTTGCCAAATATTGCTTTAATGTATTCCTTAAGACGCCTCATTTGTTTCAGTTTTTTTTTTTCTTAACCAACCACAAATAAGATCTGCACACCAACAAACACTTCACTTTAAGGCATTTTTCTGAAGACAAGAGAATCATACAGATAATTTTTATTAGTAATTTTTAGACTCTTTGATTAGACAACGAGATGCCAATCTTACAGACGTGATCCTTTACTCAATAGTTCTTTTTCTGCATGATCAGATCATCAGATATGAACATCTTAAGGTTATTCTCACATAAAAAAAAAATTCCTAAATAATTCATATTCCTTTGCCGAGAGAGGGAAAAAAATGGTGCCAAACTTATAACCAGAGGCAGATCTTTGATTTGTAATACTGATAAAAATTCCTCCGCCTCTATACATGAAATATTAATTTATCAATCAAATAAATGCGTCTTCTCTAAGGACCAGACTTGCGATGACAGGTCCGATGGAGACTAAATAATACTATACAAGTACCGCCAAATTGCACACACAACAAACATATATATACAAAAATCTCTGTTGACAGTAAATTACTCCAAGCTATCAGATTATGATTTCCTTCTGTTTCGCCTGGATCTAGTAGCTTTAAATTGGTCTACGAGCCGTGAATAGACTGTGTTCATTTCAACAGACTGGGCATTTACTGAGGGCCCAACGCTGGCGTCAGACACTAACAATTAATCCGCACTTAAAGAACTATAGTGTAGATAAAATGTCTTCTTTCCTATTATGTACCATTTCGGAGTGGAATTTTATCAAGATCATTAAATAATTTTCAGTATTTTTTTATTCTTTCGTTCCTTTATTTGCATAATCACTGAAATCATTATCTTGGCACAATGATAAATTTCCATAATTGTCAAACGTTGAAAAGAAGTCAGACCTGTAGCATATACCATCAATACTTAAGAAAATCTCCGTCTTCGTGTTAAATCAAATTCAAAGCAATATTTCCTATCAGGCAAAGAGGAATTATTGTTTTTGGACCATATTTTAAAAAAGATTATTACAGTTATTGTCATATTTCTGAATTTAATTATATCTGAGGGCAAAAAAGGAAGTTGTAAGACATATGAATAAGCTTATTATCTTTCAGAAATAATTATCTGAGAATGACCAACAAAATCAATTCTCTCTCTCTCTCTCTCTCTCTCTCTCTCTCTCTCTCTGATCTGGGAATTTCTTCACATGCCTGATGAGGTGAAGCCGTCAAATGAATTATCAGAGACTGATCGTGGTAATGATGAAAAAAAGATGATACGAGTGACAATTTACATCCCCAAAATTATTTACTCTGCAGTGTTGCTCGCTGTGTAAATCAATACGATGGCACTTGATTGAGGACAGATTGCAGAGAGAGAAAAAGAGGACTCCTTAAAAGAGTCGAGACAAGTAGTGAACTCTCGTGTCTTAGTCTCCTACAGTTCATGACAAAAATACAGAAGAGAAGGTTTGTTTTATCGTGTTGTAAACTCTGTGTCTTGTGCTGGGTGGTGGGCCCAGGAAGATGGCATAATCGCTGCACACTCAGATATGTTAAACAAACTCTCCGACAACCAAGCTATTTCATAAACAAACATGTCCACAACTACTTTTCTATTCAGGAGAGGTTTGCAGGTAATTCTTCGAAGGCTGGCTTTTTAATAGTACATCATACTGCACTTAATCTCAATGATGGATGTTCCGGACCCCTTTGATTGACCCGTTTTCGTCATTAATTCGAGGTAATTGATAAAATTGCCCTGTGCAAACTGAGACAGGGTACAGACTGGCAGTCTAGCGAGGTTGAAATCTTTTTTTAATACAATGTAACGACAAAACTTAGCAATTTTTTAGATAATTTTTTTTTTCAGTTTGAGAAATTTGCTTGCTTCACTACTATACCCTTCCACAAAAACTCTATTGCTCCCAATCTACATGGTTATGGGGGCGATTTAAGTCAATATATCGCCAATAATATCCAATACTATCATTTAACACTGAGACAGACTGTCTGCATGGTACTCGGCTAAAGGGCTATAATATCCACACTGAATACCTATTGTGATTGAATATATTACCATATCGTAGAGGATCAAACAATTTTACAATCAATTCATACTTAACTGAAATGGACAATCATTGTTCATCCCATAATATCAACTACACCCTTAAGCAAACATAAAATCCCCTCCTAATTTCTCAGCAAAAAACACTAGTTTCCAAATACCTGCAGATATGATCTTAAAATTTCAACAGCAATCATTTTTTTTCTCCATCATTCAAACAAACAAAAATTCAAATAACCTTAAACTCTACAGATATCATCTTACAAATCAATCATACATTTCATCTTAATTGAAAAAAAAGAAGATCTCTGTAAAAAAAAAATCTCGGAAAATTTACAAAACTTCTGAGCAATTCTAGCTGGCATATTTTCAATACCTTTCGATTGATAATTTACACATGAAATGTGTTAAGATATACACAGTGGGCCAATCTGGACTCCAATTTGTTGTATCATATGTGTATACAATCTTATAGATCCTCCATCTGCTCAGTTTAGAATGAGGAGGCATGAAAAATTTATCTGGAATTCTCTCTCTCTCCTTTTTTTCTCATTCGTACTATCTGATCACTTCTTAATTTAGACTAAATTTTAATTCAACAAAATGACTGTTTTATATAACATACTGGTTTTATATAACATACTGGTATCAACCTAAAACAAAATCAAATTCATCCATAAAAAAAAATTCATAATCCCTGAAAGGTTCAAGGCTTTCTAGTTATCATCAATTTATGCTCCAAAAATCCTCTACTTGACTTTCTAATTGGCTAAATTTGTCCAGAATTTTCAAATAAAATTAATTGATTACTGCATGACTATTTCTGTCTCTCTCAGAGCATGTGGCACATAGCATCTGCAGAGCAGAGACTAATTTCTTGATCCGGATGGCTCCATGAGAAATTAGAAATTCAACCCTGTGCATCCTTCTTTTCAAATTTCCATATAATTTTCGTTGGCATCTGATAGTTATCTCAACCAGATTATATGCAGGTATATTAAGTGTACTTTGTTATTCCCCTTATCCTGCTGTCTCCAGTAATTACCACTTGCAGACTTTCATGATCTTGCGCCTTTTACGTACTGGCTCTGAATTTCCATGAATGAAACGTACTTGTAAAATATTTTTCCTTAAAAAAAAAACATAAAATGACACAAGAATGTTTCATATCTTTTCAATTTAACCTTGGGTAGCCGTAAATACAGCTATTTCTTGCCATTCAAACTCTTTTTTACATTTTCAGATGACTAACATAGTAAACATCACACCCAAATAGCATTTCTCTGTTCAGCCAAAGTTATCAAGCTGACTCGGACAAAGAGCTTGTATTGACAGCGAACATTGGGGATGTTCATTTTGAGTCAATATTTGACAAATGAGAATATTTGGGTTATACCTTGCCCTACATCATAGATTTCCGTCTTGGGGATTGATAACATAAAGAAATCGCATGTAAACTATAGCGATGAACGAGCGAGCAGATTTGGGGAACCAGTAAACGGAAACCAGCAATTCATATTTCAGCGTCAGCAATATCATCTTATTATGTTATCAGATAGACAGCCATAGAAAAACCTTTGCAAGACACAGTCTGCTTATTAAATACAATTGACACTGGGAAAATTTTGGTTATCTTTGACAGTTTCTGTAAGAGCTAATCTCAGACTACAGATTCAGAGTGAGAGCAATTTTTTTTCCTTTTCTGAATTCTAATGAGAAATGTCATCCATTTGTATGTACAAAATAGGCAGAGATGACAGATAAACATACGGAATTAATTTGATTTCATTTATTTTACGATCCACTTCAGTTCACGGATAAGTCAATAGTCTGCTCATTTCATTAAATTCAAGAGATATTATAAAAAATACCCACAGCTTGCAAGATAACACAGGAACATGAAATGTTCTTCAATAAAAAGTTTTCAAATATTTTTCTTAGCCATAGTCCATCATTTTACTACATGTCTGTATATCATGCGACAGGTTGAATTCGAGACGAATTCAGTGTGCCTGGTTGTCTTCAATTTTTTAGGACCCTTGATAGAATCTAATGAGCTTTTTCCATGCTTACTGTCATTTCGAGCAATGGTTTTCATTTCCTGCAACAACTCTTTCCGTAGCCCTAAGCTACTGCTAGAAACCTTGTTGTCGCCATCTTACAAGATTTGTACATGAAACTCAGGTAAACACGATCAATAAATATGTAAATTCTAGGTGTAAGATCGTCAAATTTTTTTTTTCTGGTGGGGGTGAAAAGTTCATGAACTCCAATTTGCTCTTCCTATCGGCAATGGAATCAAGAGAGAGAGAGAGAGAGAAAAAAAAATAGTTGATTTACCATCTTTTTGTTACTGCCTAAAGACAAGAGAAATACACTGAACACATTCAAATAATGAAAAATCTTTCCATATATGAAACTTTTAGTCTGATAAATGAAATGACCTTTATATTTCAAGGTCAAGCAGACCCCAAGTGGCCATTATTCAAAATTTATTAAATTTCCATTTCCTCCCCTTTTTTTATTAAAAAATCAACAAATCTATCATTGAGAACTTTAACGTCAATATGAAATGCATTCAACATTTCAAAATCAAATTTGTATGATCACTTGAGACAAGCTCTCAAAATATGAGAGCTAATCGCATTCCTTGGTTGTCAATTTTTCTTTTCAGAAATTTTTCAAATTCTAAAACTAAAAATTGAGAAAGACAATTATTCTCAGTTTTACGTTAACTTTCCAACTTCTTCCAATTGTTTGCTTTAGCTACTTTAATAGCCTTCTGTGTTTCGATTCTGAGAACTGGCCAAATACACCTCTATTTCATAAACAGTGAGTCGAAAAAGTCTAATTTATTTTGACGCCTAGTACTCAGAAAGCAGTGAGCTGTACTCTTTTATTTCCCGTAGCCTGCCAATACATGAAACGAGAAAAAAAGATGAATTTTCTTTCGCCTTCTTGTGAGTAATTACTATGTCCATCACTTATTTCTAGACTTCAGACCTACGAAGGAGTTATGTTACTGAAATATTGGTATATCATCGCATGAATCACAGAACATTGCAATCTACAAGGACCCTATGGAACACGATAACATGAAAGTAACTTCTTTTTTTATTTTTTATTTTGTCCCCCCCACCTCAAATTTTGTTGATGTTACAAGTTATCTGCCAGTCAAAATAAGCATTTCTAAATGAAATAAATGACTTTGAAAAACCAGTGTGAAAGCTTTCATATTTCAAATGAAAATGAGATATTGGGGTTATCATGTGAAAGTTGAGACATTTTTTTTCTCCTTGTAGCTCAAACTAACTAAACTCCTTATCTTTAATCAAACAAATGAAATAATGAAAATATTTTTCTTCATACATTACTGGAGTATTTCCTTTCTTTTAAAAAAGCAGAAATTTGGGCTGCATTATTATTTTTCTGTAAATCTAGCATTCTTAATAACAGAGTTATCTTTATCTCTTGTTGTTTCTATTCAGTAGGTGATCAAAGCTGACTTTATTTTCATAGACATGAAATAATAAAATATAATTCACTCTGATGACAAATATTATGCAATAAGCTTCCATTTAACAAGTCAATCCTTCTTTCTTTATTTGTGCAAGAATATCAAAAAAGGAAGTGCCTGTATTTTTTATTTTTGGCTGAAGCAGATTTTTCTCTCATTCCGACAGAAAAGGTTTCTATATGTTCCAGTTCATCTGAACTGATATCAGGCAGAAAGGTGTTCAAGGAAACATTTTGATGAAAACTTCCAGAGAACAAGAAGGCTATGAAAATAACACATCAGTATCATCAGCAGGGAAAATACTTCAGCATCTAGATCTGATCCATCTCTCAATTCTTATCCACTATATTTTATTGTCTTTTTTTTTTTTTTTTTTGCTTTCCAAAAACATACATTATAATTACTTAATTATAACCATTTTCTCTTTATCTGATCCTTAATTTTGTCAAATAAATCAAAAATCAAAACTGATTTGACAATTTATTCATAATTTCTTGTGTTACCTTCCTAGAATTTTTTTTACATTCAATTTTAGCAACATTAGTGCCTTTAATTTGATTCTATTTAAACCTTAAATCTTCTCTTTGTCTTCATTTATTTTTAAACCTGAGACAAAGCACAAAATTCAAAACCAGATACCAAGTTGAACCTTCATTAAAAAAAAAATAATTGAATTTGGTATATTTATGATCAGCATAGGGCAATAAATCGCTCTCCTCTTGTTTGGCTGAGCCAAAAACATTTCAAACACTTCCAAGAAATACATTATCCGGAATTGCAAAAAAAGACGACTATGTTAATGTTTTCTGCAAAATCTTATCAAATGTATATGGGCCAAAAATTACAATATATGAAGACATCTTCCTTATGATTTATTTATGTAGCGGGTCTCTGCACAGTTCATTAATTCTGCTTTCATCTTACGATCTAGCTACTGAACACCATGTTGAATAATAAAAACTATGATAATCCTGCAAAAAAAAAAAAATGGCCAGGGCACAGAAATAAATATTCAGTGGATTTCTAAAATAATCAGTTTTCAGAGAGAGTCTGAGAGAGAGAGAGAGAGAGAGAGAGAGAGAGAGAGAGAGAGAGATCCTGAAAATATTATTTGGTCTGTAAAAAGCATCAATCAAGAGAATAAGAAACTGATGTCTCAATGAATTTTGAGATGATATAAATAAATCCTGGTAGATTAAAAGCTTCAGTGAACTGACTCTAACAGCTATAAATGAATGAGGGGAAACCAGGCTTAAGGGAAGATTGAACACTCCATAAAAAGCGCTCCACAGCTAATGACCAAATCAAATTATAGGGTATTATTCCTGAGATAATTGAAATAATTATGCATGATATAGATCTAATGCATGTAAAAGCTTTCCTCTATACAACCTAAGCTGTGGGTAAATGGCTGTTATGCCAAGGCCATCATCTGGGAATTAAGGGCCAGCTATATCAATATCTCTCACACCGTTTAACTCTCTCGGAAAGTCCGAACCAAGGTCGGAAAGTATGGACCCAAGTTCCTGACCGTTCAGTTTAGGAGAAAGTGTAGATGTTTCCAAGTTCAAAAGATCTAACAGGAATCAGATCATGTGAATTCCCTGATGAACCTTTCACCAACAAAGATACTGTAATTCAATTCTCAAATGAACTTTTGGACTTCCTTAGTTCTGATTCAGACAACAAATTGAATATTTCAAATATCCGAGTAAACCAATTCACGCATCTGCCTGCTCAGTTTCAGAATAGGATTTTTACACTCAAATTTATCTGATTAGTGGCATGACATCCGCTTTGTACATAGTTCTGATTGTTAGTTTTCCAAAAAAAAATTTGCTTTATCAAAAAACTTTCCAAATATAGGTTTAATGAAATAAGCTCAGTGTTTGTAAAGCTATTGTTTTGATGAATAATTGAGGTCATTTACCCTTTTGTGATTTGATGTTCAAATGTATAAAAATGACCATGATCTTGTGATCTTTTCAAAACCCTGATGTTCCCCTTTGATGCATAGAGAACAGTGCAGTGGATTTTGTATCAATAACAAACACAGAGACAGCAACCAGGCAGGCAACAATGTTTATTTTGATGCAACTTGGTGTTTGATGCCAGATAAAATGTTAGAACACAGCAGCTGTTGAATTCAACATGGTAAAAAGTCTTATCCTAAATCTTAATCAGCATATTCTGAGGCTCTTTTTAACCTAATCAACATCATTTCCTTTCTTAAGTCTGCTTGTAAATCAGTGCATTTGCCCCCTTGATTCCAGAAAAAAAAAAATCCTGTATAAAAACTTAAAAGAGTGTTTTTTTGAAAATTTCACAAGAGCTAGAAGTCTCCTGATGAAATAAAGAGATAGGTGAAATAGCTTGATTGAGAAATAAATGTGTGATACATAGATAGAATGATGAGAAAGTAGCCAGATAAAAAGATAATGGAAGAGATAGAAAGATAAATAGAGGGATAGAGAGATTACAAGGATTTCCTGGGGTGTGAGAGCCTGCCAGTTGTGGACCAAGGGGAGATAATAGAGTCTAAGGGAGATCATCTGTTAAGACTTTATCTTGGAGTGTACATGAAAATCAATATGGTATTTAGAAAAAATAGGCTGGTAATTGATTAAAACTCTATAAAAGTTGGATAGTTGCCTTGAATAAAAGTCTTTGGAATATGAAATGATAAAAATTTTCCTGGATTTTTAGTAAGAAGTCAATTTCTTCAGGAATGGGCAATCACTAGCAACCTTAATGTATTAATGCAATCATGAAAAAGTCCAGTAACCGTCAATTTATTGTATTTCTTCCATGTTGAAAAAGAAATTCTAACAACAGGTTCCAATTACTAGTATTTATTAGTTTTTTCTGGTCAGATCCAAAACCACGGTAACCTAAGTCTCTATTTGAATGACTCTCACTCCTGCCAGGTCTTTCATATTCAGTAAATCGTAAATAAAACAGAAATCTGTTCTCCGTTAACATCACCTGACCAGAAAACAAATGCCAGAACCTTTCAGCCACATCAGAAAACCAGAGGCCCTGACCAGCGATACCTATCTTTACCTATACATCAACAAAAATGATAAACAATAATAAATAGTTCTCAGACTGACACTAAGGCTGTAGGGAACATAAAAACCCAATCAGATGCAAAAATGATGAACACAAGTTTTAGCACCTTTTCTGACCTTCATCTAAATTCACATGAGTACAATTAGACTTTTTCGTGCAGGGGTGTAGAGTACTTTACACAGAATTTTCTCTAATCAAATTTACTATATAACCTACATCACTTTCCCAACCACACAGGTTGAAAACATCTTCTCAAGTTAAAAGATTTTTGTGATCTGTAACACTCTGATAAATTGGCTAATCTCAACTTTTCCCATTGGGAAAGATACAGGTTAAAAGCCTTCTTCATTCCTGTGATTTTTATCAGTCTTTTGTGCAGTTCAGTTTCAAAACTGCTTTTTATTTTCATTTCCCTGCATTACTATTGACTGTGAATAACCTAATGATTCTCCTGTTTTTTCCATATCCCTATGACTTTCATCTCAAAAATATATTCAGAGATGAAAATGCGCTACCATTCATTGATTAAATTCATACTTTATCATTGCAACTAAAGCCACTGTCATTTCTAAAAATCAAAAGGGTCAGCTAAATACGAAAGACAGTGGTAACTCGATCATAGTCATGAATTAAAAATCACTGCCGAATGGCCGACTTAACGTTCCTTTCCTGTTTTCATGTATTAATGATGTCATGTACTTATCAGATGTGTAGAACAATAGGCGAGTGAATAACCTATACAGGTTGATTGGATCGTTTCTTTATTCCCCCCATTTTCGCTATAAACAAACGGTCTTAAATCTTCTTTAATGTCAAGCCTTTGACAGCTGGGGTTTTATATTTCTGTGATCAATTTTGTTCACAGTTCATTTAAATTTTGTAGGTTTCATTTCCTAGTTAAAATGTAAATTTTGATGTTTTTTTTACCTTTTTTGGGGTTAATTTTTTTCTCTAAAACCATTTTAAGAAAATTATGAATGAGTTTTTTTGAAATTATAACCTAATTTTATGTCAATTATTCTTTTTCAATGAATTTAAGAACACCCCCCCCCCTTCCAAAAAAAAAAATATATATATATATATAAGAAATAAATATCAAATTTAACTTTTTTTTAGAAACAATTTTTAAATTAGATTTAAAACAATTAAAAAAACATACACCTCATAATTTACAGCTTTAAATTTTGTAGGTTTCATTTCCTAGTTAAAATGTAAATTTTGATGTTTTTTTTACCTTTTTTTGGGTTAATTTTTTTCTCTAAAACTATTTTAAGAAAATTATGAATGAGTTTTTTTGAAATTATAACCTAATTTTATGTCAATTATTCTTTTTCAATGAATTTAAGAACACCCCCCCCCCCCCCAAAAAAAATATATACATATAAGAAATAAATATCAAATTTAACTTTTTTTAGAAACAATTTTTAAATTACATTTAAAACAATTAAAAAAACATACACCTCATAATTTACAGCTCCAATATCTTTTTATCTTTAAATTAATTCATTAATTTAAAAATGCGAGGTACAACAATGATATAAAAATAAAGGTACAATTTAAGTCATAAAACCACCTAGAAAACAGCAGTAAAAGTTAGCAGGGATGATTCTTGACAAACAGTTGATTGTCACATTTTCCCTGTGAACTTGACATCCCAAGATACTGTCTGCAACCCCCTGGGTCACACGCCCATTGAAGTCTTCGGCTGTTTGTGACCACCAAAATGGCGTAATGGTTCGGTTATAAATCTTATATGAATAGAGTTTTATGAACACATGAAACAAACAATTAACACAGTTTCTAATTACCTGGGTAATAAATGTCAGCTGTATCTCCAGGTTTATGTGAAATGTCTGCTAAGCCGAGTAATTATCAAATTACATATCATCAACCCACATATATATATTTTTTTATTAAATTTTCATTCAAAAATCAGATTTCATTTTCATGATTTCATATTTTAAAAATTTCAAGTTTTCATCTTACTTGCAGCTCTCAACATGACATGCACTGAGGCAAATAATATATGTTTTGATCTGCAAGAAAATGTGTGATGTATTGCACTTCCTCTAAAACGCTCAATCAAAAAATTATTTACCAGTATAATTTATATGACTGATATTTTTAAAAGGGTATCAGGAAACCAAACTATAAAAAACATTCTAAAGGTCAATATTCAATCAGCAATACAATTAGAGGAAAACTTCAATATTTGGAGGCATTCCTTGTAAGAGCTTGTTACCTCTGATACAAAGCATGATATATATTATCAATTTTATTTAAATTATGTTGCTTATCTAGAGGGTCATAAGCTATTAAGGTTACTTTTCTACAAGTATTTGTTTATTCATATTTTACTTAACTTTGTCAAAACAAGACATCAAAATCCCTATCAGAACATCTATTGACAGGACATCCCAAGGGAGATAAATCATACTTTTCTCTCCAAATTGAGCAATGGATAGAGTTACCAACCTTAATACTAACAGTGAACTCATAGAATTAAACTTTAAATGTAGGAATAACTGTGCATGGCTAATTTAACCTTTACACATGATTAGAAGGTATTTGGGTGAATATATTCACCTGTGAGCTGACTTTCATAATAAGTAATTTTACTTTTGATATGTGTTTTGTGTTTCAGTATTAACTCTAGCAACTATATGTACTATTTTCAGCTTGCATTCACATGACTTACAAAATGCAAAAATATTCATGGCAACATAACATCACTTTTAACAATATATATAAAAGTCATTTGATTTGATATTAAAATTGAGCAAATCATTCACCATCCTATCAATTCTCAAAACTCTTAAATATATAGGCAAAAATATTGTATAGACTATAAAAAAAAATCACTATATATAACTTAAAAATGAGAGATGGTAAATGAATCTACTAATTCACCTTATGATTCTCAATTTTTCAACAAATACAACTGGGTATGTTACAACTACCGATAGATCCTTCTTCGCCTTGGTCAATATTACTTTCTCTCTTTTGCTTACAATACACCATATTTTTGGACCGATTTACATAATATTGTGCAATGTACAATTAACCCTTTGAGCATTTTGGAGGATACTAATGTTATGGAGTTTCTGTGTTAGTATTGGGTTAGCAAGACCTACTTGTATTTTTCCGTTGGGATCTCGATTTTTTTCTCCAGGTTCTTTCTCCAGACTTCCAGCTCATCCAGCTCCATCTTGGATTCAAGGGCTGCTAAAGCCTGCTCCGGTTTTATCTTCAAGTAATCAACACAAGATATACATCTTAACCTCAAATTATATGCCTTATTTGAACTTGGAGAAAAAATATTACTTCAAATCAAATAAAAATAAATACACTTAAAATCCTTAAAAAGTTCAAACGTTATTAGTAACACAATAGTACCAGTAAGTCTTTAATGGGACAGCCACTTAACAAGGGTCTATGCTTAGTGAAGACACAACAAATGATATATTAATTTAGTTTTAGGTCTCTGAAATTTAAACCATTTTTTTTAAAACTAAATGTTGTACCACTATAGTTACCAATATCAAACCAGTAAGATGTTTAAACTAGTTATTCATTTTGCAAAAACGAAACCTTAAAGAATGAATTTTTGATGAACATCAAATAAATGAATAAATGTTCTATTAAAATTTTCTACTTTGCAATGAAAACATCCACTTTCCATTGAGTTATATAATGAAAATAAAGTCATCTTAGCCAGGCACTATGGCTTCATCATTTTTTGGAAAGATACGAATATTTTACTGGCAAAAATTTTCTTATAGGTTTATGATACAAAAGACATGGAAATTTATATATGCATAAAGGATATTTCTGAGGATCCCAAATTTATTGGTTACCAATAAGTTTAATATTTCACAGTACAAGTATATATTAATAAAGCAACGTCTGATAAAAATAATTAAATTGCCACATAATGCCGTTTAATCTATGTTCATTTGTTGAATACCGATTTCCGGGACTTTGAAGTCAATTAGATCAATGAAATTGAATGTTTATTAAAGTACAAAATCTAATAAATAATGTACAATTAATAGCAGCAGTGGCCATGAATTTACATATTCTTGTGTCACCTGGCTAACAGGTGTGTGACTGTCAGTCAATATATTGGGTCTCAATAGTTCAGTGGTTAGAGAGCTGGCTTGGTATGCCAGAGGCCCTGAGTTTGAGTCCCGGTTGAGACTTAACATTTCACCACGTTTTACACTTGAAACTGTCCTTTTCACTAAATCCACAACCTGGGAGCTACAGTGCCTCCCATAGTAAAAAAACTACAATTTACGGCGCACAAAAAAAGATGCTAGTTTTGGACTGATTAATCTTATTTCCTAACATATTCTGTACAAATATTGGATTCCAAAAAATTCCTCAGACATTTTACTACAGATATCATTACTTAACTTGCCTCTGATATTCTTTCAAACACCATCACAAGCCCCGTAAAGTGAAGTTGTGCAGTTTGTTTACATGTAAAAATAGTGAATCTCGATCTTGATGTGAATTCAACATACTTCATTTTACAGTTGGTGTGTTTGGGAGAAAGTCTGAGGCAAGTAAAGATATGATATCAGTAGTAAATTTCCTGAAGAATTCTATGGTATTATTTTTACCCACAGGTTTTTTGTGTGTGTAAATAAGGTTAGTCAGTCCAAAACTAGCGCAATTTTTTAAATTGCAGTTTTTTACTATGGGAGGCAATGTAGCTCCCAGGTCGTCCATCCGAATTTTTGACCATGAGCTACAGACCTGCAGCTAAGAATACATATGATGATATAATCTTCAATTGAATAACAAAGAACTGTCTCATTACCTGGAAGAAGTAGTTAGCAGCAAGGCCTGGACCTGCGATTCTCCGCGCTACGAAACCATCGCTGATTGGGACCCGCCCCCTACTCCGGATAACCAGGAAATACATCATAGTGTCCCACAGGCCACGCCCCAATCTCTTGGCCAGTGCAACTGTAAAGATAACATTAACATCATGGTTAAATAATGTATGTCTCTAAATGTGTTTTTTTGGTATGATAATTGTTCAATCAAAGCCAGGTAACAGTCCAAAAATTATCATTTTTCAATTTTTGCACGACAATCATGATTTCAGAACAATTTAAATAAATATCTTAACATCCAAATACTATATATACAACACTACACAATAAAAAGATAAATCATTATTATGTTTCTCCAGCGAATGAAATGAATTGATTAAATAAAATCCTTTGTTTAAAATATGTATGTATTTTAGTTCACAACAGTAATAAAATTCATTTCATAGTTATTATATAGATAATTTATGTATAATGTTCACAGCTAAATTCTAGTACCGGTATCAGTATATGGACTTTAAAATTGATAGGTAGCTGCTTAAATCTGTAGTATATCAAGGTGAGATTTAAATCTATTTTCATCCAAAACCAGGAAGGTAAATTACACCTCTCATTCAAATCTCGTTATAAATCTCACTTGACGTTCCATTTGTCCACCCTAGATATACCACCTTGTGTATTATTTCACTAATAAAGTTATACACTAAGTATTATCAATAAATTTGATTTTACCACAGTATAAGACGAAACACTTGTAAGATTTGAAAATCTGCATCAAAACTGTCTTATTCAAAGATACTGCTATTAAATAATAATACATGTACAACTGTACACACAGCCAATGTCAGGTTTCTTCATGAGAACCATGGCAACTTGCCATGATTAATTTTGTGCTCCCCATGGTTCTAATATACAAGCTTCAAAGTCAAAATAGAAAGCAACTCACAATTTAGTAAACTCTTTATGGCATTTTAGCAATAACATACACATTTTAATGACCAGTATATGTTTTTGTTTATGACTTGCACCTACATTGAGAGTGCTTGTAAACAAACACTGGGTACGATGACCAAGGGCCATTGATAGACGGTGGAGTGTGATGATTGTCAGTCAATCAGCTAATTAAAACCATTATTTTAATCATTTTTTTAAATATTTAATCCATGTCATGGTGGTTAGGTTTGAGATTTTCATTATACCGGTAATGGTATACCAAAGATAATGCATGGTGTGTAGTAACCATTCTACTACCGGTAAATTGAAATACCATGGTGAGGAAAGCATGAAAATGTAGAAAACCCATCCTCTCCTTTAAATCATAAAAAAAAATACTGTACAGCTTAAACAAAACGTTTTATTGGTCTAACCAAAAGAACTTTTATAAGAGATGCTTATTTACATTATGAGGAATTGAGCTATGTGATTCTCTGACAAAGGAGTTAAATAATTCCTCAAAACTTAACACATAAAAAATTAATTTCTTGTAGATGGCATTATCTGAATTCCAAATGCCACCCAACGCCCAGCATTACTTGGTGTGTAGCATTGAAGACTGTGAGAGGAACTGCCAATTTTACTGCAATCCTTGTCACCAACCAATGTGTGAACAATGCAAGGACAAACATCAGAAGAGTCCAAAAACCAAAAACCATGAAGTGGTCCCTTACCAGGAACGTAAACGACAACTTCCAGTGGAGAAATGCAGCGATCACCCAACTAAGGATATAGACATTCTCTGTGATGAATGCAATGTGCCTTTATGTTCCAAATGTTCTACTATGCCAGTCCACAAGGGGCATTCCTTTACTGACTTGGAGACAATTTATACAGAAAAATCAGCAGAATGTAGAGAGGAAATCCAAAAAATTCAAACATACTTCATGCCAACAGCAAATAATTTGCAAAAGGAAATAAAATTAGATGCCACAGAAATAAAGACAATCATGGATAGCATTAGATCATCAATGACGGATGAAGCCAAGTCTCTCAATAAACTAGTAGATGAAGTGATATCAGATAACATAGAACAAGTCAACAAAATGGAAGACTCACTAAGGGAGATGCTTCAGAGTCAAGACAAAACATACCAAGATTACATCTCTTATCTTGAGGACCTGGTCAAACAGTTCCAGGGCTACCTATCCTCTGCTCAACTTCAAAACAATCCCATCATTTTCTCACTTTCTGAACACCTAAAAATCCGACCCACACCAGAGACCACCAAACCAGTCCCTCCAGTATTTACTACTGGTCGATACAGCAAGGAGGATGTCACCAAACTATTGGGTAGAATAACTGTTCCTGACACTAAACCAGTGAAAAGAGAAATAAAACCCATGGAAACTGCCTCTACACAATTGAAACCTACAGGGAAACAGAGGAAACAAGACAGAGAGAAATCCGACGTGAAACAAACACTGTCTCTGTCTTCTTCTGTCACCAAGGTCAGGGAGTACACAGTACCAGGTGTTGGTGTATATCATGTATCACTGGGCAAATTAGGTATACTCTGGGTCAGTGATAATAAAGGTAACCTTGTCCAAACAGATCTACATGGGAATCAGCTACAGAGGATACAAACCAGTGACAGATATTGCTACCACACAGTCACACAGGATGGGGATCTGATCTATACAGACACAGACAAAAATGTCATCAATAGGATAACACCAGATAATATAATCACTGAATTCATTAAAACAGGAGACTGGAAACCAATCAGCATACATTCCTCCCACATCAATGGGGACATACTGATGGGGATGAATTGTAAAGTCATTAGGTACAACAAGACAGGGAAAGAAACACAGAACATAAAGTGGGACAACAAAGGACAGGAACTGTATAGCTATCCAGTATATATCACAGAAAATATCAATGGTGATATCTGTACATCAGACTCAATCAAACAAGCTGTAGTGGTGGTGGATAAATCAGGACAACACAGGTTCTCCTACACAGGTCAGGGGTCAAGGTTTGATCCCCGGGGAGTCTGTACTGATCTCCTGGGTCACATCCTGGTGTGTAATTCTTACAGTTGCACAGTTGATCTTCTGGATAAGGATGGTCAGTTATTGTGTCTACTACTCACAAAACAACAAGGGGTAACATGTCCCTTTAGTGTGTGTGTGGATGATGAGAACAATCTTATTGTGGGACAAAGTATCAACAACACAGTGCCAGTGTACAAGTATCTACAGTGATAATACAATGTCACCAGAACAACAGGACGAAACTGATTACATGTACTATTATACTCTAAAGCTATATGACTCTATTGTAGGCATCATATATACCTGGTACCCCAAAAATAACAATTTTGTTTCCACTCACTCATACATGTAGATCTATCACTTACATTACTGGACACTCATATTGGTAATCTAGCTAACACATTATACAATATAATGGGACCTTAACACATATAATCATGTATACATAGTTTCATGCCTTCAAGTGACTTACACACAGATACTCCGAGAGCAGCCATTGGACACAGCAGTGATCCGGTGATAAAGGCAGCGATTGGCTGGAGGAGGCCCATAATCAACATCCTGTAGATCGTCGCCTCGAACACGATGGAGAACTTGTTATTGTCGGCTGCAGAGAGAGCATCCAATCAAACTGTAGTAAATTAATCTATAGGGGTATGCATTGTACAATATCTGGTGATGATACTGGAGACTTTGATGGTGAAATGTGTGAATATACAATCTCTGTCAAACACAATGTGGACAGATTTAAAATTAAACAATTATTTATTATACAGCAATTTTGTTATTTTATTAAACATTTCAAATGCATATAGTTTCAAGTTTACATTATCTATTTATAAATAAGTTACGTTAGTTCTTGTGCGCAGGGAGATTGAGGTTGGTGAACACTTTCCTTACTCTTCCATTGGCCGTTATTCTTATTGGTTTACATTATCGAATCAAATCATTTCTACCGATATAAAACCTGGTAAATTTTGATAGTGTTTCACAGTGGGTCCGGAAATTTGGTACACCAACACATTGCACAAGGTATTTATTGTATTAACTTATATAACTTATCTAAGTCTCTGCATAAAGTAAACTAAGATTATGATAAAGTTTAATTGTATAAATAAATCATTATTACCATGTCTAAATTGTATATATATTTACATGTGTTTATATTATTTACAGAATCACCTTTTTGTACATATTAAATCCATCAACAAAGAACCTTGCAGTTATCATTTACTTGGTTACAATAGGAAATTGCTGAATAAAGAAATATCATTTGAGATATCAATTTTGTGTGTATACTAACCTGGACTGTCGAAGTCAAAGATCAGTACTCCTACTAAATGAAACAGCAGAGTGGCTATTGGCACCCTAAAAAGAGAGATTACCTTAATACACTTCATTATTTCTAATGCAATATGGACCTAGTTGAAGTCCTACGTACATATGCACCAGAATTCAAAGTTTAAAATATCAAAAATAAAATGTTTCTTTATAACATTGTGAAATTTCAAATAAATCACAATACTGTAGAATCATTTAAGTTGTCAGGATCAATTTTTGTGGATTGTTAATTTTCCAAAAATTTGTGAAGATGTAATATAGTGGATTTGCTTGAACATATAATGAATAAAGACTGTGTTTTACAATTAGTCCGGGATAATAATAAGTGGGTAAAGGGTACCAAGGACATCCACAAATGATTCCACTGTAAGATATTTTTAAATATGGTCAACTAACCACAAAGGAACCATCAGGGCTGCTATAATGGAGAGGGCCGACCCTGCAAGACACATCAGGGGATAGGTCAAGGTCAACAAAATGGAACCCAGCGTGCCCTTGAAGAAATAGTTCCAGATTCTGTTTAAGTGTCGCGTGAAGCTTTTACCAAGGAATCCTAGAAAACACATATCATACATGCACCATATAGTACCTTATAGCCCATATAGGATCTTACCATCAGGTGTAAAAATTGAAATTTTTCTTTGTTAATATTATGTCTATTATTATAGCAGATTTTTTATTGGTGGATAGAGTGTTCCTTGTCATTGTAAACTAGTACTCGTACACTAGAATGCAAATTATATGAAAATAATTTATGCAGTATACCAGTATTCACAAACAGTGAAACATAAAATAATGGGGTGTATTCTACTTAAGCCAAATACATACCGCGGTAATAGAGAAAAAGTAAATCTATACATCTTGAAATACAAGGGAATAAATTTACTAAAAATAATGTTTTAAAGCAATTAATAATAAGAGATATCCAGCAAGAAAAATGACATAACAAATATGTCAATGAATTCCCCCTGAACATGTATATTCAACTTATCAACTTATCTGGCTGAATCTTAGGGAAAAGCTGTGGCTAAGTTTACCTCTGTCCGGTGCTTCTTCGAATTTCCTGCGAGAGTTGAATACATGGAGCCACAGCGCTCGGAACCTGGACACAAAAGTCTCCGTCTTTGAGCTGCTTTTCAGATACAGGTTTCCCTGTAAATTAAAGCAATACTTCACAAAACCATAGAGTAACAGTTATGGAAGCATCAATCCATTCACTAAAATAAATCTAAGTATTGTAAGGATGTAATGCTAGTAAAAGACAAAGTGTGAGACAGATCATAAGAATCTAGCTTAGAACATTTTAACAAGACCTTGGACTTATGGTAGTTTGTGTCAAACTGCAATATGAAAAAGGCCTGTCTATTTCATTGCTGGCCATTAATATCATGGCTCATTGAAATTAACAAGATTTGTCCAACTCTTAAATCTGCCTACCTAATCTGTGCGTATATCGCTTGAAACCAGTGTCATTTTTATCTTATTCTGATGAAAGAAATAGTTAAACAAACATCCTACCAAAAGTCCAAAGTCTTGTTAAAAGGCTCTAACATGAGAATTGTGTAACTTGCTATAAATCTGATCCATTAAAAACATTCTTATTTCATTAAACAAAATATTTCACACAATAAATTGAACAAGTGCACTATATACTTACATCGATTTGACTGAGTTCTATGTCTGGAATGAATGGTTTGATCCAGAACAAGGCTTTAATACTGACAGGGCTGTACCAAGGAACCACAACCTAACAGAGAGAAAAAGTCCTACACATGCGTACAAGAATAGAAATATAGATGAACTGCATTATGTCAAACTTTATATCTTCAATATTATCAATCATACATCAAAGTTAGCTGGAAGTCACAACTATTATGTATCAGCATTTTCATTTTTTTTTAATCTCAGATCTTTGAATATCTCCAATATTTTACTTAGCCTTATCAAGTACCAGATAGTGAGATTTAACTGAATATCTCTGAACACAAAATCATAAAAAAATGTTCTTTTAAATGAAATTCAAATAATGTGCCAAACATTCAAACTCCACATCATGTATTGATTGAGTAAAGACCTTTCCTTATTTCCCAAATCACTACTGGGTAGTTTTCTTTATTTGAACCAGACATAAAAAAAAACCTCATATGATTATCAAACAGAGCCCTACACAGGTGTTTGTAAAATATTACAACTTCAAAAAGACAAGCAATGTTGGGGTGAGGGGACACTGAGACCTACCCCGAGGAAGAAGAGTGAGTTCCAGGACCACGCCCAAGTTCTCTGTAAGTAGTTCCACCACCTCCAGAACGGGTACCTGGATGAGGTCATCCTACCATGGTAACGCTCCAAGCTGTATGACACATTCTGTAAAAATCATACCAATTAATTTCTTAATCTCTGAATGAAATGTTGCAAAAGAAGTTTAAGGTAATTTCAAACTCCTACATAAATTAATACTGTGTAATTGAATTTTTACTGCAGGGTGTTATTTTTTGCTAAGTTTTGCGTTATCATCCAAAAACAAAAACATAATTCAATTTTTAAAAAATGCTTCATTTAGTTTATACTGTTATGTTATAATAAACTGCAAAAAATAAATAGCAAAATTTAAATATCTCCATTTTGGAATCAAAATGCAAAAATTGAACCCACAGAAAAATAAACTTAAACAGTATTTGAAAAAGATAATAGCTATGGAAATGGTTGAATTAGTAAACACTATCTTACCACTGGCGTTCTTCCTGGCGGAGGCTCAGTTCGTATGACTTTTGTTGGAATCACAGTTCGCCTCGTTCCTTCAATTTTTGTCACAATATAGTTCTTTGGCAGCCAAATTCTTGTTGAGAATGTGTATCGTTTGTTTGGAATTCTCACCTTACTAAGTTCTTTTACCAAAACTGCTTCCCTCTGTAAGCAAGCATTCAAAGATGATTGAAAGATATGTGTTTATGTAGTTTTCTTCAACATTGTAAATTTAGGTTATAAAAATTGGAACATTCTAATTGGTACATGTAAATCTTCGGCATTTAATCTTCGTTTCACAAATTAACTGTCTCTGATTCTCTGAAGGGTTTGGCAAAAAATATTTATTTTATCATATATACGATTGTGTCTGACTCTAATTAGTTAAATGAATTAAGAACAAATTCAAGCTAGTTAAGCCTTTATAACGTGTTTTGCCCATATATCAGTTGATAGGGAAGGGGAGGGGTGTTGTTACTATATTTTAATACATATACAGTCAAACTTCGTTATCTCGAACTAGATGGGACTGTATAAAAACTTTGAGATACCCGAGTATTTGAGATATCGAGGGTAAAATACTTAAAAAATAAGTGGTTGGGACTTACAATCACTTCGACATATCCATTGTATTCGAGATATCAGTATTCAAGATATCAGTGTTCGAGATATCAGTGTACGAGATATCAGTATTCGAGATATCAGTGTTTGAGATTTCGAAGTTCAACTGTACCTGTAAATATGCATATTTTGTAGTGCACAAAGCATATTACGAAATAATTGAAACAATAAACAGCATTTTTCTCCTACGGGGCTAAGGTTTTACCTCCTTGATAAAGTTGAGGTCCCTCTTGAGGAAGTAGGCTGTTTGGTTCAGAGCCTGCTGTTCACACAGAGTAATAGCCTCCTCGTGAGCCGACCACAGGTTCTGGGCGATAAAATCCTCCTATACAAACAATGCGTACATCAATCAGATTCCAAGTTTTATTGAGAGAAACCAAAAGTAGAATTACATCTTCTGAACAAACTATCTAAAATAAGCAATACGTACATAAATGAAATATCACGTTAATGAGTTAAGGGAGAAAAAAATATTGTTAGATGTGGATTAAACCTAGATCTTATATACACATAAATTATGATGAACATATTTTAAAAATTTATTAAACAAAGTAATTTTAATTTAATGGCAAATCAAATTGAATGAATGCCTTATAGAAATGCATGATCTTCAGTTTATAATTGCATTAGTACATAAAAAAGAAATGAAAATAATCTATATGTTCAGCATTTTAAGGAAATTGTCAACTTTTAAAATGAACAGTTTAAAAACAGATATTTATACTACCGTACCTTAAACCAGCTTTTAATCCAAATGCAAAAATATTTGTTTGGCTAAGAAATACATGTACCTCTCATTTGCAAATAATTTTATTCAAAAAGCAGTCCTATATCATCTTACTTCAAATCTAGCAATCTGTTCATTGACCCATGCCACAATCCTTGACTTCACTGGGTAAGTATGCTTCAGATGATCTTTCAACTGAAATATCGAAATCAAGGAATCTTAAGTCTGGGTTTTCCATTCAATATTTCAACTGAAATTTTAAGTTTTTTCCCCTGTCTGAATTCAGAATTGATACAGGTTTGATTGATGCAGTAGTTCATTACCCGCTGTTTATGTGTTGTCAGCTTGTCTTTCACATTGCTGACTGCCTTCTTCATAGCTATCACCGATTTGGCTTGGGACACTAGGAGAAGACCTGCAAAAAATTCCAAATTTTTCCACAATCGTCTCTTAAAAAACTCCTTATCTTGCTCTTGTTTATCACTGGACAAAATTTTTATGATGCCAATAAGCCCAAGGGATGAGCAATGGTGGTGTTTTGGGGAGATGGTGATAATGTGGTGTAAGTAATGACTAAAATATCATGTATGGTACTAAATACAGTTTAGATGTAAGGTGCGTTTTATTGCAAAATTTTGGTTTCATCTCAACAGCGAAAAGAAATCCCATTACATTTACAACATTGTTTTTATATTCATTAAATTTAAAAGTCACAAAAAATAAAATTCCCCTAAATTGTTACCTATTCTAAACTAAAAACACAAAAATTGGCATTCAAAGAAAAATTTTAAATTTTTTTTATACATTGTGAAATTTTGTGATAACAATCACAACATGATGACCATGATGATCTGAGATTTTGATACTCACCAATTCCAGGCTGCAAGTTCTCCAGCTCTGTATTGGTAGATATTGCATTGAACACTCTGTCTAAGTATTCCTTCATTATTGCATCATTGATCTTCTGTAAACAAAAAAATTACAAAAACCTTTGAATAACATTTCATACAATAATGTGAATGGAAAAAAATGTCAACATTAGAAACTGGCTAGGGTTTAATTAGAATGAATATCCCTAAAGATTTTGAATTATTATTTAGAACACACCTCAGAAATTTCTTCGTTTGAAAGCCCTTGACCTGTGATGAAAAAAAAAGTCATCAACTGCATGAAATAATAATCAACTCCAACATGATACTTTAATACTATATACATAAAGAGTGATTTTCAAAATGTTTTATCCTGCTCCAAAAAATTTCCTCACTGTCAAATGAACAAATTGAAAATGTATCTCATCCAAATACAAAATTATCCATGTTAAAACAGCTAGAACAATGTCTATGTGGGAACTTAACTCAGGCTAAATATTTTTAAGGATGTGTCTCAGAAAACATATCATGAAGTGAAAATAACCCTCTGTAAGTATATGACTCTTTTATACACAAATCAAATTCCCTTTTTTGATAATGTAAATTTAACAGACTGTGTTCCGATATTCAGGATCACCACACTGTGGTGTTCTTAATTCATAACACAGCTCTCTGAAACTGATGACATACATGTAGTACACAATAAACAACATCTGTTTTAAATGCATTTCAAAGGTGCTCCTATAAATTATTTTTGAGAAACTGAATACCATGAGCTGGATCATGTCCTGTTGCCAGGCACGCATCATCAGATCAAATTTTACATTTCGCATCTTCTTTGATCTGATGATCAACACCTGGAAACAAAACATATTCCTGCTCTTGGGATCAAGTTCATGTTGTGATGATATACATGTATATGTAATCAATTGCTTCACTGACCCTGCAGGTCTCTCATCATCTTTTGTCTGTATTGCACGTGCCAGCCTCTGGCTCCTCTCTCTAGAATACTGCCCAGTATGGGAAGACAGTTGTTGATCAGATCTGGAACAAAAACATCAACAGCAAAGATAATATTGTAAGGAGTCTGAATCGAATCATGTGTAATCAACCGGAATTCAAATTTTTCAAAGCCATTTTTTGCTAACATTTTCTCTCTTTAATTAATGTTATCAGAGCAATTAAACATGTCACTATAGCAGCATTGTTATTGTGGTTTTTTAAAAATATAATTTCATCTTTCAAATCGATAATGAAAGAACTCTCTAATCTGCTCTATAATGTTAAACCTACCTTTATTAAATAATCTCAGATCAATTTCTTGTCCACCAGGGGTCTGATAAATATATGGGACAGGAGGGGGCCTCAAAGCAGCTGTCTGCAAAACAAAGAGACAAAATGTACTGTATCAGCAGCAATTTTCCAAAATTGTGAAACCATGACCAAGTTAAATTTAACAATACTCAAGGCTATTGACTTGAAACACCTTTCTAGTTTATTTCATTATTTTTTTCCTGACAAACCAAGGGAATTGAAACCTTTTTTTCAAAGGACAAAAAAAAATAAACTCACCTGATAATTCTTTGACTGGAGCTTTTCACACATGGTTTTTACATAGGTACAGAATTTGTCCAAGGTGCTTTTGTACTTGGGCTACAAATAAGTAAATTTTTGTTTTAAAGAGAAAAATGAGTAGTTACATCTATCTTGTGAAACATTCAACTTATTTAAAATCCTAGCAGCATCTGAATAACATTTACACTTCCATTAAAGCTGACAGTCTTTCCATTAACACACAAAATTCCTCTCCCAAAACCTAATTAATCACATTTTTGTAAACATATTACATTTAACGTGTCTGATATTTGGCCTAAATTGCTTTTTCAACAAGTTAGCATGAATTTGAATAAGCATATTTCTGAATGAACTTATTTACATACATATTTGCAAAGCATTTAGCAAAGTACTTGTTTTAGCGGAAAACTTCTTTCAGCAAAAAATTGCTGAATAGAATAGGCAGCCAAATGTAAAACATTCACAGTACCTTGATATCCAGTTCTGCTACAAGGTGCTTCATATGCTCATCTTGTATTTTTGACTGTAAATCTCCTGGACTTGTAGAAGGCATTCCAATCAGTATATCTGCAAAAAAAATTGTAATATTGTAATACCTGGGTATTTAAAACTCATGTATTTTCTTCTTTATTTCCAAAAAGCAAATTCCTAATATTGAAAACTACTTTCTTCCTCATTTCTAAAAATAATAATTCAAATGCATACTGAACTACAAAACATTCTGCAGCATTTGTGTAAATGTGAATAACACTGGTCTTTGGTATTATATACAAAGGACTTCTCACTTTATTCACAACCCAAGTTATTCTGACAAAGCCTACCAAGAATCAGCCACAGGCCTCGACCCATCTCCCTGGCTGATTTCGTCAGACTGAAGAAATGGGAGCTGAACCTGTTCCTAGCAGTGATGATCATCAGTCGCAGAGATATGGCTGCATCCTGGTATACAAGTACGGTAAATATTCACAACATACTTCTTTAAGAAATTCTATGAGTGTTATCAGCAATCACCACTAGCAAGAAATTTACAAAATCAAGTACTAATAATATTCTAATTTAATAAAAATAGAGCAATTCCCTAATTGCCCTTACATCCAGCATGGTGTTATGAGCTCTGAGAGAGCCTTTCTGTAGCAGTTGAGTAAGCCTCCATTTGTGAACTTGTCCTGGAAAGTTCAAGCTATCCACATCAAACTCTCTGCAAAGGGAAAGAAATGTGAATGGTACATCACTAAATAAACAACACAAGACAGAGGAAAAGTATTTAAAGTGAAACTAATCTGTGATAGTCTCTGATTGATTTTTAAGTAATGATGTTGGGTATTGAACAATTGGCCCATACCTTTGTAATTTCTCTTTATCTCTCTCTCCTTCCTCTCTCTCCTCTCTCTCTCTCCTCTCTCTCTCTCTCTCTCTCTCTCTCTCTCTCTCTCTCTCTCTCTCTCTCTCTCTCTCTCTCTCTCTCAGGGAAGGGAGTTGTCTATAGATAGACTTTACTTTATTATTCAAACAGCTGTAACCATACCTCCATACTTTATAATGGCCATGATATTATACCAAAAGGAAAGAATCACAAAATATTGTAAAAAATCTCTCTCTCTCTCTCTCTCTCTCTCTCTCTCTCTCTCTCTCTCTCTGATATTGATATTGACTTTTTATTCCATCTGTTATAGCTTTGGCTGTAATTACCCCCTATCCCAGATATCATCCAGTTGTTTCTTGGACAGCTTTTTCAGGCCACCCTCAGGAGTCATCCCCACTTCCTCTAGCTCGTCAAAAACCGGGGCCTTAAACAGGTCCTTAAATATTTGGGACTTTATTTCCTACAAGTTGATAAACGGAAAAGAAATATTTTATCATCAATATTTTATAATTATGTACAAGCATTTACAATTCTGGTCTAAATAGTCCATAAACTGAGATTAGACTATGTGAAAATATAATTTAATTGTTTTTTTAAATAAAATACAATTCCATCAACTTTGTTTGATTTTTGAAATTATTTAAAATTTTAAGTCTTTTCTCAGTTTCTGGTAATGTAAAGCAGAAATCATTGGCAGCCAGTAAGTGTGACAATGAGCAAAAATTTTCCATGTGCTGATTTTTTTTTGTTTGTAATTATTATAATGATATTGTCTGGTTAAATTTCAGAAGTTTCATAAAATTTAAACGTGAAGTGAATTTCCATGAAATTTCATGTGAATGCTCTTTTCACATGTAATTCACATGAGGCACATGCAAATGGCTGAATAAAAAAAAACATACTTCTTCATTCATTATGTCTGTAACTGATGGAGGCAGTACTATTGGAAACTCACTCCAATGAAAGAGCATCGATTCAGCCAGCTGTTAAAGAAGGTGCATTTCTATTTAGAATGTGTTCTTTACATTCTAATTACCGTAAATTTATAATTTAACCTGATGTATTAATATCCAATTAAAATCAAAAGAAGTATTCCTCACAATTTTATTTTTCTAACAATTGTTAACTGTATGATATCAAAACAATAGTTTGGCACTCGCTAACTTAAATTCTTGCGATACATAACGGAGAAATCATGAAATTAAGCACTAGCTTTAAAAAGGGAATCATTAGTATTACATATAATACATATACATTTTGTAATGCAAACAATTCTCTAAGTGTGGTGACATTGATGATTCCTAAACTACGTTTCACCTGTTTGATTTCTTTCATGACATCTGCCATGTTTGCAGGGACACTACTCAGATCCAATGGGAAATTCAGGGGCTTCATCTAAGAAGGAAACAATCAGAAGAAGAAAATAATTCAGCTGCCAAATCTTCCATTAAACAAAGCAATCTCCAAGACAAAAAAAAGTGGTTACAGCTTTGAAATGTAAAAATAATGTCACCTTTGCTGTTTTCCCAGTAACTGCTCTGTCATCTGGCGAGGCCATGATTTCAGTCTTTTGTGGTTGTTTCTGAATTATATATATGTAATTATAACAAACTTATTATAAACAAATTAAAACTGAAAAACATCAGAAGTTTTATAGTTCATATTTATAGCTCCAAATTATTTTTGTAATGAATTATCATGTTTACAAAGATCATATACATGTACATAAGATCCTATTCTGATCTTCTTCGATGAAAGATGAACCCACAATGGTAGAATTAGTGATTGATACCCAAACACAATGGCAATTTTTTAAAAAAAATTCTTGATAACCAAACAAAGTACACATTATTGTCCTTATATTATTGTATCTAAAGAGTTGTCTCTATATTTTATGACTTATCCATTGAATGGTCGTCAATGAAATGTTCTGACATGTTGTCTTTTGACGAGTCCTGATCAAGAAAATCATTGCTTGTCAACCAATAGCTGTATGACTGTAGCTCTATAAGAAAGTTTGGGTCAACACACCATAGTAAGAGCTAAAAGTTTGTACACACAAAAATCTGACAACTTAAGGTGCACAAGAACTTTGGCTATTTTTGGACTTAATAACCTTATTGTTACATCTTCTGTGGAAACAATTGATACCAAAATACTCTTCAGATGATGTCACTTTTGCTGTCAATGAAATTCTTTTAACCCTCACCTACCTTGTAAAGTTAATTATGGGTAAGCCGAATTACCGAAATGACAGTATTTACCACCTGAAATTACCGGAATGACACTAAAATCTACAGAAATGACACTAAATGTTTAATAAAAAGAAAACAAATGTACTAAATTATATCCATTAATGTCTTTATTAGTAAATAATTGGTATATATAATTGCAAGACAGAAAATGGTTGGATAGTTGGAAAATTATGAGATGAGCATGCATGTAATTGGACCCTCTGAAAGTCCAAAACCAACACATTTTTTGCATACTAGTTAACTGAACTGAAGCCCTGTACAGTAGATATGGTCATCAAAGCTTTCCCCTAGATAACAATTTTACATGTATATGTGTGTTTAAAGAAAATTTTAGATGTAACAAACTTTACCTGATGAATTTGAAAATAATGGATGAAGATGGAAAATGTTCTTGAAAAATATTGTTTACAGGATAAACAAAAAAACATCACATTCTAAATTTGGCGGATATTGTAAGCACAGAAAATGATGTCATAATGAAGGCTGAGCAAATCCTTTTGCATAATGAATGAATAGATGGTAGATCCAACTTTGCACATTTCAAATGAATTTATAGACGCAAATTCACAGTGAAAATGCAATTGAACAGTCATGCTGTGACATACATTGTACAAAACCCACACATCTTTTTGTGCAGTGATTATTGCAAATTTTTTGGTTTATGTGTAGCTGCACAAACTGTCAAACTCAACCCATATTTCCTTATGAACTTCAGTTTTGCCAGATATGCTGAGCTGTATTGTTTAGTCTCTGAATTGAACAGATTTTTTAATACCAGGTGTAACACGTTAAATAAAATATTTCAACATTAACATGATTTAAACAAAAATAAAATCTGACATTCCATGGACTTGTATAGTATATATTTGTAGTATATTTATACGTCCATTGACATTCCGTTTAAATAGCTAAAACGGGTCTTAATATCATGTCGCTTTCCCGTATTTAAAGTTAACTCTTTTTTGCAGAGATACTATAGCGTCTACATAGGCTATTCAACACTGTTCACACCTGTACTCTTCCATGCAGTAACATTTTGGACTGCACTCAGTTTGGAAACACTTTCCAGCTGCTTTCTGCAGCTAAGCTACAAGGAAAAAGTTTAAAATCGAAACTAAAACTCACTGGGCAAAAAATTCTTTGAAGTTCACTGCATATTTAATCCTTGAATGAAATCTCTATTGAAAACATCTTTAAAACTTCTTATCATATCTATCCTGCTTCCGAAGTGAAAGAAGATGCAATTCTCGCAAGATGCACGAGATTTACGAAACTTCAGCGAGAATAAACCAACTTCCGGTCTTTCCAAAAAAATCACGTTAGTAAACAGTCGTGTGTTTTTAATATCCGACCGATATCACAATAATCATATAAACAATAGCATTTATATATTCTTTGAATGAAAAATGACGATTAATGATATCATTTTTAACATATTTAAATGTGTATTCAGCATGATAAAGTCAGAAATGGGTAAATTTTGTATGAAATTCGCTGAAAATTCATTACAGCAATGGCGGACGCAGCACCAGCCGGTGGTAGAGGAGGTTTCCGGGGTGGATTCGGCTCTGGTGGTAGAGGCCGAGGCAGGGGACGCGGTCGCGGAAGAGGCCGTGGAAGAGGGCGAGGCGCAAAAGAGGGAGAGAAGGAATGGATGCCAGTTACAAAACTTGGCAGGCTTGTGAAAGACCAGAAAATCAAATCTTTGCAAGAAATCTACCTTTTCTCCTTGCCAATTAAGGTTTTTATTGTTCAGAGCTTTTGCAACTACAGTATCAATTTTTTGACAAAATAATGTGCCAAGATTTGCCGTATGGCCTGTAGATTTATTTTTAAATAGTTTATGACTTGTACTTGGTAGGCAAATATCTATATGTACTTCAATCATTTTGCAATTTCAGTTTATTTTACTAATATCTAAATAAACATGAATTCCTGTCCATAGAATTTTTTATGTAATATTTTTATTTATTTATTGTAATTTTTAGGAATTTGAGATCATCGACTATTTCCTTGGACCGGCATTGAAGGATGAAGTTCTTAAAATTATGCCTGTGCAGAAGCAGACACGGGCTGGTCAAAGAACCAGATTCAAGGTAAATAAAGCCTCTTTTGTTTAAGGTTGTATGATTAATTGCATAGGATATATTACATTTAAAAAGTTTTGGAAATGCGTTAATTATTGAGGTTGTAATTTACTTTCCTTTTATTCAGGCTTTTGTTGCCATCGGAGACCATGATGGACACGTAGGTTTGGGAGTTAAATGCTCCAAGGAAGTAGCCACAGCTATCCGTGGTGCCATCATTCTGGCCAAGCTAACAGTCATCCCTGTACGTAGAGGGTATTGGGGTAACAAGATCGGAAAACCCCACACTGTGCCTTGCAAGGTAAAATACTTGTTATCTGCTGAATCTTTATTTTAGAAGGTATAGAAAAGATGCAAAGCGAGCTTTCATTTTTCGTTACGTGGTGGTTTTAGATTTAACAATTTTGTGATCTTCAAGGAAATGCAGCATTTTTATCTGTTGTTTGATGTTTTGGTCTAGGTGACAGGAAAATGTGGCAGTGTTGTGGTGAGGTTGATCCCTGCACCCAGAGGTACTGGTATTGTCAGTGCACCTGTACCCAAGAAACTGCTTCAGATGGCTGGAATTGATGATTGCTACACCTGTGCGAGGGGATGTACTGCTACGCTTGGCAACTTTGGTATGTAGGAATATCTTTATTTGATATTTTGTTTAATATTTATAAAGACATTAAGTGTTGATTTGGTGCAAAATGAAAATGTTTTTGAATGATATTGTTTTCTTTGTAGCAAAAGCAACATACGCTGCCATTGCCAACACTTATTCTTACTTGACTCCTGACCTGTGGAAGGAGACTGCCTTCACCAAGTCTCCATACCAGGAGTTTACTGATTACCTGGCCAAGAACCACACCCGCCAGCCCGGACAGAGACAGGAACAGAAGGTGTACTAAGCTAAACCAATCACAGAAAGGCTTAGAAATACTGTGTTATAAGCTTAACCATTGAAATAAAGGCTTATAAACAGTTACCATTGTTTGTGAAAATTTTAAATCAACTCGCTGACACACATCTTTTAAATATGAAAGATGTCATACTTGTCATTTCATTCCTGTTGTGGTAAAAAAAAAAAAAAAAAGAGTAAACATCCGAGTATATGAGATTGATGAGAACGGTGTTGGAAATCGTAATACATGTTTCTTAAAAATGTAATATTGTAATGAGGACTAAATATGGATCTTTCATGAACATGTAGACATAAAATGTAAGGCCACAGGAGAAGAACTGATGCTGTTAAACTGCACCACATATTTTGGTGCACTTTGTTAAAAAAAAAATCTACCACAATTTCATGATGGTTGATCCATTACATGGTATTTATGCCCTGGCTTTAGATATATTTTTTTTTATAGTAGGTGTTAATAGATTTTTGTTTTTATAAAACGCATAAAATATCAAAACCATTTTTAGATCTGAATTTGTTAACTAAAAACTACCGAATGCGATGTCGGAGAAGGAGACATCATTGGCCATTTTCCGTTAACTCTTCAGTCCAATTGATCAGTCACAGTATATTCACAATTTTACTTTGTATTTTTATCTTTGCCGCATGCGTGGATCTCTCGGGGAGGGAAGGGGCCCAATTCAAACTTGTTAAATTCATATATATATATAGTAAAATAACCGAAATTAAGCCTCGGACACCTCCCCCCCCTTCTGCTTGAAAATTTTTCTTTATCATCGCATGTTGCCGTATGGACATTCACGATGGAGCGAGTACCTGTAGTCCCAACATGTAATTCATGAAAGATTTTTGCTCCAATTTAAAATGAAATATGTCGCACACATGTTAGGATCGTAAGGTATGAACATATGAAAGAAAAATGTTAAAATTCTTTATTTGATTGAAAAAGAGCACAATAATTGTAAAACAATGATTCACGTTACGACAAATTGATTTTTAAGTGCCGTGTGTTGACCATCGCATTGGTTTACATAAAAAAATAACACACATTTGCATTTTATGCATTGCACGATCTTTGCGATAATTTTAATGAAAGATATTTTTCTAGAAACATTTTCTGTGCACTATTCCTGGACCGCTCTCGTCGTATTCTTGTTTGCTGATCCACATCTGTTGAAAGGTTGACAGCGAGGCTAGGATTGATCCGCCTATCCACACAGAGTATTTTCGTTCCGGTGGAGCTACAACCTTGACCTTGATATTTTGAGGGGCAAGACTTGCTATCTCGTGACTCATTCGATCTCCTATCCCAGCAAACATAGTGGTTCCCCCGGACAGAACAATGTTGGAGTACAAATCTTTCCTGATATCAACATCGCACTTCATGATCGAATCGTATGTGGCCTCGTGGATACCCGTCGCTTCCATGCCGACGAAGGATGGTTGAAACAGCGCCTCAGGGCACCGGAAGCGTTCGTTGCCAATAGTGATGACCTGACCATCTGGGAGTTCATAGTTCTTCTCAAGGACAGAGCTGGTGGCGGCCTTTGTCATGTCGTCATCGAAGTCCAGCGCAACATAGCATAGCTTCTCCTTGATATCCCGGACAATTTCCCGTTCGGCGGTAGTCGTGAACGAGTAACCCCTCTCAGTCATAATCTTCATCAAGTAGTCGGTCAAATCTCGGCCAGCGAGATCGATTCTGATAATCGCGTGTGGCAGGGCGTAGCCTTCATAGATGGGCACCGTATGGGTGACGCCATCTCCTGAATCTAAGACAATTCCGGTCGTCCTTCCTGATGCATACAAAGAAAGAACAGCCTGAATTGCTACATAAAATGCAGGGGTATTGAAGGTTTCGAACATAATTTGTAACATCTTCTCCGTTCGCTTTCGGATTCATTGGGGCCTCGGTCAGAAGGACGGGGTGTTCCTCTGGCGCCACCCTCAGCTCGTTGTAGAAGGTGTGGTGCCAGACTTTCTCCATGTCGTCCCAGTTGGTGACGATGCCGTGTTCTATGGGGTACTTGAGGGTGAGGATGCCTCGTTTGGATTGCGCCTCCTCCCCGACATAGCTGTCTTTTTGTCCCATTCCGATCATTACACCCTGAATTAATTGTATAAATATTTAAATAACAGGTATGTACATATATCAGTGTACATATATTAGCGATATCATCATACAATTGGTGATTTTTAATTCTCAAAATGATGTTATGCATGCATGAACGTTTCTGCTAAAATATGCAACATGCATAACAATCACTTAATTTGAATAGCTAATGATTTGGGATGAGTTTTTTTTAAATAATACAGATATTTCAAATAGTCTAAAAATCCATGAAATTATAATAGGTATGTATTTTACATTAAGAAATATAAATAAAATCGGTCGAGAAAAGTTTGAAATATTGAAGTTCATGGTTCTTACCTGGTGTCGGGGCCTCCCAATGATGGAGGGGAACACGCTCCGTGGGGCATCGTCCCCTCCAAACCCAGCTTTACACATCCCAGATCCATTGTCAATGACCAGAGCCGCTATTTCGTCGGAATCAGCCATTTTAACCACACCCTTCTGATGAAGACGACAGCAGACGTGGAAATGACGAGTCAACGCCTTGTAGAGTTCTCCACCGACGGCATTGATTTTTTTTTTTTGCACATGTACCCGCTTATATGTGTTGTTAGAGGAAAATTCTTTCTACCTTATATAGTATTTCGATAAATATTTATGTTGTATACTCTCTCTCTCTCTCTCTCTCTCTCTCTCTCTCTCTCTCTCTCTCTCTCTGCTTACGTCGTTTTCTATAAAATATAAAATGCTCTATTTACAAAGTATTGGCAGACGTTAAAATTATTATAATATACAATTATAGCCTTTTGATGAGGTCAATACATGGTTTTATAGACCTGATGAGAGCTAGTATATCGATCGAGGACGAAGTATTATCTTGTGCTTCGCGAAAAAGTTTCAGTGCAATACATATTTTGACTATAACAAGAAATAATTGAACACCTTCATTCTTTGACCATATTATGTATAGTATTACATAGGCCCGAATGTTAACAAATTAAAGTACATGTAACTTAATTATGTGACACTTGGGGGTTAAATCAGACATTTGTAAATTATTGAGTAAGGCAATGTCAATCATGTTCATTCTCGTGTACATCTTTTTCACATAAAATTCATATGTGCAATATATGTAATAATAATGCAATCCACATGAACAGAGTTAGGTCTCCACAAAAATTTTATCCGCTAAAAATAATGGTAAATACATTGTAGATATTGCGCAAATATTGGTCAGTGAAAACTATATTCAGGGGAGACAGGACGCTGATCACGTGACTTCTGTTGATCACATGACAGTTATTTTAGAATATAATTATAGTAATAGTTGATAAACATTGTGGACGTCATATTGTTTGAATTGTCATTATAATCTACAGATTTATTAAAGAAGACATTTTCATTTTGATTTGTGCCCCCCCCCCCAAAAAAAAAAAAAACCAACAACAAACAACAACAACAGAAACAAACTAGTAATACACGCACCACCAAGTGTTTGCCTCTAAATAACACACTCTTGTACCAGCTTTAGTGATATTACAGTGGCGGATTCAAGGGGGGCGCACCCGGCACCCCCACCCCCCCCCCCCTTCAAATTGTCAAAACAAAGTTAAATCATACTCCTTCTGGCAAAGAAAATGTACAAATTGGTTATATAGCTTGTGTTTTTAACGACTCTTCCTTGTTTATTATGATACAAGCTGGCATCGTTATCTTTTTTAAACTTCATTTACATCGTCCCACTGAACTAGATTTTTTAAAATTGATTAATTTACAGCCATTCGAAAAGGGGAAAAAAGGAAATGTTTTTTTATATTTCTTCAAGGCATACGGTTTTGATAGGATTTCTGCAGGTCTTAAATCTACAAACCTTTAAAATTATAAATAATTATTTTTCTTTTAAGTATAATCACGAGAAGAAATATCACAGAAGTCTAAATATGAAGACTACAATTTTATCCTACAAAATCTCTAGAATCCAGGAGCTTCCGGGGCTTCGCCCCTGGACCCCCATAAAAATAAAAGGACATGTTTCGATCTTTACAGAGGTTTTGATGGGATTACTGCAGGTCTTAAATCTCCAAACCTTTAAAAATTGTTAAAAATTGTTTTACTTTTAAGTATACTCACGAGAAGAAATATCACAAAAGTCTAAATTTGAAGACTTCATTTTTACCCTACAAAATCTCTAGAATCCAGGAGCTTCCGGGGGCTTCGCCCCCTGAACCCCAACCAAGGCTTTGCCTTGTACCCACTGGGGGCCTCCAGGCGGCCCCTAGACCCCTTGCCTAAAACTGGCGCCCCCTCTAACTTCAAATCCTGGATCTGCACCTGTATCACTAAGTAAAAAGGCCAATGTCATAATTGATTTTCAAATATTTTTTCTATTCCTTTATTGAATTAAATTGCAAATAAATTCAATGAAATTAATCATTTTTAAAAATATCTTAAGATACGAAAGTGGCCGCGAAAATAATATTACACATGTAATGTTGTAGAGGGCATCTTAATGTTGCTGCATTTAAAAAAATCACTGATAAGTCCTGATCTTATTTAGAAAAAAAAAAATTCAATTTTTGACGAGTTTATAAAATCCATATATAAATGTATATATTCTTATATCTGTTTATTTCACAAAAATATTAGAACTACTTTTCCGCCCATTTTTTTAAGTAGAATTTTTTAACTAAAGTAAAATCTTGTTTAAGTTTAATATACAGTAATGGTTCAACCAAAATTATGAAATACAAGTTGTCTTGAAAGTTGAGAATATCTCGGGGGAAAAACACACAACATAAACGAGGGAGACCTTCTTTTTTTACACCTCTATATTGTATCTTATTGAACAAAACAGAGTTATTCACCTTTGACTCTTTAAAGTTCAAGCGCGGCGATATTTAAAATGACCATATTTGGGAGTGCATCCCTGCCATCAATATTTCCTTATAAGGAGGTATTGGAATTAAAAAGTCCCCGGATGAACACGTGGTCTCTTCCATTTTGCTCCAGCATTCGAACGCACAAGACTGAATTTAGCCTGCCGCCCCGTTTTCATCTGAAACATGAGTGACGAAGTTGCTGCGATTGTTATTGATAATGGATCAGGGATGTGCAAAGCTGGATTTGCCGGCGATGATGCTCCTCGAGCCGTTTTTCCATCCATCGTTGGGCGTCCAAGACATCAGGTATCGTTAGGCTCTATGAACGATTGAAATAAAAATATCTTGAGTTCAAAGTTATCAATATCAATTGTATTATATCTATAATACTATGTAATTGATTATTTGTGTTATTTGTGGGATGTGGGATTGCACTTGTTTAAAATTTTATTGACCTTGACTTTGACCATGAGAAAAAAAATATGTACACATGCATATGAACTGTTATGCTTCAAAATTCAGTAATTACTTTGGACTAGGTCCTATGTACAGTATTCTATATCAGATCTCTGAATTCTCTAAAATAGCCCAGGGCTCTAAATCCTTGTTTGTTAATTTCTTTCATTGTTGCACGTGTCCCACTGTTGCTGTCGCGTGGCTGAAATGTATCCACATATTGCAGTAACGATGAAGTCGCTAACCCTATTTTTCATTTTCTAAAATTTCTGAATGAACGGACGGTTTTCCCTTCTTCAAATTGTCAAACTTGTTTATTGATTGATGTCAAGCACGCAGCAGCAGCCCCCCCCCCCCCCCCCCCAACCACATGTTTCAATTTTCTAAAATTTACATGTAGGAAATTGAATTTTGAAGGCTTTGCCCCCATCCCCCCCCCCCCCCCCCCACCACACACACAGGGAAATTAACAGAACTAACATTAAAATAGATGTTTTAGGTACAGTGATGCACTTTGCATTCAGGTTTCTTTTCGGATAAGTTAACTTTACATTTTTCAGTGTCTTTCAGTTTTTCTGAGATAACACTATAAATCGAGTTTGTAATGTAAAGTCCAATACATTTCATCAATGACTTTTTTAATATTTAATCGTACAATCACTGAAAATTGTATAAATATAATTACATTGTAGTAATAAGGAATCATTCTTTGAATATTATGAGGTGATCAAATACGGTCGAACGTGATCAAATCAATCATATTAAAGCCATTCGGGCTTTATTGGATTTGATCACCCCGACAGTACAATGTTATGTTATGTATTTGATTACATGTACCTCATAATACTCAAAGAATGATTCCTTATGCCGTAATAATAGGTTAGTTTTCGATAAATTCTATATTCCAGCGGTGCACTGAAATGGACAGGTAAACATTCTATATTATAGAAGAAAGCCCAAGTCACCATTTATAAAAATACTATATATTCTAATTCTAAACCCGTTTGAAGGATAAAATTAAAACAGGAAATATCTTTGTATCGTTGATAAACATAATTAATCTTAAGATTTTTAATTTTTGTCTATATTATTTCACAATAAGATCATTGTCATAACAAATAATATTTGAGGGAGCACATCAAATTTAAAGAGCATTTCTCTCAGTCGGCAACATCGATGCTCATATAAATGCAACTGCTTGTGGATAACTGTTAAAATGCATGATTTTTTTAAATTTAATCTTAATTTAACTTTTGATAACTGTAACCTGACACTACTTCAGCAGTTTCAAGCCTTGTATTAAATTCAATGAAATATTCCATCTAATTTTAGGGTGTGATGGTCGGTATGGGCCAGAAAGACAGCTACGTGGGGGACGAAGCCCAGAGCAAGAGAGGTATCCTCACCCTGCGGTACCCCATTGAACATGGAATCGTCACAAACTGGGACGACATGGAAAAAATATGGCACCACACCTTCTATAACGAGTTGCGGGTGGCACCAGAAGAGCACCCAGCGCTACTGACCGAAGCACCGCTGAACCCCAAAGCCAATCGGGAGAAGATGACGCAGATCATGTTCGAGACCTTCAACTCCCCGGCCATGTACGTGGGCATACAGGCCGTCCTGTCTCTGTACGCCTCGGGAAGGACCACGGGGATCGTCATGGACTCGGGGGACGGGGTCTCCCACACTGTACCCATCTACGAGGGGTACGCCCTGCCCCACGCCATCCTACGTTTAGACTTGGCTGGACGAGATTTGACTGGATACCTGGTGAAAATTCTGACGGAGCGCGGGTACTCCTTCACAACGACAGCCGAGAGGGAAATTGTCCGCGACATCAAGGAAAAATTATGCTACGTGGCTCTGGACTTTGAGCAAGAAATGGTGACCGCCGCCTCAACTTCGTCCTTGGAGAAAAGTTACGAGCTGCCCGACGGGCAAGTCATCACCATTGGCAACGAGAGATTCCGCTGTCCGGAGGCTTTCTACCAGCCAGCATTCTTGGGAATGGAAGCATCAGGGATCCACGAAACGGCTTATAACTCCATCATGAAGTGTGACGTCGACATCAGACGAGACCTGTACGCCAACACGGTGCTTTCTGGCGGGTCCACCATGTTCCCGGGAATGGCCGACCGCATGCAGAAGGAGATGACCGCGCTAGCCCCAAGCACCATGAAGATCAAAATCATCGCTCCCCCAGAGAGGAAGTACTCCGTCTGGATCGGCGGATCCATCCTCTCCTCCCTCTCCACTTTCCAGCAAATGTGGATCAGCAAACAGGAGTATGACGAGAGTGGACCAAGCGTCGTCCACAGGAAGTGTTTCTAAGTGACTGTGTCTGAGCCAGATTGTAATTCATTGGTAGCTTGTTTCATTGTCATTATGTGTTCTTTAAAACCATTGTATTATATATCCTTGTGATTGTGCTTTAAATTCATCAATGCATGCATCAAAAGAAAGATATTAAAAGAAATTAAATTGGTTCCTTGTTTTCTCTCTTTGAATTCTAGGAAATATTCTGTTAACTGGATAGCAATTCTTCAATACTCGCACAGGTATCTAGAGGTAAGATGAGGGACCCAAGTTAATGAAAAAAATATTTTTTCTTTTGCCTAAGGAGGCTGGGTGGTCAACAAATTAACCATCATCTACCTTAATTTATTTAAATGGTTTGTTTAATAACTATAAACTATAATTTAGTAAAGAAAATTCGAATGTTTTCCTATATCAGAGCTTTTCTTCTTAAGATTTATTAACTCTAAAAATGACCATCCAGCCCTCTTAAAATATATTTTACTATCAGTCGGGGGGGGGGGGGGGGGGGGGGGGGGGGGGAATCCCCAATCCACGCTCGACATTTCACACAAGATTTGGCCATCGATCTGGCTGCATTCAAGATCGTAGTAGATATAGCCTAGCCGCTACGATTTAGATATTTAGCTCTATTGAACGGACTGCTAGGCATAGAGAGTGTGGCAAGGTGGCCAGTTTATCGAACAAGAGGCCCACGGGCCACATTGCTCACCTGAACAACAGTACCTCTTTCGAACATTTTGAATATGAAACTCTTCTTAAATATTGTAAAACTCATATAAATTCAGAGATTATACATATATAAAAAGGAGCCAAATTTTTTGACATCTTATCCTAAGATCTAAGATGCATCAACTGACCCATCTTATTACTCTATTATATAAGCATCAACGTATCATTCATAGCTCAATCGAAACTGACATGACTGAAATTTACACGCCCCTTTTATCAGTTGGTCGAAACCTTCAGCAACCTAAGAAAAAACACGGACTGCACGAAATAATCATAATGATGTCAGACTCAAATTCCCATAGAAGACGATTTGTCCGTTTCTTTATCAAACGTACTGATGTACATAAACAATAAATTAATTTTTCTTACTTTTTAGATCAATTGATTAATTTGTTAAATGAAAGATATAAACAATAACATGCTTTCTTTGATGATTCATGCGGGTTATGAAGGTAGCGATCATTGTAGTCCTCGAGAAGATTTTTTAGGCATTTGCCGTATATGTTTCCATGTTCAACTTCAAAGTCCTTTTTGCGCCCTGTTATTGGCCCAGGGGTCACAATTTTTACAATTTAGAATCTTCACTATAAAATACAAGTTTTCATATAAATTTTAGCATTTCTTATGTAGATGTTCTTGAGAAGATTTATATAAGACCCACATCCTATTTTCACTGCTTCATGATTATCTTTTATAGCAAAGGAGATAAATGTAATTAAATTACAGTAAAAAAGAATCCTTACATTAATTCATGCCAGTTTCCCAGAAATTCTAAACTCACTATTGGTACTCCATTCTCTAACGGATTTTGAACCCAGGAATGCACAATCAATTACGGGTACAAGTTATACATTGTTTAAGACTACATCTTTTAAACACCCCCGTGCATTCCATCGTAAAAGGAAATTTTCTCAAGCATACACCAATGTTTATAATATCAAATTACATGTATATTTTACCAGTATATAATTTTCAACTTTAACATGTAATAAATATGACTGAACGAACATGTAAATGTAAACCATGCTTTATTAAGATAAATACTTGACAGATCATAGTGTGACACACAAAACCGGCATAATTTGAAATAAATACTATAGTTCTCTAAATGTAACCGAAAAGGGAAAGGAAAATACCCAGAAAAATGTCCAAATAAAATAGAAAGCGGGACAAAAAATTGCATACAGACCACTAAATACAATGTGTATAGCACATAAACAGACAGCACTTGGCAACAATAAAAATGTCTACAAGTAAAACCTGCCATCTTTACAACGGCAGGTCGTTATCCTTAATATCAATTTAATTATTTCTGTACAATAATTATAATACAAATCAGATAGTTGATATTACGGCACTTTTCCCAACTTTCAAGATGGCTGTTAATCGGCTGACAGCGGTAAAAATAACGACAATCTTTCTGGGGTTTACTCTTCCACCACGACTTCTTCGACTTTAAGCAAAAACTCTACAATCTCCTCGTCGTTCTCCTCGTATTCCAAAGTGTCGGTATCCACCCCTATAATAGAGCGAGAGACAGCTCAGCACACAATACCTCTCTTTATCATTATCAAGAACTTGCATTCATTTAGAAAACTGATTTTCATTAATACTAAGTTTTGCTCTGTTCACTCTTTAACATTTCACATGAATTAGCACAGTTGGACAAGTATTTTTTTCAAATTACATTTTATAAGTATCAAATATTGAATACTGAAAATATAATCAAATATTTCTGGACATATGAATCATTTTCTGCAATAACCAGCATGAATTAAACATGAGACCTTACAGATTGCCTGTTTTTAAAGTTCTTCCAGTTTTTATTTCACAATATCCCACCAATACCTTCTATGACTTCTCGTACTCCCCACTTACCGTCTCTGAGTTCTAATCTCCTGTATTTCATACTCTCCCACTCTTCTGTGGCTCGTTCTCTGAAGCTCTTGTAGTCGTTCATCATTTCACTTCTCTTTTCAAGAATTTCCTACAAAAAACCAAAAACATACTGTAAACATTGCTTTACTGGGTTGTGAGCATTGCTATGGTCATGAGAATACTTGGTTAATTCTGTTGTTTTGTATTTTAGGATATCTGCTGACTTACAGTGGAAACGTTGGATTGTCTAAGTCTGTCCATGACCTCAAACTGTTCAGTGTATTTCTTCATGTTCTTCTTAATGGCCTGTAATGGGAATGAAATATATGAAAAAGAAAATAATTTGTTTGAATCATATATATATATATATATATATATATATATATATATATATATATATATATATATATATATATGTGACTTAAATTATGTTTTAAATTTAATATGAAAACTATACCGATTCTAATGATGAATTCAATATGAACACTTACGCGCATCTGTTCTGGAGACAACAAGGTGGGAGGGCGTGGTCGCCATAGTAACTGGCAGAATCGCTCCAGTTGAATTTTCTGCAGCAGACGTCCTTGGAAAGACCAGATCCAGTAGGCATTGTCAACCTAAAAGCAAGCACAAAAAAAAATTCAGAAGATTCTCCAAAACATGAAAAAACAAAATATCATTTTGGGTCAGTTTAGATCTACCCCCACACACATTTACATGGAGTGTGCAGGCTTACCTTGTGTCCCCACCAGCTGACCGCCGACACCACATATCTCCCAGTGGAGTCCCACTCAACGTCTGTAGCCATGAAGTGCTCGGTCTGAGCCATCACAGTCACATCAGAGGCGTCCACAAACTCCAGCACTCCATTCATGCTGCGAAAAAAACACCACACACAAATGTATACTGCTATATCAATAAACAAAACACCACACACAAATGTATACAGCAATATCAATAAACAAAACACCACACACAAGTGTATACCGCAATATCAATAAACAAAACACCACACACAAATGTGTACAGTAATTATCAATTTAATCAAAATTAAGACCTGAAATGTTGTGAGATTTTGTATAGCTGGTTGTAGAGTAGTGGTTTTATAAGTCTAATTAGATTGATCAATAAATCGGTACATATCAGGAGATGCTCATTTTTTGCATTGTTTATGAATTCAACTGTTTACTATTCTTACTTGCGCAATCCTGCTAGAACAATAAACTGTCCAGTAGGACTCCAGAACAGGTGGTTTGCTTGTCTTCTTTCCAGAGTTTCTGCAAACAGAAAATAATATAAAATCAAAAATCATGCATCATGATAGAAAACAATTTTTTGTAATGTTTACAATGCTGTCTTCTTACTGATAGTTTCCACTTTCCCTGGTCTGATCTGGTAAAATGAAACTGAAATCCTGGGGGATTCTCCGTGTATAAAAGCAAAACGACTGCCAACGGGCTCCCAGGCAAATGCCATCACATTTTCTGCAAAGAGATACATGAAATGATTCACATAACAACAATTTCAGCAAGAATGAAACTTCTTGGATTAACAAAACTTGTTTTCAAAAATTTTACCTTTGACTTCTACCTTATCCACTGGGATCTGCTTTTCTCGAATTCTAAACAACTCGAAATTGTAATAAAGGCCCTACAAAAAAAAAAACAAAAAAACATGTAACATCTATATTTCAACATTTTGACTTTTTCTTGAACTTTCTACAATAAAAATTCGCTAAGTTCCTGAAATAAAACTTGTCATTATGTGCACTGCACTTGAATTGGTCTTTAGTTAGTCTCTACTTGAGCTGGTCATTACATAAACTGTATTGAACTGGGCTTTACTTACACTGTACTTGAACTGGTCTTTCTCCTCAATCTTCTTGGCCTTGGAGTAGCGATCAACCTTGACACACAAATAGTCCCCATTCTTTTGCCAGTGCATCTTGCAGTCAGCAACGTTGAAGAGATTTTTGATACACAGTTCCTGGCGACTGGGCATCTGGATGAGAGTGACTCTAGCTGGTACGTTCTGCTGCTCAGGCACCCAGTATGCTATGATGTTGTCCGAGGGAGACCAGGAAAAGTCCCTGTTAGCAGAAAATAACAATTTTTACAAAAAAACAATCAAATACATTATTATTTAATTCATAAATTAAAAAAAAATAAATCAAGGGTGGATTAAAGTTTTTTTTAAATGTATTTTAAGCTTACCTTAGTCCAGTAATTTTCAAACTTTTCTTCTCAAGCAACCCCATTGACTAAAATATCAAAAATAGGAAATTAATGTGACATTTGATTTTCACAAAAACAAAACTGGACTTTATATATGACATTCACATGATCTTCCTTAATTGTAATGTGCTTACTGGTGTTTCATAAACACTGAGAGTATCTGGGGTAATCCTTCCAAAGTAGCTTCCATCATTGCTCCACCTGCAAACAAAAATTATTCATTTTGAACATCACTTTAATGTCCAGCTATGCCAAGCAAATTTGATCAAATTTATTAATATCAGAGAACAAAATACATCATTAATACTGACTTGAGTATGGGCCAGGTGGATTGTGTCTCACAGTGGAAGCCTCGCTTCTTCATGCCGGTCCTGATGTCCCAGATAATGATCTGCTGCTGGTCTTCCTGAGTGGACAGAATGGGGCTGAAGGTCACCATGTACCGCTCACAGGGAGAGAAGTCAATCAGCTGAACCCCGGGGTGACTGAACCTCATTATCTGTTCAAACTTTTCCCCTCCCCACAGAGCTATGCCCTTGGCATGGAAGGTCGCTAGATAGGTTCCCTGGGGCGACCAGCGAATGTACGTCTCAGTCCATCTCTACAAAGAGATCAGAGAATATATAAACACTGCTACTGTCTTGGCAAAAATTCCTATCAATATCAAGTTTTTTGATACACAAAATAAATGAATCTTAATATCTCTCTCTCTGACCTCACAAAAAATAAGTAAATCTCAGAAAATTCCCAAAACTTTTCATATATTTTATCCAAGTTTAAAATTCAACTCCTTCCATTTAAAAGATGAAAACTTACTGCTCTTTCTTCAATAAGCACAGGTTCCCTGGCAGTGTTCTTGAATATGGCTGTTCTCTCTCCTCCATCATAAATGACACTAAACTGATCATAACAGTCTGGTTCTTGCAAGAAGTAGCGCAGATTTCCCTTAAAAAAACAACACAGTAATTGAAACCTGAGTTTATAAACAAAACTTAATTTGAAATTTAAAAAAATCAGTAAAGAGTTTACTGCATCTAAATTCGAAAAATGAAATATTTGGAAGATGCTGTGATGCTCCAAGGCTGAATACTCCAAGCTTTATTGACTCTTATAGTAATATAATTTCAATATACTTACGACATCATGGTAAGGTTTGGGTTTAGGTGCTTCCCACTCCTCAGGGATTTTCTCATACCTAAATAAAATGATCACACATTAACATGAAGAGAAAAGACTAAAGAGGGAAAAAGTTACATATTGTTATCAAGATTATCACTACAAAGACAAAATTTGTCTTATTTATAGTACAAGGCTCTGGATGATAAAGCGCACTTACTTGTCAAAGTCAGAAAAGATGTTCACTTGAAGAGTATGCTGTTTGTCAAGCTTGTATCCATTCGCCATCTTGACAGCCTCGCTGGCATGGATAGGTGAAGTGTATTCAATGAAAACGTACCTGACAGAAAGAGATCACACATTCTAAAATATTTATACAGCAATGCCCTCTTTTCAAATACTTTTCAGAAGATTGTATGGTTGAAAAGTAAGGACTTACGTTTCAACATTACGTTGCAAAGATTTCTATGAGTGCATTTGAATCTATATCATTGATTCTTTTGTTTTATAGAAGACTAACCCTTTTGTCTTTTCATTAGCAACTGGAAAAAATTCCCTGTTGATTTTGCCAAACTTCTCAAAGATTTTTCTGATGACATTTTTCAGTTTTTCCTGCCTATCGGGTCCTACTTGGGGTACGTTATCTACCACAACAATGTTGTCAATGCCATCCGATTCTTTAGGTTTGCTCCTAAGTAAATCTCCTAGCAATTCTGAAAACAGAAACCAAGTAATTAGTTAAATCTTACTTCTTGGCAGAGTCATCTTTTGGGTCAGTTATTTGGCACATACTCTGTATATCATTATGAGTGATGCATTTAAAGAGCTGTGCTACAGTTACTGTTGAAGGGTTTGTTTTATGTGAAAGCGAAATGTAATAGAGGTAAGTTTTTCAGTATACTCTGTCCAAAGATATCCTGGATTCACATTTTGCTTAATTACTCGATATTTATAAATACCTCAAGGTTCAAACGATGTTCATTCAAAAGTATGAAAAATTTCCAAGATTTCTCCGTTGAAACGCCTAAAAATGTGATGCCTACGAGGATTTTGCATTGCAGCAGACCCGATTGATAATGTTGAAAAATTGTGCGAGGTAATCCGAGTGACTTCCGAATGGAGAAAAGATGTAAACTTTCCCATTATAAATCTCCGTAAGAAATCTGTTTTCGTTCCTGCAAATTTTCTCGAGTGAAAAATGATAATGTGTCAATGAAGTTATCTTGGAAATTTTTCCTTTCATCGATTTCAATTGCACTTCTTTCACAGGTATGTGTAATTTTATTAAAAATCAGCCAAATGTGCTGCATAAATATCTTGGGACAGACTATAAACATAAAGTTTGTGAAAAGTTTTAATTTACATGTGGATCAACATGTTACAGAAGAACATGTTTGCATCAAAGATTGTTTATTCTAAGTATTATGTGGATTTACAGTATTTCTATTTAAACATATTCATTCTTTGCACTATAAAGTTTTTATGTGTATCCCATTTAGGACATCATATCACAAAAGGGTTGTAATATCCAATTTAAGCTATTGGTCTCATTTTGTAGAGTTGTTAATGACTTTATTCTGTCAAACTATCAATTTGATCAAAGTTAATGACTGGAATAAAAGCAGCAACTTCGTATATCATTTTCATGGTGCCTATCCTTGCATTATGTGGCCAAAAATTGATCCTTTTATTGTTACACGTGTTTCCAAGATCAGTCCTACCCATATTGCACAAAATAAACATTGTAAACTGTTTCAACCTTCGTCAGAAATGTCATCAATGTAACCCTCTGGATCGCTGAAATCTGGTTCATCTATCTCGTCACCATTTACACTCCCTTGTGATTGCGATTCAGACTTTCTATGCCTTCTTGGCTCGCTTTCCAAGCCCCTGTCAGCCGCCATCTTAAAATCCTCGTGCACTTTGCCGGTTTTACTCTGCGCATGCGTAAAAATAATATTAGCTTGTACCAAGACATTAGAGAGGTTTAGCAGACCAACGGGTACGCGTACTTGTACGTGTAGGTGACAAGTTAGAACTACGCGTACCAGTTCAAATAACTTTTCTTGTTTAGCAGTTGTATCGTGTACCTGTACGTGTAAATGTTTGAAATGTAATTTTAGATATTCTCTCTCTCCTACCAGAGACATAAATAACGTTATTTATGTCTCTGCTCCTACTATAATCTGATAATTTTTAGTCACAGTCGAAAAGTGAGAATTGCATGTGTTAATTTTATTGAACCTTATTTTTTTTTATATATGTATATTTTTACTTATCACAGCTGAATGAAATAACAGAGCCATCGCATGTTTTGGAGGAAAAGATACGTGTGTTAAAACTCCAATTACATATTGAATTTTAATGAAAAATTATGTTTGTTGGTTTCAGTATTCGCATTAAACATTCAGCCTTAAGAAAAATAAACATATTTGTTAAAATAAATAGCCAACAGGGAAACAGAAGCTACAAGTTCGACCTTACGGGTACTTTGCGACTTAAACACGCATGTTTATTTGGGTACGTACGTGTAGAAATTCGTAATACACATGTTTTCCTTTCTACACGTACACATTGGTTTGCTAAACCTCTCTAGTATCGAGAAAAGCAAACCAAAAAATCTGATTATATAATCCTATGGCAAGTCAAATGTTGTAATATTCGATCTTCGAATTATAGAATATTAATGGAAAATTATAGAATACGAATGAAAATTATACAATACTAATGGGAAATTATAGAATACGAATGAAATTTATATAATGGAAAAAGATCGAATATTGCAACGTTTGACATGCCATATAATTATATCGTCATGTTCCAGTGTTTGTCTGTGATAACACTACGACTCAAAGGTGGTCGACTTTAGTTTTCATTGTGCATGATTTTGCGCAGTCTAGTAAAATACAGTGTATTTATACCTTTCAGAATTTGTTTCCGATACCATTTATGAAATAAAACACCATTAAAAAATAAAGATAAAAATAAATAAGATTTTTTAAGGAAAATTTTATTTTTGAACAATTTTTCCGTTGTTCGGTAGGTGAGGTGAGGTACCATTGTGCTTTTATGCCGTTATGATAAAATGAAGCTTTGTAGGAGTACGTTTTAAGAAATAACATAAAATGACATCGTAAAAAGTGTACATCTTGGAAATTTTACACACATTCTCAAAGTTTTTTTTTTGTTTGTTTATTTTTTAAAGAATCCATTGCACCAATCTGCATTTGTAATCCAAATATATAGCAATTTGGTATATTTTGATATTTTGAGATGACCCCCATTTAAAGGGGTATGGTCACGATTTTGATCAAATTTTATTTTTCTATTTTAATTGTTTACAGTGCTTTGTAATAGTAATGCATTTCTCATGATCAACCAAAATTTGAGTATCAGTCGTAGAGTCTTAAGCAAGATACAGTGCTTACAATTCTTTGTTATGTAAATAAGACTCGTGCCATGTTTTTGTTTACATTTGTACAATATGCCGATAAAAGTCTTTTTTCAAGTTGATTTGTCTGTCTGCTTATTCTTTTTGAACATGAATAAACAGTTCCTAGCGTTTGTCACATTCATTTTAGTCTAAACTTAGAATTTTCTATTCAACATTCAATATGTTACAAACAAAAACATGACATGAGCTTGTTTACATAACGAAGAATTGTGAGCTCTGTATCTCGCTTATAACTCGACGACTGACACTCAAATTTTGGCTGACTATTAGAATTGTCTTACTGAAGCATTGTAAACATCAAAAGCGGAAAAATAAATCTTGACCAAAATCGTGACCATACCCCTTTAAAACAAGATGGTAAAATTTAGTATTTTTGACATATAAGGTAGAAAATGATATTACTAATCACATAATACAATTTGAGGAAAATCGCTATTGTAGTACTGTATTTTTTTAATCTGCGTCGAAAGGCGGAAACAAATAAAAAGAATCATTCTTTGAGCATTATGAGGTGATCAAATACGGTCGGGATCGAGTGATCAAATCTAATAAAGCCCGAAGGACTTTATGATAGATTTGATCACCCCGACCGTATTTGATCACCCCATAATATTAAAAGAAAGATTACTTATTACTTATATTTACATAATTTTCAGCCATTGTACGATTAAACATTAAAATGGTCATTGATGGTATAGTATTGTCCACAAAATCGATTCGTAGTTTTACCTCAGAAAAAGACACTGAAAAGTATAGCTTCAAATGTTCATTTTCAAAATTAAAATTTAGACCATATGCACTTTTATGATAAGGCTAGAAATTATAAAAACCGTTCTTACCATACTTTCGCTCAACAATGGATGAAAACAGATTGGCAGGACTTGCCCAACTTGTTAACTCTGATGGTGATTATAGATATTGACAAGATATCAAAAATGTTCGTATATTTTTACCAAATAAAAATTTTTCCAAAAGATCTTTGTTTATTAACGAATAAAAGATTCACTAGCACTGAATTTTACAGGTATTGGATTTAATCCATGGATTAGATATGATCTAGTTCAATTTATTTCATAGAGTGGGTCTGTGCTCCATATTTTTGTCGGTGTCTAATTATGGTTTAATGGAAAACGAACCAATTTCTATCAACAACAACTTAAAGTGATGACCCACAATACATTAGAAATATCATTTTGTATCCAAATAATTGAGCGGTTTAGGACAATAATACAAGTCCGTCAATTCGTGGCCAAAGTCGCATTTAATCAAATAAGGCACTTTGCTGTGACTGAAATGGCTCATCGGATAGAGCACCAGACCTTAGGTAACCTTGTGGAACAAAGCTTTTTACGGTGAGGTGATGCCATCAAAACTAGAGGCAATTTTCTTTTTTCTTTTTTTTTGTGTTTGTTAAAATATTCCAACTAAAGAAATAGTGCTTGTGCAAAATTGTATTATGCTATTAAAAATGTATTTTGATGGAAATATATGAAACTTGGAATCGTATTTTACGATTTAAACTAATGGGCATTTTGCTTATTCCCCCATCTACTTAGATAAAATATCTCATTATTGATCACTCAATTACAAAGTATTTAGGCACATGTATACATACACCATAGGCTCCATAAAAACACAGTGATTTTAGTGTTTTCAAATAACGAAACTCTCTGCAAATGTCTTAAGTTAAATAATTATTGGGTAATCCGAGCATCCGTGTATAAACTAAGATTGTATTTTAGAGTACTAGTGAAAATCAGTCAAATTTATGAATTTACGAAATCGCTACTGTGTTAATCAAATGAGTTATGGCTCTTTGATCTTGGCGTAATGGCGGGAGTGAAACCACCCTAATTTTTGACATTTTCATTGCATTTGTGTTGATACCGTCGTGCAAATGTTTAAAGTCAAAAGTTGTTTGGATTTAAATTTTCATTTAAACATGTTTATATTCTTTAGAAATCGAAAAGAATGGCTGTATTTTTTTCTTTCAAAAAAGCAGTAGCCTTGCATTACCAAAAGCAATGTTTTAGAAATATGCACGTTCAATCAAAAGGGTCATAAACTTGGGGTTAATTATAATAATTACTATGCGCGCGCGGATCTAGAGGGGGGATGGGTCGGGGGATCCAGACCCCCCCCCCCCCCCCCCTGGAAAAAGAAAAAAAATATTAAATTTACATAGTAAAATTATCGCAAATATGCCTCGGACCCCTCTGTCAAACACAACTATCCTTCGGACCCCCCCCCCCCCCCCTCTTGCATGGAAAAAAAATTCTGGATCCGCGCATGTAACTAGTCTATCCCCTACACAATCATCATCAAAGATCACTAGTACACCAAATAGCTCCTGCGTTAATTTTTTTATACACTGTGTTTCAAAGGTAAGAACCAGCTAGAAGTAAGTTTCGTCTGTATTTAGGTTAAAAAAAAAAATTGTATTTTATTATGAAAATTCAACCTTTTTCAGCACTAATTTTCTTGGGTTTCATTAATGGTTCGCACCTTAAGACCTGCTGTTTCTTTCTTGGATATTTCTATAAATCTTGATAAAAGATATCAGCATCAGGTTTCTATTTTTGCAAGTCGTCTGTTCGGCGCACTGCGCGAATAACCTCCACCGATCGTTTCCTCCCATGAAATTGCTACATATCCCCTCCTTGTTATAAGAAAAATATAGTCCAACAAAGTGCTTCTTTCTAAATCCTTTCTTGCAATAGCATGCTTTTTTATATTCTGCATAAACCATAATGATCGATTTTCCGTAAATAAGTTACATCTAGAAATAGAATCCAATTTCCCACCATCCTTACACTCCCCATTATCTTACATCATATTTAACTCATGGTTTGTAGATTTATTCATGCAGTAGCCTCGCCATCTGATACCGGTCAATAATGGCTGACGATGTCTCTCCTCTCGTCGTTATGGTAACATTTTCCAGGGTTTCTATTTTTCCCAGGTTTTTTTTCTTCTAATTTTTACAATATCAGACACGACAAGATAATGCATCATATAAATTCGTAATCCTTTCAAATATAGAAACTTGTGAAAGCAACAAATAAAAAAAAATTAAAAAGTGGGTGGAAAAAGCTATTAAAAAATGAAATTAAACATTTATTGATCATATTTCCCCCACTGAATCAGTTTTTATTTTACACACTACGTACGGTATGATGCTATGTCCTGCAGTGCCTGGGTATTGTCGTTATATAGTCGCTGACCTAAAGCCTAGAACAAAGGATTTTATCTGTGCGATATCTGTTAGCAATTTTAACACATCCATCACCAGAAATTCTCAAAATGCATCACGATACCATGCAACATCTTGTCCTTGTCCAAATCCTTCACACTTCCCCCGCACTCAGGACAGGGAAAATGCCAGTCAGCTCTCTTTGAACTCTTCATTTACCCCCCCCCCCCCTTTCCTCATCACCTATAAGTTGGCCTGAACAACAGTCTTTCAATATTTTTTAAAAAGTTTACCTTCACATCATGAATTCAAAATTTTGTTTTAGTCGTTGATAAACTATATAATATGCCTTATAATTATTATTTTTTTGTTGTTGCTTTTAGCCATGTAGCCCCACATTCCTTTGCAGAGGATATTGATTAGCCAATCAAAAGTGGTTTAAGCAATATGAGAGAAAGAGAGCTGACATTGGAGAGCAGGTATAATATTTGGACAGCAATGACAAAGGATGATGGTTCAGGAAAACTCTATGATAATGCATGCTTCAATATTTATAGGAAATTACACTGGACTATATATAGTATTGTTACTACTGAATGAATATGCCAGAATTCCATGCAATAGCATTAAAGACTGCCGTGAAATGACTAGGAACACTTACAAACAGTTTATTGCATCAAAGAAAGAGAAAAAAAAAAATCAAACTCATTCTCACACCTAGGTTAATCTTGACACATAAACTGTTCAAAGTGCAAAGAGGTTATTTTACATATAAGACAAAATTGGACTGTGCACAAAAGAAGCAATTATTCTAAATCATTAATACAAATACAACACAGTGTAGATACAGAATATGTTAAGCAAGAGTTGGAAAATCGTAGTCCAAGGGGAAATCCGCCGCGGCTTCGGGTCGGGTCGCGACCCTGAAGGTCGAGATGTGACCCTCAAGGTCATCTGCCTCCTCCTGTCCATTGCTGTGGACATTATAAGCCACACATGATATATAAGAATATCAAATGTAAAGTCTTCTACTAACTCATTAGCAATAAATCACCTAATTCCCAATATACATGAAACATAATGAACAATCTCTATGCTACAGAAAAAAAATATCTTTGATAAATACAAGAAAAAAGGGGAAATCACTATGAAGTGTTTATGTATGTATAGATTACAGGTGCAAATATCCAGGTGCAAATAATATATATATATATTATAATAAATATGTTATGAACAGTCCTGTCTGCGTCAGTTTTAATGATTCACCGTCTGTATCGGTTCACAGGAAGTCAACACACTGCTGTCTATAGGCAAGAGATGTTAAAAATACAATGCATGCCAGAAATGGGAATCAAACAAGGGAAGTAAGCACACATAGAACATTCTGTCAATAAATACATGCTTAGATTACTTCATAATAATCAATCATGCTCAAAAGTTGAAAGAGTTTGTTGATTTGTTTTTCCCATCATGCCCCAGACATGCCATGGGGAAGCACTAGCATTTAGGTCATTAAATATCAAGATGACCACCAAACAGCATAAGATACATATCAAGCTATCATTCTACACATATTAGAAGATTAATAATCAATACAACATAACAATACAAGAGTACACCAGTGACAATGATTAAATAGAGGAAATAAATACAATCAAGTCAACTTCTCTACTAGCCTAAGGAAATGACCAAACACCTCAAGATGCATACAATTTAAGACAAAAAACAGCTGTTTTATTTCTTATATTTATAAAGATTTATTGCACCTTGGGTTGCTGTTATTAAAAAAAAAATTATCAACAGTCCACATCATAACAATGTTTTGTTTTTGTTTTTCCCCTCATCACTTTTTGACAAATGTTGATTTTAACTTCTTTTGATTATCAGTTTTGTACCACAGAGCATAAATATTCCTGCAAGTACAAACGAATGCGTAGAATCAAGATATTACTACAACATGTGTAAACAAATTAATAACAAAATTCATTTTTCTACTGAACAAGAAACAAAATATTGAAAAAAAATTTCATTATGCCCAAACTGAGATACAAGAGATTACTTCTCAGGAAAGAAATAAAAAACAATATGAATGACATTCATGTGATTTAGAATGGAATAATTGAGATTCATTTTCTAAAAGAGGTATTTACCGGATCTGCTGATTAACATCAGAAACCATCCTTATCTGGGGTTTTCAGATCAAATTTTTTAAACTCAAATACTATAATTCACAACTTGTGTTTTTGCAGAAAATAACAATAAATATCATGTGGCAAAATTCAAATCCATTAAAAACCAATTTGAAAAAAGGAATCAGATCTGGTTTTATATGCAGAACAATGAGAATGAAAGTAGACAGAAGCCAAAATGACTAAAAAAAAAAAATCTAAAATTCATGATATTTATGTGGGGGAATTTCAGCCTCAAAAAGAGATTCCTACTACATTAAAATATTTTTTAAAAAAATTCTACGATACCACCTGCAACAGACATTGTGGGCAAGATAATTTTGGCAAGTTTTTCTTTAAATGTAACATTGCAATAAAACATTCTGAACAGTATATCATGAATGTAACATATGAATAAATGTTAAGAGACTAGCTTGCAGTGGTAAATCACTCCCATTCGTTTATATCACACTTGCCCCACATCCAAGTCAATGTGCACTCACATCCAACACTTGCACGCTTCATTCATGCCACCTTAGCACCAATCAACCATGCTTTATGTAGAAGCATACTGGAAGTTTATTAAATAGTGTAAACTGAATTTGAAAAATGACAAACAAACAAAATGAGTCGCATCATCTTTCCCTCTGTTGACACAATCATCTCTCGTAAAAAAAAATATTACAACAGAAAAAAAATACATTCCCTTACCAGACCCTCATTTCAAATGCTATGTTTCATGTGTTTGAAAAAAAAATGTCAACAGTATACACTGTTCAATATCATCATAATATATATTAATAATAAAAGATACATAACATTGCACAAACAATTAGTAAAAGAAGCACCTTGCTGGCCCAATGGACAGCAGCCAATCTAATGGTGTCACAGACCTTCTGAGATTTATATAAATATGTAACTGCCTACAGAAACTGCTTACATTACTACTCAATTCCAAAACATTTTTTGCAAAAAACTGAAATTTTCACTTTATTTTAGGAAAATTGAAATATTATTTTGCAGAACTGAAATTTTCACTTTATTTTCAGAAAAATGAGATATAAAAAAAGAGGAAAAATTTGATTCAAAATAAATGAATCCATCTTGCAAAAATTTTAAGGGATTAATAAAAACTTTGAGGCCTTTAAATGTAACGAAGATAATTATTAAAAATTCTAATCTGACTAATATACAATTAATACTGAAAAATAGAATCACAGTGCTGTGACAGGCAGTTCCAATAATGACACAATGACTCCAAGTACATCCACTTGTATAACCTTTTGCCGTGAGGTAAAAAGTAAGTCTTGACTAGATGTTTGTTCAATATAAAGCTGACCAGACTGAGTATTTTTTTTTTTTTTTTTACAAATGACCGTTCCTAAGATTCTGTGGCATGGCATCTATAGCATATTTCATGACAGAAAAAAAAAAACTTCCAAGCAATTAACAGCAAGAATTAATTGATAATTTATCTACAGCGAAACCATCATTTTGATTATTTGACCAAAAAAATAATTAAAAAATCATCAAAATATGATCATCAAAATGATTTGAAAAATAAATATAAGTAGGTGAACAAATGTGATTTATGAAGTTTTCTTCAGGGTTTTTGCTTTTGATGATTGATTGGAAGCTTTTGCCATGAAACAAAGCTGGAAGTAACAATATGGCAGTACGGTAACAGGAAGTAGATCGACCAGTGCTGATTATCAGTTATCACTTCAGAGAGCACCAATGACAGCACTGATGACATCATTGCACAATCCTCCTCCTCTTTACTCGGTTTTTCCACACTATCACCCATTTGCATTGGATGATAAGATGAATGTGTCCAGCACAGCCAGAGAATCT